>CM039677.1:272203343-273403343 GCA_022496015.1 Hordeum marinum | reverse complement strand
CCACCTCCTGCTTCCACCTAGGGGGCCCGAGGCTTCCAGCCACTCCAGCTTGACGGCCAGAGCAAGCTGGTTCCATTCCCGCCCCCTGCTGCTCTCTCTCTTTCCCTCTGCCCTCTCTTCCTCCCGGACCCGAGAGGATCGCCGCCGTCGCCCATAGCCACCGGCCTCCCCTCGCCTCTCCTGCCAGTCCAGAAGCTCCGCCCCGTCCTGCTGCTACTCCTCGCCGAGGCACGCGACGCGAGAGATCACCAGTCGCCACCCCGAGCTCTTCTTCAAGCCTCGGCCATCTAAGATCGCCGTCGACGATTCGTGTCGCCCCGGGCGTCCCCGAGCCAGCTGGCCAGTCCGTCCGACTCCATGTGAGCTCCCCGTCCTTCTCCCCCTCTCCCCGTGGTCCTCCCCGTCCTCTAGCCGCCATCCCCGCCATCGCCGACGCTCCGGCCGCCGCCGAAGTTGTCGTGGACGTCTACTCCGGTGACCCCGCGACCTCTTGCTGCCTTAGATAGATGCGTGCGTGTCCTAGCTATCCATAGGTGGTCTCCGCCGCTTAAATGGTCGCCGGAGGGCCATTTCCGGTGATCCCCGCCGTCTTGGCTCGCCGCCGGCGGCCTCCCTCCGGCGAGTGCCAGCGTGGCCAGGTTAGTTAGCCGCTAATCCCCCCCTTAGCCACTGACCAGAGGGCCCCACAGGGGGTCAAAGCCCCATCAGCCTCTGCTTTGACCGGAGATTAACCCCGGGTCAATGACAAGTGGGGCCCAGCCCTGTTTAAACTTTGGATTAGTTTAAAATAAATAAATTGCTTAATTAACCTAATTAGACACTGACTGGTGGGCCCTGATGTGTTAATTAATATTAAGTAATAAAATTAAAAACTATTAGTGACTGTGTCACTGACCAGTGGGACCCACTGGTCAGGTTTGACCTGGACCTGGTCCAGTTGACCTGCTGACGTAAGCATGACCTCAACATGACATAATAATAATGTTCTGTAGTAAAATAATTCCAGAAAATGCTCTAAACTTCTAAACATCATAGAAAATAATCTATAGCTCAGATGAAAATAATTTATATATGAAAAATGATCAGAAAAATCCAATGAATCTGTTTATGCCATGATCATGCATGTTTGAACAAGTTAACATCACCAAGTAGGACATTTTATGATTAGGCCAATATTTGAAATATCATTTGGAATTTGAAATTCAAACTTGTTTGAATTCCACTTCAACCAATTTGGCTAACCACTCCTCTAGGTTAATTAACTACCTCAATATGCCATGTCATACATCATGATTGTTGCATTGCATTGAATGTGTTCTTTCTTCCTGTTTGCCGTTGCTTATTCCCTCTCGGTAGACGATGATTCCGACGATGTGAACGTTGACACCAATGAATAGAATTATATCTTCAGGATTGCCAGGCAAGCAAAAAAACCTTGAGCATACTGATATTAACCCACTCTCTCGCCCCTGCTCTCTTTTACTGCATTAGGACAACAACGATTCAACTGTTACATGTCATTGGTAGTTGAACCCATTCCTTTGCATGACCTGTCTTTGCCACAGTAAATAGTTGAAACCACTTAGCATGAGTAGCAACTGTTTGAGCCTTGTTGTGTTTACTCATACATGCATGCCTACTTACTGTGCCTGCTATGCTTAGAGTCCTGTCGTGTCAGGACTGATACATCTGGGTGATGGATCGGAATGGCAGTATTCATGTCCTCCTTTGTGGAAGTTAAGTGTGTGAACACGATTTGGTAAAGGTAGCAATGAGAGGTCATGTAGGAGTACATGGCGGGTTGTCTCATCGGGACCGTCCTTAAGAACTGAGTTCTGTGTATGTTATCCAAGACAAGATACTACCACGCATTGGCTTTCGGTAACTCGACCCCTCTCGACTTATTAATCACCTAGACCTCTGTCCAGGAGTTGCAACTAGTTTCTGGCGTTTGTAGGGAAAGTGTTGGCGGCCGTGTATAGTGCTACCCGATGGGGTGGACTATCATGCGGTACAGACAGAGTGGCATGGTGTACCAAGTGGCACCCGAACGATGGGCTTGGGAACCATGCGCACATCGTTTGAGGCCGTAGCGGAAACTTCGGCCGGACTTCCGTGCGGATTCAACCTCGGATAGGTGATAAACCTGGACTAGGGTCTTGTGTGGCTGACGGTTGTGGCCAACGACCATGCTAGTGCTTCCGCTTGAAGGTTGCCGAGATGCATGACGTGCATATGGTGCTAAGTGGCGAGAGCGTGTGTGAAGAAGTATACCCCTGCAGGGTGAAATAATCTGTTCGAATAGCCGCGTCCTCGGATATGGACTACTTGGAGAACTTATGTGGTTCATAGATAACTGAAAGTGGATACTCTAAAATACGCAAGATAAGCATGAGTGCTATGGGTGGCCTTCTCGTAGGGAAACGGAAGTGGATCCATAGTGATGTATTGATTGGTGAATATGTGGACTCATGTGCGCTATCCCACCTCAAAGAAAGCTCTTGTAGTCGTAGTATAGGTTAGCCAGGAGTCAAAGCTGGCTTGCTGCAATGAACTCCACAACCCCCTTCATTGATATTAATCCATATGTAGTTAGTTCTGATGTAAGTCTTGCTGAGTACTCTTGTACTCACGTTTGCTTAATTTATGTTTTGCAGAGGAGACGTCAGTCTCATTAGTGGTATTTACGACGTGAAGTTTGATGTTGGCCGGGTTAGCTTGGGAATCCCAGACAGAGGTCCGGTTCCTTTGGTAGGGTCATTATAGCTTTCAGGCTCCTCCAGCCACTTTTGTAGATGTCTGTACCCAGACATGTTTAACTTCCGCTTGCTTGTTTGAATGCTCTATATGTTGGGTCTTGTGACCCCTGTTTGTAACCTCCTATTGTAATGGCTCTTCCGAGCCTTCTAAATAAATGTTGTAATGTTGTATGGTTATGTTGTGATGCCATAGTTGTATCTATGCATATCGGGCATGTCGTGCATACATGTGACGTGCAACGGTATGTATGGGATCCGACACCTAGTTGTGTGCCTTTAGTAGTACTCTTTACGGGGAACTGCCTCTTTGTGCTTCCACCGAGCCTTGGTAGCTTGCTACTGCTCCGGACACATTGATTGACCGGCATGTATCCTTCTTTGCTGTTGTGTCTGTCCCTTCGGGGAAATGTCTTGCAGTGTAATGGAGTCCCTGTAGCCTGCTACGACTCATCTACGTGCAGTGATGACATTTATGTCCCATGGTGTTGGGGATATAACCCCGTGATATGACCCAGCTAGAAGGTTCCGGTTGATAGCATTGGCTATGAGCCGGCCCGCAGAGACATGTGCCAGTTGGAGGCCCAAGAAGATTGGCGGCTCATGATGTGGGCCGGACGACAGAGACCCGGATGCGCAAGACCTTCCAAAGATGACTTGGATAGCAAGGTAGAGAGAGATTCGGAGATGTAATCATGATCCGGTTGTACAGTTGTAAGACCCGACAGCTCTGACCTCTTATATAAAGGCAGAGCCGGGGCGACTTACGGGTAGGTGATCGAAAATTAGGGCAAGCTTCTAGCTCCTTGTAATCGATACATCAAGCAATAACAACGCAAGCAGGACGTAGGCTTTTACCTCGACTTGAGGGGCCGAACCTGGGTAAACTCGTGTCCTTTGTCTCGACTAACCCCTTTGAGTCCACTACCATGGCGATGGCTCCGAACTCAAGTCTGGTAACCCAGACATCTGCCGTGACAAAACCACGACAGTTGGCGCCCACCGTGGGGCTCGCGTTCGCTGGTGTTGAGTTCTCAAAGGGTTCCCTTCCAGAGTTCGAAGGATACGTGGTTGGGAGGATGAGCAAGAGTTGCCACGGCCGGCTCTACATCGACGACGCCGGCTGGGGACTCGATGCAGCTTCTGTGGAGTATGGTTTTAGGGTTCCATTTGGCGGGATCCAAGTGTTCATCGGAAAGATCGACGGCTCTACACCCGGGCCGGATGTCTGCACCAACATCGTCGAGCCGGCTCGGCATCTTCAGCCCGCACGTACGGTAGGCCCTGCCCGTGTTAACCCGGTTCAGGAGCACGTCTTCATGGGCTTCACTCAAGGTATGGATCTGGAAACATCCAGATCTCAAGGGACTCTCGTGCACTCAGACGATGAGTCGTCAAGTGGGGAAACAGAATCTATCTATCAGCTCAGCAATGGTGGCCTTGGGGGCTACGTGGCACTCGCCCCGAGTCAGAGCATGGTGAGTCAGGTGAGCCGGAGCGGCCGTCTCACGCAGCAGTATTCATGGCAGGGCCAGGGCGGCCGGGTCAAGAGCTAACCCTCCCCAGTCGCTGGCTCAGGGCCTTGTGGAGTTGATGGATGAGCTTGAATCTTTGTTGGCTATAGAGGTCATGCCAGAGAATCAAGCGGCTCGTAATACAAAGATCGCAAGCATCAAAGGCCGGATGGCCAAGGAACGTCAGAGGATAACTGATTTAAACGCCCAGATGGAAGCAGAGGCTGCACGGCTCAAGGTCGATGCTCTCCGTTTGGGGCTGGAACAGGTTTCAACGGCGGCTATACACCGCAGAAGGCATCAATCTCGTCTGCTGGAGCACTATGAGGCGAGGAATCTCTTCAACACCCCCGGCTCTGGGAGAGCGGCAGCTGCCCCTGAGGAAGGGCGAGCAGCGGCTCACATGGCCCCTCCCGGAGGGTTTACGACACTGGCGGGTCATTATTCTAACCCAGCCGAGAACATGGTAGCGGCGGCTGCTCAGGTGGGAACGATCCCTATTCCAGATGAAGCACCCTTTGCGGAGGAGGTGAGGAACGCCATCGGATATTTACAAACAGCCATGGCTCAGCAAGAAAAGTATACTCATAGCCGGAGCCGGGTCCACTCCACCCCTCTCCACAGTCAAAGTTTTAGCCGGCGCTATGAGTCACCGGCGGTTTCCAACAGTGGTCCACCTCATGGGCCTGTAGGTGGATGTACGGAGCTAGACGCACAAGCCTTGGTGGACTGGGCGAGAAACAGGCGAGAACAAGAGACGGCAATGGTTCCTCCGGGTCTCGGGCCCTCAGTGTTGACAGAGGCCGGGGCGGCTGGTAGTGCTAGAGCCGTGGGAGTTCCATGCTTAACTTCGGCTCTACGGAGTGAAAGGTTGCCTAAAGATTTTAAGGGGGCCCGGAAGGAGCCTAACTACACGGCGGATCTCCCTCCTGAGGCTTGGGTTGAGAGCTATGAGCTAGCTATGGAGATGCTAGACGTTAGTGAAGCTGCTTTTGCAAAATATTTCATCATGATGCTCGAGGGCCCGTCTCGCACATGGTTAAAGGGTTTGCCACCCAACACTATAAGTTCTTGGGCTGAATTGAGGGCGAAGTTCATCAAAAATTTCCAAGGGACTTGCAAGCAGCCTATGACTATTGTAGATTTGGATCACTGTGTAGAGCAGGAGAATGAGTCGGCTCATCATTCGGTTCGGCGGGTGTCGACCATTATTCACTCGTCCGAACAGATCACAGCGGCTCAAGCGGTGCTCATTCTGGAGAAGAATTGTCATTTTGTTCCACTGAAGAAGAAGCTTGGCCGGCTCAAACGCATGTGCCAAGATATGGGAGAGCTCATGACAGATCTAACGAAGTATGCCGACTCAGACACCACCAAAGATCCGGGTTCGGATGAGGAGAAATCAAATCAGGGAAAGAACAACAACCAAGGCAAGAGCTTTGGAAACAATGGGAATCAAAACAGAGAGAAGAACGCTGGCGGCGGGTCAGAGCTAGTGGCAAATGCTAACACAGGGCCGAATGTTCCTAAGGGGAACGGGCGTTATAAGCCGTACCAGCATGATAATAGGCCCCCTTTCAATTTGGAAGCAGTTCTTAGGAAACCCTGTCCGGAGCACAGTACGCCTGAGAAGGCATCCACGCATGCGTGGGGCGACTGTTTCATCATGCAGAGATTTAAGAATCAACACTTTCAACCACCTCATAATCAGCGCGGTGGGCCGCCTGGCGGCTCAGGGCCTGGCGGGTCAGGTGCTGGCTTTGGTGCTGGCGGCTCAGGAGCAGGTCATCCGGGTCATAACAGTCAGCAGCATCAATAGCACCCTGGCAACAACAATCATAATAATCAGCAGCAGCAGCAGCGCAATCAGTCTGGGTTTCAGAGTAACCCGAAGCAGCTCAGTTTAGGGCAGTATCATGTGTTTACGATGGGTAACAGCCGGCGAGATGACAAACTACGGAGGCGAGCGGTTAATACGGTCGAGCCGGCTCTCCCACGGTACCTGCCGTGGTTAGAGTATGAGATAACGTGGAGCAAGCAAGATCACCCGCCGCGGGTGGATGACCCGGGCCGGCTAGCTCTGGTCGTGGCCCCTTAGATACACGGTTATGGAGTAAATAAAGTGCTCATGGACGGAGGTAGCAGTATCAACATATTACATTATGACACTTTCCGGCGGATGAAGCTGTTAGACAAGGATCTTAAAAATTCATCTACTGTATTTCATGGTGTGGTGCCTGGTAAGTCGGCATATCCGGTAGGTAAAATCTCTTTGGAGGTGCCTTTCAGCGATGAGTATAATTACAGGGTGGAGACCTTGTGGTTTGAGGTGGTCAAGATCAAGAACCCTTATAACGCATTGTTCGGGCGGCCGGCTTACACCAAGTTCATGGCTAGGCCTTGTTATGTCTATCTGCAGCTCAAGATGCCCGGCTTAAATGGCACGATTACGATTCATGGCAAACGGAAGACGGCTATTGAGTGCATGGAAGGTGATGCGGCTTATGTTGAGTCTAGCAGTACACAGGAGGAGCTAAAATTTTATGAAGAGAACGTTGACCCGGAGGACATGACTCCGTTGAAGAAGCCAAACATGGAAATGGGTCCGCCTCTCAAGTTTTCAGCGGATGATACTAAAACAGTGGACTTTACTCCTGGCGACTCATCCAAGCAGTTTATCATCGGGGCTCACATGGATCCCAAATAAGAAAGAGCGCTCATCGAATTCATCCGTGAGAATCGGGACATCTTCGCATGGAAACCTTCTGACATGCCGGGTGTACCGAGAGAGTTCGCTGAGCACAATCTTAATGTGAATCCAAAGTTCAAGCCGATCAAGCAGTTTCTGCGGCGTTTCAACGAGGAGAGGCGGAAACCTATTGGGGAAGAGGTTGCCCGGCTCTTGGCCGCTGGTTTCATAGTTGAAGTTTTTCACCCGGAGTGGTTGGCTAATCCAGTGTTGGTGCTTAAAAAGAATGGTACTTGGCGTATGTGCATAGATTACACAGACCTTAACAAGGCTTGTCCGGCCGATCCCTTTGCACTCCCTCGCATTGATCAGATCATTGATGCAACAGCCGGTTGTGAGAATTTGTGCTTTTTGGATGCTTACTCCGGATATCAACAGATCAAAATGGCAGTCAAGGACCAGGAGAAGACATCGTTTATTACACCTTTTGGAGCGTTTTGCTACGTCTCCATGCCTTTTGGGCTCAAGAGTGCCCAGGCGACTTACCAGCGGTGTGTGCAGAACTGTCTCCACGGTCAGATTGGTCATAATGTTCATGCCTATGTGAATGACATAGTGGTGAATTCCAGGAAGAAAGGGACCCTCTTAGAGGACCTCAAGGAAACTTTTGACAATCTCCGGGTCTACAAAATGATGCTTAACCTGGCAAAGTGTGTTTTTGGTGTTCCTGCAGGAAAGCTTTTGGGGTTCTTGGTCTCTGAGCGTGGCATCGAGTCTAACCCTGATAAAATCAAGGCTATTACTTCTCTATGAGAGCCGACGTGCATCAATGATGTTCAGTGTATTGCAGGCCGGATCGCTGCGCTGAGCCGATTCATAAGCCGGCTTGGGGAGAAGGCCATCCCCTTATATCAAATGATGAAAAAGACGGACGAGTTTAAGTGGAGCAAGGCAGCCGCAGAGGCGCTGGAAGCTCTTAAGAAGCAATTGACTGAGTCGCCAGTATTGGCCGCTCCAGCTGAGAAAGAGCCGCTACTCTTATATGTAGCAGCTAACAGTCGGGCGGTCAGTGTGGCGATTGTGGTTGAACGCAAGGAGGCAGGGAAGGAGTATCCCCTTCAGAGGCCTATTTACTACATTAGTGAGGTCTTGGCTGAGTCCAAGCAGCTGTATCCGCATTAGCAGAAGCTTGTATACGGGGTCTTTATGGCTAATCGTAAGCTGAAGCACTACTTTTTGGGCCATCCAATAACTGTAGTAAGCTCTGCCCCGTTGGGAGATATTATTCAGAACAGAGAGGCTACAGGGCAGATTGCTAAGTGGGCTTTAGAGTTGGGACCTCTCAACGTCAATTACACCCCTCGTACAGCAATTAAGTCTCAAGCCTTGGTGGATTTCATAAATGATTGGACAGAGTGCCAGGCGCCTGAAGAGAAGCCGGATAACACATACTGGACTATACACTTTGACGGGTCTAAACAGTTTGAGGGGTCTGGTGCTAGTGTGGTTCTCACCTCCCCCAAAGGTGACAAATTTTGTTATGTGCTCCGGTTGATGTTCCCCTGTACTAATAATGTTGCTGAGTATGAAGCCTTGCTCCATGGTTTGAGAGTTGCTAAGGAGATGAATTTGAGCCGGGTTAGATGCCTGGGCGACTCAGATCTTGTGGCTCAGCAAGTTTCAGGTACTTGGGATTCTAAGGACCCACGAATGGCGGCTTATCGACAGGCGGTTGATATTGTTGCAGGTCATTTCAAGGGATATCAGGTGGATCATATTGATCGTCAACGGAACGAGGCGGCTGATGCATTATCATGACTCAGGTCTCAGCGTAAGCCGGTGCGGCCTAATGTTTTTCTTGATGTGTTATATCATCCGACTGTCCAGATGCCTTCTGAGGAGGATCGGGCAATTCCTGACCCGGAGGCGGCTCTAGTGGCGGCTCTACATGTTATTCCAGATTGGACTACTCCTTATGTAGCGTACTTGACGCGCGGCGAGTGGCCGGATGATGAGAGCCGGGCTCGGGAGATCGTGTGCCGTTCCAAGTCCATGACAATTATCAATGGCGAGTTACACAAATGCAGTGTGACAGGTGTTTTCCAACGCTGTGTGTCACCAGAGGAGGGCCAGCAGATCTTAAATGAAATTCATGCTGGCGACTGTGGGCATCATGCCGGGTCACGATCTTTAGTGGCCAAAGCTTTTTGGCATGGTTTCTTCTGGTTGTCGGCTCATAAGGATGCAGAGGACCTGGTCCGTAAGTGTGATGCTTGTCAGAAATTTGGCCGACGTGCTCATGTTCCGGCTCAAGAGTTGCGGATGATACCTATCACCTGGCCATTTGCGGTTTGGGGGCTTGATATGGTAGGACCCTTAAAGAGGTCCAAAGATAAGAAAACGCACCTCTTGGTGGCGGTTGACAAGTTTACCAAGTGGGTGGAAGCTGAGCCAATAAGCAAGTGTGATGCGGCCACAGCAGTTGAGTTTGTCAAGTCATTGATCTATCGTTTTGGCTATCCACACAGTATTATCACTGATAATGGTACAAATTTGTCTAAGGGGGCTATGAAGGCGTTCTTTGAGAAGGAGCATATCCGGCTTGATGTTTCGGCCGTGGCACATCCACAGTCCAATGGCCAGGCCGAGCGGGCTAATCAGGAAATCTTGCGAGGGGTTAAACCTCGGCTCATGGTCCCTTTGCAACGGACGCCCGGGTGTTGGGTTGATGAATTTCCTTCCATTTTATGGAGCATCCGGACTACACCTAACAGGTTTACAGGTTTTACACCTTTTTTCATGGTCTACAGAGCTGAGGCGGTTCTACCTAGTGACATCCGGCACGATTCACCAAGGGTGGCGGCTTATGTTGAGACGGACAATGAGCTGGCACGTCAAGATGCATTGGGTGCCTTGGACGAAGCACGAGAGTTAGCAGCGGCCAGATCAGCAATTTACCAGCAAGACCTGCGATGCTATCATAGCCGCAGGGTGAAGACCCGGACGTTCCAGGAAGGTGACCTGGTGCTCCAGCTTATTCAAGACCAAACTGGGATGCATAAACTCTCTCTGCCATGGGAAAGGCCCTTTGTGGTCAGCAGAAACCTCAACAACGGGTCATACTATCTCATTGATATTCGTGATGAGTCGGATACGGCGGGTCAGGAGACTTTGCGGCCGTGGAACATGGCACACTTGCGGCCATATTATACTTAAGAGATGATGCAGATCCGTTATCATTGTACATATCATATTTATATAGAGTAGTATTACTACCAAAGACTTGAGCTCCGGCTCTTATGTGTATCTTCATGATTTAAGGAGGAAATTCTTCAGTACCTGCAAATTTGCGGTTCCCGTGGTTCTTTGACTGGCCAAGGTCTTGCTAGTTAATCTCTTTTTGAGACCCTGAACCGGTTAAAGTGCCAAGTTGAATTTATTCCAGTCAATCTCGCCTTAGAGACCCTGAGCCGGTTCACAAAGGTGACGGCCAATCTCGCCTTAGAGACCCTGAACTGTTGTTACTCTTACCAGTCAATCTTGTTTTAGAGACCCTGTGCCGGTTCACAGAGTTGATGGCCAATCTCGCCTTAGAGACCCTGAACTGTTGTAAGTTAAATAATTAAGCTCCTATCAGTCAATCTCGCCTTAGAGACCCTAAGCCGGCTCACATAGTTGACGGCCAATCTCGCTTTAGAGACCCTGAACTGGTATGATGCATAGTTTGAGTACATTAAGCGCTGTTGCTGATGAGGCTTCTTACCTTTGGTATAGCTTAAAAAATTCCCCTCAGGTAGCAGCATGTACATCAAATTCCAGTTGCTTATCAACTGCGGCCATCGAAGGGGGCTTCTTACCGACGGGTATCGCTTATCTCACCCTAATGGTCGGCTTTATGCCACTTCCGGTTACTTATTAACCGCGGTTTTAGAAGGGGGCTTCTTACCGACGGGTTCACTTATCTCACCCTAACAACCGGCGTTTACGCCAAAAATAGTTGCGGAAGGAGGCTTCTTGCCCTTGGGTATAGCTTACATAAACCCTTCACGCAGCCGGCTAGTACAATTACTAGTCACGGCTGTCAAATGGATGCTTCTTGCCATAAGGTATAGCTTACATAATACCATCGGCAGCTGGCCCTATTCAATATTGGCTGATTTGAGGAGACTTCTTACCGTCATGGTATAGCTTACATCACCCTTCATACAGCCGGCTGTAGGCCGCTTTAGAAGTTCTCAACAGTCGTCGTTGTCACATAGAGGCTTCCTACCGTCAGGTATAGCTTACTTTATCCTATGGCAGCCGGCTCTTCCATGGCCCTTTATTATAAGAGAAGGAGTCATAATGCTCCGGCTGATGGAGTAAACTTTCCGGCTCTAAGGAGTCCGGGTGAAGGATACTCGTTTCAGAAAGACTACGTGTTATTCATGGGGGCTGACCACCAATAGAAGTGCTATCCGGCTCTAAAAGAGTTCTGAAGATTTACAAGTGTCTCACATGAGTCATTGGCAAGTTTATCAAAGCCGGAAGTAAAGAGCTGAGAAAGAAGGATTCACGAGTACTATAAACAGCCGGCGAATGCATTTCAATATTAAAGGGCTGTTACAAAAGACGTTCTCAGAGGGAACAGGCGATGTTTTTAGCAAGGTTTCAAACCGCCATGGGTGGGTAATTACAAAAGCCGAGAATTGTTATGACTATTACAAGGTTTGGTCACTCGGCCGGCTTATCCTGCTCCGAGTCTTCTGCGGTTCGGATCTGAAGATTGTTGAGTTCCCAGTTGCAGTTAGAGACGGCTTCAAATGACCCTTCAAAGAAAGGTGCGACGTTAAGCTCACCAAGGAAGAGATCTTTGCTTCGGGTGGGTATTAGATCTTGACACTCGTAAAGAGGCCCGCGAATCCGTTTATCTTCCTGGTCGTACGCGGCTTGATAGCTCTTTAAGTCATCCTCCGCCTCGTCAGCCATTATAGACGCCAGATAGCGAGAGTCCTTGATGACTTTGTAGTAATCTTCATCAGCGAATTCTGAGCCGTCCACCTTCTTCGAAGGATACCCGCCCAACATCTCCTTCGCCGTGAGATCCGGCACGAAGGCCATGGCCCGGCTCAAGCCTGCGACGGCTCCAGAGCGGAATGCCGACCTCTTCAGCTCTTGGATTTGTTTGGGTACTGTCGAGAACAGCTCCAACACCTCTCTCAGGACCTTGGGGATCTTCTCCTTGTACTGTACGCTTTTGATGGTGAACATTGCACCGCAGTACAGTTGTTCAGTGAAGCTGTACACCGCCTTCAGCGCCAGGATGCTGTCATCTGCAAGTTGTCGGCTCAAAGGTCCTACATGAGCCGGAAGAGACATGTCAGTCGTCAGTTATTTCATCAAAGAAATTAAATGAAGAGTGCAGGAAAGATTGACTTACCAAATAAGGCGGCAGACATCTTAGAGATGTGTCGTTTGAGCCCTTGGAGCTCCTCAGCAACGGCGATGAGCCGCTGATCGGCATCATTCGCCCGTTTGGTTAGTGCAGCTTTTTCCGACTCAGCTGCTTCTTTCACAGTTGTTAGCTGGGCGGTGATCTTGGCTACTTCTTCGGCTAAGAGTCGGCATCTTTCGCAGCAAGACCTCGAGCTTCTTGTTGAGCTGCTAAGTTGATCTTGAGATCTACCAGCTGAGAGCCGGCGGCATTCAGAGCGTCCTGTGCACATCAAAGGTGAAATATAAGTTATTGCAGCAACAAGAGTATTCATATGCATAAGGGTTCACAGTTCAATTTCTACAAGTCTCAAACAGATTGCAAGCAATATATTTGACACTTGGGGGCTAATGTATATTTGATCTGTTCGCATCTACAGTTCCGGTTCATCTTCTTAGAAATTGACCCGGAACTTGGGGGCTACACATTGGCTCTTTTCTAATCTCAAAACTCCCGACTCAAATAAATTCGAGCCGACCCTTGGGGGCTACACTGTGGTTTTTTCTAATCTTAAAAGTTCCGACTCAAATAAATTTGAGCCGGCCCTTGGGGCTACAGTTGGCAGTGTATAAATATTGTAGTATTCTAGCAAGAGTATTTTCTACATAACCTCCAAAGGAAGACCCGAATTCAACTCTATATCAGATTAAATCCGGCTCTTGGGGGCTGGGGAAGGTTATGGCCGAGGAAAAGTAACATACCTCATATTTTTTCTTCATCATGTTGACTAGCCGGAGTTCCAAATCTCGGCTAGTGTTGACTCGATTCATGTAGCCGAAGTGGAGTTCTTCGGCTGTCATTTTGTCGTACGACGAGTCAAATTGAAGTTTGCGCGAAGCTTCAGACGGCTCAGGATGCCGGGTCAAGACATGCGCTGGTGAAGGTTCCTTTTGAGCAGACCCGGTGATGATAACATCCGGAGTCGCAGGCGTCCTGACGGGTGTAACCGGCTTTGAAGGAGCAGCGGGAGAGTTCTCCATTATGACGTCATCTGCAGCCGGCTCAGTAGAAGCCACTGGCGGAGCTTCTTCTTCCGCTAGAGTCTCCTCCGGCTGTACAATATCCGGTTGAGTCGGAGCGGGCTGTTCAGGTTCTTGGGTGTCAACGACAGGGCTGGACAAAGGCTGGTGGGTCTTGCGGCGTTCCGCCTGAGCACTGTAAAGTAAAGAGTTAGCACCTAAAAGAGGTTGATATTTCGTCAGGACACCGGGATATTTTAAATACTTACAGAGGATTGATTTTTGGTGGAAGGATTACTGATGCTGAAGAGTCGCCCGAAGAAGGCGTCTTCTGAAAAAGCAAGACACAGAAATGATAAGACATTTGGACATGAAGAGAAATTAAAAAGGGAAGTACGGATACTAACCTCTGCAGGCTGCTTCCTAGGAGTCGGCGAGTTTGGCAGTCCAGATGCAAGCTCTGTAGAGCCGGCGCTCCGGGTCTGACGCCGTTCAGCTTGTTGTTGCTTTTTTGAAAGGAAATCAGGAGCCAGATGACCAAGAGGATGAGATAGAGGAAATTTTCTAACGACCCGCCGCGGCTTTCGGAAGAAATATTCTGAGTCGGAGTACATGCAAGTTACCTCAGGAACGTTGGCGTGACTAGTCTCTACTTCATCCTGTGAGACACGGAAAGACGTTATTAAAAGAGCCGGCAAGGTAAAAAGTTAAGTGAGTAGAGTTGAAAGGTCTTACCTCCGACTCTGAAGAGGCTACGGGTTCAAACCAGTTCTCCTGAGGAGTCACTTTCTTTTGCTTCTTGGCGACGACTTTCTTCTTGGTTACCTTCGGAGGAGGAACGTATTCCTTCTTCCAGAAGTCGGAATCAGCCTGTGCAAGTTAAGCCGGAGGAAGGATATCAAACTTTGAAGAAGAGTATATAAACATATAACAGACGGAAAAAGACAAAGATACTTACAGGAGGCGACGGGTTGGTTGCGCAAAATGGTGCTAGGCTGATGGCGCTGCAAGAGCCGGAGGTCTCATGCACAAGACTTCGGACAGTCATACAGATGTCATCCTCAGTCAAAGTGGTGGCGCTGAAGCACAGCTCACTGTCATACTGTCCCGGATATGTACACATGAGCCGGTTCCGGCGGCTCAGAGGCATGATCCGCCACTCCACCCAGCAGCGGATAAGGTCCGTTCCAATGAGGTCGTTGGCCAGGAGAGCCTTCACTCTGGCATGGGGATTCTCGTATTTAGCACGGTCGGCAGCTGAGAGCCGATCGGGCAGTGAGGTGTCGGTTGTGAGCCAGGAAGGACGGTAACCCGACAGACGGCGCTCCGACTCAGGGGACGTGTGCTTGCAATAGAACCACGTCTTGTTCCAGTCCTTTGGGTGGCTGGGCATCTAGATAGCCGGAAAGGTGATACCCCTCCGGCGCTGGATGGTGATTCCTCCAAGTTCCAAGCTTGGCCCACCCTTGCATTCAGTCTGGCGGTTGGCATAGAAGAACTCTCTAAGGAGTCTGGCTGATGGCCTTGATTGAAGGTATGCCTCACAGAGGACTTGAAAGTGACAGATATTTGAGACGGAGTTCGGCGCCAGGTCTTGGGGATGCAGCTTGTACATGTGCAGAATGTCGCGGAAGAACTTTGACCCGAGTGGCACGAATCCTCATTCTATATGATCCGCAAATACTATGACCTCCCCTTTCTTGGGGCGGGGCGGGTCTCACCAGTCGGAACCCGCCAGCTGATCACTTCCTTCGGAGGAAGGGTGCCACCGGCTACTAACTCAGACAGGTATTCCTCGGTTATGCAGGAGCCGACCCAATTGCAGGAATTGGTGGCGCGTGTCATCCTGGCGGCTTAAAAGTACTGTACAAGAAGAAAATGGCGACTAATTAACAAGGGCAGATAGCAATGGTGGCTTACAAATTACAGGGTTCTAAAAAATTAAAAGCCCTAAGGGGTCCGGCTGATAAAGAGCCGGAGGGAGTCTAGCGGCTTACTATGGTCATATGAGCCAGAAGTCATCAAGACCCGGATAAACTAGTTTCACAAAACGTTGCAAAGGTTTTGGATCTACCGAAGCTGAACAAAGAGGTTTTACGACGACCTAATCGAAGAACACCAAGAAATGAAAAATGTCCTATGGCCCTAACCGACCGCGCATTGCGCACGGGCGAGCCACGTGCGGTGGCGGTGGAGACAATGCGGCCTAAAGGGATGCACGGCCGGGCCCGAGACTTGGCCGTGCGGTCGCGCCGGTGAACGAAACACGCGGCGGAGGTTCGACCAGCGAAAACCCTATCTGCTACCGAACTACGCTACGGGAAGAAGGACTTACCGGAGGCAAAGACGGCGACGGGAGAGACTCTGGCACGAACAGGGTGATGCAGCGGCCTGAGTTGGTGAAGCACGGACGGCGGCGCCGGAGCGGGGCGGACGAGCTCGAGCGTCGGACGAGCGGCAGGAGGAAGAAGAAGAGGCGCATGAGCGGGAATGCGTCGGTTTGACCCGTGCGGGTCCTATTTAACAAGGAAACAGTGTGGATTCCCAGGCGTCAACACCGGTCTTGCCGAACGGACGCCTCGATCTTCGGTGAACGGTTAAATGCGAGAGATTTGATACGTTAGCGTATCTGTGACGTCATGCCGGGTCATTCCTGGCGACTCTCAGACAATTACCATAGATGGATGAAATGAGATGGCTCACTTCAACCTGGGGCCTAATGTTGGGGATATAACCCCGTGATATGACCCGGTAGGAAGGTTCCGGTTGACAGCCTTTGTTATGAGCCGGCCCACGAAGACATGTATCAGCTGGAGGCCCAAGATGATTGGCGACTCTTGAGGTGGGCCGGACGACAAAGACCTAGATGTGCAAGACCTTCCAAAGGATAACTTGGCTAGTAAGTTAGAGATAGATTCGGAGATGTAAACGTGATCCAGTTGTACAATTGTAAGACCCGGCGGCTCTGACTTCTTATATAAAGGCAGAGTCGGGGCGACTTAGAGGTTAGGTTATCGAAAACTAGGGCAAGCTTCTAGTTCCTTGTAATCGATACATCAAGCAATAACAACACAAGCAAGATGTAGGCTTTTACCTCGATTTGAGGGGCCGAACCTGGGTAACCTCGTGTCCTTTGTCTCGACTAACCCCTTTGAGTCCACTACCATGGCGATGGCTCCGAACTCAAGTCTGGTAACCCGGACATCTGCCGTGACAAAACCACGACACATATCATATACAAAACATGCATGGATCACATGGTAGGAAGCTCACAAGGTGGCTACGTGAAAACAGTTTCAGACTTAGTGAAAATAGCAGTTTTTGACAGTGCAGTTTTATCAGGAAGGTATATTGACAGTCGTAAAACTATATGCTACATGTCATATTATGGCATGAAACTTAACAGCATACTAAAGGACATTATCTACTACAAATAACTCAATTACACCTACCACAAAAGGGTTCTAGATCACTAGCAAATCACATGGCAAGACAGCAACAAAAAATTATAGATTCCAGACTTAGAAATATTTTAGACCCTCAAAACAACAGTAATTTTATAGCAAGTTGTCAACAAGAAAATAACATCTATACATGCATTTCTATGGCAAGAAAAATGTCCAGGGGCTAGGACATATATCGAAGGGCATATCTCATGTTCAAAATTATTTCATATCATGCATGTATTAAATCACATGAAAAAAACAAAAGGGCATCACAGCAAAATGACATGTATCAAAATGCTCAAATGACAAAACTAAATGCACAGCTAAATTCTATGAATTTTTCAAACCCGAAAACATATATAATATGATAGGTTCATGTAGGGAATTATGTCACCGTTAATTACGCAAGTTTATGGCATAATTTATTAGCAAGGTCATTTATGCAAAATAAATGCAAACACCATGTCAACATTTTTATCATGCATGAAAATGTAATATTATGAAACTCCACCAAATTCTACACATTTTACATATAGGGTTTGATTAATTCGAGGCACAGTTAAACATATATGTGTGATGCAAAATATGTCATTTATACGAATGATGCAAATAGCAAGTTTAAGTATTTCTTTATATGGATGAAAATGGAATATAATTAATCTACACATTTTTCTAAGCATTTTTCATATATAAAACACTTTAATTTGACATACGGTTGAAAAGTTATTAACAATTTAAAACATGGGTTATTTTGCAATTCACAGGTTTATTAGAAAATCGCAGTAGGAAAAAGAACATGATGGGCCGAATCTGGTGGTCGCAAGATAACAAAAAAAAACGCACGGCCGCTGGATAGGCTGGCGGCTCACCTTGGGCCAGATCTGGCGCTGGGCTAGGCCTTGGCTTGCGGGAGCTGGGCCGGCCTTGGGCGCACAGGCCCACGCGCGGGCGAGCAACGGCCCAGGCACGGTCAACGCGAGCGAGGGCGTCGTCCTCGCACTCCTCACGGTCGAGGCCATGGCAGCGGCCGACGGCGCTGGCGGGCGCGGGAAGGCGCGGGGGAGGCAGATCCGGCACAGGGAATGGAGGCGGGGCGACGCAGGGCACCGGATCCGATGGCTGAGGTGGCCGGCGGTGAAGCTTGGGGTGGCGAGCTCGAGCGGCAGAGGACATGGCGGGCTGGAACCTGCGGGAGAGAGAGAGAGTCCGCGGGGTGAGGTGGAGAAATGGGGAAGGAGAAGGAAAGGAAGGGAGGAGAGGAGGTCCGACGGGTTGGCGACCCGCGGCGGCGGCTCCGGCGAGGGCCGGTGGCCGGCTGGGCGGCACGAGCGAGGACCTCGGGCGCGGAATTGCGGGCTGCTCTGTGGTCACCGGACAATGTCCGGGTTGGTCGTTCGACATGTCCGGTAGGTGGGATTTTGGGTGATTTTCAGCCTCTAGATCGCGATCCGAGGGCCAAAAATAGGCAGATGGTTTGGGCTGTGGAATCTGGAGGAGGAGGGCTAGCAGGTGGGGTTTTCTAGGGGTGTGGCTGCAATTTTACATGGGGGAAACCCTAGAGAGTGAGGGGGCTCGGTTTAAATAGGGAATGCACTAGGGTTGGGGGCTGGACCTTGTCCGTCCGATGATGATCCGAAGACCACGAACGGAGGAAGGGACTAGGTTGGGCTAGCGGGCTGTGTAGAGGGCCTTGGGAGAGATGAGAGGGAAGTTTGGTGGCCCATGACACGAGGGTTTTTACACACCGAAAACGTGTGACGAATAACCGATGACCGCACTGCTACGACTGACCGACGGGGTATCAAACGAACTCGGAATGCGACGAAATTCGATAGGCGGTCTATCTGCACTATAATAAGACTGCACGCCAGGTTTCAACCCAATCCAAGAATATTTTTAGTGCGCCTTTTAAAACAATTTAAAACGATGCCGCGGGCGCGTGCATGTGTGGTTGGTCTCAAAATGCTCAGCGACGAGAACGGAGTGAACCGGCAACTACGAATGGATGCAAGTTTTTGAAAACGAGTGACAATGCTATGCAGATGATGCGAATGATGTGATGATGAATGCGACAACCAGACGAAACACAGATGACAATGCAAAAAAAGGGGAATCTTCTGGAGCCTCGGTCCCGCGTTGTTACACCTCTGTCTTAGCGTAACGCGAGTCGAGGTGGACGTTGTCGCGATAGCAACGAAGGACGCCGAGAGGAGCACGTGATACAATTTCCCTCTGTCTTAGTGTAACATGAGTCGAGGCGGACGTCGTCACGGTAGGGACGACGGATGCAGAGATGAGCACGTGACACCATTTGCCCCCTGTCTTAGCGTAACGCGAGTCGAGGCGGATGTCATCCCGGTAGCGATGACAGACGCCGAGACGAGCACGTGACACCACAACCCCCCTGTCTTAGCGCAACACGAGTCGAGGGGGATATTAGAGATGAGCGTGTGACACCACAACCCCCCTGTCTTAGCGTAACGCAAGTCGAGGTAGACATCGTCCCGGTAGCGACGACGGAGGCCGAGACGAGCACGTGACACCACAACCCCCCTGTCTTAGCGCAATGCGAGTCAAGGCGGACGTCATCACAATCGCGGTGAAGGACACCAAGACAAGCACCTGACACCATTTCTCCCATGTCTTAGCGTAACACGAGTCGAGGCGGAAGTCATTGCGGTAGCGATGACGAATGCCGAGACGAGCACGTGACACTATTTTTCCCTGTCTTAGCGTAATGTGAGTTGAGGTGGATGTCGTCGCGGTAGCGACGACGGACGCCGAGATGAGCACATGGCACCATTTCCCCCTATCTTAGAGTAATGCGAGTCGAGGCAGATGCCGTCGTGGTAGCTTCGTCGGAAGCCGAGACGAGCACGTGACACCATTTCCCCCAAGTCTTAGTGCAACGCTCGTCGAGGTGGACGTCGTCGTGGTAGCGACGACGGACGCGAGACAAGCACGTGACACCATTTCCCCCCTCTCTTAGCGTAACGTGAGTGGAGGCGGACGTCGTCGCGGAAGCGACGATGGACGCTCAAAGGAGCACGTGACACTATTTCACCCCTCTCTTAGCGTAACGCGGGTCGAGGCGGACGTCGTCGCGGTTGCGACGACGGACGTCGAGACGAGCATGTGACACAATTTCCCCGTGTCTTATCGTAACATGAGTCGAGGCGAACGTCGTCGCGGTAGCGACGATGGACATCGAGACGACCACGTGACACTATTTCCCCCTGTCTTAGCATAACATGAGTCCAAGAAGACATTGTCACTGTAGCGACGATGGACGCCGATATGAGCATGTCACACCAGTTCCCCCTGTCTTAGAGTAGCGCGAGTCGAGGCGGACGTCATCGGGGTAGCAACGATAGACGTCGAGACGAGCACGTGACACCACAACCCCCCTGTCTTAGAGCAACGCGAGTCGAGGGGGACGTTAGAGATGAGCATGTGACACCACAACCCCCCTGCCTTAGCATAATGCAAGTCGAGGCGGACGTCGTCCCGGTAGCAACGACGGACGGCGAGACGAGCACGTGACAACATAGCCCCCCTGTCTTAGCGCAACGCGAGTCGAGGCAGACATTATCACGGTAGCCACGACGGATGCCAAGACGAGCACGTGACACCATTTCCCCCCTGTCTTAGCGTAACACAAGTCGAGGCAGAAGTCGTCGCGGTAGCGACGACGGACGCCAAGACAAGCAAATGACACTATTTCCCCCTGTCTTTGCGTAACGCAAGTCGAGGCGGATGTCGTCGCGGTAGCGACAACGGACACCGAGATGAGCATGTGAAACCATTTCCGCCTGTCTTTCCGTAACGCGAGTAGAGGCAGACGTCGTCACGGAAGCGACAATGGACGCCTAGACGAGTACGTGACACTATTTCACCCCTTTCTTAGCGTAAGGCGAGTCGAGGCGGACGTCGTCGCGGTAGCGACGATGGACGCCGAGACAAGCATGTGACACAATCTCCCTCCTGTCTTTGCGTAACGCGAGTCGAGGCAGACGTCGTCGCGGTAGCAATGACGGACGCCGAGATGAGCACGTGACACCATTTCCCTCTGTCTTAGCACAACGATAGTCGAGGCGGACGTCGTCGGGGTAGCGACGACGCACGGCGAGATGTGCACGTGACACCATTTCCACCTATCTTAGCATAACACGAGTCGAGGCGGACATCATTGTGGTAGTGACAACGGACGCCGAGACGAGCACGTGACACTAATTCCCCCTGTCTTAGTGCAACACGAGTCGAGGCGGACGTCATCGCGGTAATGACGACGGACGTCGAGATGAGCACGTGACACCACAACCCCCTGTCTTAGCGCAACGCGAGTCAAGGCGAGTCGAGGCGGATGCCGAGATGAGCACGTGATACTATTTCCCTTCGTCTTAGCATAACGCGAGTCGAGGCGAACGTCATCACGGTAGCGATGACTGATGTCCAGACGTGCATGTGACACCGTTCCCCCCTGTCCTAGTGTAACGCGAGTCGAGGCGGACGTTAGAGATGAGCATGTGACACCACAACCCCCTGTCTTAGCATAACGCGCAACGACGCGGACATTAGAGATGAGCATGTGACACCATAGCCCCCCTGTCTTAGCGCAACACGAGTCGAGGCGAACGTCATCGCCGTAACAAAGATAGACGCCGACATGAGCACGTGACACCATTTCCCTCTATCATAGCATAACGCGAGTCATGGCGGATTTCGTCGCGGTAGCGATGACGGACGCTGAGACGAGCAAGTGACACTATTTCCCCCTGTCTTAGCGTAACGTGAGTCGAGGCGGACATCATTGGTGTAGCAACAACACACGCCGATATGAGCACGTGACTCCATTTCCCCCCTGTTTTAGAGTAACACTAGTCGAGGCGGACGTTGTCACGGTAGCGACAACAGATGCCGAGACGAGCACATGACACCAGAACTCCCCTGTCTTAGCACAACGCGAGTCGAGGGGGACGTTAGAGATGAGCATGTGACACCACAACCCCCCTGTCTTAGCGTGATGCAAGTCGAGGTGGACGTCGTCGCAGTAGCGACGAAGAACGCCGAGACGAGCACGTGACACCATAGCCCCCCTGTCTTAGCGCAAATTGAGTCAAGGCGGACATCATCACGGTAGCTACGACGGACACCGAGACGAGCACGTGAGACTATTTCCCCCTATCTTAGCATAACGTGATTCGAGGCAGATGTCGTCGCGGTAGCGACGAAAGACACCGAGATGAACATGTGACACCATTTCCCCCCTGTCTTTGCGTACCGCGAGTAGAGGTGGACTTCATCGTGGAAGCGACGACGGACGCCTACATGAGCACATAACACTATTTCACCCCTTTCTTAGCATAAGGCGAGTCAAGGCGAACGTCTTCGTGGTAGCGACAACGGACGCCAAGATTACCACGTGACACTAATTCCCCCTCTCTTAGCGCAATGCGAGTCGAGGCAGACATCATCGCGGTTGTCACAACCCTAGCAAGTGTCTAGGCTAGCAATGTGTTTGCATCATCATCATCATCATTGCATCAATATGAAATGGGGAGAAAGAAAGAAACCCTAAGCATTTCATGAATTAAAGAAATTCTAGATAAATGAAATTTCAACAAATCCGAAATGCCCATCAAAAATGTTCCCTCCCTCGCCAGCGCGACGTCGGGGATAAGCATCACCGCGCCTCCCCGCCGTTCTCTCCCTCCGTTCCCCTTCTCTCTCCTCTTCTCCTCTCTGCTTCGCCATGGCCGCCCCATAGTTCGCCGCCGTTTGCTCGCCTCCGTCCATCCCCCGTGCTGTAGAGAAGGCAGGAGCTCCGTCCCGTCGCCCTGGTCCTCCTCGCCGAAGGAATCACCGCCCGGAGCTCCCTCGAGGGAACCCTGACCTCTTCTTCCTCGTCGGGTCAGAAGGTCGCCGCCGTAAATTTCATCGCCATCAAGCCGTCCCCGAGCCCGATTTCGACGCCTCTGCGTTCGTCGTGAGCTCTTGGTCCTTTTCCCCTCTTTCCCCCTTCTATCTTGCGTCCTAGCCCCGGATTCCATCGGAGCCCGAATGGCGCCGCCGCTTGAGCTCGTCACCGGTCGTGTTCCGGTGATCGGTTGGTCCTTCCAAGGCCACCGTTGAGCTTGCGGATTCGAGTAGTCGTTGTTGTTGCTAAGTAGGAGCTGTGTCATGCCCTGGTTCGACGAGCCCGAGCTCGCCCGAGCTCCGGCCGCCACCCAGCTCATCGCCGGCGTCGATTCCGACCACCTCAGCTCGTGGGAAGGGTCGGAATGGACGTGCGCGTCGATGCAGAGTAGATAGGTGCCATCCGTCATGGTTTTGGTCGCCGGAGGTGGGTTTCCGAGCCCCTCCGCCGTTCCTGGAGTTGTCAGCGGCTCAACGCCGCTGACCCTGGTCGGTTGACCACGGGGGTTGACCCCTGGCAGGTGGGGCCAGCCTCTGGTTAATCTCTGTTTAAGAATAATTTAATTAATTGTGTTAGTTAAGCTAAATAGACAATGACATGTGGGCCCAGGCCTGTTAATTAGTTAGGATTAGTGTTAGTTTTAATAGTTAAGTAAATGACTCAATGACATGTGGACCCCACATGTCAGGTTTGACTCTGGGCCGAGTGAGCTGACCAGCTGATGTCATCATGGCATCATGTTGATGCAATAAGTCAATTTACTATTTAAAAATAATTCCAGAAATTATTTTAAAACTTTGAAAATCATATAAATTAATCTGTAAGTCAGATGAAAATAATTTATATATGAAAATTTATCAGAAAAATCCAATGAATCCAATGGTGCTACTCTAATGCATGTTAGAGAAACCTAAATAGGTGAACATGGACATTTTAGCATGAGCTCAACATATAGAACTTGAAATGAGAACAACTTTGAACCTATATTCAAATACATTTCAAATTGACATGATCACTAGTTGCATTAGCTCATCCATGCATACTATCATGCCATGATCATGCATCATATTGTTGCATCTGCTTGCATTGAATGTTTTCATCTGCGTTGCGGTAGGCCCTAATCCGGAGGATACTACTCTGTACCCCGACGAAGGAGAGAACTCTTCCGCAACTCAGCAAGGCAAGCAACCCCATTGATCATTCCGATAACATCCCATTCTCTTGCTCCTGCTCTCATTTATTGCATTAGGACAAACGATCACATGTTAGTCATACACGGTAGATGATCCTATTCTTATGCATGACCTGATCTTGTCACAGTAAATAGCTAAACCTTGCAACCTAGCATACCTGGTAGATGCTTGTGCCATGATGTGCTTGGCTTACTTTGCCTGCTATGCTCGCTATGCTTAGAGTATGTCGGGTCTATTTCATCTGGGTGGTGAACTGAGTGAAACAGTGTTGTCCGATGTGATGAGCATATAATGAATATGATTTGGTAAAGGTAGCGATGAGAGGCTATGTAGGAGTACATAGTGTGTTGTCTCATTGGGACCATTCTTAGGAACTGGGTTCCGTGTTTGTGATCCAAGACGAGATACTACCACATGCTGGGCCCTGAAATATGACCCCGCTCGACTTATCAGTCGCTTAGTCTTTGGTCTAGGTATTGCAAGTAGTTTTTGGTGTTTATAGCATGCTGGAGGCCGTGCGTAGCGCTGACCCTCGGGGTGGGTTACGATGCGGTAGGCAGTGGCACGGTGTACCAAGGGTCACCCGAATGGTGGGCTTGGGAACCCTGCGCACATCGTTTGGGACCGTAGTGGAAACTTCAGCCGGACTTCCATGCGGGTCAGTCTCAAATAGGCGGTAGCCTGGACTAGAGGTCTTATGTGATTGACGGTCATGGCCGACTCCCTCGTTGGGCATCCGCTTGTAGGTTGCCGAGGTGCATGGTTTATGGCACACAGCGATAAGTGGCGAGAGTGTGTGTGAAGAAGTACACCCCTGCAGGGTTATGAAACTATTCGAATAGCCGTGTCCTCGGTTATGGACTACTTGGAGAACTTATATTGTTCATAGATAATCAAATGGATTCTTCTAAAATTCTCAAGACAAGTGTGAGTATTGTGGATGGCACTCTTCCGGAAGGGGAAGGTGAGTCCATGGTGGTGTATTGAGATGGAGTTAGCGGACTCGTGTGCGATAACTAAAATTGTAATTAAGAGTTTAAAACTGAGTAGTGTAGGATAGCCATGAGTCAAAGCTGGCTTTCTGCATAAACTCCACCACCCCTTTTTTGATACATGAGCATAAATAGACTAGGTCTGTTTTAAAGACTTGCTGAGTACAATCGTACTAATCCTTTCTTAATTAATGTTGCAGAAGAAAACCAGGACCCATCAGGTGGGTTCTATCTAGACGTTAACGATGCCGAATAGCCCGTGTCCCAGCTACGATCTTGCCCGTGTGGTGGGTTGTAGATAGTCAGGCCATGTGCCTCTTTTATCTTTTGCCATCTGTACCCAGACAGCTTTAGTTTCCGCTGGTTTGTAAGACTATGTCTGAATGACTATGTTTGTATGGCTTGAGTGCCGGGTCATGTGACCCCAATCTGTAAGAACATATTCTGCAAGGCTCATCTGAGCCTCTTAAATAAAAGTCATGTTATTGTATGGTTATGTTGTGATGCCATAGTTGTATCTATGCATATCGGGCATGTCGTGCGTACGTGTGACGTGCAACGGTATGTATGGAATCCGACACCTAGCCGTGTGCCTTTAGTAGTACTCTTTACGGGAAACTGCCTCTTTGTGCTTCCACCGAGCCATGGTAGCTTGCTACTGCTCCGGACACATTGATTGACCGCATGTATCCTTCTTTGCTGCTGTGTCTATCCCTTCGGGGAAATGTCTCGTAGTGTAATGGAGTCCCTGTAGCCTGTTACGACTCGTCTACGTGCAGTGATGACATTCGTGTCTCGCTACGTAATGGAGTCCTTGTAACTTGCTACGACTCGTCTACACCCGCTTGAGGCTGACACCTGCATTGGTGGGTTATGTATGCCTGTTTCCGTACGGATGTGCCACTTGGGTTCTATGACTAGTTATGTCGGCCCGGGTTCTTTGTTGTGTGATTGCCAGCGACATGTTCACATACGTGAGCCAAAAGACGCAAACGGTCCCGGCCAAGGTAAGGTGGCAGCCGTGGAGTACCGTGTGTGAGGCCGCAAAGTGATGTGGCTTGTTACAGTATGGAATCATATGACTTAGGATCGGGGTCCCGACAGCGGTAGTGACGATGGACATCGAGATGAGCACGTGACACCACAACCCCCATGTCTTATCGCAATGCGAGTCAAGGCGAGTCGAGGCGGATGTCGAGACGAGCACGTGACACTATTTCCCCACGTCTTAGCGTAACGCGAGTCGAGGCGGACGTCATCGCGGTAGCGACGACATACGCCAAGACGAGCATGTGACACCATTTCCCCCTTGTCTTAGCATAACACGAGTCGAGGCAGACGTCATCGCGGTATCGATGACGGACGCCGTGACGAGCACGTGACACTATTTGCCCCCTGTCTTAGCGTAACACGAGTTGAGGCGGACGTTGTCGTGGTAGCGATGATGGACGCCGAGACGAGCACATGACACCACAACCCCCCTAGCATAGCACAACGCGAGTCGAGGTGGACGTTAGAGTTGAGCATGTGACACCACAGCCCCCTGTCTTAGCGTAATGCGAGTCGGGGAGGACATTGTGGCGGTAGCGACGACGGACGCCAAGACGAGCACGTGATATCTTTTCCCCTTTTCTTAGCGTAACGTGAGTCAAGGCGGACGTCGTCGCGGTAGGGACGACGGACGCGGAGACGAGCACGTGACACCATTTGCCCCCTGTCTTAGCGTAACGCGAGTCGAGGCGGACGTCGTCGCGGTACCGATGAGAAACGCTGAGACGAGCACGCGACACCCCAACCCCCCTATCTTAGCGCAACACGAGTCGAGGAGGATGTTTGAGATGAGCATGTGACACCACAACCCCCCTGTCTTAGCGTAACACAAGTTGAGGCGGACGTCATCCCGGTAGCGACGACGGATGCTGTTGGGGATATAACCCCGTGATATGACCCGGCAAGAAGGTTCCGGTTGATAGCATTAGCTATGAGCCGGCCCACAGAGATATGTACCAGTTGGAGGCCCAAGGTGATCAGCGGCTTATGACTTGGGCCGGACGGCAGAGACCTGGATGCGCAAGACCTTCCAAAGGATGACTTGGCTAGTAAGGTAGAGATAGATTCGGAGATGTAATCATCATCCGTCTGTACAATTGTAAAGACTCGACGGCTCTGACCTTTTATATAAAGGCAGAGCCGGGGCGACTTAGAGGGAGAGTTATCAAAAACTAGGGCAAGCTTCTAGCTCCTTGTAATCGATACATAGAGCAATAACAACAAAAGCAGGACGTAGGCTTTTACCTCGACTATAGGGGCCGAACCTGGGTAAACTCATGTCCTTTGTCTCAGGTAACCCCTTTGAGTCCACTACCATGGCGATGGCTCTGAACTCAAGTCTGGTAACCCGGACATCTGCCGTGACAAAACCACGACAGTTGGCGCCCACCGTGGGGCTCGCGTTCGGTGGTGTTGAGTTCTCAAAGGGTTCCCTTCCAGAGCTCGAAGGATACGTGGTTGGGAGGATGAGCAAGAGTGGCCGCGGATGGCTCTACATCGACAACGCCGGCTGGGGGCTCGATGCTGCTTCTGTGGAGTATGGTTTTATGGTTCCGTTTTGGCGGGATCCAAGTGTTCATCGGAAAGATCGACGGATCTACACCCGGGCCGGATGTCTACACCAGCATCGTCAAGCCGGCTCGGCGTCTTCATCCCACACGTAAGGTAGGCTCTGCCCGTGTTAACCCGGTTCAGGAGCACGTCTTCGTGGGTTTCACTCAAGGTATGGATCTGGAAACATCCAGATCTCAAGGGACTCTCGTGCACTCGGACGATGAGTCGTCAAGTCGGGAAACAGAATCTATCTATCAGCTCAGCAATGGCGGCCTTGGGGGCTATGGTGGCACTCGCCCCGAGTCACAGCATGGTGAGTCAGGCGAGCCGGAGCGGCCATCTCATGCAGCAGTATTCATGGTAGGGCCAGGGGCGGCCGGGTCAAGAGCTAACCCTCCCCAGCCACCGGCTCAGGGCCTTGTGAAGTTGATGGATGAGCTTGAAGCTTTGTTGGCTACAGAGGTCACGCCAGAGAATCAGGCGGCTCGTAATACAGAGATCGCAAGCATCAAAGGCCGGATGGCCGAGGAACGTCAGAGGATAACTGATTTAAACGCCCAGATGGAAGCAGAGGCTGCACGGCTCAAGGTCGATGCTCTCCGTTTGGGGCTGGAACAGGTTTCAACGGCGGCTATACACCGCAGAAGGCATCAATCTCGTCTGCTGGAGCACTATGAGGCGAGGAATCTCTTCAACACCCCCGGCTCTGGGAGAGCGGCAGCTGCCCCTGAGGAAGGGCGAGCAGCGGCTCACATGGCCCCTCCCGGAGGGTTTACGACACTGGCGGGTCATTATTCTAACCCAGCCGAGAACATGGTAGCGGCGGCTGCTCAGGTGGGAACGATCCCTATTCCAGATGAAGCACCCTTTGCGGAGGAGGTGAGGAACGCCATCGGATATTTACAAACAGCCATGGCTCAGCAAGAAAAGTATACTCATAGCCGGAGCCGGGTCCACTCCACCCCTCTCCACAGTCAAAGTTTTAGCCGGCGCTATGAGTCACCGGCGGTTTCCAACAGTGGTCCACCTCATGGGCCTGTAGGTGGATGTACGGAGCTAGACGCACAAGCCTTGGTGGACTGGGCGAGAAACAGGCGAGAACAAGAGACGGCAATGGTTCCTCCGGGTCTCGGGCCCTCAGTGTTGACAGAGGCCGGGGCGGCTGGTAGTGCTAGAGCCGTGGGAGTTCCATGCTTAACTTCGGCTCTACGGAGTGAAAGGTTGCCTAAAGATTTTAAGGGGGCCCGGAAGGAGCCTAACTACACGGCGGATCTCCCTCCTGAGGCTTGGGTTGAGAGCTATGAGCTAGCTATGGAGATGCTAGACGTTAGTGAAGCTGCTTTTGCAAAATATTTCATCATGATGCTCGAGGGCCCGTCTCGCACATGGTTAAAGGGTTTGCCACCCAACACTATAAGTTCTTGGGCTGAATTGAGGGCGAAGTTCATCAAAAATTTCCAAGGGACTTGCAAGCAGCCTATGACTATTGTAGATTTGGATCACTGTGTAGAGCAGGAGAATGAGTCGGCTCATCATTCGGTTCGGCGGGTGTCGACCATTATTCACTCGTCCGAACAGATCACAGCGGCTCAAGCGGTGCTCATTCTGGAGAAGAATTGTCATTTTGTTCCACTGAAGAAGAAGCTTGGCCGGCTCAAACGCATGTGCCAAGATATGGGAGAGCTCATGACAGATCTAACGAAGTATGCCGACTCAGACACCACCAAAGATCCGGGTTCGGATGAGGAGAAATCAAATCAGGGAAAGAACAACAACCAAGGCAAGAGCTTTGGAAACAATGGGAATCAAAACAGAGAGAAGAACGCTGGCGGCGGGTCAGAGCTAGTGGCAAATGCTAACACAGGGCCGAATGTTCCTAAGGGGAACGGGCGTTATAAGCCGTACCAGCATGATAATAGGCCCCCTTTCAATTTGGAAGCAGTTCTTAGGAAACCCTGTCCGGAGCACAGTACGCCTGAGAAGGCATCCACGCATGCGTGGGGCGACTGTTTCATCATGCAGAGATTTAAGAATCAACACTTTCAACCACCTCATAATCAGGGCGGTGGGCCGCCTGGCGGCTCAGGGCCTGGCGGGTCAGGTGCTGGCTTTGGTGCTGGCGGCTCAGGAGCAGGTCATCCGGGTCATAACAGTCAGCAGCATCAATAGCACCCTGGCAACAACAATCATAATAATCAGCAGCAGCAGCAGCGCAATCAGTCTGGGTTTCAGAGTAACCCGAAGCAGCTCAGTTTAGGGCAGTATCATGTGTTTACGATGGGTAACAGCCGGCGAGATGACAAACTACGGAGGCGAGCGGTTAATACGGTCGAGCCGGCTCTCCCACGGTACCTGCCGTGGTTAGAGTATGAGATAACGTGGAGCAAGCAAGATCACCCGCCGCGGGTGGATGACCCGGGCCGGCTAGCTCTGGTCGTGGCCCCTTAGATACACGGTTATGGAGTAAATAAAGTGCTCATGGACGGAGGTAGCAGTATCAACATATTACATTATGACACTTTCCGGCGGATGAAGCTGTTAGACAAGGATCTTAAAAATTCATCTACTGTATTTCATGGTGTGGTGCCTGGTAAGTCGGCATATCCGGTAGGTAAAATCTCTTTGGAGGTGCCTTTCAGCGATGAGTATAATTACAGGGTGGAGACCTTGTGGTTTGAGGTGGTCAAGATCAAGAACCCTTATAACGCATTGTTCGGGCGGCCGGCTTACACCAAGTTCATGGCTAGGCCTTGTTATGTCTATCTGCAGCTCAAGATGCCCGGCTTAAATGGCACGATTACGATTCATGGCAAACGGAAGACGGCTATTGAGTGCATGGAAGGTGATGCGGCTTATGTTGAGTCTAGCAGTACACAGGAGGAGCTAAAATTTTATGAAGAGAACGTTGACCCGGAGGACATGACTCCGTTGAAGAAGCCAAACATGGAAATGGGTCCGCCTCTCAAGTTTTCAGCGGATGATACTAAAACAGTGGACTTTACTCCTGGCGACTCATCCAAGCAGTTTATCATCGGGGCTCACATGGATCCCAAATAAGAAAGAGCGCTCATCGAATTCATCCGTGAGAATCGGGACATCTTCGCATGGAAACCTTCTGACATGCCGGGTGTACCGAGAGAGTTCGCTGAGCACAATCTTAATGTGAATCCAAAGTTCAAGCCGATCAAGCAGTTTCTGCGGCGTTTCAACGAGGAGAGGCGGAAACCTATTGGGGAAGAGGTTGCCCGGCTCTTGGCCGCTGGTTTCATAGTTGAAGTTTTTCACCCGGAGTGGTTGGCTAATCCAGTGTTGGTGCTTAAAAAGAATGGTACTTGGCGTATGTGCATAGATTACACAGACCTTAACAAGGCTTGTCCGGCCGATCCCTTTGCACTCCCTCGCATTGATCAGATCATTGATGCAACAGCCGGTTGTGAGAATTTGTGCTTTTTGGATGCTTACTCCGGATATCAACAGATCAAAATGGCAGTCAAGGACCAGGAGAAGACATCGTTTATTACACCTTTTGGAGCGTTTTGCTACGTCTCCATGCCTTTTGGGCTCAAGAGTGCCCAGGCGACTTACCAGCGGTGTGTGCAGAACTGTCTCCACGGTCAGATTGGTCATAATGTTCATGCCTATGTGAATGACATAGTGGTGAATTCCAGGAAGAAAGGGACCCTCTTAGAGGACCTCAAGGAAACTTTTGACAATCTCCGGGTCTACAAAATGATGCTTAACCTGGCAAAGTGTGTTTTTGGTGTTCCTGCAGGAAAGCTTTTGGGGTTCTTGGTCTCTGAGCGTGGCATCGAGTCTAACCCTGATAAAATCAAGGCTATTACTTCTCTATGAGAGCCGACGTGCATCAATGATGTTCAGTGTATTGCAGGCCGGATCGCTGCGCTGAGCCGATTCATAAGCCGGCTTGGGGAGAAGGCCATCCCCTTATATCAAATGATGAAAAAGACGGACGAGTTTAAGTGGAGCAAGGCAGCCGCAGAGGCGCTGGAAGCTCTTAAGAAGCAATTGACTGAGTCGCCAGTATTGGCCGCTCCAGCTGAGAAAGAGCCGCTACTCTTATATGTAGCAGCTAACAGTCGGGCGGTCAGTGTGGCGATTGTGGTTGAACGCAAGGAGGCAGGGAAGGAGTATCCCCTTCAGAGGCCTATTTACTACATTAGTGAGGTCTTGGCTGAGTCCAAGCAGCTGTATCCGCATTAGCAGAAGCTTGTATACGGGGTCTTTATGGCTAATCGTAAGCTGAAGCACTACTTTTTGGGCCATCCAATAACTGTAGTAAGCTCTGCCCCGTTGGGAGATATTATTCAGAACAGAGAGGCTACAGGGCAGATTGCTAAGTGGGCTTTAGAGTTGGGACCTCTCAACGTCAATTACACCCCTCGTACAGCAATTAAGTCTCAAGCCTTGGTGGATTTCATAAATGATTGGACAGAGTGCCAGGCGCCTGAAGAGAAGCCGGATAACACATACTGGACTATACACTTTGACGGGTCTAAACAGTTTGAGGGGTCTGGTGCTAGTGTGGTTCTCACCTCCCCCAAAGGTGACAAATTTTGTTATGTGCTCCGGTTGATGTTCCCCTGTACTAATAATGTTGCTGAGTATGAAGCCTTGCTCCATGGTTTGAGAGTTGCTAAGGAGATGAATTTGAGCCGGGTTAGATGCCTGGGCGACTCAGATCTTGTGGCTCAGCAAGTTTCAGGTACTTGGGATTCTAAGGACCCACGAATGGCGGCTTATCGACAGGCGGTTGATATTGTTGCAGGTCATTTCAAGGGATATCAGGTGGATCATATTGATCGTCAACGGAACGAGGCGGCTGATGCATTATCATGACTCAGGTCTCAGCGTAAGCCGGTGCGGCCTAATGTTTTTCTTGATGTGTTATATCATCCGACTGTCCAGATGCCTTCTGAGGAGGATCGGGCAATTCCTGACCCGGAGGCGGCTCTAGTGGCGGCTCTACATGTTATTCCAGATTGGACTACTCCTTATGTAGCGTACTTGACGCGCGGCGAGTGGCCGGATGATGAGAGCCGGGCTCGGGAGATCGTGTGCCGTTCCAAGTCCATGACAATTATCAATGGCGAGTTACACAAATGCAGTGTGACAGGTGTTTTCCAACGCTGTGTGTCACCAGAGGAGGGCCAGCAGATCTTAAATGAAATTCATGCTGGCGACTGTGGGCATCATGCCGGGTCACGATCTTTAGTGGCCAAAGCTTTTTGGCATGGTTTCTTCTGGTTGTCGGCTCATAAGGATGCAGAGGACCTGGTCCGTAAGTGTGATGCTTGTCAGAAATTTGGCCGACGTGCTCATGTTCCGGCTCAAGAGTTGCGGATGATACCTATCACCTGGCCATTTGCGGTTTGGGGGCTTGATATGGTAGGACCCTTAAAGAGGTCCAAAGATAAGAAAACGCACCTCTTGGTGGCGGTTGACAAGTTTACCAAGTGGGTGGAAGCTGAGCCAATAAGCAAGTGTGATGCGGCCACAGCAGTTGAGTTTGTCAAGTCATTGATCTATCGTTTTGGCTATCCACACAGTATTATCACTGATAATGGTACAAATTTGTCTAAGGGGGCTATGAAGGCGTTCTTTGAGAAGGAGCATATCCGGCTTGATGTTTCGGCCGTGGCACATCCACAGTCCAATGGCCAGGCCGAGCGGGCTAATCAGGAAATCTTGCGAGGGGTTAAACCTCGGCTCATGGTCCCTTTGCAACGGACGCCCGGGTGTTGGGTTGATGAATTTCCTTCCATTTTATGGAGCATCCGGACTACACCTAACAGGTTTACAGGTTTTACACCTTTTTTCATGGTCTACAGAGCTGAGGCGGTTCTACCTAGTGACATCCGGCACGATTCACCAAGGGTGGCGGCTTATGTTGAGACGGACAATGAGCTGGCACGTCAAGATGCATTGGGTGCCTTGGACGAAGCACGAGAGTTAGCAGCGGCCAGATCAGCAATTTACCAGCAAGACCTGCGATGCTATCATAGCCGCAGGGTGAAGACCCGGACGTTCCAGGAAGGTGACCTGGTGCTCCAGCTTATTCAAGACCAAACTGGGATGCATAAACTCTCTCTGCCATGGGAAAGGCCCTTTGTGGTCAGCAGAAACCTCAACAACGGGTCATACTATCTCATTGATATTCGTGATGAGTCGGATACGGCGGGTCAGGAGACTTTGCGGCCGTGGAACATGGCACACTTGCGGCCATATTATACTTAAGAGATGATGCAGATCCGTTATCATTGTACATATCATATTTATATAGAGTAGTATTACTACCAAAGACTTGAGCTCCGGCTCTTATGTGTATCTTCATGATTTAAGGAGGAAATTCTTCAGTACCTGCAAATTTGCGGTTCCCGTGGTTCTTTGACTGGCCAAGGTCTTGCTAGTTAATCTCTTTTTGAGACCCTGAACCGGTTAAAGTGCCAAGTTGAATTTATTCCAGTCAATCTCGCCTTAGAGACCCTGAGCCGGTTCACAAAGGTGACGGCCAATCTCGCCTTAGAGACCCTGAACTGTTGTTACTCTTACCAGTCAATCTTGTTTTAGAGACCCTGTGCCGGTTCACAGAGTTGATGGCCAATCTCGCCTTAGAGACCCTGAACTGTTGTAAGTTAAATAATTAAGCTCCTATCAGTCAATCTCGCCTTAGAGACCCTAAGCCGGCTCACATAGTTGACGGCCAATCTCGCTTTAGAGACCCTGAACTGGTATGATGCATAGTTTGAGTACATTAAGCGCTGTTGCTGATGAGGCTTCTTACCTTTGGTATAGCTTAAAAAATTCCCCTCAGGTAGCAGCATGTACATCAAATTCCAGTTGCTTATCAACTGCGGCCATCGAAGGGGGCTTCTTACCGACGGGTATCGCTTATCTCACCCTAATGGTCGGCTTTATGCCACTTCCGGTTACTTATTAACCGCGGTTTTAGAAGGGGGCTTCTTACCGACGGGTTCACTTATCTCACCCTAACAACCGGCGTTTACGCCAAAAATAGTTGCGGAAGGAGGCTTCTTGCCCTTGGGTATAGCTTACATAAACCCTTCACGCAGCCGGCTAGTACAATTACTAGTCACGGCTGTCAAATGGATGCTTCTTGCCATAAGGTATAGCTTACATAATACCATCGGCAGCTGGCCCTATTCAATATTGGCTGATTTGAGGAGACTTCTTACCGTCATGGTATAGCTTACATCACCCTTCATACAGCCGGCTGTAGGCCGCTTTAGAAGTTCTCAACAGTCGTCGTTGTCACATAGAGGCTTCCTACCGTCAGGTATAGCTTACTTTATCCTATGGCAGCCGGCTCTTCCATGGCCCTTTATTATAAGAGAAGGAGTCATAATGCTCCGGCTGATGGAGTAAACTTTCCGGCTCTAAGGAGTCCGGGTGAAGGATACTCGTTTCAGAAAGACTACGTGTTATTCATGGGGGCTGACCACCAATAGAAGTGCTATCCGGCTCTAAAAGAGTTCTGAAGATTTACAAGTGTCTCACATGAGTCATTGGCAAGTTTATCAAAGCCGGAAGTAAAGAGCTGAGAAAGAAGGATTCACGAGTACTATAAACAGCCGGCGAATGCATTTCAATATTAAAGGGCTGTTACAAAAGACGTTCTCAGAGGGAACAGGCGATGTTTTTAGCAAGGTTTCAAACCGCCATGGGTGGGTAATTACAAAAGCCGAGAATTGTTATGACTATTACAAGGTTTGGTCACTCGGCCGGCTTATCCTGCTCCGAGTCTTCTGCGGTTCGGATCTGAAGATTGTTGAGTTCCCAGTTGCAGTTAGAGACGGCTTCAAATGACCCTTCAAAGAAAGGTGCGACGTTAAGCTCACCAAGGAAGAGATCTTTGCTTCGGGTGGGTATTAGATCTTGACACTCGTAAAGAGGCCCGCGAATCCGTTTATCTTCCTGGTCGTACGCGGCTTGATAGCTCTTTAAGTCATCCTCCGCCTCGTCAGCCATTATAGACGCCAGATAGCGAGAGTCCTTGATGACTTTGTAGTAATCTTCATCAGCGAATTCTGAGCCGTCCACCTTCTTCGAAGGATACCCGCCCAACATCTCCTTCGCCGTGAGATCCGGCACGAAGGCCATGGCCCGGCTCAAGCCTGCGACGGCTCCAGAGCGGAATGCCGACCTCTTCAGCTCTTGGATTTGTTTGGGTACTGTCGAGAACAGCTCCAACACCTCTCTCAGGACCTTGGGGATCTTCTCCTTGTACTGTACGCTTTTGATGGTGAACATTGCACCGCAGTACAGTTGTTCAGTGAAGCTGTACACCGCCTTCAGCGCCAGGATGCTGTCATCTGCAAGTTGTCGGCTCAAAGGTCCTACATGAGCCGGAAGAGACATGTCAGTCGTCAGTTATTTCATCAAAGAAATTAAATGAAGAGTGCAGGAAAGATTGACTTACCAAATAAGGCGGCAGACATCTTAGAGATGTGTCGTTTGAGCCCTTGGAGCTCCTCAGCAACGGCGATGAGCCGCTGATCGGCATCATTCGCCCGTTTGGTTAGTGCAGCTTTTTCCGACTCAGCTGCTTCTTTCACAGTTGTTAGCTGGGCGGTGATCTTGGCTACTTCTTCGGCTAAGAGTCGGCATCTTTCGCAGCAAGACCTCGAGCTTCTTGTTGAGCTGCTAAGTTGATCTTGAGATCTACCAGCTGAGAGCCGGCGGCATTCAGAGCGTCCTGTGCACATCAAAGGTGAAATATAAGTTATTGCAGCAACAAGAGTATTCATATGCATAAGGGTTCACAGTTCAATTTCTACAAGTCTCAAACAGATTGCAAGCAATATATTTGACACTTGGGGGCTAATGTATATTTGATCTGTTCGCATCTACAGTTCCGGTTCATCTTCTTAGAAATTGACCCGGAACTTGGGGGCTACACATTGGCTCTTTTCTAATCTCAAAACTCCCGACTCAAATAAATTCGAGCCGACCCTTGGGGGCTACACTGTGGTTTTTTCTAATCTTAAAAGTTCCGACTCAAATAAATTTGAGCCGGCCCTTGGGGCTACAGTTGGCAGTGTATAAATATTGTAGTATTCTAGCAAGAGTATTTTCTACATAACCTCCAAAGGAAGACCCGAATTCAACTCTATATCAGATTAAATCCGGCTCTTGGGGGCTGGGGAAGGTTATGGCCGAGGAAAAGTAACATACCTCATATTTTTTCTTCATCATGTTGACTAGCCGGAGTTCCAAATCTCGGCTAGTGTTGACTCGATTCATGTAGCCGAAGTGGAGTTCTTCGGCTGTCATTTTGTCGTACGACGAGTCAAATTGAAGTTTGCGCGAAGCTTCAGACGGCTCAGGATGCCGGGTCAAGACATGCGCTGGTGAAGGTTCCTTTTGAGCAGACCCGGTGATGATAACATCCGGAGTCGCAGGCGTCCTGACGGGTGTAACCGGCTTTGAAGGAGCAGCGGGAGAGTTCTCCATTATGACGTCATCTGCAGCCGGCTCAGTAGAAGCCACTGGCGGAGCTTCTTCTTCCGCTAGAGTCTCCTCCGGCTGTACAATATCCGGTTGAGTCGGAGCGGGCTGTTCAGGTTCTTGGGTGTCAACGACAGGGCTGGACAAAGGCTGGTGGGTCTTGCGGCGTTCCGCCTGAGCACTGTAAAGTAAAGAGTTAGCACCTAAAAGAGGTTGATATTTCGTCAGGACACCGGGATATTTTAAATACTTACAGAGGATTGATTTTTGGTGGAAGGATTACTGATGCTGAAGAGTCGCCCGAAGAAGGCGTCTTCTGAAAAAGCAAGACACAGAAATGATAAGACATTTGGACATGAAGAGAAATTAAAAAGGGAAGTACGGATACTAACCTCTGCAGGCTGCTTCCTAGGAGTCGGCGAGTTTGGCAGTCCAGATGCAAGCTCTGTAGAGCCGGCGCTCCGGGTCTGACGCCGTTCAGCTTGTTGTTGCTTTTTTGAAAGGAAATCAGGAGCCAGATGACCAAGAGGATGAGATAGAGGAAATTTTCTAACGACCCGCCGCGGCTTTCGGAAGAAATATTCTGAGTCGGAGTACATGCAAGTTACCTCAGGAACGTTGGCGTGACTAGTCTCTACTTCATCCTGTGAGACACGGAAAGACGTTATTAAAAGAGCCGGCAAGGTAAAAAGTTAAGTGAGTAGAGTTGAAAGGTCTTACCTCCGACTCTGAAGAGGCTACGGGTTCAAACCAGTTCTCCTGAGGAGTCACTTTCTTTTGCTTCTTGGCGACGACTTTCTTCTTGGTTACCTTCGGAGGAGGAACGTATTCCTTCTTCCAGAAGTCGGAATCAGCCTGTGCAAGTTAAGCCGGAGGAAGGATATCAAACTTTGAAGAAGAGTATATAAACATATAACAGACGGAAAAAGACAAAGATACTTACAGGAGGCGACGGGTTGGTTGCGCAAAATGGTGCTAGGCTGATGGCGCTGCAAGAGCCGGAGGTCTCATGCACAAGACTTCGGACAGTCATACAGATGTCATCCTCAGTCAAAGTGGTGGCGCTGAAGCACAGCTCACTGTCATACTGTCCCGGATATGTACACATGAGCCGGTTCCGGCGGCTCAGAGGCATGATCCGCCACTCCACCCAGCAGCGGATAAGGTCCGTTCCAATGAGGTCGTTGGCCAGGAGAGCCTTCACTCTGGCATGGGGATTCTCGTATTTAGCACGGTCGGCAGCTGAGAGCCGATCGGGCAGTGAGGTGTCGGTTGTGAGCCAGGAAGGACGGTAACCCGACAGACGGCGCTCCGACTCAGGGGACGTGTGCTTGCAATAGAACCACGTCTTGTTCCAGTCCTTTGGGTGGCTGGGCATCTAGATAGCCGGAAAGGTGATACCCCTCCGGCGCTGGATGGTGATTCCTCCAAGTTCCAAGCTTGGCCCACCCTTGCATTCAGTCTGGCGGTTGGCATAGAAGAACTCTCTAAGGAGTCTGGCTGATGGCCTTGATTGAAGGTATGCCTCACAGAGGACTTGAAAGTGACAGATATTTGAGACGGAGTTCGGCGCCAGGTCTTGGGGATGCAGCTTGTACATGTGCAGAATGTCGCGGAAGAACTTTGACCCGAGTGGCACGAATCCTCATTCTATATGATCCGCAAATACTATGACCTCCCCTTTCTTGGGGCGGGGCGGGTCTCACCAGTCGGAACCCGCCAGCTGATCACTTCCTTCGGAGGAAGGGTGCCACCGGCTACTAACTCAGACAGGTATTCCTCGGTTATGCAGGAGCCGACCCAATTGCAGGAATTGGTGGCGCGTGTCATCCTGGCGGCTTAAAAGTACTGTACAAGAAGAAAATGGCGACTAATTAACAAGGGCAGATAGCAATGGTGGCTTACAAATTACAGGGTTCTAAAAAATTAAAAGCCCTAAGGGGTCCGGCTGATAAAGAGCCGGAGGGAGTCTAGCGGCTTACTATGGTCATATGAGCCAGAAGTCATCAAGACCCGGATAAACTAGTTTCACAAAACGTTGCAAAGGTTTTGGATCTACCGAAGCTGAACAAAGAGGTTTTACGACGACCTAATCGAAGAACACCAAGAAATGAAAAATGTCCTATGGCCCTAACCGACCGCGCATTGCGCACGGGCGAGCCACGTGCGGTGGCGGTGGAGACAATGCGGCCTAAAGGGATGCACGGCCGGGCCCGAGACTTGGCCGTGCGGTCGCGCCGGTGAACGAAACACGCGGCGGAGGTTCGACCAGCGAAAACCCTATCTGCTACCGAACTACGCTACGGGAAGAAGGACTTACCGGAGGCAAAGACGGCGACGGGAGAGACTCTGGCACGAACAGGGTGATGCAGCGGCCTGAGTTGGTGAAGCACGGACGGCGGCGCCGGAGCGGGGCGGACGAGCTCGAGCGTCGGACGAGCGGCAGGAGGAAGAAGAAGAGGCGCATGAGCGGGAATGCGTCGGTTTGACCCGTGCGGGTCCTATTTAACAAGGAAACAGTGTGGATTCCCAGGCGTCAACACCGGTCTTGCCGAACGGACGCCTCGATCTTCGGTGAACGGTTAAATGCGAGAGATTTGATACGTTAGCGTATCTGTGACGTCATGCCGGGTCATTCCTGGCGACTCTCAGACAATTACCATAGATGGATGAAATGAGATGGCTCACTTCAACCTGGGGCCTAATGTTGGGGATATAACCCCGTGATATGACCCGGTAGGAAGGTTCCGGTTGACAGCCTTTGTTATGAGCCGGCCCACGAAGACATGTATCAGCTGGAGGCCCAAGATGATTGGCGACTCTTGAGGTGGGCCGGACGACAAAGACCTAGATGTGCAAGACCTTCCAAAGGATAACTTGGCTAGTAAGTTAGAGATAGATTCGGAGATGTAAACGTGATCCAGTTGTACAATTGTAAGACCCGGCGGCTCTGACTTCTTATATAAAGGCAGAGTCGGGGCGACTTAGAGGTTAGGTTATCGAAAACTAGGGCAAGCTTCTAGTTCCTTGTAATCGATACATCAAGCAATAACAACACAAGCAAGATGTAGGCTTTTACCTCGATTTGAGGGGCCGAACCTGGGTAACCTCGTGTCCTTTGTCTCGACTAACCCCTTTGAGTCCACTACCATGGCGATGGCTCCGAACTCAAGTCTGGTAACCCGGACATCTGCCGTGACAAAACCACGACACATATCATATACAAAACATGCATGGATCACATGGTAGGAAGCTCACAAGGTGGCTACGTGAAAACAGTTTCAGACTTAGTGAAAATAGCAGTTTTTGACAGTGCAGTTTTATCAGGAAGGTATATTGACAGTCGTAAAACTATATGCTACATGTCATATTATGGCATGAAACTTAACAGCATACTAAAGGACATTATCTACTACAAATAACTCAATTACACCTACCACAAAAGGGTTCTAGATCACTAGCAAATCACATGGCAAGACAGCAACAAAAAATTATAGATTCCAGACTTAGAAATATTTTAGACCCTCAAAACAACAGTAATTTTATAGCAAGTTGTCAACAAGAAAATAACATCTATACATGCATTTCTATGGCAAGAAAAATGTCCAGGGGCTAGGACATATATCGAAGGGCATATCTCATGTTCAAAATTATTTCATATCATGCATGTATTAAATCACATGAAAAAAACAAAAGGGCATCACAGCAAAATGACATGTATCAAAATGCTCAAATGACAAAACTAAATGCACAGCTAAATTCTATGAATTTTTCAAACCCGAAAACATATATAATATGATAGGTTCATGTAGGGAATTATGTCACCGTTAATTACGCAAGTTTATGGCATAATTTATTAGCAAGGTCATTTATGCAAAATAAATGCAAACACCATGTCAACATTTTTATCATGCATGAAAATGTAATATTATGAAACTCCACCAAATTCTACACATTTTACATATAGGGTTTGATTAATTCGAGGCACAGTTAAACATATATGTGTGATGCAAAATATGTCATTTATACGAATGATGCAAATAGCAAGTTTAAGTATTTCTTTATATGGATGAAAATGGAATATAATTAATCTACACATTTTTCTAAGCATTTTTCATATATAAAACACTTTAATTTGACATACGGTTGAAAAGTTATTAACAATTTAAAACATGGGTTATTTTGCAATTCACAGGTTTATTAGAAAATCGCAGTAGGAAAAAGAACATGATGGGCCGAATCTGGTGGTCGCAAGATAACAAAAAAAACGCACGGCCGCTGGATAGGCTGGCGGCTCACCTTGGGCCAGATCTGGCGCTGGGCTAGGCCTTGGCTTGCGGGAGCTGGGCCGGCCTTGGGCGCACAGGCCCACGCGCGGGCGAGCAACGGCCCAGGCACGGTCAACGCGAGCGAGGGCGTCGTCCTCGCACTCCTCACGGTCGAGGCCATGGCAGCGGCCGACGGCGCTGGCGGGCGCGGGAAGGCGCGGGGGAGGCAGATCCGGCACAGGGAATGGAGGCGGGGCGACGCAGGGCACCGAATCCGATGGCTGAGGTGGCCGGCGGTGAAGCTTGGGGTGGCGAGCTCGAGCGGCAGAGGACATGGCGGGCTGGAACCTGCGGGAGAGAGAGAGAGTCCGCGGGGTGAGGTGGAGAAATGGGGAAGGAGAAGGAAAGGAAGGGAGGAGAGGAGGTCCGACGGGTTGGCGACCCGCGGCGGCGGCTCCGGCGAGGGCCGGTGGCCGGCTGGGCGGCACGAGCGAGGACCTCGGGCGCGGAATTGCGGGCTGCTCTGTGGTCACCGGACAATGTCCGGGTTGGTCGTTCGACATGTCCGGTAGGTGGGATTTTGGGTGATTTTCAGCCTCTAGATCGCGATCCGAGGGCCAAAAATAGGCAGATGGTTTGGGCTGTGGAATCTGGAGGAGGAGGGCTAGCAGGTGGGGTTTTCTAGGGGTGTGGCTGCAATTTTACATGGGGGAAACCCTAGAGAGTGAGGGGGCTCGGTTTAAATAGGGAATGCACTAGGGTTGGGGGCTGGACCTTGTCCGTCCGATGATGATCCGAAGACCACGAACGGAGGAAGGGACTAGGTTGGGCTAGCGGGCTGTGTAGAGGGCCTTGGGAGAGATGAGAGGGAAGTTTGGTGGCCCATGACACGAGGGTTTTTACACACCGAAAACGTGTGACGAATAACCGATGACCGCACTGCTACGACTGACCGACGGGGTATCAAACGAACTCGGAATGCGACGAAATTCGATAGGCGGTCTATCTGCACTATAATAAGACTGCACGCCAGGTTTCAACCCAATCCAAGAATATTTTTAGTGCGCCTTTTAAAACAATTTAAAACGATGCCGCGGGCGCGTGCATGTGTGGTTGGTCTCAAAATGCTCAGCGACGAGAACGGAGTGAACCGGCAACTACGAATGGATGCAAGTTTTTGAAAACGAGTGACAATGCTATGCAGATGATGCGAATGATGTGATGATGAATGCGACAACCAGACGAAACACAGATGACAATGCAAAAAAAGGGGAATCTTCTGGAGCCTCGGTCCCGCGTTGTTACACCTCTGTCTTAGCGTAACGCGAGTCGAGGTGGACGTTGTCGCGATAGCAACGAAGGACGCCGAGAGGAGCACGTGATACAATTTCCCTCTGTCTTAGTGTAACATGAGTCGAGGCGGACGTCGTCACGGTAGGGACGACGGATGCAGAGATGAGCACGTGACACCATTTGCCCCCTGTCTTAGCGTAACGCGAGTCGAGGCGGATGTCATCCCGGTAGCGATGACAGACGCCGAGACGAGCACGTGACACCACAACCCCCCTGTCTTAGCGCAACACGAGTCGAGGGGGATATTAGAGATGAGCGTGTGACACCACAACCCCCCTGTCTTAGCGTAACGCAAGTCGAGGTAGACATCGTCCCGGTAGCGACGACGGAGGCCGAGACGAGCACGTGACACCACAACCCCCCTGTCTTAGCGCAATGCGAGTCAAGGCGGACGTCATCACAATCGCGGTGAAGGACACCAAGACAAGCACCTGACACCATTTCTCCCATGTCTTAGCGTAACACGAGTCGAGGCGGAAGTCATTGCGGTAGCGATGACGAATGCCGAGACGAGCACGTGACACTATTTTTCCCTGTCTTAGCGTAATGTGAGTTGAGGTGGATGTCGTCGCGGTAGCGACGACGGACGCCGAGATGAGCACATGGCACCATTTCCCCCTATCTTAGAGTAATGCGAGTCGAGGCAGATGCCGTCGTGGTAGCTTCGTCGGAAGCCGAGACGAGCACGTGACACCATTTCCCCCAAGTCTTAGTGCAACGCTCGTCGAGGTGGACGTCGTCGTGGTAGCGACGACGGACGCGAGACAAGCACGTGACACCATTTCCCCCCTCTCTTAGCGTAACGTGAGTGGAGGCGGACGTCGTCGCGGAAGCGACGATGGACGCTCAAAGGAGCACGTGACACTATTTCACCCCTCTCTTAGCGTAACGCGGGTCGAGGCGGACGTCGTCGCGGTTGCGACGACGGACGTCGAGACGAGCATGTGACACAATTTCCCCGTGTCTTATCGTAACATGAGTCGAGGCGAACGTCGTCGCGGTAGCGACGATGGACATCGAGACGACCACGTGACACTATTTCCCCCTGTCTTAGCATAACATGAGTCCAAGAAGACATTGTCACTGTAGCGACGATGGACGCCGATATGAGCATGTCACACCAGTTCCCCCTGTCTTAGAGTAGCGCGAGTCGAGGCGGACGTCATCGGGGTAGCAACGATAGACGTCGAGACGAGCACGTGACACCACAACCCCCCTGTCTTAGAGCAACGCGAGTCGAGGGGGACGTTAGAGATGAGCATGTGACACCACAACCCCCCTGCCTTAGCATAATGCAAGTCGAGGCGGACGTCGTCCCGGTAGCAACGACGGACGGCGAGACGAGCACGTGACAACATAGCCCCCCTGTCTTAGCGCAACGCGAGTCGAGGCAGACATTATCACGGTAGCCACGACGGATGCCAAGACGAGCACGTGACCACCATTTCCCCCCCTGTCTTAGCGTAACACAAGTCGAGGCAGAAGTCGTCGCGGTAGCGACGACGGACGCCAAGACAAGCAAATGACACTATTTCCCCCTGTCTTTGCGTAACGCAAGTCGAGGCGGATGTCGTCGCGGTAGCGACAACGGACACCGAGATGAGCATGTGAAACCATTTCCGCCTGTCTTTCCGTAACGCGAGTAGAGGCAGACGTCGTCACGGAAGCGACAATGGACGCCTAGACGAGTACGTGACACTATTTCACCCCTTTCTTAGCGTAAGGCGAGTCGAGGCGGACGTCGTCGCGGTAGCGACGATGGACGCCGAGACAAGCATGTGACACAATCTCCCTCCTGTCTTTGCGTAACGCGAGTCGAGGCAGACGTCGTCGCGGTAGCAATGACGGACGCCGAGATGAGCACGTGACACCATTTCCCTCTGTCTTAGCACAACGATAGTCGAGGCGGACGTCGTCGGGGTAGCGACGACGCACGGCGAGATGTGCACGTGACACCATTTCCACCTATCTTAGCATAACACGAGTCGAGGCGGACATCATTGTGGTAGTGACAACGGACGCCGAGACGAGCACGTGACACTAATTCCCCCTGTCTTAGTGCAACACGAGTCGAGGCGGACGTCATCGCGGTAATGACGACGGACGTCGAGATGAGCACGTGACACCACAACCCCCTGTCTTAGCGCAACGCGAGTCAAGGCGAGTCGAGGCGGATGCCGAGATGAGCACGTGATACTATTTCCCTTCGTCTTAGCATAACGCGAGTCGAGGCGAACGTCATCACGGTAGCGATGACTGATGTCCAGACGTGCATGTGACACCGTTCCCCCCTGTCCTAGTGTAACGCGAGTCGAGGCGGACGTTAGAGATGAGCATGTGACACCACAACCCCCTGTCTTAGCATAACGCGCAACGACGCGGACATTAGAGATGAGCATGTGACACCATAGCCCCCCTGTCTTAGCGCAACACGAGTCGAGGCGAACGTCATCGCCGTAACAAAGATAGACGCCGACATGAGCACGTGACACCATTTCCCTCTATCATAGCATAACGCGAGTCATGGCGGATTTCGTCGCGGTAGCGATGACGGACGCTGAGACGAGCAAGTGACACTATTTCCCCCTGTCTTAGCGTAACGTGAGTCGAGGCGGACATCATTGGTGTAGCAACAACACACGCCGATATGAGCACGTGACTCCATTTCCCCCCTGTTTTAGAGTAACACTAGTCGAGGCGGACGTTGTCACGGGTAGCGACAACAGATGCCGAGACGAGCACATGACACCAGAACTCCCCTGTCTTAGCACAACGCGAGTCGAGGGGGACGTTAGAGATGAGCATGTGACACCACAACCCCCCTGTCTTAGCGTGATGCAAGTCGAGGTGGACGTCGTCGCAGTAGCGACGAAGAACGCCGAGACGAGCACGTGACACCATAGCCCCCCTGTCTTAGCGCAAATTGAGTCAAGGCGGACATCATCACGGTAGCTACGACGGACACCGAGACGAGCACGTGAGACTATTTCCCCCTATCTTAGCATAACGTGATTCGAGGCAGATGTCGTCGCGGTAGCGACGAAAGACACCGAGATGAACATGTGACACCATTTCCCCCCTGTCTTTGCGTACCGCGAGTAGAGGTGGACTTCATCGTGGAAGCGACGACGGACGCCTACATGAGCACATAACACTATTTCACCCCTTTCTTAGCATAAGGCGAGTCAAGGCGAACGTCTTCGTGGTAGCGACAACGGACGCCAAGATTACCACGTGACACTAATTCCCCCTCTCTTAGCGCAATGCGAGTCGAGGCAGACATCATCGCGGTTGTCACAACCCTAGCAAGTGTCTAGGCTAGCAATGTGTTTGCATCATCATCATCATCATTGCATCAATATGAAATGGGGAGAAAGAAAGAAACCCTAAGCATTTCATGAATTAAAGAAATTCTAGATAAATGAAATTTCAACAAATCCGAAATGCCCATCAAAAATGTTCCCTCCCTCGCCAGCGCGACGTCGGGGATAAGCATCACCGCGCCTCCCCGCCGTTCTCTCCCTCCGTTCCCCCTTCTCTCTCCTCTTCTCCTCTCTGCTTCGCCATGGCCGCCCCATAGTTCGCCGCCGTTTGCTCGCCTCCGTCCATCCCCCGTGCTGTAGAGAAGGCAGGAGCTCCGTCCCGTCGCCCTGGTCCTCCTCGCCGAAGGAATCACCGCCCGGAGCTCCCTCGAGGGAACCCTGACCTCTTCTTCCTCGTCGGGTCAGAAGGTCGCCGCCGTAAATTTCATCGCCATCAAGCCGTCCCCGAGCCCGATTTCGACGCCTCTGCGTTCGTCGTGAGCTCTTGGTCCTTTTCCCCTCTTTCCCCCTTCTATCTTGCGTCCTAGCCCCGGATTCCATCGGAGCCCGAATGGCGCCGCCGCTTGAGCTCGTCACCGGTCGTGTTCCGGTGATCGGTTGGTCCTTCCAAGGCCACCGTTGAGCTTGCGGATTCGAGTAGTCGTTGTTGTTGCTAAGTAGGAGCTGTGTCATGCCCTGGTTCGACGAGCCCGAGCTCGCCCGAGCTCCGGCCGCCACCCAGCTCATCGCCGGCGTCGATTCCGACCACCTCAGCTCGTGGGAAGGGTCGGAATGGACGTGCGCGTCGATGCAGAGTAGATAGGTGCCATCCGTCATGGTTTTGGTCGCCGGAGGTGGGTTTCCGAGCCCCTCCGCCGTTCCTGGAGTTGTCAGCGGCTCAACGCCGCTGACCCTGGTCGGTTGACCACGGGGGTTGACCCCTGGCAGGTGGGGCCAGCCTCTGGTTAATCTCTGTTTAAGAATAATTTAATTAATTGTGTTAGTTAAGCTAAATAGACAATGACATGTGGGCCCAGGCCTGTTAATTAGTTAGGATTAGTGTTAGTTTTAATAGTTAAGTAAATGACTCAATGACATGTGGACCCCACATGTCAGGTTTGACTCTGGGCCGAGTGAGCTGACCAGCTGATGTCATCATGGCATCATGTTGATGCAATAAGTCAATTTACTATTTAAAAATAATTCCAGAAATTATTTTAAAACTTTGAAAATCATATAAATTAATCTGTAAGTCAGATGAAAATAATTTATATATGAAAATTTATCAGAAAAATCCAATGAATCCAATGGTGCTACTCTAATGCATGTTAGAGAAACCTAAATAGGTGAACATGGACATTTTAGCATGAGCTCAACATATAGAACTTGAAATGAGAACAACTTTGAACCTATATTCAAATACATTTCAAATTGACATGATCACTAGTTGCATTAGCTCATCCATGCATACTATCATGCCATGATCATGCATCATATTGTTGCATCTGCTTGCATTGAATGTTTTCATCTGCGTTGCGGTAGGCCCTAATCCGGAGGATACTACTCTGTACCCCGACGAAGGAGAGAACTCTTCCGCAACTCAGCAAGGCAAGCAACCCCATTGATCATTCCGATAACATCCCATTCTCTTGCTCCTGCTCTCATTTATTGCATTAGGACAAACGATCACATGTTAGTCATACACGGTAGATGATCCTATTCTTATGCATGACCTGATCTTGTCACAGTAAATAGCTAAACCTTGCAACCTAGCATACCTGGTAGATGCTTGTGCCATGATGTGCTTGGCTTACTTTGCCTGCTATGCTCGCTATGCTTAGAGTATGTCGGGTCTATTTCATCTGGGTGGTGAACTGAGTGAAACAGTGTTGTCCGATGTGATGAGCATATAATGAATATGATTTGGTAAAGGTAGCGATGAGAGGCTATGTAGGAGTACATAGGTGTGTTGTCTCATTGGGACCATTCTTAGGAACTGGGTTCCGTGTTTGTGATCCAAGACGAGATACTACCACATGCTGGGCCCTGAAATATGACCCCGCTCGACTTATCAGTCGCTTAGTCTTTGGTCTAGGTATTGCAAGTAGTTTTTGGTGTTTATAGCATGCTGGAGGCCGTGCGTAGCGCTGACCCTCGGGGTGGGTTACGATGCGGTAGGCAGTGGCACGGTGTACCAAGGGTCACCCGAATGGTGGGCTTGGGAACCCTGCGCACATCGTTTGGGACCGTAGTGGAAACTTCAGCCGGACTTCCATGCGGGTCAGTCTCAAATAGGCGGTAGCCTGGACTAGAGGTCTTATGTGATTGACGGTCATGGCCGACTCCCTCGTTGGGCATCCGCTTGTAGGTTGCCGAGGTGCATGGTTTATGGCACACAGCGATAAGTGGCGAGAGAGTGTGTGTGAAGAAGTACACCCCTGCAGGGTTATGAAACTATTCGAATAGCCGTGTCCTCGGTTATGGACTACTTGGAGAACTTATATTGTTCATAGATAATCAAATGGATTCTTCTAAAATTCTCAAGACAAGTGTGAGTATTGTGGATGGCACTCTTCCGGAAGGGGAAGGTGAGTCCATGGTGGTGTATTGAGATGGAGTTAGCGGACTCGTGTGCGATAACTAAAATTGTAATTAAGAGTTTAAAACTGAGTAGTGTAGGATAGCCATGAGTCAAAGCTGGCTTTCTGCATAAACTCCACCACCCCCTTTTTTGATACATGAGCATAAATAGACTAGGTCTGTTTTAAAGACTTGCTGAGTACAATCGTACTAATCCTTTCTTAATTAATGTTGCAGAAGAAAACCAGGACCCATCAGGTGGGTTCTATCTAGACGTTAACGATGCCGAATAGCCCGTGTCCCAGCTACGATCTTGCCCGTGTGGTGGGTTGTAGATAGTCAGGCCATGTGCCTCTTTTATCTTTTGCCATCTGTACCCAGACAGCTTTAGTTTCCGCTGGTTTGTAAGACTATGTCTGAATGACTATGTTTGTATGGCTTGAGTGCCGGGTCATGTGACCCCAATCTGTAAGAACATATTCTGCAAGGCTCATCTGAGCCTCTTAAATAAAAGTCATGTTATTGTATGGTTATGTTGTGATGCCATAGTTGTATCTATGCATATCGGGCATGTCGTGCGTACGTGTGACGTGCAACGGTATGTATGGAATCCGACACCTAGCCGTGTGCCTTTAGTAGTACTCTTTACGGGAAACTGCCTCTTTGTGCTTCCACCGAGCCATGGTAGCTTGCTACTGCTCCGGACACATTGATTGACCGCATGTATCCTTCTTTGCTGCTGTGTCTATCCCTTCGGGTAAATGTCTCGTAGTGTAATGGAGTCCCTGTAGCCTGTTACGACTCGTCTACGTGCAGTGATGACATTCGTGTCTCGCTACGTAATGGAGTCCTTGTAACTTGCTACGACTCGTCTACACCCGCTTGAGGCTGACACCTGCATTGGTGGGTTATGTATGCCTGTTTCCGTACGGATGTGCCACTTGGGTTCTATGACTAGTTATGTCGGCCCGGGTTCTTTGTTGTGTGATTGCCAGCGACATGTTCACATACGTGAGCCAAAGACGCAAACGGTCCCCGGCCAAGGTAAGGTGGCAGCCGTGGAGTACCGTTGTGTGAGGCCGCAAAGTGATGTGGCTTGTTACAGTATGGAATTCATATGACTTAGGATCGGGGTCCCGACAGCGGTAGTGACGATGGACATCGAGATGAGCACGTGACACCACAACCCCCATGTCTTATCGCAATGCGAGTCAAGGCGAGTCGAGGCGGATGTCGAGACGAGCACGTGACACTATTTCCCCACGTCTTAGCGTAACGCGAGTCGAGGCGGACGTCATCGCGGTAGCGACGACATACGCCAAGACGAGCATGTGACACCATTTCCCCCTTGTCTTAGCATAACACGAGTCGAGGCAGACGTCATCGCGGGTATCGATGACGGACGCCGTGACGAGCACGTGACACTATTTGCCCCCTGTCTAGCGTAACACGAGTTGAGGCGGACGTTGTCGTGGTAGCGATGATGGACGCCGAGACGAGCACATGACACCACAACCCCCCTAGCATAGCACAACGCGAGTCGAGGTGGACGTTAGAGTTGAGGCATGTGACACCACAGCCCCCTGTCTTAGCGTAATGCGAGTCGGGGAGGACATTGTGGCTGTAGCGACGACGGACGCCAAGGACGAGCACGTGATATCTTTTCCCCTTTTCTTAGCGTAACCGTGAGTCAAGGCGGACGTCGTCGCGGTAGGGACGACGGACGCGGAGACGAGCACGTGACACCATTTGCCCCCTGTCTTAGCGTAACGCGAGTCGAGGCGGACGTCGTCGCGGGTACCGATGAGAAACGCTGAGACGAGCACGCGCAACCCCAACCCCCCTATCTTAGCGCAACACGAGTCGAGGAGGATGTTTGAGATGAGCAATGTGCACACCACAACCCGCCCTGTCTTAGCGTAACACAAGTTGAGGCGGACGTCATCCCGGTAGCGACGACGATGCTGTTGGGATATAACCCCGTGATATGACCCGGCAAGAAGGTTTCCGGTTGATAGCATTAGCTATGAGCCGGCCCACAGAGATATGTACCAGTTGGAGGCCCAAGGTGATCAGCGCTTATGACTTGGGCCGGACGGCAGAGACCTGGATGCGCAAGACCTTCCAAAGGATGACTTGGCTAGTAAGGTAGACGATAGATTCGGGAGATGTAATCATCATCCGTCTGTACAATTGTAAAGACTCGACGGCTCTGACCTTTTATATAAAGGCAGAGCCGGGGCGACTTAGAGGAGAGTTATCAAAAACTAGGGCAAAGCTTTCTAGCTCCTTGTAATCGATACATAGAGCAATAACAACAAAAGCAGGACGTAGGCTTTTACCTCGACTATAGGGGCCGAACCTGGGTAAACTCATGTCCTTTGTCTCAGGTAACCCCTTTGAGTCCACTACCATGGCGATGGCTCTGAACTCAAGTCTGGTAACCCGGACATCTGCCGTGACAAAACCACGACAGTTGGCGCCCACCGTGGGCTCGCGTTCGGTGGTGTTGAGTTCTCAAAGGGTTCCCTTCCAGAGCTCGAAGGATACGTGGTTGGGAGGATGAGCAAGAGTGGCCGCGGATGGCTCTACATCGACAACGCCGGCTGGGGGCTCGATGCTGCTTCTGTGGAGTATGGTTTTATGGTTCCGTTTGGCGGGATCCAAGTGTTCATCGGAAAGATCGACGGATCTACACCCGGGCCGGATGTCTACACCAGCATCGTCAAGCCGGCTCGGCGTCTTCATCCCACACGTAAGGTAGGCTCTGCCCGTGTTAACCCGGTTCAGGAGCACGTCTTCGTGGGTTTCACTCAAGGTATGGATCTGGAAACATCCAGATCTCAAGGGACTCTCGTGCACTCGGACGATGAGTTCGTCAAGTCGGGAAACAGAATCTATCTATCAGCTCAGCAATGGCGGCCTTGGGGGCTATGGTGGCACTCGCCCCGAGTCACAGCATGGTGAGTCAGGCGAGCCGGAGCGGCCATCTCATGCAGCAGTATTCATGGTAGGGCCAGGGGCGGCCGGGTCAAGAGCTAACCCTCCCCAGCCACCGGCTCAGGGCCTTGTGAAGTTGATGGATGAGCTTGAAGCTTTGTTGGCTACAGAGGTCACGCCAGAGAATCAGGCGGCTCGTAATACAGAGATCGCAAGCATCAAAGGCCGGATGGCCGAGGAACGTCAGAGGATAACTGATTTAAACGCCCAGATGGAAGCAGAGGCTGCACGGCTCAAGGTCGATGCTCTCCGTTTGGGCTGGAACAGGTTTCAACGGCGGCTATACACCGCAGAAGGGCATCAATTCTCGTCTGCTGGAGCACTATGAGGCGAGGAATCTCTTCAACACCCCCGGCTCTGGGAGAGCGGCAGCTGCCCCTGAGGAAGGGCGAGCAGCGGCTCACATGGCCCCTCCCGGAGGTTTACGACACTGGCGGGTCATTATTCTAACCCAGCCGAGAAACATGGTAGCGGCGGCTGCTCAGGTGGGAACGATCCCTATTCCAGATGAAGCACCCTTTGCGGAGGAGGTGAGGAACGCCATCGGATATTTACAAACAGCCATGGCTCAGCAAGAAAAGTATACTCATAGCCGGAGCCGGGTCCACTCCACCCCTCTCCACAGTCAAAGTTTTAGCCGGCGCTATGAGTCACCGGCGGTTTCCAACAGTGGTCCACCTCATGGGCCTGTAGGTGGATGTACGGAGCTAGACGCACAAGCCTTGGTGGACTTGGGCGAGAAACAGGGCGAGAACAAGAGACGGCAATGGTCTCCTCCGGGTCTCGGGCCCTCAGTGTTGACAGAGGCCTGGGGCGGCTGGTAGTGCTAGAGCCGTGGGAGTTCCATGCTTAACTTCGGCTCTACGAGTGAAAGGTTGCCTAAAGATTTTAAGGGGCCCGGAAGGAGCCTAACTACACGGCGGATCTCCCTCCTGAGGCTTGGGTTGAGAGCTATGAGCTAGCTATGGAGATGCTAGACGTTAGTGAAGCTGCTTTTGCAAAATATTTCATCATGATGCTCGAGGGGCCCGTCTCGCACATGGTTAAAGGGTTTGCCACCCAACACTATAAGTTCTTGGGCTGAATTGAGGGCGAAGTTCATCAAAAATTTCCAAGGGACTTGCAAGCAGCCTATGACTATTGTAGATTTGGATCACTGTGTAGAGCAGGAGAATGAGTCGGCTCATCATTCGGTTCGGCGGGTGTCGACCATTATTCACTCGTCCGAACAGATCACACAGCGGCTCAAGCGTGCTCATTCTGGAGAAGAATTGTCATTTTGTTCCACTGAAGAAGAAGCTTGGGCCGGCTCAAACGCATGTGCCAAGATATGGGAGAGCTCATGACAGATCTAACGAAGTATGCCGACTCAGACACCACCAAAGATCCGGGTTCGGATGAGGGAAATCAAATCAGGGAAAGAACAACAACCAAGGCAAGAGCTTTGGAAACAATGGGGAATCAAAACAGAGAGAAGAACGCTGGCGGCGGGTCAGAGCTAGTGGCAAATGCTAACACAGGGCCGAATGTTCCTAAGGGGAACGGGCGTTATAAGCCGTACCAGCAATGATAATAGGCCCCCTTTCAATTTGGAAGCAGTTCTTAGGAAACCCTGTCCGGAGCACAGTACGCCTGAGAAGGCATCCACGCATGCGTGGGGCGACTGTTTCATCATGCAGAGATTTAAGAATCAACACTTTCAACCACCTCATAATCAGGGCGGTGGGCCGCCTGGCGGCTCAGGGCCTGGCGGGTCAGGTGCTGGCTTTGGTGCTGGCGGCTCAGGAGCAGGTCATCCGGGTCCATAACAGTCAGCAGCATCAATAGCACCCTGGCAACAACAATCATAATAATCAGCGAGCAGCAGCAGCGCAATCAGTCTGGGTTTCAGAGTAACCCGAAGCAGCTCAGTTTAGGGCAGTATCATGTGTTTACGATGGGTAACAGCCGGCGAGATGACAAACTACGGAGGCGAGCGGTTAATACGGTCGAGCCGGCTCTCCCACGGTACCTGCCGTGGTTAGAGTATGAGATAACGTGGAGCAAGCAAGATCACCCCGCCGCGGGTGGATGACCCGGGCCGGCTAGCTCTGGTCGTGGCCCCTTAGATACACGGTTATGGAGTAAATAAAGTGCTCATGGACGGAGGTAGCAGTATCAACATATTACATTATGACACTTTCCGGCGGATGAAGCTGTTAGACAAGGATCTTAAAAATTCATCTACTGTATTTCATGGTGTGGTGCCTGGTAAGTCGGCATATCCGGTAGGGTAAATCTCTTTGGAGGGTGCCTTTCAGCGATGAGTATAATTACAGGGTGGAGACCTTGTGGTTTGAGGTGGTCAAGATCAAGAACCCTTATAACGCATTGTTCGGGCGGCCGGCTTACACCAAGTTCATGGCTAGCCTTGTTATGTCTATCTGCAGCTCAAGATGCCCGGCTTAAATGGCACGATTACGATTCATGGCAAACGGAAGACGGCTATTGAGTGCATGGAAGGTGATGCGGCTTATGTTGAGTCTAGCAGTACACAGGAGGAGCTAAAATTTTATGAAGAGAACGTTGACCCGGAGGACATGACTCCGTTGAAGAAGCCAAACATGGAAATGGGTCCGCCTCTCAAGTTTTCATCGGATGAATACTAAAACAGTGGACTTTACTCCTGGCGACTCATCCAAGCAGTTTATCATCGGGGCTCACATGGATCCCAAATAAGAAAGAGCGCTCATCGAATTCATCCGTGAGAATCGGAGACATCTTCGCATGGAAACCTTCTGACATGCCGGGTGTACCGAGAGAGTTCGCTGAGCACATCTTAATGTGAATCCAAAGTTCAAGCCGATCAAGCAGTTTCTGCGGCGTTTCAAACGAGGAGAGGCGGAAACCTATTGGGGAAGAGGTTGCCCTGCTCTTGGCCGCTGGTTTCATAGTTGAAGTTTTTCACCCGGAGTGGTTGGCTAATCCAGTGGTTGGTGCTTAAAAAGAATGGTACTTGGCGTATGTGCATAGATTACACAGACCTTAACACGGCTTGTCCGGCCGATCCCTTTGCACTCCCTCGCATTGATCAGATCATTGATGCAACAAGCCGCGTTGTGAGAATTTGTGCTTTTTGGATGCTTACTCCGGATATCAACAGATCAAAATGGCAGTCAAGGACCAGGAGAAGACATCGTTTATTACACCTTTTGGAGCGTTTTGCTACGTCTCCATGCCTTTTTGGGCTCAAGAGTGCCCAGGCGACTTACCAGCGGTGGTGTGCAGAAACTGTCTCCACGGTCAGATTGGTCATAATGTTCATGCCTATGTGAATGACATAGTGGTGAATTCCAGGAAGAAAGGGACCCTCTTAGAGGACCTCAAGGAAACTTTTGACAATCTCCGGGTCTACAAAATGATGCTTAACCTGGCAAAGTGTGTTTTTGGTGTTCCTGCAGGAAAGCTTTTGGGGTTCTTGGTCTCTGAGCGTGGCATCGAGTCTAACCCTGATAAATCAAGGCTATTACTTCTCTATGAGAGCCGACGTGCATCAATGATGTTCAGTGTATTGCAAGGCCGGATCGCTGCGCTGAGCCGATTCATAAGCCGGCTTGGGGAGAAGGCCATCCCCTTATATCAAATGATGAAAAAGACGGACGAGTTTAAGTGGAGCAAGGCAGCCGCAGAGGCGCTGGAAGCTCTTAAGAAGCAATTGACTGAGTCGCAGTATTGGCCGCTCCAGCTGAGAAAGAGCCGCTACTCTTATATGTAGCAGCTAACAGTCGGGCGGTCAGTGTGGCGATTGTGGTTGAACGCAAGGAGGCAGGGAAGGAGTATCCCCTTCAGAGGCCTATTTACTACATTAGTGAGGTCTTGGCTGAGTCCAAGCAGCTGTATCCGCATTAGCAGAAGCTTGTATACGGGGTCTTTATGGCTAATCGTAAGCTGAAGCACTACTTTTTTGGGCCATCCAATAACTGTAGTAAGCTCTGCCCCGTTGGGAGATATTATTCAGAACAGAGAGGCTACAGGGCAGATTGCTAAGTGGGCTTTAGAGTTGGGACCTCTCAACGTCAATTACACCCCTCGTACAGCAATTAAGTCTCAAGGCCTTGGTGGATTTCATAAATGATTGGACAGAGTGCCAGGCGCCTGAAGAGAAGCCGGATAACACATACTGGACTATACACTTTGACGGGTCTAAACAGTTTGAGGGGTCTGGTGCTAGTGTGGTTCTCACCTCCCCCAAAGGTGACAAATTTTGTTATGTGCTCCGGTTGATGTTCCCCTGTACTAATAATGTTGCTGAGTATGAAGCCTTGCTCCATGGTTTGAGAGTTGCTAAGGAGATGAATTTGAGCCGGGTTAGATGCCTGGGCGACTCAGATCTTGTGGCTCAGCAAGTTTCAGGTACTTGGGATTCTAAGGACCCACGAATGGCGGCTTATCGACAGGCGGTTGATATTGTTGCAGGTCATTTCAAGGGATATCAGGTGGATCATATTGATCGTCAACGGAACGAGGCGGCTGATGCATTATCATGACTCAGGGTCTCAGCGTAAGCCGGTGCGGCCTAATGTTTTTCTTGATGTGTTATATCATCCGACTGTCCAGATGCCTTCTGAGGAGGATCGGGCAATTCCTGACCCGGAGGCGGCTCTAGTGGCGGCTCTACATGTTATTCCAGATTGGACTACTCCTTATGTAGCGTACTTGACGCGCGGCGAGTGGCCGGATGATGAGAGCCGGGCTCGGGAGATCGTGTGCCGTTCCAAGTCCATGACAATTATCAATGGCGAGTTTACACAAATGCAGTGTGACAGGTGTTTTCCAACGCTGTGTGTCACCAGAGGAGGGCCAGCAGATCTTAAATGAAATTCATGCTGGCGACTGTGGGCATCATGCCGGGTCACGATCTTTAGTGGCCAAAGCTTTTTGGCATGGTTCTTCTTCTGGTTGTCGGCTCATAAGGATGCAGAGGACCTGGTCCGTAAGTGTGATGCTTGTCAGAAATTTGGCCGACGTGCTCATGTTCCGGCTCAAGAGTTGCGGATGATACCTATCACCTGGCCATTTGCGGTTTGGGGGCTTGATATGGTAGGACCCTTAAAGAGGTCCAAAGATAAGAAAACGCACCTCTTGGTGGCGGTTGACAAGTTACCAAGTGGGTGGAAGCTGAGCCAATAAGCAAGTGTGATGCGGCCACAGCAGTTGAGTTTGTCAAGTCATTGATCTATCGTTTTGGCTATCCACACAGTATTATCACTGATAATGGTACAAATTTGTCTAAGGGGGCTATGAAGGCGTTCTTTGAGAAGGAGCATATCCGGCTTGATGTTTCGGCCGTGGCACATCCACAGTCCAATGGCCAGGCCGAGCGGGCTAATCAGGAAATCTTGCGAGGGGTTAAACCTCGGCTCATGGTCCCTTTGCAACGGACGCCCGGGTGTTGGGTTGATGAATTTCCTTCCATTTTATGGAGCATCCGGACTACACCTAACAGGTTTACAGGTTTTACACCTTTTTCATGGTCTACAGAGCTGAGGCGGTTCTACCTAGTGACATCCGGCACGATTCACCAAGGGTGGCGGCTTATGTTGAGACGGACAATGAGCTGGCACGTCAAGATGCATTGGGTGCCTTGGACGAAGCACGAGAGTTAGCAGCGGCCAGATCAGCAATTTACCAGCAAGACCTGCGATGCTATCATAGCCGCAGGGTGAAGACCCGGACGTTCCAGGAAGGTGACCTGGTGCTCCAGCTTATTCAAGACCAAACTGGGATGCATAAACTCTCTCTGCCATGGGAAAGGCCCTTTGTGGTCAGCAGAAACCTCAACAACGGGTCATACTATCTCATTGATATTCGTGATGAGTCGGATACGGCGGGTCAGGAGACTTGCGGCCGTGGAACATGGCACACTTGCGGCCATATTATACTTAAGAGATGATGCAGATCCGTTATCATTGTACATATCATATTTATATAGAGTAGTATTACTACCAAAGACTTGAGCTCCGGCTCTTATGTGTATCTTCATGATTTAAGGAGGAAATTCTTCAGTACCTGCAAATTTGCGGTTCCCGTGGTTCTTTGACTGGCCAAGGTCTTGCTAGTTAATCTCTTTTTGAGACCCTGAACCGGTTAAAGTGCCAAGTTGAATTTATTCCAGTCAATCTCGCCTTAGAGACCCTGAGCCGGTTCACAAAGGTGACGGCCAATCTCGCCTTAGAGACCCTGAACTGTTGTTACTCTTACCAGTCAATCTTGTTTTAGAGACCCTGTGCCGGTTCACAGAGTTGATGGCCAATCTCGCCTTAGAGACCCTGAACTGTTGTAAGTTAAATAATTAAGCTCCTATCAGTCAATCTCGCCTTAGAGACCCTAAGCCGGCTCACATAGTTGACGGCCAATCTCGCTTTAGAGACCCTGAACTGGTATGATGCATAGTTTGAGTACATTAAGCGCTGTTGCTGATGAGGCTTCTTACCTTTGGTATAGCTTAAAAAATTCCCCTCAGGTAGCAGCATGTACATCAAATTCCAGTTGCTTATCAACTGCGGCCATCGAAGGGGGCTTCTTACCGACGGGTATCGCTTATCTCACCCTAATGGTCGGCTTTATGCCACTTCCGGTTACTTATTAACCGCGGTTTTAGAAGGGGGCTTCTTACCGACGGGTTCACTTATCTCACCCTAACAACCGGCGTTTACGCCAAAAATAGTTGCGGAAGGAGGCTTCTTGCCCTTGGGTATAGCTTACATAAACCCTTCACGCAGCCGGCTAGTACAATTACTAGTCACGGCTGTCAAATGGATGCTTCTTGCCATAAGGTATAGCTTACATAATACCATCGGCAGCTGGCCCTATTCAATATTGGCTGATTTGAGGAGACTTCTTACCGTCATGGTATAGCTTACATCACCCTTCATACAGCCGGCTGTAGGCCGCTTTAGAAGTTCTCAACAGTCGTCGTTGTCACATAGAGGCTTCCTACCGTCAGGTATAGCTTACTTTATCCTATGGCAGCCGGCTCTTCCATGGCCCTTTATTATAAGAGAAGGAGTCATAATGCTCCGGCTGATGGAGTAAACTTTCCGGCTCTAAGGAGTCCGGGTGAAGGATACTCGTTCAGAAAGACTACGTGTTATTCATGGGGGCTGACCACCAATAGAAGTGCTATCCGGCTCTAAAGAGTTCTGAAGATTTACAAGTGTCTCACATGAGTCATTGGCAAGTTTATCAAAGCCGGAAGTAAAGAGCTGAGAAAGAAGGATTCACGAGTACTATAAACAGCCGGCGAATGCATTTCAATATTAAAGGGCTGTTACAAAAGACGTTCTCAGAGGGAACAGGCGATGTTTTTAGCAAGGTTTCAAACCGCCATGGGTGGGTAATTACAAAAAGCCGAGAATTGTTATGACTATTACAAGGTTTGGTCACTCGGCCGGCTTATCCTGCTCCGAGTCTTCTGCGGTTCGGATCTGAAGATTGTTGAGTTCCCAGTTGCAGTTAGAGACGGCTTCAAATGACCCTTCAAAGAAAGGTGCGACGTTAAGCTCACCAAGGAAGAGATCTTTGCTTCGGGTGGGTATTAGATCTTGACACTCGTAAAGAGGCCCGCGAATTCCGTTTATCTTCCTGGTCGTACGCGGCTTGATAGCTCTTTAAGTCATCCTCCGCCTCGTCAGCCATTATAGACGCCAGATAGCGAGAGTCCTTGATGACTTTGTAGTAATCTTCATCAGCGAATTCTGAGCCGTCCACCTTCTTCGAAGGATACCCCGCCCAACATCTCCTTCGCCGTGAGATCCGGCACGAAGGCCATGGCCCGGCTCAAGCCTGCGACGGCTCCAGAGCGGAATGCCGACCTCTTCAGCTCTTGGATTTGTTTGGGTACTGTCGAGAACAGCTCCAACACCTCTCTCAGGACCTTGGGGATCTTCTCCTTGTACTGTACGCTTTTGATGGTGAACATTGCACCGCAGTACAGTTGTTCAGTGAAGCTGTACACCGCCTTCAGCGCCAGGATGCTGTCATCTGCAAGTTGTCGGCTCAAAGGTCCTACATGAGCCGGAAGAGACATGTCAGTCGTCAGTTATTTCATCAAAGAAATTAAATGAAGAGTGCAGGAAGATTGACTTACCAAATAAGGCGGCAGACATCTTAGAGATGTGTCGTTTGAGCCCTTGGAGCTCCTCAGCAACGGCGATGAGCCGCTGATCGGCATCATTCGCCCGTTTGGTTAGTGCAGCTTTTTCCGACTCAGCTGCTTCTTTCACAGTTGTTAGCTGGGCGGTGATCTTGGCTACTTCTTCGGCTAAGAGTCGGCATCTTTCGCAGCAAGACCTCGAGCTTCTTGTTGAGCTGCTAAGTTGATCTTGAGATCTACCAGCTGAGAGCCGGCGGCATTCAGAGCGTCCTGTGCACATCAAAGGTGAAATATAAGTTATTGCAGCAACAAGAGTATTCATATGCATAAGGGTTCACAGTTCAATTTCTACAAGTCTCAAACAGATTGCAAGCAATATATTTGACACTTGGGGGCTAATGTATATTTGATCTGTTCGCATCTACAGTTCCGGTTCATCTTCTTAGAAATTGACCCGGAACTTGGGGGCTACACATTGGCTCTTTTCTAATCTCAAAACTCCCGACTCAAATAAATTCGAGCCGACCCTTGGGGGCTACACTGTGGTTTTTTCTAATCTTAAAAGTTCCGACTCAAATAAATTTGAGCCGGCCCTTGGGGCTACAGTTGGCAGTGTATAAATATTGTAGTATTCTAGCAAGAGTATTTTCTACATAACCTCCAAAGGAAGACCCGAATTCAACTCTATATCAGATTAAATCCGGCTCTTGGGGGCTGGGGAAGGTTATGGCCGAGGAAAAGTAACATACCTCATATTTTTTCTTCATCATGTTGACTAGCCGGAGTTCCAAATCTCGGCTAGTGTTGACTCGATTCATGTAGCCGAAGTGGAGTTCTTCGGCTGTCATTTTGTCGTACGACGAGTCAAATTGAAGTTTGCGCGAAGCTTCAGACGGCTCAGGATGCCGGGTCAAGACATGCGCTGGTGAAGGTTCCTTTTGAGCAGACCCGGTGATGATAACATCCGGAGTCGCAGGCGTCCTGACGGGTGTAACCGGCTTTGAAGGAGCAGCGGGAGAGTTCTCCATTATGACGTCATCTGCAGCCGGCTCAGTAGAAGCCACTGGCGGAGCTTCTTCTTCCGCTAGAGTCTCCTCCGGCTGTACAATATCCGGTTGAGTCGGAGCGGGCTGTTCAGGTTCTTGGGTGTCAACGACAGGGCTGGACAAAGGCTGGTGGGTCTTGCGGCGTTCCGCCTGAGCACTGTAAAGTAAAGAGTTAGCACCTAAAAGAGGTTGATATTTCGTCAGGACACCGGGATATTTTAAATACTTACAGAGGATTGATTTTTGGTGGAAGGATTACTGATGCTGAAGAGTCGCCCGAAGAAGGCGTCTTCTGAAAAAGCAAGACACAGAAATGATAAGACATTTGGACATGAAGAGAAATTAAAAAGGGAAGTACGGATACTAACCTCTGCAGGCTGCTTCCTAGGAGTCGGCGAGTTTGGCAGTCCAGATGCAAGCTCTGTAGAGCCGGCGCTCCGGGTCTGACGCCGTTCAGCTTGTTGTTGCTTTTTTGAAAGGAAATCAGGAGCCAGATGACCAAGAGGATGAGATAGAGGAAATTTTCTAACGACCCGCCGCGGCTTTCGGAAGAAATATTCTGAGTCGGAGTACATGCAAGTTACCTCAGGAACGTTGGCGTGACTAGTCTCTACTTCATCCTGTGAGACACGGAAAGACGTTATTAAAAGAGCCGGCAAGGTAAAAAGTTAAGTGAGTAGAGTTGAAAGGTCTTACCTCCGACTCTGAAGAGGCTACGGGTTCAAACCAGTTCTCCTGAGGAGTCACTTTCTTTTGCTTCTTGGCGACGACTTTCTTCTTGGTTACCTTCGGAGGAGGAACGTATTCCTTCTTCCAGAAGTCGGAATCAGCCTGTGCAAGTTAAGCCGGAGGAAGGATATCAAACTTTGAAGAAGAGTATATAAACATATAACAGACGGAAAAAGACAAAGATACTTACAGGAGGCGACGGGTTGGTTGCGCAAAATGGTGCTAGGCTGATGGCGCTGCAAGAGCCGGAGGTCTCATGCACAAGACTTCGGACAGTCATACAGATGTCATCCTCAGTCAAAGTGGTGGCGCTGAAGCACAGCTCACTGTCATACTGTCCCGGATATGTACACATGAGCCGGTTCCGGCGGCTCAGAGGCATGATCCGCCACTCCACCCAGCAGCGGATAAGGTCCGTTCCAATGAGGTCGTTGGCCAGGAGAGCCTTCACTCTGGCATGGGGATTCTCGTATTTAGCACGGTCGGCAGCTGAGAGCCGATCGGGCAGTGAGGTGTCGGTTGTGAGCCAGGAAGGACGGTAACCCGACAGACGGCGCTCCGACTCAGGGGACGTGTGCTTGCAATAGAACCACGTCTTGTTCCAGTCCTTTGGGTGGCTGGGCATCTAGATAGCCGGAAAGGTGATACCCCTCCGGCGCTGGATGGTGATTCCTCCAAGTTCCAAGCTTGGCCCACCCTTGCATTCAGTCTGGCGGTTGGCATAGAAGAACTCTCTAAGGAGTCTGGCTGATGGCCTTGATTGAAGGTATGCCTCACAGAGGACTTGAAAGTGACAGATATTTGAGACGGAGTTCGGCGCCAGGTCTTGGGGATGCAGCTTGTACATGTGCAGAATGTCGCGGAAGAACTTTGACCCGAGTGGCACGAATCCTCATTCTATATGATCCGCAAATACTATGACCTCCCCTTTCTTGGGGCGGGGCGGGTCTCACCAGTCGGAACCCGCCAGCTGATCACTTCCTTCGGAGGAAGGGTGCCACCGGCTACTAACTCAGACAGGTATTCCTCGGTTATGCAGGAGCCGACCCAATTGCAGGAATTGGTGGCGCGTGTCATCCTGGCGGCTTAAAAGTACTGTACAAGAAGAAAATGGCGACTAATTAACAAGGGCAGATAGCAATGGTGGCTTACAAATTACAGGGTTCTAAAAAATTAAAAGCCCTAAGGGGTCCGGCTGATAAAGAGCCGGAGGGAGTCTAGCGGCTTACTATGGTCATATGAGCCAGAAGTCATCAAGACCCGGATAAACTAGTTTCACAAAACGTTGCAAAGGTTTTGGATCTACCGAAGCTGAACAAAGAGGTTTTACGACGACCTAATCGAAGAACACCAAGAAATGAAAAATGTCCTATGGCCCTAACCGACCGCGCATTGCGCACGGGCGAGCCACGTGCGGTGGCGGTGGAGACAATGCGGCCTAAAGGGATGCACGGCCGGGCCCGAGACTTGGCCGTGCGGTCGCGCCGGTGAACGAAACACGCGGCGGAGGTTCGACCAGCGAAAACCCTATCTGCTACCGAACTACGCTACGGGAAGAAGGACTTACCGGAGGCAAAGACGGCGACGGGAGAGACTCTGGCACGAACAGGGTGATGCAGCGGCCTGAGTTGGTGAAGCACGGACGGCGGCGCCGGAGCGGGGCGGACGAGCTCGAGCGTCGGACGAGCGGCAGGAGGAAGAAGAAGAGGCGCATGAGCGGGAATGCGTCGGTTTGACCCGTGCGGGTCCTATTTAACAAGGAAACAGTGTGGATTCCCAGGCGTCAACACCGGTCTTGCCGAACGGACGCCTCGATCTTCGGTGAACGGTTAAATGCGAGAGATTTGATACGTTAGCGTATCTGTGACGTCATGCCGGGTCATTCCTGGCGACTCTCAGACAATTACCATAGATGGATGAAATGAGATGGCTCACTTCAACCTGGGGCCTAATGTTGGGGATATAACCCCGTGATATGACCCGGTAGGAAGGTTCCGGTTGACAGCCTTTGTTATGAGCCGGCCCACGAAGACATGTATCAGCTGGAGGCCCAAGATGATTGGCGACTCTTGAGGTGGGCCGGACGACAAAGACCTAGATGTGCAAGACCTTCCAAAGGATAACTTGGCTAGTAAGTTAGAGATAGATTCGGAGATGTAAACGTGATCCAGTTGTACAATTGTAAGACCCGGCGGCTCTGACTTCTTATATAAAGGCAGAGTCGGGGCGACTTAGAGGTTAGGTTATCGAAAACTAGGGCAAGCTTCTAGTTCCTTGTAATCGATACATCAAGCAATAACAACACAAGCAAGATGTAGGCTTTTACCTCGATTTGAGGGGCCGAACCTGGGTAACCTCGTGTCCTTTGTCTCGACTAACCCCTTTGAGTCCACTACCATGGCGATGGCTCCGAACTCAAGTCTGGTAACCCGGACATCTGCCGTGACAAAACCACGACACATATCATATACAAAACATGCATGGATCACATGGTAGGAAGCTCACAAGGTGGCTACGTGAAAACAGTTTCAGACTTAGTGAAAATAGCAGTTTTTGACAGTGCAGTTTTATCAGGAAGGTATATTGACAGTCGTAAAACTATATGCTACATGTCATATTATGGCATGAAACTTAACAGCATACTAAAGGACATTATCTACTACAAATAACTCAATTACACCTACCACAAAAGGGTTCTAGATCACTAGCAAATCACATGGCAAGACAGCAACAAAAAATTATAGATTCCAGACTTAGAAATATTTTAGACCCTCAAAACAACAGTAATTTTATAGCAAGTTGTCAACAAGAAAATAACATCTATACATGCATTTCTATGGCAAGAAAAATGTCCAGGGGCTAGGACATATATCGAAGGGCATATCTCATGTTCAAAATTATTTCATATCATGCATGTATTAAATCACATGAAAAAAACAAAAGGGCATCACAGCAAAATGACATGTATCAAAATGCTCAAATGACAAAACTAAATGCACAGCTAAATTCTATGAATTTTTCAAACCCGAAAACATATATAATATGATAGGTTCATGTAGGGAATTATGTCACCGTTAATTACGCAAGTTTATGGCATAATTTATTAGCAAGGTCATTTATGCAAAATAAATGCAAACACCATGTCAACATTTTTATCATGCATGAAAATGTAATATTATGAAACTCCACCAAATTCTACACATTTTACATATAGGGTTTGATTAATTCGAGGCACAGTTAAACATATATGTGTGATGCAAAATATGTCATTTATACGAATGATGCAAATAGCAAGTTTAAGTATTTCTTTATATGGATGAAAATGGAATATAATTAATCTACACATTTTTCTAAGCATTTTTCATATATAAAACACTTTAATTTGACATACGGTTGAAAAGTTATTAACAATTTAAAACATGGGTTATTTTGCAATTCACAGGTTTATTAGAAAATCGCAGTAGGAAAAAGAACATGATGGGCCGAATCTGGTGGTCGCAAGATAACAAAAAAAACGCACGGCCGCTGGATAGGCTGGCGGCTCACCTTGGGCCAGATCTGGCGCTGGGCTAGGCCTTGGCTTGCGGGAGCTGGGCCGGCCTTGGGCGCACAGGCCCACGCGCGGGCGAGCAACGGCCCAGGCACGGTCAACGCGAGCGAGGGCGTCGTCCTCGCACTCCTCACGGTCGAGGCCATGGCAGCGGCCGACGGCGCTGGCGGGCGCGGGAAGGCGCGGGGGAGGCAGATCCGGCACAGGGAATGGAGGCGGGGCGACGCAGGGCACCGAATCCGATGGCTGAGGTGGCCGGCGGTGAAGCTTGGGGTGGCGAGCTCGAGCGGCAGAGGACATGGCGGGCTGGAACCTGCGGGAGAGAGAGAGAGTCCGCGGGGTGAGGTGGAGAAATGGGGAAGGAGAAGGAAAGGAAGGGAGGAGAGGAGGTCCGACGGGTTGGCGACCCGCGGCGGCGGCTCCGGCGAGGGCCGGTGGCCGGCTGGGCGGCACGAGCGAGGACCTCGGGCGCGGAATTGCGGGCTGCTCTGTGGTCACCGGACAATGTCCGGGTTGGTCGTTCGACATGTCCGGTAGGTGGGATTTTGGGTGATTTTCAGCCTCTAGATCGCGATCCGAGGGCCAAAAATAGGCAGATGGTTTGGGCTGTGGAATCTGGAGGAGGAGGGCTAGCAGGTGGGGTTTTCTAGGGGTGTGGCTGCAATTTTACATGGGGGAAACCCTAGAGAGTGAGGGGGCTCGGTTTAAATAGGGAATGCACTAGGGTTGGGGGCTGGACCTTGTCCGTCCGATGATGATCCGAAGACCACGAACGGAGGAAGGGACTAGGTTGGGCTAGCGGGCTGTGTAGAGGGCCTTGGGAGAGATGAGAGGGAAGTTTGGTGGCCCATGACACGAGGGTTTTTACACACCGAAAACGTGTGACGAATAACCGATGACCGCACTGCTACGACTGACCGACGGGGTATCAAACGAACTCGGAATGCGACGAAATTCGATAGGCGGTCTATCTGCACTATAATAAGACTGCACGCCAGGTTTCAACCCAATCCAAGAATATTTTTAGTGCGCCTTTTAAAACAATTTAAAACGATGCCGCGGGCGCGTGCATGTGTGGTTGGTCTCAAAATGCTCAGCGACGAGAACGGAGTGAACCGGCAACTACGAATGGATGCAAGTTTTTGAAAACGAGTGACAATGCTATGCAGATGATGCGAATGATGTGATGATGAATGCGACAACCAGACGAAACACAGATGACAATGCAAAAAAAGGGGAATCTTCTGGAGCCTCGGTCCCGCGTTGTTACACCTCTGTCTTAGCGTAACGCGAGTCGAGGTGGACGTTGTCGCGATAGCAACGAAGGACGCCGAGAGGAGCACGTGATACAATTTCCCTCTGTCTTAGTGTAACATGAGTCGAGGCGGACGTCGTCACGGTAGGGACGACGGATGCAGAGATGAGCACGTGACACCATTTGCCCCCTGTCTTAGCGTAACGCGAGTCGAGGCGGATGTCATCCCGGTAGCGATGACAGACGCCGAGACGAGCACGTGACACCACAACCCCCCTGTCTTAGCGCAACACGAGTCGAGGGGGATATTAGAGATGAGCGTGTGACACCACAACCCCCCTGTCTTAGCGTAACGCAAGTCGAGGTAGACATCGTCCCGGTAGCGACGACGGAGGCCGAGACGAGCACGTGACACCACAACCCCCCTGTCTTAGCGCAATGCGAGTCAAGGCGGACGTCATCACAATCGCGGTGAAGGACACCAAGACAAGCACCTGACACCATTTCTCCCATGTCTTAGCGTAACACGAGTCGAGGCGGAAGTCATTGCGGTAGCGATGACGAATGCCGAGACGAGCACGTGACACTATTTTTCCCTGTCTTAGCGTAATGTGAGTTGAGGTGGATGTCGTCGCGGTAGCGACGACGGACGCCGAGATGAGCACATGGCACCATTTCCCCCTATCTTAGAGTAATGCGAGTCGAGGCAGATGCCGTCGTGGTAGCTTCGTCGGAAGCCGAGACGAGCACGTGACACCATTTCCCCCAAGTCTTAGTGCAACGCTCGTCGAGGTGGACGTCGTCGTGGTAGCGACGACGGACGCGAGACAAGCACGTGACACCATTTCCCCCCTCTCTTAGCGTAACGTGAGTGGAGGCGGACGTCGTCGCGGAAGCGACGATGGACGCTCAAAGGAGCACGTGACACTATTTCACCCCTCTCTTAGCGTAACGCGGGTCGAGGCGGACGTCGTCGCGGTTGCGACGACGGACGTCGAGACGAGCATGTGACACAATTTCCCCGTGTCTTATCGTAACATGAGTCGAGGCGAACGTCGTCGCGGTAGCGACGATGGACATCGAGACGACCACGTGACACTATTTCCCCCTGTCTTAGCATAACATGAGTCCAAGAAGACATTGTCACTGTAGCGACGATGGACGCCGATATGAGCATGTCACACCAGTTCCCCCTGTCTTAGAGTAGCGCGAGTCGAGGCGGACGTCATCGGGGTAGCAACGATAGACGTCGAGACGAGCACGTGACACCACAACCCCCCTGTCTTAGAGCAACGCGAGTCGAGGGGGACGTTAGAGATGAGCATGTGACACCACAACCCCCCTGCCTTAGCATAATGCAAGTCGAGGCGGACGTCGTCCCGGTAGCAACGACGGACGGCGAGACGAGCACGTGACAACATAGCCCCCCTGTCTTAGCGCAACGCGAGTCGAGGCAGACATTATCACGGTAGCCACGACGGATGCCAAGACGAGCACGTGACACCATTTCCCCCCTGTCTTAGCGTAACACAAGTCGAGGCAGAAGTCGTCGCGGTAGCGACGACGGACGCCAAGACAAGCAAATGACACTATTTCCCCCTGTCTTTGCGTAACGCAAGTCGAGGCGGATGTCGTCGCGGTAGCGACAACGGACACCGAGATGAGCATGTGAAACCATTTCCGCCTGTCTTTCCGTAACGCGAGTAGAGGCAGACGTCGTCACGGAAGCGACAATGGACGCCTAGACGAGTACGTGACACTATTTCACCCCTTTCTTAGCGTAAGGCGAGTCGAGGCGGACGTCGTCGCGGTAGCGACGATGGACGCCGAGACAAGCATGTGACACAATCTCCCTCCTGTCTTTGCGTAACGCGAGTCGAGGCAGACGTCGTCGCGGTAGCAATGACGGACGCCGAGATGAGCACGTGACACCATTTCCCTCTGTCTTAGCACAACGATAGTCGAGGCGGACGTCGTCGGGGTAGCGACGACGCACGGCGAGATGTGCACGTGACACCATTTCCACCTATCTTAGCATAACACGAGTCGAGGCGGACATCATTGTGGTAGTGACAACGGACGCCGAGACGAGCACGTGACACTAATTCCCCCTGTCTTAGTGCAACACGAGTCGAGGCGGACGTCATCGCGGTAATGACGACGGACGTCGAGATGAGCACGTGACACCACAACCCCCTGTCTTAGCGCAACGCGAGTCAAGGCGAGTCGAGGCGGATGCCGAGATGAGCACGTGATACTATTTCCCTTCGTCTTAGCATAACGCGAGTCGAGGCGAACGTCATCACGGTAGCGATGACTGATGTCCAGACGTGCATGTGACACCGTTCCCCCCTGTCCTAGTGTAACGCGAGTCGAGGCGGACGTTAGAGATGAGCATGTGACACCACAACCCCCTGTCTTAGCATAACGCGCAACGACGCGGACATTAGAGATGAGCATGTGACACCATAGCCCCCCTGTCTTAGCGCAACACGAGTCGAGGCGAACGTCATCGCCGTAACAAAGATAGACGCCGACATGAGCACGTGACACCATTTCCCTCTATCATAGCATAACGCGAGTCATGGCGGATTTCGTCGCGGTAGCGATGACGGACGCTGAGACGAGCAAGTGACACTATTTCCCCCTGTCTTAGCGTAACGTGAGTCGAGGCGGACATCATTGGTGTAGCAACAACACACGCCGATATGAGCACGTGACTCCATTTCCCCCCTGTTTTAGAGTAACACTAGTCGAGGCGGACGTTGTCACGGTAGCGACAACAGATGCCGAGACGAGCACATGACACCAGAACTCCCCTGTCTTAGCACAACGCGAGTCGAGGGGGACGTTAGAGATGAGCATGTGACACCACAACCCCCCTGTCTTAGCGTGATGCAAGTCGAGGTGGACGTCGTCGCAGTAGCGACGAAGAACGCCGAGACGAGCACGTGACACCATAGCCCCCCTGTCTTAGCGCAAATTGAGTCAAGGCGGACATCATCACGGTAGCTACGACGGACACCGAGACGAGCACGTGAGACTATTTCCCCCTATCTTAGCATAACGTGATTCGAGGCAGATGTCGTCGCGGTAGCGACGAAAGACACCGAGATGAACATGTGACACCATTTCCCCCCTGTCTTTGCGTACCGCGAGTAGAGGTGGACTTCATCGTGGAAGCGACGACGGACGCCTACATGAGCACATAACACTATTTCACCCCTTTCTTAGCATAAGGCGAGTCAAGGCGAACGTCTTCGTGGTAGCGACAACGGACGCCAAGATTACCACGTGACACTAATTCCCCCTCTCTTAGCGCAATGCGAGTCGAGGCAGACATCATCGCGGTTGTCACAACCCTAGCAAGTGTCTAGGCTAGCAATGTGTTTGCATCATCATCATCATCATTGCATCAATATGAAATGGGGAGAAAGAAAGAAACCCTAAGCATTTCATGAATTAAAGAAATTCTAGATAAATGAAATTTCAACAAATCCGAAATGCCCATCAAAAATGTTCCCTCCCTCGCCAGCGCGACGTCGGGGATAAGCATCACCGCGCCTCCCCGCCGTTCTCTCCCTCCGTTCCCCTTCTCTCTCCTCTTCTCCTCTCTGCTTCGCCATGGCCGCCCCATAGTTCGCCGCCGTTTGCTCGCCTCCGTCCATCCCCCGTGCTGTAGAGAAGGCAGGAGCTCCGTCCCGTCGCCCTGGTCCTCCTCGCCGAAGGAATCACCGCCCGGAGCTCCCTCGAGGGAACCCTGACCTCTTCTTCCTCGTCGGGTCAGAAGGTCGCCGCCGTAAATTTCATCGCCATCAAGCCGTCCCCGAGCCCGATTTCGACGCCTCTGCGTTCGTCGTGAGCTCTTGGTCCTTTTCCCCTCTTTCCCCCTTCTATCTTGCGTCCTAGCCCCGGATTCCATCGGAGCCCGAATGGCGCCGCCGCTTGAGCTCGTCACCGGTCGTGTTCCGGTGATCGGTTGGTCCTTCCAAGGCCACCGTTGAGCTTGCGGATTCGAGTAGTCGTTGTTGTTGCTAAGTAGGAGCTGTGTCATGCCCTGGTTCGACGAGCCCGAGCTCGCCCGAGCTCCGGCCGCCACCCAGCTCATCGCCGGCGTCGATTCCGACCACCTCAGCTCGTGGGAAGGGTCGGAATGGACGTGCGCGTCGATGCAGAGTAGATAGGTGCCATCCGTCATGGTTTTGGTCGCCGGAGGTGGGTTTCCGAGCCCCTCCGCCGTTCCTGGAGTTGTCAGCGGCTCAACGCCGCTGACCCTGGTCGGTTGACCACGGGGGTTGACCCCTGGCAGGTGGGGCCAGCCTCTGGTTAATCTCTGTTTAAGAATAATTTAATTAATTGTGTTAGTTAAGCTAAATAGACAATGACATGTGGGCCCAGGCCTGTTAATTAGTTAGGATTAGTGTTAGTTTTAATAGTTAAGTAAATGACTCAATGACATGTGGACCCCACATGTCAGGTTTGACTCTGGGCCGAGTGAGCTGACCAGCTGATGTCATCATGGCATCATGTTGATGCAATAAGTCAATTTACTATTTAAAAATAATTCCAGAAATTATTTTAAAACTTTGAAAATCATATAAATTAATCTGTAAGTCAGATGAAAATAATTTATATATGAAAATTTATCAGAAAAATCCAATGAATCCAATGGTGCTACTCTAATGCATGTTAGAGAAACCTAAATAGGTGAACATGGACATTTTAGCATGAGCTCAACATATAGAACTTGAAATGAGAACAACTTTGAACCTATATTCAAATACATTTCAAATTGACATGATCACTAGTTGCATTAGCTCATCCATGCATACTATCATGCCATGATCATGCATCATATTGTTGCATCTGCTTGCATTGAATGTTTTCATCTGCGTTGCGGTAGGCCCTAATCCGGAGGATACTACTCTGTACCCCGACGAAGGAGAGAACTCTTCCGCAACTCAGCAAGGCAAGCAACCCCATTGATCATTCCGATAACATCCCATTCTCTTGCTCCTGCTCTCATTTATTGCATTAGGACAAACGATCACATGTTAGTCATACACGGTAGATGATCCTATTCTTATGCATGACCTGATCTTGTCACAGTAAATAGCTAAACCTTGCAACCTAGCATACCTGGTAGATGCTTGTGCCATGATGTGCTTGGCTTACTTTGCCTGCTATGCTCGCTATGCTTAGAGTATGTCGGGTCTATTTCATCTGGGTGGTGAACTGAGTGAAACAGTGTTGTCCGATGTGATGAGCATATAATGAATATGATTTGGTAAAGGTAGCGATGAGAGGCTATGTAGGAGTACATAGTGTGTTGTCTCATTGGGACCATTCTTAGGAACTGGGTTCCGTGTTTGTGATCCAAGACGAGATACTACCACATGCTGGGCCCTGAAATATGACCCCGCTCGACTTATCAGTCGCTTAGTCTTTGGTCTAGGTATTGCAAGTAGTTTTTGGTGTTTATAGCATGCTGGAGGCCGTGCGTAGCGCTGACCCTCGGGGTGGGTTACGATGCGGTAGGCAGTGGCACGGTGTACCAAGGGTCACCCGAATGGTGGGCTTGGGAACCCTGCGCACATCGTTTGGGACCGTAGTGGAAACTTCAGCCGGACTTCCATGCGGGTCAGTCTCAAATAGGCGGTAGCCTGGACTAGAGGTCTTATGTGATTGACGGTCATGGCCGACTCCCTCGTTGGGCATCCGCTTGTAGGTTGCCGAGGTGCATGGTTTATGGCACACAGCGATAAGTGGCGAGAGTGTGTGTGAAGAAGTACACCCCTGCAGGGTTATGAAACTATTCGAATAGCCGTGTCCTCGGTTATGGACTACTTGGAGAACTTATATTGTTCATAGATAATCAAATGGATTCTTCTAAAATTCTCAAGACAAGTGTGAGTATTGTGGATGGCACTCTTCCGGAAGGGGAAGGTGAGTCCATGGTGGTGTATTGAGATGGAGTTAGCGGACTCGTGTGCGATAACTAAAATTGTAATTAAGAGTTTAAAACTGAGTAGTGTAGGATAGCCATGAGTCAAAGCTGGCTTTCTGCATAAACTCCACCACCCCTTTTTTGATACATGAGCATAAATAGACTAGGTCTGTTTTAAAGACTTGCTGAGTACAATCGTACTAATCCTTTCTTAATTAATGTTGCAGAAGAAAACCAGGACCCATCAGGTGGGTTCTATCTAGACGTTAACGATGCCGAATAGCCCGTGTCCCAGCTACGATCTTGCCCGTGTGGTGGGTTGTAGATAGTCAGGCCATGTGCCTCTTTTATCTTTTGCCATCTGTACCCAGACAGCTTTAGTTTCCGCTGGTTTGTAAGACTATGTCTGAATGACTATGTTTGTATGGCTTGAGTGCCGGGTCATGTGACCCCAATCTGTAAGAACATATTCTGCAAGGCTCATCTGAGCCTCTTAAATAAAAGTCATGTTATTGTATGGTTATGTTGTGATGCCATAGTTGTATCTATGCATATCGGGCATGTCGTGCGTACGTGTGACGTGCAACGGTATGTATGGAATCCGACACCTAGCCGTGTGCCTTTAGTAGTACTCTTTACGGGAAACTGCCTCTTTGTGCTTCCACCGAGCCATGGTAGCTTGCTACTGCTCCGGACACATTGATTGACCGCATGTATCCTTCTTTGCTGCTGTGTCTATCCCTTCGGGGAAATGTCTCGTAGTGTAATGGAGTCCCTGTAGCCTGTTACGACTCGTCTACGTGCAGTGATGACATTCGTGTCTCGCTACGTAATGGAGTCCTTGTAACTTGCTACGACTCGTCTACACCCGCTTGAGGCTGACACCTGCATTGGTGGGTTATGTATGCCTGTTTCCGTACGGATGTGCCACTTGGGTTCTATGACTAGTTATGTCGGCCCGGGTTCTTTGTTGTGTGATTGCCAGCGACATGTTCACATACGTGAGCCAAAAGACGCAAACGGTCCCGGCCAAGGTAAGGTGGCAGCCGTGGAGTACCGTGTGTGAGGCCGCAAAGTGATGTGGCTTGTTACAGTATGGAATCATATGACTTAGGATCGGGGTCCCGACAGCGGTAGTGACGATGGACATCGAGATGAGCACGTGACACCACAACCCCCATGTCTTATCGCAATGCGAGTCAAGGCGAGTCGAGGCGGATGTCGAGACGAGCACGTGACACTATTTCCCCACGTCTTAGCGTAACGCGAGTCGAGGCGGACGTCATCGCGGTAGCGACGACATACGCCAAGACGAGCATGTGACACCATTTCCCCCTTGTCTTAGCATAACACGAGTCGAGGCAGACGTCATCGCGGTATCGATGACGGACGCCGTGACGAGCACGTGACACTATTTGCCCCCTGTCTTAGCGTAACACGAGTTGAGGCGGACGTTGTCGTGGTAGCGATGATGGACGCCGAGACGAGCACATGACACCACAACCCCCCTAGCATAGCACAACGCGAGTCGAGGTGGACGTTAGAGTTGAGCATGTGACACCACAGCCCCCTGTCTTAGCGTAATGCGAGTCGGGGAGGACATTGTGGCGGTAGCGACGACGGACGCCAAGACGAGCACGTGATATCTTTTCCCCTTTTCTTAGCGTAACGTGAGTCAAGGCGGACGTCGTCGCGGTAGGGACGACGGACGCGGAGACGAGCACGTGACACCATTTGCCCCCTGTCTTAGCGTAACGCGAGTCGAGGCGGACGTCGTCGCGGTACCGATGAGAAACGCTGAGACGAGCACGCGACACCCCAACCCCCCTATCTTAGCGCAACACGAGTCGAGGAGGATGTTTGAGATGAGCATGTGACACCACAACCCCCCTGTCTTAGCGTAACACAAGTTGAGGCGGACGTCATCCCGGTAGCGACGACGGATGCTGTTGGGGATATAACCCCGTGATATGACCCGGCAAGAAGGTTCCGGTTGATAGCATTAGCTATGAGCCGGCCCACAGAGATATGTACCAGTTGGAGGCCCAAGGTGATCAGCGGCTTATGACTTGGGCCGGACGGCAGAGACCTGGATGCGCAAGACCTTCCAAAGGATGACTTGGCTAGTAAGGTAGAGATAGATTCGGAGATGTAATCATCATCCGTCTGTACAATTGTAAAGACTCGACGGCTCTGACCTTTTATATAAAGGCAGAGCCGGGGCGACTTAGAGGGAGAGTTATCAAAAACTAGGGCAAGCTTCTAGCTCCTTGTAATCGATACATAGAGCAATAACAACAAAAGCAGGACGTAGGCTTTTACCTCGACTATAGGGGCCGAACCTGGGTAAACTCATGTCCTTTGTCTCAGGTAACCCCTTTGAGTCCACTACCATGGCGATGGCTCTGAACTCAAGTCTGGTAACCCGGACATCTGCCGTGACAAAACCACGACAGTTGGCGCCCACCGTGGGGCTCGCGTTCGGTGGTGTTGAGTTCTCAAAGGGTTCCCTTCCAGAGCTCGAAGGATACGTGGTTGGGAGGATGAGCAAGAGTGGCCGCGGATGGCTCTACATCGACAACGCCGGCTGGGGGCTCGATGCTGCTTCTGTGGAGTATGGTTTTATGGTTCCGTTTTGGCGGGATCCAAGTGTTCATCGGAAAGATCGACGGATCTACACCCGGGCCGGATGTCTACACCAGCATCGTCAAGCCGGCTCGGCGTCTTCATCCCACACGTAAGGTAGGCTCTGCCCGTGTTAACCCGGTTCAGGAGCACGTCTTCGTGGGTTTCACTCAAGGTATGGATCTGGAAACATCCAGATCTCAAGGGACTCTCGTGCACTCGGACGATGAGTCGTCAAGTCGGGAAACAGAATCTATCTATCAGCTCAGCAATGGCGGCCTTGGGGGCTATGGTGGCACTCGCCCCGAGTCACAGCATGGTGAGTCAGGCGAGCCGGAGCGGCCATCTCATGCAGCAGTATTCATGGTAGGGCCAGGGGCGGCTGGGTCAAGAGCTAACCCTCCCCAGCCACCGGCTCAGGGCCTTGTGAAGTTGATGGATGAGCTTGAAGCTTTGTTGGCTACAGAGGTCACGCCAGAGAATCAGGCGGCTCGTAATACAGAGATCGCAAGCATCAAAGGCCGGATGGCCGAGGAACGTCAGAGGATAACTGACTTAAACGCCCAGATGGAAGCAGAGGCCGCACGGATCAAGGCCGATGCTCTCCGTTTGGGGCTGGAACAGGTTTCAACGACGGTTGTACACTGCCGAAGGCATCAATCTCGTCTGCCAGAGCGCTATGAGGCGAGGAATCTCTTCAACACCCATGGCTCTGGAAGATCGGCAGCTGACCCTGAAGAAGGGCGAGCAGCGGCTCACATGGCCCCACCCAGAGGGTTTACGACATCGGCGGGTCATTATGGCGGCAGCTGCACAGTTGGGAACGATCCCTATTCCGGATGAAGCACCCTTTGCGGAGGAGGTGAGGAATGTCATCGGGTATTTACAGACGGCCGTGGCTCAGCAAGAAAAGTATACTCATAGCCGGAGCCGGGTCCATTCCACCCCTCTCCACAGTCGAAGTTTTAGCCGGCGCTATGAGTCGCCGGCGGTTTCCAGCAGTGGTCCACCTCATGGGCCTGTAGGTGGACGTACGGCGCTAGACGCACAAGCCTTGGTGGACCGGGCGAGAAACAGGCGAGAACAAGAGACGGCAATGGTTCCTCCGGGTCTCGGGCCCTCAGTGTTAACAGAGGCCGGGGCGGCTGGTAGCGCTAGAGCCGTGGGAGTTCGATGCTTAACTCCGGCTCTACGGAGTGAAAGGTTGCCTAAAGATTTTAAGGGGCCCCGAAAGGTGCCAAACTACACGGCAGATCTCCCTCCCGAGGCTTGGGTTGAGAGCTATGAGCTAGCTATGGAGATGCTAGACGTCAGTGAAGCTGTTTTTGCAAAATATTTCATCATGATGCTCGAGGGTCCGGCTCGCACATGGTTAAAGGGTTTTCCACTCAACACTATAAGTTCTTGGGCTGAATTGAGGGCGAAGTTCATCAAAAATTTCCAAGGGACTTGCAAGCAGCCTATGACTATTGTAGATTTGGATCACTATGTACAGCAGGAGAATGAGTCGGCTCATCATTGGGTTCGGCGGGTGTCGACCATTATTCACTCGTCCGAACAGATCACAGCGGCTCAAGCAGTGCTCATTCTGGAGAAGAATTGTCATTTTGTTCCACTAAAGCAGAAGCTTGGCCGACTTAAACGCACGTGCCAAGATATGGGAGAGCTCATGACGGATCTAACGAAGTATACTGACTCAGACACCACCAAAGATCCTGGTTCGGATGAGGAGAAGTCAAATCAGGGAAAGAAGAACAACCAAGGCAAGAGCTTTGGAAACAACGGGAATCAGAACATACAGAAGAACGCTGGTGGCGGGTGAGAGCTGGTGGCAAATGCTAACACAGGGCCGAATGTTCCTAAGGGGAACAGGCGTTATAAGCCGTACCAGCATGACAACAGGCCCCTTTCAATCTGGAAGCGGTGCTTAGGAAACCCTGTCCGGAGCACAGTATGCCTGAGAAGGCATCCACGCATGCGTGGGGCGACTGTTTCATCATGCAGAGATTTAAGAATCAACACTTTCAACCACCTCATAATCAGGGCGGTGGGCCGCCTGGCGGCTTAGGGCCCAGCGGGTCAGGCCACGGTGGGTCAGGTGCTGGCTTTGGTGCTGGCGGCTCAGGAGCAGGTCATCCGGGTCATAACAGTCAGCAGCATCAATAGCACCCTGGCAACAACAATCATAATAATCAGCAGCAATAGCAGCAATAGCAGCAGCAGCGCAATCAGTCTGGGTTTCAGAGTAACCCGAAGTAGCTCAGTTCAGGGCAGTATCATGTGTTTACGACGGGTATCAGCCGGCGAGATGACAAACTACGGAGGCGAGCGGTTAATACGGTCGAGCCGGCTCTCCCACAGTACCTGCCATGGTCAGAGTATGAGATAACGTGGAGCAGGCAAGATCACCTGCCGCGGGTGGATGACCCGGGCTGGCTAGCTCTAGTCGTGGCCCCTCAGATACACGGTTATGGAGTAAATAAAGTGATCATGGACGGAGGTAGCAGTATCAACATCTTATATTATGACACCTTCTGGCGGATGAAGCTGTTAGACAAGGATCTTAAAACTTCATCTACTGTATTTCATGGTGTGGTGCTTGGTAAGTCGGCATATCTGGTAGGTAAAATCTCTTTGGAGGTGGCTTTCGGCGATGAGTATAATTACAGGGTGGAGACCTTGTGGTTTGAGGTGGTCAAGATCAAGAGCCCTTATAACGCATTGTTCGGGCGGCCGGCTTACGCCAAGTTCATGGCTAGGCCTTGTTATGTCTATCTGCAGCTCAAGATGCCCGGCTTAAATGGCACGATTACGGTTCACGGCAATCGGAAGACAGCTATTGAGTGCGAGGAAGGTGATGCGGCTTATGCTGAGGCTAGCTGTGCACAGGAGGAGCTGAAATTCTATAAGAAGAACGTTGACCCGGAGGACATGACTCCGTTGAAAAACCAAACACAGAAACAGATCCGCCTCTCAAGTTTTCAGCGGATGATACTAAAACAGTGGACTTTACTCCGGGCGACTCATCCAAGCAGTTTATCATTGGGGCTCATATGGATCCCAAATAGGAAAGCGCGCTCATCGAATTCATCCGTGAGAATCGGTACATCTTTGCATGGAAACCTTCTGACATGTCGGGTGTATCGAGAGAGTTCGCTGAGCACAATCTTAATGTGAATCCAAAGTTCAAGCCGATCAAGCAGTTTCGGCGGCGTTTCAATGAGGAGAGGCGGAAAGCTATTGGGGAAGAGGTTGCCCGGCTCTTGGCCGCTGGCTTTATAGTCGAAGTTTTTCACCCGGAGTGGTTGGCTAATCCAGTGTTGGTACTTAAAAAGAATGGTACTTGGCGTATGTGCATAGATTACACAGATCTCAACAAAGCTTGTCCGGCTGATCCCTTTGCACTCCCTCGCATTGATCAGATCATCGATGCAACAGCCGGTTGTGAGAATTTGTGCTTTTTGGATGCTTACTCCAGATATCATCAGATCAAAATGGCAGTCAAAGACCAGGAGAAGACATCGTTTATCACACCTTTTGGGGCGTTCTGCTACATCTCCATGCCTTTGGGGCTCAAGAGTGCCCAGGCGACTTATCAGCAGTGTGTGCAGAACTGTCTCCATAGCCAGATTGGTCGTAATGTTCATGCCTATGTGGATGACATAGTGGTGAAGTCCAGGAAGAAAGAGACCCTCTTGGAGGACCTCAAGGAAACTTTTGACAATCTCCGGGTCTACAAAATGATGCTTAACCCGGCAAAGTGTGTTTTTAGTGTTCCTGCAGGGAAGCTTCTGGGGTTCTTGGATTCTGAGCGTGGCATCGAGGCTAACCCGGATAAAATCAAGGCTATTACTTCTCTACGAGAGCCGACGTGCATCAATGATGTTCAGCGTATTGCAGGCCGGATCGCGGCGCTGAGCCGGTTCATAAGCCGGCTTGGGGAGAAGGCCATCCCTTTATATCAAATGATGAAAAAGACGGACGAGTTTAAGTGGAGCAAGGCAGCCGCAGAGGCGTTGGAAGCTCTTAAGAACCAGTTGACTGAGCCGCCAGTATTGGCCGCTCCGGCTGAGAAAGAGCCGCTACTCTTATACGTAGCAGCTAACAGTCGGGCAGTCAGTGTGGCGATTGTGGTTGAACGCAAGGAGGCAGGGAAAGAATACCCTGTTCAAAGGCATGTCTACTACATCAGTAAGGTCTTGGCTGGATCCAAGTAGCGGTATCCGCATTGGCGGAAGCTTGTATACGGGGTCTTTATGGCTAATCGTAAGTTGAAACACTACTTTTTCGGCCATCCAATAACTATGGTAAGCTCTGCCCCGTTGGGAGATATTATTCAGAACAGAGAGGCTACAGGGCGGATTGATAAGTGGGCTTTGGAGTTGGGACCTCTCAACATCAGTTACACCCCTCGTACAGCAGTCAAGTCTCAAGCCTTGGTGGATTTCATAAACGATTGGACAGAGTGCCAGGTGCCTGAAGAGAAGCCGGATAACACATACTGGACTATACACTTTGACGGGTCTAAACAGCTTGAGGGATCGGGTGCTGGTGTGGTTCTCACCTCCCCCAAGGGTGACAAATTTTGTTACGTGCTCCGGTTGATGTTTCCCTGTACTAATAATGCTGCGGAGTACAAAGCCTGGCTCCATGGTTTGAGAGTTGCTAAGGAGATGAATTTGAGTCGGGTTAGATGCCTGGGCAACTCAGATCTTGTGGCTCAGCAAGTTTCAGGTACTTGCGATTCTAAGGACCCACGAACGGCGGCTTATCGGCAGGCGGTTGATATTGTTGCAGGTCATTTCAAAGGGTATCAGGTGGATCATATTGATCGTCGACGGAACGAGGCGGCTAATGCATTGTCGTGACTCTGGTCTCAGCGTAAGCCGGTGCCGCCTAATGTTTTTCTTGATGTGTTATATCATCCGACTGTCAAGATGCCTTCTAAGGAGGATCTGGCAATTCCTGACCCAGAGGCAGCTCTAGTGGCGGCTTTACATGTTATTCAGATTGGACTACTCCTTATTTAGCGTTCTTAACGCGCGGCGAGTTGCCGGATGATGAGAGCCGGGCTTGGGAAATCGTTCGCCGTTCCAAGTCCATTACAATTATCAAGGGCGAGTTACACAAATGCAGTGATACGGGTGTTTTCCAACGATGTGTATCGCCAGAGGAGGGCCAACAGATCTTACGCGAAATTCATGCTGGCGATTGTGGGCATCATGCTGGGTCACGATCTTTAGTGGCCAAGGCTTTTCGACATGGTTTCTTCTGGTTGATGGCTCATAAGGACGCAGAAAACCTGGTCCGTAAGTGTGATGCTTGTCAGAAATTTGGCCGACGTGCTCATGTTCCGGCTCAAGAGTTGCGAATGATACCTATTACCTGGCTGTTTGCGGTCTGGGGGCTTGATATGGTAGGACCCTTCAAGAGGTCCAAAGATAAGAAAACGCACCTCTTTGTGGCGGTTGACAAGTTTACCAAGTGGGTGGAGGCTGAGCCAGTAAGCAAGTGTGATGCGGCCACAGCGGTTGAGTTTGTCAAGTCACGGATCTATCATTTTGGCTCTCCGCACAGTATTATCACTGATAATGGTACTAATTTGTCTAAGGGGGCTATGAAGGCGTTCTGTGAGAAGGAGCATATCCGGCTTGATGTTTCAGCCGTAGCACATCCACAGTCCAATGGCCAAGCCGAGCAGGCTAATCAGGAAATCCTGCGAGGGGTTAAACCTCGGCTCATGGTCCCTTTGCAACGGACGCCCGGGTGTTGGGTTGATGAATTGCCTTCTGTCTTATGGAGCATCTGGACTACACCTAACAGGTCTACAGGTTTTACACCTTTTTTCATGGTCTACGAAGCTGAGGCGGTTCTACCTAGTGACATCCGGCATTATTCACCAAGGGTGGCGGCTTATGTTGAGGCGGACAATGAGATGGCACGTCAAGATGCATTGGATGCCTTGGACGAAGCACGAGAGTTAGCTGCGGCCAGATCAGCAATTTACCAGCAAGACCTGCGATGCTATCATAGCTGCAGGGTGAAGACCCGGACGTTCCAGGAAGGTGACCTGGTGCTCCGGCTTATTCAAGACCAAGATTGGGATGCATAAACTCTCTCCGCCGTGGGAAGGGCCCTTTGTGGTCAGCAGAAACCTCAACAATGGGTCATACTATCTCATTGATATCCGTGATGAGTCGGACACGGCGGGTCAGGAGACTTTGTGGCTGTGGAACGTGGCACACTTGCGGCCATATTATACTTAAGAGATGATGCACATCCGTTATCATTGTACATATCATATTATTATAGAGTAGTTCTACTACAAAAGACTTGAGCTCCGGCTCTTATGTGTATCTTTATGATATAAGGATGAAATTCTTTAATACCAGCAAATTTGCGGTTCCTGTGGTTCTATGACCCGCCAAGTTCTTGCCGGTTAATCTCTTTTTGAGACCCTGAACCGGCTAAAGTGCCAAGTTCAATTTATTCCAGTCAATCTCATTTTAGAGACCCTGAGCCGGTTCACAGAGCTGACGGCTAATCTCGCTTTAGAGACCCTGAACTGCTGTTATTCTTACCAGTCAATCTCGCCTTAGAGACCCTGAGCCGGCTCACATAGTTGACGGCCAATCTCGCTTTAGAGACCCTGAACTGTTGTAAGTTAAATAATCAAGCTCTTATCAGTCAATCTCACCTTAGAGACCTTGAGCCGGCTCACATAGTTGACGGCCAACCTCGCTTTAGAGACCCTGAACTGGTATGATGCATAGTTTGAGTACATTAAGCGTTGTTGCTGATGGAGGCTTCTTACCTTTGGTATAGCTTAAAAAATTCCCCTAAGGCAGCAGCGTGTACGTCAAATTCCAGTTGTTTATCAACTACGGCCATCGAAGGGGGCTTCTTACCGACGGGTATCGCTTATCTCACCCTAATGGTCGGCTTTATGCCACTTCCGGATACTTATTAACCGCGGTTGTCGAAGGGGGCTTCTTACCGACGGGTTCTCTTATCTCACCCTAACAACCAGCGTTTACGCCAAAAATAGTTGCAGAAGGAGGCTTCTTGCCCTTGGGTATAGCTTACATAAACCCTTCACGCAGCCGGCTAGTACAATTACTAGTCGCGGCTGTCGAATGGATGCTTCTTGCCATAAGGTATAGCTTACATAATACCATCGGCAGCCGGCCCTATTCAATATTAGCTGATTTGAGGAGGCTTCCTACCATGATGGTATAGCTTACATCACCCCTCATACAGCCGGCTGTAGGCCGCTTTAAAAAGTTCTCAACAGTCATCGTTGCTACATAGAGGCTTCCTACCGTCAGGTATAGCTTACTTTATCCTATGGCAACCGGCTCTTCCATAGACTTTTATCATAAGACAAGGAGTCGTAATGCTCCAGCTGGTGGAGTAAAATTCCCGGCTCTCATGAGTCCGGATGAAGGATACACGTTTCACAAAGAGTATGTGCTGGTCTATCAACAGCTGTGTTTTATTCATGGGGGCTGACTACCACTAGAGGTGCTATCCGGCTCTAAACGAGCTCTGACGATTTGCAAAGTATTTCACATGAATCGGTGGCAAGCTTATCAAAAGCTGGAAGAACGGAGCCGAGAAGGAAGACAAGTATTATAAAGCAAAACAGCTGGCGGATGCATTTCAATATTCAAGAGCTGTTACAAAAGATTTTTCTTATAAGGAACGGACGATATTTATGCTAAAGTTTTTGGACGCCATGGGCGGGTAATTACAAGAGCCGACAATTGCTCTGATTGTTACAAAGATTGATTACTCAGCCGGCTTATCCTGCTCCGGGTCTTCTGCGGAGCAGATCTGAAGATTGTCGTGTTCCCAGTTGTAGTTAGACATAGCATCAAATGACCCGGAGAAGAAAGGCGCGACGTTGAGCTCACCAGGGAAGAGATCTTTGCTTCGGGCGGGTATTAAATCTTAACACTCGTAAAGAGGTCCGTGCATCCGCTTATCTTCCTGGTCGTAGGCGGCTTGATAGTTTTTTAGTTCATCCTCCGCCTCATCAGCCATTACAGACGCCAGATGGTGAGAGGCCTTGATGACTTTGTAATAGTCTTCGTCGGCGAACTCTGAGCCGTCCACCTTCTTCGATGGATACCCGCCCATCATCTCTTCTGCTGTAAGATCCGGCGCGAAGGCCATGGCCCGGCTCAAGCCCGCGACGGCTCCAGCACGAAACGCCGACTTCTTCAGCTCTTGGATTTGTTTTGGAACCGTTGAGAACACATCCAACATCTCTTTTAGGGCCTTGGGGATCTTATCCCTGTACTGCATGCTTTTTATGGTGAACATTGCACCGCAGTACAATTGTTCTGTAAAGGTGTACATCGCCTTCAGCGTTAGAATGCTGTCATCGGCAAGCTGCCGGCTCAAAGGTCCTGCACGAGCCGGAAGACACATGTCAGTCGTTAGTTGTTAAATCAAAAATTTTAAAATGAGGAGTGCAGGAAAGGTCTACTTACCAAATAAGGCGGCAGACATCTTGGAGATATGCTGTTTGAGCCCTTGAAGCTCCTCAGCAATGGCGATGAGCCGCTGGTCGGCATCATCCGCCCGTTTGGCTAGCGCAGCTTTCTCTGACTCAACTGATTCTTTTACAGTTGTTAGTTCGGCGGTGAGCTTGGCCACTTCTTCGGCTAAGAGCCGGCATCTTTTGTCAGCAAGACCTCGAGCTTCCTGTTGAGCGGCTAAGTTGGTCTTGAGATCAGCCAGCTCAGAGCCGGCGGCGTTCAGAGCGTCCTGTGTACATCAAAGGTGAAATAAAGGTTATTACAGCAGCAAGAGTATTCATAAAACATAAGGGATCACAGTTTAAATTTCTACAAGTCTCAAAAAGATTGCAGGCAATATATTTGACACTTGGGGGCTAATGTATATTTGATCTGTTAACCTCTACAGTTCCGGCTCATCTTCCTAGAAATTAACCCGGAACTTGGGGGCTACACATTGGCTCTTTTCTATAATCTCAAAAGTCCCGACTCAAATAAATTTGAGCCGGCCCTTGGGGGCTACACTATGGTTCTCTTCTAATCTTAAAAAGTTTCAACTCAAATAAATTTGAGCCGGCCCTTGGGGGCTACAGTTGGCAGTGTACAAGTGTGGCATGATTTCAAAGCAAGAGTATTTTTTCTACATAAACCTCCAAAAGAAGAGCCGAATTCAATTCTATGTCAGATTTAATCCGGCCCTTGGGGGCTGAGGAAGGTTATGGCCAAAGCAAGTAGCATACCTCATATTTTTTCTTCATCATGCTAACTAGCCGGAGTTCCAAATCTCGGCAGGTGTTGACTCGGTTCATATAGCCGGAGTGGAGTTCCTCGGTTGTCATTTTGTCGTATGATGAGTCAAATTGAAGTTTCCGTGAAGCTTCAATCGGCTCAGGATGCTGGGTCAAGACATGTGGTGGTGAAGGATCCTTATGGGCAGACCCGGTGATGATAACATCCAGAGTTGCAGGGGTTCTGATAGGTGTAACTGGATTTGAAGGAGCAGCGGGAGAATTCTCCATTATGACGTTATCCGCAGCCGGTTCAGTAGAAGCCGCTGGTGGAGCTTCTTCTTCCGCTGCTGTCTCCTCCGACTGTACAATTTCTGGTTGAGCCGGTGCCGGTTGTTCAGGTTCTTCGGTGTCGATTACAGGGCTGGAGGAAGGCTGATGGGTCTTGCGGCGTTTTGCTTGAGCACTGTAAAATAAAGAGTTAGCATTTAAAGGAGATTGGTATTTCGTCAGGATACCCGGATATTTTAAATACTTACAGAGGATTGATCTTTGGTGGGGGGATTACTGATGCAGAAGAGTCGCCTGAAGAAGGCGTCTTCTGGAAGAGCAAGACACGGAAATTATAAGATACTTGGATATGAAGAGAAACGAAAAAGAAGAGTACAGATATTAACCTCTGCAGGCCGTTTCTTACGAGCCGAGGAGTCTGGTAATCCAGACGCAAGCTCTGTAGAGCCGGCGCTCCGGGTCTGACGCCGCTCAGCTTGTTGTTGCTTTTTTGAAAGGAAATCGGGAGCCAGATGAGCAAGATGATGAGATAGAGGAAATTTTCTAACGACCCGCTGCGGCTTTCGGAGGAAATATTCTGAATTGGAATATAAGCATGTTACCTCAGGAACGTTGGCGTGACTTGTTTCTACTTCGTCCTGCGAGACATGGAAAAATGTTATTAAAAGAGCCGGCAAGGTAAAAATTTAAGTGATTAGAGTTGAAAGGTCTTACCTCCGACTCTGAAGAGGCTGGAGGTTAAAACCAGTTCTCCTGAGGAGCCGCTTTCTTCTGCTTCTTGGCGGCGACTTTCTTTTTGGTTACCTTCGGAGGAGGAACGTATTCCTTCTTCCAGAAGTTGGAGTCAGCCTATGCAAGTTAAGCCGGAGGAAGGATATCAAACTTTGAAAAGGAATATGCAAACATGCAACAGACGGAAGAAAGATAAAACACTTACAAGAGGTGTCGGGTTGGTCGCGCAAAATGGCGCTAGACCGATGGTGATGCATGAGCCGGAGGTCTCATGCACCAGACTCCGGACGGTCATACAAACGTCGTCTTCGGTCAGAGTGGTGGCGCTGAAGCACCGTTAACTATCATACTTCCCCGGATATGTGCACATGAGCTGGTCCCGGCGGCTCAGAGGCATAATCCGCCACTCCACCCAGCAGCGGATGAGGTCTATCCCGACGAGGTCGTTGGCCAGAAGAGCCTTCACTCTAGCGTGGGGACCCTCATATTTAGCACGGTCGGCAGCTGAGAGCCGGTCGGGCTGAGAGGTGTCGGTTGCGAGCCGGGAAGGATGGTAACCCAAAAGGCGGCGCTCCGACTCAGGGGACGTGTCCTTGCAGTAGAACCACATCTTGTTCCAGTCCTTCGGGTGACTGGGCATCTGGATAGCCGGAAAGGTGATACCCCTCCGGCGCTGGATGGTAATTCCTCCAAGTTCTAAACTTGGTCTGCCTTTGCATTCGGTCTGGCGGTTGGCATAGAAGAACTCTCTGAAGAATCCGACTGATGGTCTTGATTGGAGATACGCCTCGCAGAGGACTTGAAAGTGGCAGATATTTGAGACGGAGTTTGGTGCCAGGTCCTGGGGATGCAATTTATACAAGTGCAGGATGTCGCGGAAGAACTTTGACCCGGGCGGCACGAATCCTCTCTCTATGTGATCCGCAAACACTATGACCTCTCCTTTCTTCGGAGCAGGGCGGGTCTCACCAGTCGGAACTCGCCAACCGATCACTTCCTTTGGAGGAAGGTTGCCACTGGCTACCAACTCAGAAAGGTATTCCTCGGTTATGCAGGAACCGACCCAGTTACAGGAATTAGTGGTGCATGTCATCCTGGCGGCTTAAAAGTGCTGTACAAGAAGAAAATGGCGGCTAAATAACAATGGTAGATAGCAATGGTGGCTTACAAATTACAGGGTTCTAAGGATCAAAGGTTCTAAATGGTCCGGCTGATAAAGAGCCGAAGGGAATCTAGCGACTTACTATCGTCATATGAGCCGGAAGTCATCAAGACCCGGACAAATAGGTTTCACAGAACGTTGCAAAGATTTTGGATCTACCGAAGCTAAAAAATAAAGTTCTATGATGACCTAGTTGAAGAACACCAAGAAATGGAAAACGGCCTACGGCCCTAAACCGATTGCGTATTGCGCACGGGAGAGCCACAAACGGTGGCGGTGGAGACCGCGTGGCCTAAAGGGATGCGCGGCCGGGCCCGAGACTTGGCCGAGCGGTTGCGCCGGCGAAACGCAACACGCGGCGGAGGTCCGACCGGTGAACCCTACCTGCTACCGGACTGTGCTACGGGAGGAGGACTTACCGGTGGCGGAGACGACAGCGGGAGCGGTTCTGATGCAAACAGGATGATGCAGCGGCCTGAGTCGACGCAACACGGACAGCGGCGCTAGAGCGGGGCGTCGGGCGATCTCGGGCGTCAGACGAAGCGGCAGAAGGAAGGAGAAGGGGCGCACGAGTGGGAATGTATTCATTTGACCCATGCGGGTCCTATTTAACGGGGAGACGGTGCGGATTCCCAGGAGTCAACACCGGTCTTGCCGAAATGGATGCCTCGATCTTCGGAGAACGGTTAAATGCGAAAGATTTGATACGTCAGCATATCTGTGACGTCACGCCGGGTCATCCCGTGGCGACTCTTAGACAGTTACAAGAGACGGATGAAATGAGCTGGCTCACTTCAGCCTGGGGCCTAATGTTGGGGATATAACCCCGTGATATGACCCGGCAAGAAGGTTCCGGTTGATAGCATTAGCTATGAGCCGGCCCACAGAGATATGTACCAGTTGGAGGCCCAAGGTGATCAGTGGCTTATGACTTGGGCCGGACAGTAGAGACCCGGATACGCAAGACCTTCCAAAGGATGACTTGGCTAGTAAGGTAGAGATAGATTCGGAGATGTAATCATGATCCGGTTGTACAATTGTAAAGACCCGACGGCTCTGACCTCTTATATAAAGGCAGAGCCGGGGCGACTTAGAGGGAGAGTTATCGAAAACTAGGGCAAGCTTCTAGCTCCTTGTATCGATACATCAAGCAATAACAACACAAGCAGGACGTAGGCTTTTACCTCGACTTGAGGGGCCGAACCTGGGTAAACTCGTGTCCTTTGTCTCAGCTAACCCCTTTGAGTCCACTACCATGGCGATGGCTCCGAACTCAAGTCTGGTAACCCGGACATCTGCCGTGACAAAACCATGACAGATGCCGAGACGAGCACATGACACCACAGCCCCCCTGTCTTAGCACAACGCGAGTCGAGGCGGACGTCATCGCGGTAGCGATGATGGACTCCGAGATGAGCATGTGACACCATTTCCCCACTGTCTTAGCGTAACACGAGTCGAGGCGGACATCGTTGCGGTAGCGACGACGGACGCCGAGACGAGCACGTGACACTATTTTCCCCATGTCTTAGCATAACGCGAGTCGAGGCGGATGTCATCGTGGTAGCGACGACGGACACCGAGATGAGCACGTGACGCCATTTCCCCCTGTCTTAGAGTAACACGAGTCGAGGCAGACATCATCGTGGTAGCTTCGACGGACGCCGAGACGAGCACGTGACACCATTTCCCACCTGTCTTAGCGCAACGCTCGTCGAGGCGGACATCGTCGTGGTAGCGACGACGGACACCGAGACGAGCACGTGACACCATTTTATTGGGGAACGTTGCATGGGAAACAAAAAATTTCCTACGCACATGCAAGATCTATCCATGGTGATGAGCATCTACGAGAGGGAGAGTGGATCTACATACCCTTGTAGATCGCTAAGCGGGAAGCGTTAAGAAACGCGGTTCGTGTAGTCGAACGTCTTCGCGATCCAAATTGCCGAGCGTCCCGCGATCTCATCATGATCCGTCCTGCGATCCAATCACGATCATCCCGCGAACTCATCACAATCCATCCCGTGATCTCATCACGATCTGTCTCATGATCTTGATCACGGTCCTTCCGATCTAGCGCCGAACGGACGGCACCTCCGCGTTCAGCACACGTACAGCTCGATGAAGATCTCCGCCTTGTTGATCCAGCAAGAGGGAGTGGAGAGGTAGACAAGTTCTCCGGCAGCATGACGGCACTGCGGCGACGGTGGTGGAGCTATTCCAGCAGGGCTTCGCCTAAGCACTGCAGAAAACCGATCTAGAGGAGAAACTATGCACTAGAGGAACGGGTAGCACGTGGCCGAAAATCTTGTGCCAAAACCCTAAAATCCTCTAGTATATATAGGAGGAGATGAGGATGAGGCTTGGCTCCCAAGGAGCCAGCCCTTGGGTCGGCCGAACTAGGAGGGAGGAGTCCTCCTCCTCCACTCCTAGTAGGATTAGGGCTCCTTCCTAATTTAGCCCTTTTTGCCTTTTTCCACCTTTTTCCTTTAAGGCTTTTTCTTCCCAGCCACATGGGCCCTTTGTGGGACTTCCTCCAGCCCACTAAGGGCTGGTATTCATCCTCCCACAGCCCATGTAGCCTCTTGGGTCGAAATACCCCTCCCGATGGTCTCCCGGTACACTACCGGCACTCCCGATACACTACCGATGAGCCCGAAACTTTTCTGGCGACCAAAATAGGACTTCCTATATATCCATCTTTACCTCCAGACCATTCCGGAGCTCCTCTTGACGTCTGAGATCTCATTTGGGACTCCGAACAAACTTCGGTCACCACCATACATAACTCTATACTACTGAAACGTCACCAAACCTTAAGTGTGCAAACCCTACGGGTTCGAGAACTATGTAGACACGACCGAGACACCTCTACGGTCAATAACCAATAGAGGGACCTGGATTGCCATATTGGTTCCTACATATTCTACGAAGATCTTTATCGGTCGAACCTCTATGTCAAGGATTCAGTTAATCCCGTATGATGTTCCATTTGTTCTTCGGTATATTACTTGCCCGAGATTCGATCGTTGGTATCTCCATACCTAGTTCAACCTCGTTACCGACAAGTCTCTTTACTCGTTACGTAATACAAGATCTCGTGACTAACACTTAGTCACATTTCTTGCAAGGCTTATTGTGATGTTGTATTACCGAGTGGGCCCTGAGATACGTCTCCGTCACATGGAGTAAAAAATCCTAGTCTTGATCCATGCCAACCCAACAGACACCCTCGGAGATACCTGTAGAGTACCTTTATAGTCACCTAGTTATGTTGTGATGTTTGATACACACAAGGCACTCCTCCGGTGTCATTGAGTTGCATGATCTCATGGTCATAGGAACAGATACTTGACATGCAGAAAACAGTAGCAATAAACGGACACGATCATATGCTACGTTTGTAGTTTGGGTCTTGTCCATCACACCATTCTCCCAATGATGTGATCCCGTTATCAAATGACATCTCATGTCCATGGCTAGGAAACCTTAACCATCTTTGATCAACGAGCTAGTCTATTAGAGGCATACTAGGGACATGGTTTTGTCTATGTATCCACACATGCATCTAAGTCTCCGATCAATACAATTATAGCATGGATAATAAATGATTATCATGAACAAGGAAATATGATAATAACTAATTTATTATTGCCTCTAGGGCATATTTCCAACAGTCTCCCACTTGCACTAGAGTCAATAATCTAGTTCACATCACTATGTGATTCGCATTGTTATGAATCTAACACCCAATGAGTTCTGGGGCTCGATCATGCTTTGCATGTGAGAGAGGTCTTATAGTCAACGGGTCTGCGACATTCAGATCCGTGTGTACTTTGCAAATTTCTATGTCAAACCGTAAACACTGCTACCACACTCCACTTGGTACTATTCCGAATGGCTGCTCCACTATACGTATCCAGATTGCTATTACGAGTCATCCGGATTGGTGTTAAAGCTTACATCAACATAACTCTTTAAGACGAACTCTTTATCCCCCCCATAATGAAGAAACATCTCCTTAGTCTTTTAGTTACTAAGGATAATCTTGACCGATATCCAGTGCTCCATTCCAGGATCACATTGAAACCTTCCGGCCATACTTATGGCAAGGTTGACATCGGCTCTTGTGCACAGCATTGCATAGATGATAGAGCCTATGGCTGAAGCATAGGGGATGACACTCATCTTTTCTCTATCTTCTGCAATCAATGGGCATTGAGTCTTACTCAACTTCACACCTTACAAATCAGGCGAGAACTCTTTCTCTGACTAATCCATTTTGAACTCTTTCAAAATCTTGTCAAGGTATGTACTCATTGAAAGTTTCATCAAGCATCTTGATCTATCTCTATAGATCTTGATGCTCAACAATTAGGTAGCTTTATCCAGGTCTTCCTTTGAAAAACTCTTTTCAAACAACCGTTTATGCTTTCCAAAAATTCTACATCATTTCCGATCAACAATATGTCAACCACATATGCTTACCAGAAACTCTATAGTGCTCCCACTCACTTTATTGTAAATACAAGTTTCTCATAAACTTTGTATAGACTCAAGAACTTTGATCACCTCATCAAAGTGTATATTCCAACTCCGAGATGCTTGCATAAGTTCATAGAAGGATCACTGAAGCTTGCACATCCTTAGGACTGACAAAACCTTCTGGTTGTATCTCATACAACCTTTCCTTAAGGAAGGAAGCGATGTTTTGACATCCATCTGTCAGATTTCATAATTGAAAAATGCAGCAACTGCTAACATAATTCCAACAGACTTTAGCATCACTACGAGTGAGAAAGTCTCATCGCAGTCAACTCCTTGAACTTGTTGTAAACTTCTTTGCAACAAGTCGAGCTTTCATAAATGGTGACATTTACCATCAGCGTCTGTCTTCATCTTAAAGCTCCATTTGTACTCAACAACCTACCGTCCAACGAGCAAGTCTACCAAAGTCTGTACTTGATTTTCATACATGGATCCTTTCTCGGATTTCATGGCCTGTAACCATTTGTCGGAATCCGGGCCCATCATCGCTTCTCCACAGCTCGTAGGTTCATCTTTGTCCAACAACATGACCTCCAAGCCAGGGTTGTCGTACCGCTCAGGAGCAGTACACATCCTTGTCGACCTATGAGGTTCGATAGTAACTTGATCCGAAGCTTCATGATCATCATCATTTACATCCTCTTCAACTGATGTAGGTTCCACAGAAATATCTTTCTGCGCTGCGCTACTCTCTGGTTGAAACAAAGGTTCAAATCTCATCAAGTTCTATCTTCCTCCCACTCAATTCTTTCGAGAGAAACTTTTTATCGAGAAAGGACCCAGTTTTAGCAACAAACATTTTATGCTTGGATCTGAGATAGAAGGTTCACCCAACTGTTCTTAGGGTATTCTATGAAGATGTATTTGTCCGCTTTGGGTTTGAGCTCATTCGGTAAAAACATTTTCCACACAAGCGTCGTAGCCCCAAACATTAAGAAATGACAGCTTAGGTTTCTATCAAACCATAATTCACACGGTGTCATCTCAATGGATTTAGATGGTGCCCTATTTACAGTGAATGTAGTTGTCTCTAATGCATAACCCCAAAATTATAGTAGCAAAACGATAAGAGACATCATAGCAAGCACCATTTCCAATAGAGCACGACTATGATGTTCGAACACACCATCACTCTATGGTGTTCCAGGTGGCGTGAGTTGAGAAACAACTTCCACATTTGTCTAAAGTTGAATGCCAAACTCATAACTGAGATATTCACCTCCACGATCACATCGCACACATTTTTATCTTCTTGTCACAATGATCTTAATCTTCACTCTGAATTTGCTTAAACCTTTCAAACGATTCAGATGTGTGTTTCATTATGTAAATATACACTATATCTACTCAAATCATCAGTGAAGGTAAGAAAATAACGATATCCACCGCACGCTACCAGACTCATTGGATTGCATACATCAACATGTATCATTTCCAATAAATCACTTGCCCGCTCCATTAATCCGGAAAATGGGGTCCTTAGTCATCTTGCCCAAGAGGCATGGTTCGCATGTCTCAACCGATTCGAAATCGAATGAGTCCAAAGATCCATCAACATGGAGTTTCTTCATGCACTTTATATCAATATGACATTTAGTGTCAGTGCCACAAATATGTGGTACTATCATTATTAACTTTGTATCTTTTGGCATCAATGTTATGAACATGTGTATTGCTATGATCACGATTCAACAAACCATTCTCACTGGGTGCATGACCATTGAAGGTATTATTCATGTAAACAGAATAACAATTATTTTCTAACTTAAATGAATAACCGTGTTGCAATAAACATGATCTAATCACGTTCATGCTTAACGCAAAACACCAAATAACTTTTATTTAGGTTTGTCACTAATCCCGAAGGTAGAGAGAGCATGCGATCTCGATCTCATCAACCTTGGAACCATTTCAAACACACATCGTCACCTCACCCTTAGCTAGTCCTCCGTTTATTCCGTAGCTTTTATTTTGAGTTACTAACATTTAGCAACCGAACCGGTATCCAATACCCAGGTGCTACTAGGAGTACTAGCCAGGTACACATCAATAACACGTATATCAAATATACTTCTGTTGACGTAGCTAGCCTTATTATCTACCAAGTATCTAGGGTTGTTCCGCTTCAGGGACCGCTCTCCTCATAATCCAAGCACTTAATCTCGAGTTTGGGTTCAACTTTGGGTTGTTTCACTGGAGCAGCAACTGACTTGCTATCCATGAAGTTTCCCTCCTTGCTCCTGCCCTTCTCGAAACTAGTGGTTTGACTAACCATCAACACTTGATGCTCCTTCTTGATTTCTACCTTCACGGTGTCAAACATCGCGAACAGCTCAGGGATCATTATTTCTATCCCTCGCATTTTATAGTTCATCACCAAGTTCTAGTAGCTTAGTGATAGTGACTTGGAGAACTATATCAATCACTATCTTATCTGGAAGATCAACTCCCACTCGATTCAAGCAATTGTAGCACGCAGACAATCTGAGCACAAGCTCAATGATTGAGCTATTCTCTTTCATCTTGCAGGCAAAGAATCTTGTCGAAGATCTCATATCTCGCAACACGGACACGAGCCTGAGATCCTAATTTCAGCTCTTAGAACATCTCATATGTTCCGTGACTTTCAAAACGTTTCGGAGCCTCACTTCTAAGCCGTAATGCATGATGCACTAAACTATCAAGTAGTCATCAAAACGTGCCTGTCAGATGTTCACAACATCTACAGATGACGCTAGAGGGGTTGGCGCACCGAGCGGTTAATTAAGGACATAAGCCCTTTGTGTAGCAATGAGGACAATCCTCGGATCACGGACCCAGTCCGCAATATTGCTACCATCATCTTTCAACTCTATTTCTCTAGGAACGTATAGAAATTCAAGGGAGCTACAGCGTGATCTAGTAATCTACAACATAATTTTGCAAAGACACTACTGACTATGTTCATGATAATAAGTTCAATTAATCATATTACTTAAGAACTCCCACTCAAATTGATATCCCTCCGGTCATTCGAGTGATACATGATCCAAATTCACCAACTCAAGTCCGATTATCACGTGAGTTGAGGTCGTTTCAATGGTGAACATCATCATGTTAATCAAATCTACTATATGACTCATGTTCCACCTTTCGATCTCTTGTGTTCCGAGGCCATGTCTTTACATGCTAGGCTCGTCAAGTTTAACCCGAGTGTTCCGCATGTGCAACACTGGCTTCGCTAAATGGGAAGCGTTAAGAAACACGGTTGGTGTAGTCGAACGTCTTTGCGATCCAAATCGTCGAGCATCCCGCGATCTCATCACGATCCGTCCCGCGATCCAATCACGATCTGTCTCGCGATCTCATCACGATCCGTCTTGCGATCTTGATCACGGTCATTCCGATCTAGCGCCGAGCGGATGGCACCTCCGCATTCAGCACACGTACAGCTCAATGACGATCTCCGCCTTCTTGATCCATCAAGAGGGAGCAGAGTGGTAGATGAGTTCTCTGGTAGTGTGACGGTGCTGTGGCGATGGTGGTGGAGCTATTCCGGCAGGGCTTTGCCTAAGCACTGCAGAAAACCGATCTAGAGGAGAAACTATGCACTAGAGGAACGGGTAGCACGTGGCTGAAAATCTTGTGCCAAAACCCTAAAATCCTCTAGTATATATAGGAGGAGAGGAGGACGAGGCTTGGCTCCCAAGGAGCCAGACCTTGGGTCGGCTGAACCAGGAGGGAGGAGTCCTCCTCCTCCACTCCTAGTAGGATTAGGACTCCTTCCTAATTTAGCCCTTTTTGCCTTTTTCCACCTTATTCCTTTTAGGCTTTTTCTTCCCAGCCGCATGGGCCCTTTGTGGGACTTCCTCCATACCACTAAGGGCTGGTATTCATCCTCCCACACCCCATGTAGCCTCTTGGGTCGAAATACCCCTCCCCATGGTCTCCTGGTACACTACCGGCACTCCCGATACACTACTGATGAGCCCGAAAATTTTCCGGCGACCAAAATAGGACTTACTATATATCAATATTTACCTTAGGACCATTCCGGAGCTCCCCGCGATGTCCGGGATCTCATCCGGAACTCCGAACAACCTTCGGTAACCACCATACATAACTGTATACTACTGAAACGTCACCAAACCATAAGTGTGCAGACCCTACGGGTTCGAGAACTATGTAGACATGACCGAGACACCTCTACGATCAATAACCAATAGTGGGACCTGGATGTCCATATTGGTTCTTACATATTCTACGGAGATCTTCATCGGTCGAACCTCTATGTCAAGGATTCAGTTAATCCCGTATGATGTTCCCTTTGTTCTTCGGTATATTACTTGCCCGAGATTCGATCGTCGGTATCTCCATACCTAGTTCAACCTCGTTACCGGCAAGTCTCTTTACTCGTTCCGTAATACAAGATCCTGTGACTAACACTTAGTCACATTGCTTGCAAGGCTTATTGTGATGTTGTATTACCGAGTGGGCCCTGAGATACCTCCCCGTCACATGGAGTAACAAATCCCAGTCTTGATCCATGCCAACCCAACAGACACCCTCGGAGATACCTGTAGAGTACATTTATACTCGCCCAGTTACGTTGCGATGTTTGATACACACAAGGCACTCCTCCGGTGTCAGTGAGTTGCATGATTTCATGGTCATGGGAACAGATACTTGACATGTAGAAAACAGTAGCAATAAACTGACACGATCATATGCTACGTTTGTAATTTGGGTCTTGTCCATCAAACCATTCTCCCAATGATGTGATCCCGTCATCAAATGACATCTCATGTCCATGGGTAGGAAATCGTAACAATCTTTGATCAACGAGCTACTCTATAAGAGGCATACTTGGGACATGGTTTTGTCTATGTATCCACAAATGCATCTAAGTCTCCGATCAATACAATTATAGCATGGATAATAAATGATTATCATGAACAAGGAAATATGATAATAACTAATTTATTATTTCCTCTAGGGCATATTTCCAACACATTTCCCCCCTGTCTTTGCGTAACCTGAGTCGAGGCGGACATCATCGCGGAAGCAACGACGGACGCCCACACGAGCACGTGACAATAATTCACCCCTTTCTTAGCGTAACGCGGGTCGAGGCGGATGTCGTCATGGTAGCAATGATGGATGTCGAGACGAGCATGTGATACAATTTCCCCCTGTCTTAGCGTAACGCGAGTCGAGGCGGACATCATCACGGTAGCGATGACGGAAACCAAGACGAGCATGTGACACTATTTCCCCATGTCTTAGCGTAACGTCAGTCCAGGCGGACGTCATCGCTGTAGTGACGACGGACGCCAATATGAGCACGTGACACCATTTCCCCCTTATCTTAGCGCAACACTAGTCAATGGGGACGTTAGAAATGAGCATGTGATACCACAACCCCCCTGTCTTAGCGTAACGCAAGTCAAGGCGGACGTCGTCGCGTTAGCGACGACGGACGCCGAGACGAGCATGTGACAACATAGCCCCCCTGTCTTAGCGTAACGCGAGTCGAGGCGGATATCATCACGGTAGCGACGACGGACGCCAAGACGAGCATGTGCCACCATTTCCCCCTGTATTAGCTTAACACGAGTCGAGGCGGACATTGTCGCGGTAGCGACGACGGACACCGAGACGAGCACGTGACACCACAGCCCCCCTGTCTTAGCGCAAATCGAGTCCAGGCGGACATCTTCACGGTAACGACGATGGAGGCCAAGACAAGCACGTGACACCATTTCCCCCCTGTCTTAGCGTGACACGAGTCGAGGCGGACGTCGTCGCGGTAGCGACGACGGACGCCGAGACGAGCACATGACACTATTTTCCCCTGTCTTAGTCATCGCGGTAGCGACGATGTACGCCGAGATGAGCACGTGACACCATTTCCCTTCCTGTCTTTGTGTAATGTGAGTAGAGGCGGACGTCATCGCGGAAGCGACGACGGACGCCTAGACAAGCACGTGACACTATTTCACCCTTTTCTTAGCGTAAGGCGAGTCGAGGTGGACGTCCTCGTGGTAGCGATAACGGACGGCGAGACGAGCACGTGACACTAATTCCCCCTGTCTTAGCGCAATGCGAGTCGAGGCGGACGTCATCGCGGTAGTGACGACGGACGTCGAGACGAGCACGTGACACCACACACCCCTGTCTTAGCGCAACGCGAGTCAAGGCGAGTCGAGGCGGACGCCGATACGAGCACGTGACACTATTTCCCCCCGTCTTAGCATAACGCGAGTCGAGGCAGACGTCATCGCGGTAGCGACGACGGACGCCAAGATGAGCATGTGACACCATTTCCCCCTTGTCTTAGTGTAACACGATTCAAGGCAGACGTCATCAAGGTAGCATCAACAGATGCCGATACGTGCACGTGACATCATTCCCCCCTGTCTTAGTGTAACACGAGTCGAGGCGGACGTTAGAGAAGAGTATGTGACGCCACAACCCCCCTTTCTTAGCATAACGCGCAACGAGGCAGCGTTAGAGATGATCATGTGACACCACAGGCCCCTGTCTTAGCGCAACGCGAGTCGAGGCGAACGTCATCGCGGTAACGACGATAGACGCCAAGACGAGCACGTGACACCATTTCCCTCTGTCTTAGCCTAACGCAAGTCGAGGCGGACGTCGTCGCGGTAGCGATGACGGACGCCGAGACGACCATGTGACACTATTTCCCCCTGTCTTAGCGTAACATGAGTTGAGGCGGACGTTGTCGTTGTAGTTACGACGGACGCCGATATGATCACATGACACCATTCCCCCTGTCTTAGAGTAACGCGAGTTGAGACGGACATCGTCGCGGTAGCAACAACGGACGCCGAGACAAGCATGTGATACCACAACCCCTCTGTCTTAGCGCAACACGAGTCGAGGGGCACGTTAGAGATGAGCATGTGACACCACAACCCCCCTTTCTTAGTGTGACGCAAATCGAGGCGGATGTCGTCACGGTAGCGATAACGAACGCCGAGACGAACATGTGACATGACAGTCCCCCTTTCTTAGCGCAAATCGAGTCGAGGCGGACATCATCACTGTAGCGACGACGGAGGCCAAGACAAGCACGTGACACCATTTCCCCCCTGTCTTAGCGTGAAACGACTCGAGGCGGATGTCGTCGCGGTAGCGAGGACGGACACCGAGATGAGCACGTGACACCATTTCCCCCCCTGTCTTGGCGTAACACGAGTAGAGGCGGACGTCATCACGGAAGCGACGATGGACGCTTAGACAAGCACGTGACACTATTTCACCCCTTTCTTAGCGTAAGGCGAGTCGAGGCGGACGTCCTCGTGGTAGCGATAACAGACGCCGAGACGAGCATGTGACACTAATTCCCCCTGTCTTAGCGCAATGCGAGTCGAGGCGTACGTCGTCGCGGTAGTTACGATGGACATCGAGATGAGCACATGACACCACAACCCCCATGTCTTATCGCGACACGAGTCAAGGCTCGAGGCGGACGCCGAGACGAGCACGTGACACTATTTCCCCACGTCTTAGCGTAACGCGAGTCGAGGCGGATGTCATCGCGGTAGCTACGATGTACGCCAAGATGAGCATGTGACACCATTTCAATCTTGTCTTAGTGTAACACGAATCGAGGCAGACGTCATCGCGGTAGAGACAACGGACGCCGTGACAAGCACGTGACACCATTTGCCCCCTGTCTTAGCGTAACGCGAGTCGAGGTGGACGTTGTCGTGGTCGGACGCCGAGACGAGCACGTGACACCACAACCCCCCTGTCTTAGCGTAACGCTAGTCAAGGCGGACGTTGTCGCGGTAGCGATGATGGACACCGAGACGAGCACGTGATACCATTTCCCCTTGTCTTAGCGTAACATGAGTCGAGGCGGACGTCGTCGCGGTAGGGATGACGGACGCAGAGACGAGAACGTGACACCATTTGCCCCCTGTCTTAGCGTAACGCGAGTCGAGGCGGACGTCATCGCGGTACCGATGACAGACGTCGATACAAGCACGTGACACCATAACCCCCCTGTCTTAGCGCAACACGAGTCGAGGGGGATGTTAGAGATGAGAATGTGACACCACAACCCCCCTGTCTTAGCATAACGCAAGTCGAGGCAGACGTCGTCCCGGTAGTGACGACGGACGCCGAGACGAGCACGTGACACCACAGCTCCCCTGTCTTAGCGCAACGCAAGTCTAGGCGGACATCATTGCGGTAGCGATGACGGACGCCAAGACGAGCACGTGACACAATTTCCCCCCTGTCGTAGCATAACACAAGTCAAGGCAGACGTCGTTGCGGTACGACGACGGACACCGAGACGAGCACGTGACACTATTTCCCCCTGCCTTAGCATAACGCGAGTCGAGGCGGATGTCGTCGCGGTAGCGACGACGGACGCTGAGATGAGCACGTGACACCATTTTCCCCTGTCTTAGAGTAACGCGAGTCGAGGCAGACGTTGTCGTGGTCGCTTCAACGGACGTCGAGACGAGCACGTGACGCCATTTCCCCCCTGTCTTAGCGCAACGCTCGTCGAAGCGGACGTCGTCGCGGTAGCGACGACGAACGCCGAGACGAGCATGTGAAACCATTTCCCCCTGTCTTTGTGTAACGAGAGTCGAGGCAGACGTTGTCGCGGAAGCGACGACGGACGCCCAGACGAGCACGTGTCACTATTTCACCCCTTTCTTAGCGTAACGTGGGTCGAGGCGGATGTCGTCGCGGTAACGACGACGGACGTCGAGATGAGCATGTGACACAATTTCCCCCTGTCTTAGCGTAACGCGAGTCAAGGCGGATGTCGTCGCTGACAGACGCCGAGATGAGCACGTGACACTATTTCCCCCTGTCTTAGCGTAACGTGAGTCTAGGCGGACGTCGTCGCTGTAGCGACGACAGACGCCGATATGAGCATATGACACCATTTCCCCCTATCTTAGAGTAACGCGATTCGAGGCAGACGTCGTCGCGGTAGTGACGACGGACATCGAGACGAGCACGTGACACCACAACCCCCCTGTGTTAGCGCAACGCGAGTCGAGGGGGACGTTAGAGATGAGCATGTGACACCACACCCCCCCTGTCTTAGTGTAACGCAAGTCAAGGCGGACGTCGTCGTGGTAGAGACGATGGACGTCGAGATGAGCACGTGACACCACAACCCCCCTGTCTTAGCGCAACGCAGGTCAAGGCGAGTCGAGGCGGACACCGAGACGAGCATGCGACACTATTTTCCCCCATCTTAGCGTAACGCGAGTCGAGGCGGACGTCATCGCGGTAGCGACGACGGACGCCAAGACGAGCATGTGACACCATTTCCCCCCTTGTCTTAGCATAACTCGAGTCGAGGCAGACGTCATCGCGGTAGCAACATCGGATGCCGAGACATGCACGTGACACCGTTCCCCTGTCTTAGCATAACGCGAGTCGAGGCAGATGTTAGGGATGAGCATGTGACACCACAACCCCCCTGTCGTGGATTTATCACGGCAGATGTTCGGATTACCGAACTTGGGTTCGGAGCTGTCGCCATTGTGGTGGACTCAAAGGGGTTGATCGGGACAAAGGACACGAGTTTACCCAGGTTCGGCCCGTCATGTCGAGGTAAAAGCCTACGTCCTGCTTGTGTTGTTATTGCTTGTTGTACCGATTACAAGGGGCTAAAAGCTTGACCTAGCTCTAGATCAAATGTCCTCTAAGTCGCCCCGGGTCTGCCTTTATATAAGAGGTCAGGACCATCGGGTCTTACAATTGTTTAACTGAATCATGTCTACATCTCCGAGTCTATCTCTATCTCCTCGTCCAAATCATCCTCGAGACATCTTACATGTCCGGGTCTTTCTCATCCGGGCCGTCGTCCGGCCCACGTCTTGAGCCGCCTATCATCTTGGGCCTCCAGTTGGTGGCTTCCCTTTTGGGCCGACTCATGAATCAATAATATCAGCCGGAGCTTCCAAGCTAGGTCATATTACGGGGTTATATCCCCAACATTAGGCCCCAGATTTAATTGAGCTAGCTCACTTCATCCTTCTCTTTCGGTTTCTGAGAGTCGCCCAAGAATGACCCGGCATGACGTCATGGGATCCGCTGACGTATCACCAAATCTTTGCATTTAACCACTCACTACGAGAATCGAGGCGTCTGCCTCGGTCAAAAAGGTGTCGTCGCCTTGGATTTCGCACCTTCCTTATTCCTTCTTTAAATATGACTCGTGCGGGTTGAGGGCCTTCACTCTCCCGCTCTCGCGCCCTTCGTCTTCTTCTTGCCGCTGCTTCATCGTCTCCAAGCTCCGCGTCGGCGCCGTCGCTCGTCGTCCTCAACCTTGGCCGCTGCATTGACCTGAGCGCACCACAGTTCCGTCCGCCTCCGCCGCGCCATCTCCGATGAGTCCTCCGTGCCCTAGATCGCCGCTGTAGAATGGGGTTTCTACCGGCCGCTCCGCCGCCGCCGCCCGTGCTCCGGCGCCCTCGCCGGTGGGCGTGCCTCAGCACCGTAGATGCCTTTAGTTTGTACGTTCCCTCTGCCTCCATGTGTGGGCCGGCCACGCGCAATGCACATGCCACGGCAACTGCGGGCCATTTTCTTTCTCCCGCTGTTCATAGCTAGGTCGAAAATAAATCTCATTTTCCGCCTTTTGTAGATCCATGTTTTTGCAATGATCTGTGGAAACCGTTTGCGTAGGACTTAGCCGATTTTCGACCACCTTTCCCTTTCTGAACCGTTTAGGCTTCCTCCGGCTCTCACCAGCCGGGTCTTCCATGTTACCAGTAGAACCCTTTAAACTTTAAACCATCATGATTACTCGCTTTCGCTTGACTAGCCACCCCTTTTAATTTGCACAGAATTTTAAGCCGTCAATATGACACGTGCCACCAACTCATGCAACTAGGTTGGGTCTTGCATCACTCAGGAACATTTGATGGATCTTGTCGCGGCGGGCACCCTTCCCCCAAAGGAGGTCCTTCACTGGCGGGTTCCGGGTGATGAGACCCGCCCCGCACCTAAGAAGGGGGAAGTGGTAGTGTTTACGGATCATATTGAGCAAGGGCTCGTACCACCCGTCTCTAAGTTTTTCCGAGACATCCTTCATCTGTACAAGATTCACCCTCAAGACCTGGCACCAAATTCCTTCTCTAATATCTACAATTTCAAAGTACTCTGTGAAGCTTATTTGCAGTCCAGGCCGTCTGTAGGCTTCTGCCGTGAGTTTTTCTATGCTAATCGTCAAACGAAGTTCAAAGGCGGTCCAAGTCTGGAGCTTGGAGGGATTTCTATTCAGCGCTGAAGGCGCATTATTTGTCCAGCAATCCAGATGCCAAGCCCCCCCCCAAGGACTGGAATAAAACTTGGTTTTACTGTAAGGATACGTCTCCTGAAACCGAACACCACTTGTCGGGCTACCGACCTTCCCGGCTAAAGACAGATACAGTGCTCCCTGACCGGCTCTCAGCCTCGGATCGTGCTAAATATGAGACGGCTCATGCCAAATTGAAAGTGCTCTTGGCCAATGGACTCAGAGGAACAGATCTGATTCGCTGCTGGGTTGAATGGCGGATCATGCCTTTGAGTCGCAGGGGCTGGCTCATGAACGAATATGAAGGAAAATACGATAGCTCTTTGTATTTCAGCAAGGTCACCTTGACTAAGGATGATATCTGCATGGTCGTTCGGAGCCTCATTCATGAAGCATCCCGCTCCTGTAGCACCATTGGCTTAGCGCCTTTCTGCTGTACCAATCCGGCTCCTGCTGTAAGTTAACCCCTTTTCCATTCGTCTCTTGCATGTTTGCTTGTTCTTTGCTTGATTTACTATCTTTCCCTCCGGGTTGCTTTGTGCAGGCCGACTCAGAATTCTGAAAAAAGGAGTATGTCCCTCCTCCGAAGGTGGCTAAGAAGAAAGCTGCGGGCAAGAAGCAAAAGAAAAGCACCCCACGGGAGAACTGGCTTGAACAACCGGCCTTGTCACATTCAGAGGTAAAGTCTTGATTTGCTTGCTTGACCCCTTCCTCTTTCTGCTCTTTTACTAATGTTTATTGTGTTTTACAGGAAGAAGTAGAGACTAGCCACGCCAATGCCCCCGAGATAACTTGTATCTATTCCGACACAGAATATTTCATCCGAAAGCCATGGAATTTCCTCTTTCTCACCCTCTCGCTCCTCTGGCTCCCGATTTCTTCTCGAAAAAGCAACAGAAGGCCGAACGTCGTCAGACCCGGAGCACCGGCTCTACCGAGCTTGTGTCAGGGCTACCAAACTCACCGACTCCCAAAAAACGTCCTGCAGAGGTTCGTGCCTCTGTTTTCCCTTTGATTTTTCCTTTATGTTTTGGCGTCTTCTCATTTTTCCTGTCTTACTCTTTCAAAAGACCCCTTCCTCTGGCGACTCTTCAGCGTCTGTTATACCACCGCCAAAGATCAACCCGCTGAAGATCGATTCGTAGCCCCCAAGGACCGGCTCAAATATATTTGAGTCGGGTCTTCTATCACCAATAGTCTTTGAAGAACCATCTTGTAGCCCCCAAGGGCCGAGTCAACTTTGCGAGTTGAGTCGGTGCTTGCAGCTGAAAGAGCCATATTGTAGCCCCCAAGTTCCGGATCAATTTTGAAGAAGATGAAACGGAACTGTATACTCAAAAGATCAAATGTACATTAGCCCGCAAGTGTCAAATATATTGCTTGCAATCTGTTTGAGACTTGCATAACTTTGTTGTGAACACTTGTCATTTGATATCATCTTTCATCTAACTGCTCATGTTTCACTTTGATATTTGCAGGACGCATTAAGCGTCGCCGGCTCGCAGCTGGCGGATCTAAAAGCCAACCTAGCCGCTCAGCAGGAGGCCCGGAGTGTTGCTGACAAAAGGTGTCGGCTTTTATCAGAAGAGCTGGCTAAGGCCACTGCTGAGCTCGCTTCTCTAAAAGAGACGGCAGAATCAGAGAAAGCGGCTCTGACCAAACGGGCAGACGACGCCGACCAGCGGCTTATAGCCATGGCGGAAGAACTTCAAGGCCTGAAACGGCATATTGCAAAGATGTCAGCTGCCCTGTTTGGTAAGCCGTCTGCTTACTATGTATGTTAACACCATTATTGAAAACTGGCGGCTCATGTGCTTCATCCGGTTTATGCAGGTCCCCAAAGCCGGTAGTTTGCTTCTGATAGCATTTTGCCTCTAAAGGCCATCTACACCTTCGCCGAGCAGTTATACTACGGAACCATCTTCACGATCAAGAGTGTGCAATACAAGGAGAAGATCCCCACTGCTCTGAAAGGGGTCTTGGGGCTCTTCTCCACCATGCCGAAACAAATTGAAGAGCTGAAGAAATCAACATTCCGTCAAGGAGTCGTCGCTGGACTGAGCCGGGCCCTGGCCTTTGCGCCTGAACTGACGCCGGCTGAAATGATGGATGGCTATCCATCCAAAAAGGTCGACGGCTCAGAGTTCACCAAAGCAGACTATTTCCAGTGCGTCAAGGATTCCCGCTTCTTGGTGTATGTTCTTGCAGATGAAGCCAATTTAAAGAGTTATCAGGCGGCTTATGATAGCAAGGATAAGAGGATCCGCGGGCCTCTCTACGAGTGGAAGGATTTAACACCCGCCCGCAGTAAGGACCTCTTCGCCTGTGAGCTTGATACGTCTCCCCTCTTTGAGGGGTCTTTTGCTGCCATGGCTGACTGCAACTGGGAATTGGGGAACCTCCAGATCAAGCCGGCGGAGGAACCGGAGCAGGGTGAACCGGCAATCTAAGCTTACCTTTGTAACATTTTTGGGCAATTGCCCTTGTAATGACCCGCCGTGGGCGGCTTAAACTTGGCAACACCTCTGCTCCTTCTGAGAGCAATTTTTGTAACAGCTTAAGGATGAATCTATGATGTTGAAAAATGTTGCCGGCTGTATATACTTCTATTTCTTTGCATATACTTTCCGTCTCTATGTTTCCCTTTGTCATGTTTGCCGGATCTTTATGAGAGGTGTTTGTCTTCTAAACATGTCATTTCTTTCTCCATAAGTCTTTAGAGCCGTATAATATCTTTGAAGAACTTAAATTTGTCAAAAGCGAGCAACATGGCTTCGGCTCTTGTAGACAAACCCTTGAAAGAGCCGGTTGTCTTAGGATAAGGTAAGCTATACCTGATGGTAAGAAGCCTCTATGGACAAACTTCAGCTGTTGGATGAACCGGAAACAGCCTAAAGCCGGCTGTATGAAGGGTGATGTAAGCTATACCTGCCGGTAAGAAGCCTCCTTTTAACAGCGAATACCGTACCTTATACGTGAACACCGGCTGTCGATGGGTGATGTAAGCTATACCTTAAGGTAAGAAGCCTCCATCGACAGCCGCAGCTAATGATTTACAAAAGACGGCTGTTGGAAGGGTGATGTAAGCTATACTCGAAAGCAAGAAGACTCCTTCAACAGCACATGTTGTCTATTGTATGCGCGAACACCGATTGTCGATGGGTGATGTAAGCTATACCTTACGGCAAGAAGCCTCCATTCGACAGCCGCGGCTAATGATTGCAATAGCCGGCTGTGTGAAAGGTGATGTAAGCTATACCTGAAGGCAAGAAGCCTCTTTCAACAGCTATGTTTTGGCATAAACGCCGGTTGTTAGGGTGAGATAAGTGAACCCGTCGGTAAGAAGCCCCCTTCGACAACCGCGGCTAACATGTTAACCGGAAATGGCATAAAGCCGGCCATTAGGGTGAGATAAGCGATACCCGTCGGTAAGAAGCCCCCTGCGATGGCCGCAGTTGATAAGCAACTGGAATTTGATGTACACGTTGTTGTCTTAGGTCATGTTATGCTATACCAAAGGTAAGAAGCCTCCATCAACAACAGCGCTTAACATACTCAAACTAGGCATAAAGCCAGCTGCGCAAGGGAGATGTAAGCTATACCCGAAGGCAAGAAGCCTCCTTTCAACAGCGTAAGAAACAGACCGTACAGGGGAGATGTAAGCTATACCCGAAGGCAAGAAGCCTCCCTACAACGGCACATAAGAGGGCATAAAGCCGGATGATGGACAAGCCGCTTGACAGCAAACAAACCATTTTAACTTAATTCCGTGAGCCGGATAAACTTCATCTTGATTTCACAAGGATATACATAAGAGTCGGGGCTCCAGTCTCGGTAGAGTTGCTACCTCTTACTGACATAAATATGATATATACAATGATAGTGGCTCTCAACGCCTACTAAGTATAATATGGTCGCAGATGCACGATATTCCATGGCCGCAAAGTCTCCTGACCTGTGGTGTCCGACTCATCCCGAATATCAATGAGATAGTATAACTCGTTGTTGAGGTTCCTGCTGGCCACAAAAGGCCCTTCCCATGGTGGAGATAACTTATGCATTCCAGGTTGGTCTTGAATCAACCGGAGCACCAGGTCACCTTCCTGGAATGTTCGGGTCTTCACCCTGCGGCTATGATAGCGGCGTAGGTCTTGTTGATAAATTGCCGATCTGGCTGCTACTAATTCCCATGCTTCATCCAAGGCGTCCAACGCATCTTGGCGTGCTACCTCATTGTCCGTCTCAACATAAGCCGCCACTCTTGGTGAGTCGTGTCGGATGTCGCTGGGTAAAACCGCTTCGGCACCATATACCATGAAGAAGGGCGTAAAACCTGTAGACCTGTTAGGTGTAGTCCGGATGCTCCATAAGTCGGAAGGTAATTCATCAACCCAACATCCAGTTGTCCGTTTCAAAGGAACCATGAGCCGTGGCTTAACTCCTCTTCAAATTTCCTGATTGGCTCGCTCCGCTTAACCATTAGACTGTGGATGTGCTACGGCTGAAACATCAAGCCAGATATGCTCCTTCTCACAGAACACTTTCATAGCTCCTTTGGACAAATTTGTTTCGCTGTCAGTAATGATACTGTGCGGGTAACCAAAATGGTAGATCAACTTCTTAATGAATTCAACCGTTGTAGCCGCGTCACACTTGCTAACCGGCTCTGCCTCGACCCATTTAGTAAATTTGTCAACCGCCACCAGGAGGTGTGTTTTCTTATCCTTGGATCTCTTGAAAGGTCCCACCATATCAAGCCCCTAGACCGCAAATAGCCAAGTGATTGGTATCATCCTCAACTCTTGAGCCGGAACGTGAGCACGCCGGCCAAACTTCTGACAACCGTCACATTTACGGACCAAATCCTCCGCATCTTTGTGAGCCGTCAACCAGAAGAACCCATGTCGAAAAGCCTTGGCCACTAAAGATCTTGACCCGGCATGATGCCCACAGTCACCAGCATGAATTTCACTCAAGATCTGTTGGCCCTCCTCTAGCAATACACAACGCTGAAAAACGCCTGTCACACTGCATTTGTGCAACTCACCATTCATAATCGTCATAGATTTAGAACATCAGGTGATTTCTCTAGCCCGAATCTCATCCTCCGGTAACTCGCCGCACATCAAGTACGCTAAATAAGGAGTAGTCCAATCCGGGATAACATGTAGAGCCGCCACCAACTCCGCCTCCGGGTCAGGAATAGCTAGATCTTCCTTAGAGGGCATCTTGATAGTCGGATGATACAACACATCAAGAAAAACATTAGGCGGCACCGTCTTACGCTGAGATTCGAGCCGTGATAATGCATCAGCCGCCTCGTTCCTGCAACGATCAATATGATCCACTTGATATCCCTTGAAATGACCTACAACAATATCAACCGCCTGCCGATAAGCTACCATCCGTGGGTCCTTAGAATCCCAAGTACCTGAAACTTGCTGAGCCACAAGGTCTGAGTCGCCTAGGCATCTAACCCGGCTTAAGTTCATCTCCTTAGCGACTCTCAGTCCATGGAGTAGCGCCTCATACTCAGCTACATTGTTAGTACAAGGGAACATTAACTGGAGCACATAACAAAACTTGTCACCCTTGGGGGAGGTGAGAACAACCCCAGCACCAGACCCCTCTAGCTGCTTGGACCCATCAAAATGTATAGTCCAATACATGTTGTCCGGCTTCTCCTCAGGAGCTTGGCATTCTGTCCAATCATTTATGAAACCCACCAAGGCTTGGGACTTTATTGTTGTATGAGGAACATACTTGATGTTAAAAGGACCCAGCTCTAAGGCCCACTTGGCGATCCTCCCCGTGGCTTCTCTATTTTGAATGATATCCCCCAACGGGGCAGAACTGACCACAGTTATTTGATGCCCTAGAAAGTAGTGTTTCAGCTTACGGTTGGCCATAAAAGCTCTGTATACCAGCTTCTGCCAATGCGGGTACCTCTGTTTAGACTCTGCCAAAACCTCACTGACATAATAAACCGGCCTCTGAATGGGATATTCTTTCCCTGCCTCCTTGCGCTCAACCACAATTGCCACACTGACCGCTCTGTTATTAGCCGCCACATAAAGGAGCAACGGCTCTTTCTCAGCCAGAGCGGCTAATACTGGCGGCTCAGTCAATTGCTTCTTAAGAGCTACAAGTGCCTTGGCTGCTGCCTTGCTCCACTTAAACTTGTCTGTCTTTTTCATCATCTGATACAAGGGAATCGCCTTCTCCCCAAGCCGGCTTATGAACCGGCTCAACGCAGTAATCCGTCCTGCAATCCGCTGAACATCATTAATGCATGTCGTCTCTCGTAAAGAAGTGATAGCCTTAATTTTATCCGGGTTAGCCTCGATGCCACGCTCAGAGACCAAGAAACCCAAAAGTTTTCCTGCTGGAACACCAAAAACACACTTCGTCGGGTTAAGCATCATCTTGTAGACCCGGAGATTGTCAAAAGTTTCCTTCAGGTCCTCTAAGAGGGTTTCCTTCTTTCTGGATTTCACCATGATGTCATCTACGTAAGCATGAACATTACGGCCGATCTGGCTGTGAAGGCAGTTCTGTACACATCATTGGTAAGTCGCCTAGGCACTCTTGAGCCTGAAAGGCATGGAGACGTAGCAGAATGCCCCAAAGGGTGTAATAAACGCCATTTTCTCCTAATCCTTCGTCGCCATTTTGATCTGATGATAACCTGAATATGCATCCAAAAAGCATAAACTCTCACATCCGGCTGTGGCGTCGATAATCTGATCAATACGAGGGAGCGCAAAAGGATCAGCCGGACAAGCTTTGTTGAGGTCCGTGTAATCTATGCACATACGCCAAGTGCCATTCTTCTTGAGCACCAACACCGGATTAGCCAACCACTCCGGGTGAAAAACTTCCACTATAAACCCTGTGGCCAAGAGCCAGGCAACTTCTTCCCCGATAGCTTTACGTCTCTCCTCGTTAAACCACCGTAGAAACTATTTGATCGGTTTAAACTTTGGATTCACATTAAGATTGTGCTCAGCGAACTCTCTCGGTACACCCGGCATGTCAGAAGGTTTCCATGCAAAGATGTCTCAATTCTCACGGATGAATTCGATGAGCGCGCCTTCCTATTTGGGATCCATGTGAGACCCAATGATGAACTGCTTGGATGAGTCACCCGGGTTAAAATCCACTGCCTTGGTATCATCCGCTGAAAACTTGAGTGGTGGCTCTGCCTCGTGGTCGGCTTCTTCAGCGGGGTCATATCCTCCGGGTCAACATTCTCCTTATAAAATTTAAGCTCCTCCTCGGTGCAGCTAGCTTCTGCATAAGCCGCATCTCCTTCCTCACACTCAAGAGCCATTTTCCGGTTGCCATGAACGGTAATCGTACCATTTAAGCCAGGAATTTTGAGTTGTAAGTAAACATAGCAAGGCCTAGCCATGAACTTGGCATAAGTCGGCCTCCCAAACAGTGCATTATAGGGACTCTTGATATTAACCACCTCAAACCACAAGGACTCCACCCTATAATTATACTCATCGCCAAAAGCCACTTCCAAAGAAATTTTGCCCACTGGGTATGCCGACTTACCCGGAACCACGCCATGAAAGACAGTGGAAAAAGGTTTGAGATCCTTATCAAGCAGCTTCATTCGCCAGAAGGTGTCATAGTATAAGATGTTGATGTTGCTGCCTCCATACATGAGCACTTTATTCACCCCATAACCATGTATCTGAGGAGCCACCACTAAAGCCAACCGGCCTGGGTCGTCCACCTACGGCGGGTGATCCTCTCGACTCCACATTATATCATACTCAGACCATGGCAAGTACCACGGGAGAGCCGGCGCAACCGCATTAACCGCTCGCCTCCGTAACTTCTCATCTCGTTTACAGTGACCGATTGTGAATACATGATACTGTCCAGAACTGAGCTGCTTCAGATTACTCTGGAATCCGGACTGGTTGCGTTGCTGCTGCTACTGATTGTTATGGTTGTTGTTGCCAGGGTGTTGTTGATGTCCTCCTTGGTTATTCTGACCCGGGTGCCCAGCTCCTGACCCGCCGACGCCGAATCCAGCTCCTGACCCGCCGTGCCCTGAGCCGCCAGGCGGGCCACCACCCTAATTATTGGGCGGCTAGGAGTGCTGGTTTTTGAATCTCTGCATGATAAAGCAATCACCCCACGCATGCGTCGCCGGCTTATCAGGCGTGCTGTGTTCTGGGCAAGGCTTCCTAAGTGCTTCTTCTAGATTGAAAGGAGCCCTGTTCCCGCGCTGATACGGCCTGTACCGTCCGTTCATTTTAGGAGCGTCATGTCCTGTGTTGGTGTTTGCTACAACTCTGACCAGCCATCAGCGTTCTTCCATCTGTTCTGATTCCCATTGTTCGCAAAGTTCTTGCCTTCATTGTTCTTTTTTCCTTGATTTGCTTTCTCCTCATCTGAGCCTGGATCCTTGGTGTTATCCGAATCAGCATACTTTGTTAAGGCTGTCATGAGCTCCCCCATATCTTGACACGTGCGCTTGAGTCGGCCAAGCTTCTGTTTTAGTGGAATAAAATGACAGTTCTTTTCCAGGATGAGCACTGCCTGAGCCGATGTGATCTGCTCCGAAGAATGAATAATAGTCGACACCAGCCGGACCCAATGATGAGCCGACTCATTCTCCTGTTGAACACAATGATCCAGGTCCACGTTGGTCACAGGCTGCTTGCAAGTCCCCTGGAAATTCTTAATAAACTTTGCCCTTATCTCAGCCCAGGAACTTATCGTGTTGGGTGGCAAGCCCTTCAACCACGTGCGAGCCGGACCCTCGAGCATCATGATAAAGTACTTCGCACACACTGCCTCACTGACATCCAACATCTCCATGGCTAGCTCGTAGCTCTCCACCCAAGTCTCGGGAGGGAGATCCGCTGTGTAATTCGAAACCTTCTGAGGTCCCTTGAAATCTTTTGGTAACCTCTCGCTTCGCAGAGCCAGAGTTAAGCATGGAACTCCCATGGCCCTAGCACTACCAGCGGCTTCGGCTCCCACTGATACAGAGTGTCCAGGATCCGTATGAATCATTGCCGCCTCTTCTTCTCGCTTGTTCCTTGCCCTGTCCACGAGGGCCTGCGTGTCTAAAGCCGCCCGTCCACCTTCTGGCCCATGATGTGGACCACTGTTGGAAACCGCCGGCGACTCATAGCGTCGGCTGAAACTTCGACTATGAAGAGGGGTAGAGTGGACCCGGCTCCGGCTGTGAGTGTATTTCTCCTGTTGAGCCACGCCGTCTGTAAATATCCAATAGCATTCCGCACCTCCTCCAAAAATGGCGCCTCATGTGGGATAGGAATTGTCCCAAGCCGGGTAGCTGTCGCCACCATGTTTTCGGCAAAGTTAGAGTAATGACCCGCCGGGGTTGCGAACCCTCCGGGTTGGGTCGTATGAGCCGCTACTCGCCCTTCCTCAGGGGCAGCTGCCGCTCTCCCAGAGCCGCGAGTGTTGAAAAGATTCCTTGCTTCATAGCGCTCCGGCAAGCGAGATTGATGCCTCCTGCGGTGCACAGCCGCCGAGATACTTGTTCTAACCCCAAACGGAAATCATCGGCCTTGAGTCGTGCCGCCTCTACCTCCATCTGGTCCTTCAGCTCAGCTATCCTCTGATGCTCCTCAGCCATCCTGCCCTTGATCCTTGCGATCTCCATATTCCGAGCCGCTTGATTGTCCGGTGTAACCTCCGCAGCCATCAAAGCCTCAAGCTCATCCATCAACTCTACAAGACCCTAAGCCTGCGGCGGTGGAGGCGGGTTAGCTCCTGACCCGGCCGCCCCTGGCCCTGCCATGAACACCGTCGCATGAACCGGCAGCCCAAGATCACCTGACCCGGAGCGGTCTGACTCGGGGCAAGCGTTGCCATAGCCCCCGAGGCCACCATTGCTGAGCTGGTACACTAATTCTGTTTCTCCACTTGAGGACTCATCTTCGGAGTGCACAAGAGTTCCTTGAGATCCGGAAGCTTCCAGATCCATACCTTGAGTAAAACCCACAAAGACATGCTCCAGAGCCGGATTGACACGGGCTGGGCATACCTTACGTGCAGGTTGGAGACGCCGAGCCGGCTCGACAATGTTGGTGCAGATGTCCGGCCCGGGTGTAGATCTGTCAATCCTTCCGATGAAAACCTGGATCCCGCCAAACGAAACCCGGAAACCATACTCCTCAAATGCAGCATCAAGCCCCCAGCCGGCATCGTCGATGTAGAGCCGGCCGCGGCGACTCTTGCTCATCCTTCCAACTATGTATCCCTTGAGCCCTAGGAGGGAGCCCTTTGAGAACTCAACACCACCAAGCGCAAGCCCCACGGTGGGCGCCAACTGTCGTGGATTTATCACGGCAGATGTCCGGATTACCGAACTTGGGTTCGGAGCTGTCACCATTGTAGTGGACTCAAAGGGGTTGATCGGGACAAAGGACACGAGTTTATCTAGGTTCGGCCCCTCAAGTCAAGGTAACAGCCTACGTCCTGCTTGTGTTGTTATTGCTTGTTGTATTGATTACAAAGGGCTAAAAGCTTGACCTAGCTCTCGATCACCTATCCTCTAAGTCGCCCCGGGTCTGCCTTTATATAAGAGGTCAGGACCATCGGGTCTTACAATTGTTTAACTGAATCATGTTTACATCTCCGAGTCTATCTCTATCTCCTCGTCCAAGTCATCCTCGAGACGTCTTACACGTCCGGGTCTTTCTCAACCGGGCCGTTGTCCAGCCCACGTCTTGAGCCGCCTATCATCTTGGGCCTCCAGTTGGTGGCTTCCCTTTTGGGCCGACTCATGAATCAACAATATCAGCAGGAGCTTCCAAGCCAGGTCATATTATGGGGTTATATCCCCAACACCCCCTGTCTTAGTGTAACGCGCAATGAGGCAGACGTTAGACATGAGCATGTGACACCACAGCCCCCATGTCTTAGCGCAACGCGAGTCGAGGCGAACGTCATCGTGGTAACAATGACAGATACCAAGATGAGCACGTGGCACCATTTACCTCTGTCTTAGCGTCACGCGAGTCGAGGCGGACATCGTCGCGGTAGCGACGACGGACGCTGAGATGAGCACGTGACACTATTTGCCCCCTGTCTTAGAGTAAGGTGAGTCGAGGCGGACATCGTCGTTGTAGCGACGACGACATCGATATGAGCACGTGACACAATTTCCCCTAGTCTTAGAGTAATGCGAGTTGAGGTGGACGTCGTTGCGGTACCGACGACGGACGCCGAGACGAGCACGTGACACCACAACCCCCCTGTCTTAGCGCAGTGCGAGTCGAGGGGGAAGTTAGAGATGAGCATGTGACACCACAACCCCCCCTGTCTTAGCGTAATGCAATTCGAGGCGGACATCGTCGCGGCAGCAACGACGGACACCGAGACGAGCACGTGACACCACAGCCCCCCTGTCTTAGCGCAAATCGAGTCGAGGCGGACATCATCACCGTTGCGATGAAGGACGCCAAGACGAGCACGTGACACCATTTCCCCCTGGCTTAGCGTAACACAAGTCGAGGCGGACGTCGTCGCGGCAACGACGACGGACGCCGAGACGAGCACGTGACACTATTTCCCCTTGTCTTAGCGTAACGCGAGTCGAGGCAGATGTCGTCGCGGTAGCGACGACGGACACCGAGATGAGCACGTGACACCATTCCCCCCTTGTCTTTGCGTAACGCGGGTAGAGGCGGACGTCATCGCGGAAGCGACGACGGACGTCAAGACGAGCACGTGACACTATTTCACACCTTTCTTAGCGTAAGGCAAGTCGAGGCGGACGTCCTCGTGGTTGCGACAACAGACGCCGAGACGAGCACGTGACACTAATTCCCTCTGTCTTAGCGCAACGCGAGTCGAGGAGGACGTCGTCATGGTTGTGACGACGGACGTCGAGATGAGCACATGACATCACAACCCCCCTGTCTTAGCGCAACACGAGTCAAGGCGAGTCAAGGCGAACGCCGAGACGAACACGTGACACTATTTCCCCATGTCTTAGCGTAACGCGAGTCGAGGCGGACGTCATCACGGTAGCGACGATGGGCGCCAAGACGAGCATGTGACACCATTTCCCCCTTGTCTTAGCGTAACTCTAGTCGAGGCAGACTTCATCGCGGTAGCGACAACGGACGTCGTGATGAGCACGTGACACCATTTGCCCCCAGTCTTAGCGTAACGCGAGTCGAGGCGGACGTTGGTGTGGTAGCAACAACGGACGCCGAGACGAGCACGTGACACCACAACTCCCCTAGCATAGTGCAACGCGAGTCGAGGAGGACGTTAGAGATGAGCATGTGACACCACAACCCCTCTATCTTAGCGTAACGCGAGTTGAGGCGGACGTTGTCGCGGTAGCGACGACGAACGCCAAGACGAGCACGTGTAACCATTTCCCCCTGTCTTAGCGTAACATGAGTCCAGGTGGACGTTGTCGCGGTAGGGACGATGGACGCAGAGATGAGCACGTGACACCCTTTGCCCCCTGTCTTAGCATAACGCAAGTCGAAGCGGACGTCGTCACGGGAGCGATGACAGACGCCGAGACGGCCACGTGACACCACAACCCCCCTGTCTTAGCGCAACACGAGTCGAGGGGGATGTTAGAGATGAGCATGTGACACCACAACCCCCTGTCTTAGCGTAACGCAAGTCGAGGCAGACGTCGTCCCGGTAGCGACGACGGACGCCGAGACGAGCACGTGACACCATAGCCCCCCTGTCTTGGCGCAACGCGAGTCGAGGCGGACGTCATTGCGGCAGCGATGATGGACACTGAGACAAGCACGTGACACCATTTCCCCCCTGTCTTAGCATAACACGAGTCGAGGCGGATAGCATCGCGGTAGCAACGACGGATGCCGAGACGAGCACGTGACACTATTTCCCCCTTGTCTTAGTGTAATGCGAGTCGAGGCGGATGTCGTCGCGGTAGCGACGACCGACACCGAGATGAGCACCTCACACCATTCCCCCTGTCTTAGAGTAACACGAGTCGAGGCAGACATCGTCGTGGTAGCTTCGACGGACGCCGAGACGAGCACGTGACACCATTTCCCCCCAGTCTTAGCGCAACGCTCGTCGAGGCCGACGTCATCGCGGTAGCGACGACGGACACCGAGATGAGCACGTGACACCATTTCCCCTGTCTTTGTGTAACGCGAGTCGAGGCGGACGTCATCGCGGTAGAGACGACGGATGCCGAGACGAGCACGTGACACTATTTCCCCATGTGTTAGCGTAACGTGAGTCCAGGCGAACGTTGTCGCTGTAGCGACGACAGAGGCCGATATGAGCACGTGACACCATTTCCCCCTATCTAAGAGTAACGCGATTCGATGCGGACATCATCGCGGTAGCGACGATAGACGCCAAGACGAGCTCGTAACACCACAACCCCCTGTCTTAGCGCAACACGAGTCGAGGGAGCATTATATATGAGCATGTGATACCACAACCCCCCTGTGTTAGCGTAAAGCAAGTCGAGGCGGAAGTCATCGCGGTAGAGATGACGGACGCCGAGACGAGCACGTGACACGATAGCCCCCTGTCTTAGCACAACACGAGTCAAGGCGGACATCATCACGGTAGCGATGACGGATGCCAAGACGAGCACGTGACACCATTTCCCCCCTGTCTTAGCGTAACACGATTCGAACCGGACGTCGTCGCGGTAGCGACGACCGTCGCCGAGACGAGCACGTGACACTATTTCCCTCTGTCTTTGCGTAATGCGTGTCAAGGCGGATGTCGTCGCGGTAGCAACGACGGACACCGAGATGAGCACATGACACCATTTCCCCCCTGTCTTTGCGTAACGCGAGTAAAGGCGGACGTCGTCGCGGAAGCGATGACGGACGCCTAGATGAGCACGTGACACTATTTCACCCCTTTCTTAGCGTAAGGCGAGTAGAGGCGAGCACGTGACACCATTTCCCTCTATCTTAGCGTAACGCGAGTCGAGGCGGACGTCGTCGCGGTAGCGACGATGGACGTCGAGACGAATATGTGACACAATTTCCCCCTTTCTTAGTGTAACACGAGTCGAGGCAGTCGTCGTCATGGTAGCGACGACGGACGCCGAGAGGAGCACGTGACATCATTTCCCCCCTGTCTCAGCGCAACGAGAGTCGAGGCGGACGTTGTCGCGGTAGCGACGACGCATGCCGAGACGAGCACGTGACACCATTTCCCCCTTTCTTAGTGTAACACGAGTCGAGCCGGACATCATCGTGGTAGAAACAACGGACACCGAGACGAGCACGTGACACTAATTTCCCCTGTCTTAGCACAACGTGAGTCGAGGCGGACGTCGTCACAGTAGCGACGACGGACGTCGATACGAGCATGTGACACCACAACCTCCGTCTCTTAGCGCAACGCGACTCAAGGTGAGTCGAGGCAGACGCCGAGACGAGCACGTGACACTATCCCCCCGTCTTAGCGTAACGCGAGTCGAGGCAGACGTCATCGCGGTAGCGACGACGGACGGCTAGACGAGCATGTGACACCATTTCCCCCTTGTCTTAGCGTAACATGAGTCAAGGCAGACGTCATCGCGGTTGCAACGACGGACGCCGAGATGTGCACGTGACACCGTTCCCCCATGTCTTAGCATAACTGGAGTCGAGGCGGACATTAGAGATGAGCATGTGACACCACAACCCCCCTGTCTTAGTGTAACGCGCAACGAGGCAGACGTTAGAGATGAGCATGTGACACCACAAACCCCCTGTCTTAGCGCAACGCGAGTAGAGGCGAACATCATCGAGGTAACGACGAAAGACGCCGAGACGAGCACGTGACACCAATTCCCTCTGTCTTAGCGTAACGCGAGTTGAGGCGGACGTCATCGCGGTAGTGACGACGGAAGCCGAGACGAGCACGTGACACTATTTCCCCCTGTCTTAGCATAACGTGAGTCCAGGCGGACGTCGTCGCAGTAGCGATGACGGACGCCAAGACAAGCACGTTACACCATTTCCCCCTGTCTTAGCATAACACAAGTCGACGCGGACGTCGTTGCGGTAGCGACGACAGACGCCGAGACGAGCACGTGACACTATTTCCCCCTGTCTTAGCATAACGTGAGTCCAGGCGGACGTCGTCGCTGTAGCGACAACGGACGCCGATATGAGCACATGACACCATTTCCCCCTGTCTTAGAGTAATGCGGGTCGAGGCGGACGTCGTCGCGGTAGCGACGACGGACCCCGAGACGAGCACGTGACAACACAACCCCCCTGTCTTAGCGCAAATCGAGTCGAGGCAGACATCATCATGGTAGCGACGACGGACGCCAAGACGAGCATGTGACACCATTTCCCCCTGTCTTAGCGTAACAAGAGTCGAGGCGGACGTCATCGCAGTAGCGATGATGGACGCCAAGACGAGCACGTGACACCATTTCCCCCTGTCTTAGCGTAACACGAGTCGACGCGGACGTCGTTGCGGTAGCGATGATGGACGCCAAGACGAGCACGTGACACCATATCCCCCTGTCTTAGCGTAACACGAGTCGACGCGGGCGTCGTTGCGGTAGCGACGACAGACGCCGAGACGAGCACGTGACACTATTTCCCCTGTCTTAGCGTAACGTGAGTCGAGGCGGATGTCATCGCGGTAGCGACGATAGACGTCGAGATGAGCACGTGGCACTATTTCCCCCTGTCTTAGAGTAACGCAAGTCGAGGCAGACGTCGTCCCGGTAGCGACGACGGACGTCGAGACGAGCACGTGACACCATAGCCCCCCTGTCTTGGCGCAATGCGAGTCGAGGCGGACGTCATTGCGGCAGCGATGATGGACACCGAGACAAGCACGTGACACCATTTCCCCCTTGTCCTAGCATAACACGAGTCGAGGCGGATAGCATCGCGGTAGCAACGACGGATGTCGATACGAGCATGTGACACTATTTCCCCCTTGTCTTAGCGTAACGCGAGTCGAGGCGGATGTCGTCGCGGTAGCGACGACCGACACCGAGATGAGCGCGTGACACCATTCCCCCTGTCTTAGAGTAACGCGAGTCGAGGCAGACATCGTCGTGGTAGCTTCGACGGACGCCGAGACGAGCATGTGACACCATTTCCCCCCAGTCTTAGCGCAACGCTCGTCGAGGCCGACGTCATCACGGTAGCGACGACGGACACCGATACGAGCACGTGACACCATTTCCCCTGTCTTTGTGTAACGCAAGTCGAGGCGGACGTCGTCGCGGTAGAGACGACGGATGCCGAGACGAGCACGTGACACTATTTCCCCATGTGTTAGCGTAACGTGAGTCCAGGCGGACGTTGTCGCTGTAGCGACGACAGAGGCCGATATGAGCACGTGACACCATTTCCCCCTGTCTAAGAGTAACGCGAGTCGATGCGGACATCATCGCGGTAGCGACGATAGACGCCAAGACGAGCACGTGACACCATATCCCCCTGTCTTAGCGTAACACGAGTCGACGCGGACGTCGTTGCGGTAGCGACGACAGACGCCGAGACGAGCACGTGACACTATTTCCCCTGTCTTAGCGTAACGTGAGTCGAGGCGGATGTCATCGCGGTAGCGACGATAGACGTCGAGATGAGCACGTGGCACTATTTCCCCCTGTCTTAGAGTAACGCAAGTCGAGGCAGACGTCGTCCCGGTAGCGACGACGGACGTCGAGACGAGCACGTGACACCATAGCTCCCCTGTCTTGGCGCAATGCGAGTCGAGGCGGACGTCATTGCGGCAGCGATGATGGACACCGAGACAAGCACGTGACACCATTTCCCCCTTGTCCTAGCATAACACGAGTCGAGGCGGATAGCATCGCGGTAGCAACGACGGATGTCGATACGAGCATGTGACACTATTTCCCCCTTGTCTTAGCGTAACGCGAGTCGAGGCGGATGTCGTCGCGGTAGCGACGACCGACACCGAGATGAGCGCGTGACACCATTCCCCCCTGTCTTAGAGTAACGCGAGTCGAGGCAGACATCGTCGTGGTAGCTTCGACGGACGCCGAGACGAGCATGTGACACCATTTCCCCCCAGTCTTAGCGCAACGCTCGTCGAGGCCGACGTCATCACGGTAGCGACGACGGACACCGATACGAGCACGTGACACCATTTCCCCTGTCTTTGTGTAACGCAAGTCGAGGCGGACGTCGTCGCGGTAGAGACGACGGATGCCGAGACGAGCACGTGACACTATTTCCCCATGTGTTAGCGTAACGTGAGTCCAGGCGGACGTTGTCGCTGTAGCGACGACAGAGGCCGATATGAGCACGTGACACCATTTCCCCCTGTCTAAGAGTAACGCGAGTCGATGCGGACATCATCGCGGTAGCGACGATAGACGCCAAGACGAGCACGTGACACCATATCCCCCTGTCTTAGCGTAACACGAGTCGACGCGGACGTCGTTGCGGTAGCGACGACAGACGCCGAGACGAGCACGTGACACTATTTCCCCTGTCTTAGCGTAACGTGAGTCGAGGCGGATGTCATCGCGGTAGCGACGATAGACGTCGAGATGAGCACGTGGCACTATTTCCCCCTGTCTTAGAGTAACGCAAGTCGAGGCAGACGTCGTCCCGGTAGCGACGACGGACGTCGAGACGAGCACGTGACACCATAGCCCCCCTGTCTTGGCGCAATGCGAGTCGAGGCGGACGTCATTGCGGCAGCGATGATGGACACCGAGACAAGCACGTGACACCATTTCCCCCTTGTCCTAGCATAACACGAGTCGAGGCGGATAGCATCGCGGTAGCAACGACGGATGTCGATACGAGCATGTGACACTATTTCCCCCTTGTCTTAGCGTAACGCGAGTCGAGGCGGATGTCGTCGCGGTAGCGACGACCGACACCGAGATGAGCGCGTGACACCATTCCCCCCTGTCTTAGAGTAACGCGAGTCGAGGCTGACATCGTCGTGGTAGCTTCGACGGACGCCGAGACGAGCATGTGACACCATTTCCCCCCAGTCTTAGCGCAATGCTCGTCGAGGCCGACGTCATCACGGTAGCGACGACGGACACCAATACGAGCACGTGACACCATTTCCCCTGTCTTTGTGTAACGCAAGTCGAGGCGGACGTCGTCGCGGTAGAGACGACGGATGCCGAGACGAGCACGTGACACTATTTCCCCATGTGTTAGCGTAACGTGAGTCCAGGCGGACGTTGTCGCTGTAGCGACGACAGAGGCCGATATGAGCACGTGACACCATTTCCCCCTGTCTAAGAGTAACGCGAGTCGATGCGGACATCATCGCGGTAGCGACGATAGACGCCAAGACGAGCACGTGACACCATATCCCCCTGTCTTAGCGTAACACGAGTCGACGCGGACGTCGTTGCGGTAGCGACGACAGACGCCGAGACGAGCACGTGACACTATTTCCCCTGTCTTAGCGTAACGTGAGTCGAGGCGGATGTCATCGCGGTAGCGACGATAGACGTCGAGATGAGCACGTGGCACTATTTCCCCCTGTCTTAGAGTAACGCAAGTCGAGGCAGACGTCGTCCCGGTAGCGACGACGGACGTCGAGACGAGCACGTGACACCATAGCCCCCCTGTCTTGGCGCAATGCGAGTCGAGGCGGACGTCATTGCGGCAGCGATGATGGACACCGAGACAAGCACGTGACACCATTTCCCCCTTGTCTTAGCATAACACGAGTCGAGGCGGATAGCATCGCGGTAGCAACGACGGATGTCGATACGAGCATGTGACACTATTTCCCCCTTGTCTTAGCGTAACGCGAGTCGAGGCGGATGTCGTCGCAGTAGCGACGACCGACACCGAGATGAGCGCGTGACACCATTCCCCCCTGTCTTAGAGTAACGCGAGTCGAGGCAGACATCGTCGTGGTAGCTTCGACGGACGCCGAGACGAGCATGTGACACCATTTCCCCCCAGTCTTAGCGCAACGCTCGTCGAGGCCGACGTCATCACGGTAGCGACGACGGACACCGATACGAGCACGTGACACCATTTCCCCTGTCTTTGTGTAATGCAAGTCGAGGCGGACGTCGTCGCGGTAGAGACGACGGATGCCGAGACGAGCACGTGACACTATTTCCCCATGTGTTAGCGTAACGTGAGTCCAGGCGGACGTTGTCGCTGTAGCGACGACAGAGGCCGATATGAGCACGTGACACCATTTCCCCCTGTCTAAGAGTAACGCGAGTCGATGCGGACATCATCGCGGTAGCGACGATAGACGCTAAGACGAGCTCGTGACACCACAACCCCCTGTCTTAGCGCAACACGAGTCGAGGGGGCATTAGATATGAGCATGTGATACCACAACCCCCTGTGTTAGCGTAATGCATGTCGAGGCGGAAGTCGTCGCGGTAGCGATGACGGACGCCGAGACGAGCACGTGACACCATAGCCCCCTGTCTTAGCACAACGCGAGTCAAGGCGGACATCATCACGGTAGTGCTGACGGATGCCAAGACAAGCACGTGACACCATTTCCCCGCTGTCTTAGCGTAACACGAGTCAAACTGGACGTCGTCGCGGTAGCGACGACGGTCGGCGAGATGAGCACGTGACACTATTTCCCCCTTTCTTAGCGTAAGGCGAGTAGAGGCGAGCACGTGACACCATTTCCCTCTATCTTAGCGTAACGCGAGTCGAGGCGGACGTCGTCGCGGTAGCGACGATGGATGTCGAGACGAACATGTGACACAATTTCCCCATGTCTTAGTGTAACACGAGTCGAAGCAGTCGTCGTCGCGGTAGCGACGACGGACACCGAGAGGAGCACGTGACATCATTTCCCCCCTATCTCAGCGCAACGAGAGTCGAGGCGGACGTTGTCGCGGTAGCGACGACGCACGCCGAGACGAGCACGTGACACCATTTCCCCCTTTCTTAGTGTAACACGAGTCGAGGCGGACGTCGTCGTGGTGGAGACAACGGACGCCGAGACGAGCACGTGACACTACTTTCCCCTGTCTTAGCACAACGTGACTCGAGCCGGACGTCGTGACAGTAGCGATGACGGACGTCGATACGAGCATGTGACACCACGACCTCCGTGTCTTAGCACAACGCGAGTCAAGGTGAGTCGAGGCTGGCGCCGAGACGAGCACGTGACACTATTCCCCCCTTCTTAGCGTAACGCGAGTCCAGGCGGACGTCATCGCGGTAGTGACGACGGAAGCCGAGACGAGCACGTGACACAATTTCCCCCTGTCTTAGCATAACGTGAGTCCAGGCGGACGTTGTCGCAGTAGCGATGACGGACGCCAAGACGAGCACGTTACACCATTTCCCCCTGTCTTAGCATAACACAAGTCGACGCGGACGTCGTTGCGGTAGCGACGACAGACGCCGAGACGAGCACGTGACACTATTTCCCCCTGTCTTAGCATAACGTGAGTCGAGGCGGACGTCGTCGCTGTAGCGACAAGGGACGCCGATATGAGCACATGACACCATTTCCCACTGTCTTAGCATGACAAGAGTCGAGGCGGACGTCATCGCAGTAGCGATGACGGACGCCAAGACGAGCACGTGACACCATTTCCCCCTGTCTTAGCGTAACACGAGTCGACGCGGACGTCGTTACGGTAGCGACGAGAGACGCCGAGACGAGTACGTGACACTATTTCCCCCCTGTCTTAGCGTAACGTAAGTCGAGGCGGATGTCTTCGCGGTAGCGACGATGGACGCCGAGATGAGCACGTGGCACTATTTCCCCCTGTCTTAGAGTAACGCGAGTTGAGGCAGACGTCGTCGTGGTAGCATCGACGGATGCCGAGACGAGCACGTGACACCATTTCACCATTGTCTTAGTGTAATGCTCGTCGAGGCGGACGTCGTCGCGGTAGCGACGACGGACGTCGAGACGAGAACGTGACACCACTTCCCCCCTGTCTTTGCGTACCGCGAGTCGAGGCGGACGTCGTCGCGGTAGAGACGACGGACGCCGAGACGAGCACGTGAACTATTTCCCCCTGTGTTAGCATAACGTGAGTCCAGGTGAACGTCGTCGCGGTAGCGACGACGGACGCCGAGACGAGCACATGACACTATTTCCCCCTGTCTTAGAGTAAGGTGAGTCGAGGCGGACGTCGTCGTTGTAGCGATGACAGAGGCCGATATGACCACGTGACACCATTTCCCCCAGTCTTAGAGTAACGCGAGCCGATGCGTACATCATCGCGTTAGCGATGACAGACGCCAAGATGAGCTCGTTACACCACAACCCCATGTCTTAGCGCAACACGAGTCGAGGGGGCATTAGAGATGAGCATGTGATACCACAACCCCCCTGTGTTAGCGTAAGGCAAGTCGAGGCAGAAGTCGTCGCGGTAGCGATGACAGACACCGAGACGAGCACGTGACACCATATCCCCCTGTCTTAGCACAACGCAAGTCAAGGCGAACATCATCACGGTAGCGACGACGGATGCCAAGACAACCACGTGACACCATTTCCCCCATGTCTTAGCGTAACACGAGTCGGACCGGACGTAGTCGCGGTAGCGACGACGGTCGCCGAGACGAGCACGTGACGCCGTTTCCCCCTGTCTTTGCGTAATGCGAGTCAAGGCAGATGCCGTCGCGGTAGCGACGACGGACACCAAGATGAGCACATGACACCATTTCCCCCCTGTCTTTTCGTAACGCGAGTAAAGGCGGACGTCGTCGTGGAAGCGATGACGGACGCCTAGACGAGCACGTGAAACTATTTCACCCCTTTCTTAGCGTAAGGCAAGTAGAGGCGAGCACGTGACACCATTTCCCTCTATCTTAGTGTAACGCGAGTTGAGGCGGACGTCGTCGCGGTAGCGACGATGGACGTCGAGACGAACATGTGACACAATTTCCCCCTATCTTAGTGTAGCACGAGTCAAGGCAGTCGTCATCGCGGTAGCGACGACGGACGCCGAGAGGAGCACGTGACACCATTTCCCCCCTGTCTCAGCGCAACGAGAGTCGAGGCGGACGTTGTCGCGGTAGCGATGATGCAGCCCAAGATGAGCACGTGACACCATTTCCCCCTTTCTTAGAGTAACACGAGTCAAGGCGGATGACGTCGTGGTAGAGACAACGGACGACGAGACGAGCACGTGACACTAATTCCCCCTGTCTTAGCACAACGTGAGTCGAGGCGGATGTCGTCGCGGTAGCGACGACGGACGTCGAGACGAGCATGTGACACCACAACCTCCCTGTCTTAGCGCAACGCGAGTCAAGGTGAGTCGAGGCGGACGCCGAGACGAGCACGTGACACTATTCCCCCCGTCTTAGCGTAATGCGAGTCGAGGTAGACGTCAACGCGGTAGAGATGACGGACGGCAAGACAAGCATGTGACACCATTTCCCCCTTGTCTTAGCGTAACATGAGTCAAGGCAGACGTCATCACGGTAGCGACAACGGACGCCGAGATGTGCACGTGACACTGTTCCCCCCTGTCTTAGCATAACGCGAGTCGAGGCGGACGTTAGAGTTGAGCATGTGGCACCACAACTCCCCTGTCTTAGCGTAACGCGCAACGAGGCGGACGTTAGAGATGAGCATGTGACACCACAAACCCCCTGTCTTAGCGCAACGCGAGTTGAGGCGAACGTCATCAAGGTAACGACGAACGACACCGAGACGAGCACGTGACACCATTTCCCTCTGTCTTAGCGTAACGCGAGTCGAGGCGGATGTCATCGCGGTAGTGACGACGGACGCCGAGACGAGCACGTGACACTACTTCCCCGTGTCTTAGCGTAACACGAGTCGAGGCGGACGTCGTTGCGGTAGCGACGACGGACGCCGAGACGAGCACGTGACACTATTTCCTCCCTGTCTTAGTGTAACGTGAGTCAAGGCGGATGTCATCGCGGTAGCGACGATAGACGCCGAGATGAGCACGTGGCACTATTTCCCCCTATCTTAGAGTAACGCGAGTCGAGGCAGACGTCATCGTGGTAGCTTCGACGGATGCCGAGACGAGCACGTGACACCATTTCACCGTTGTCTTAGTGTAACGCTTGTCGAGGCGGACGTCGTCGCGGTAGCGATGACGGACGCCGAGACGAGCACGTGACACCATTTACCCCCTATCTTTGCGTAACGCGAGTCGAGGCAGATGTCGTCGCGGTAGAGACGACGGACGCCGAGACGAGCACGTGACACTATTTCCCCATGTGTTAGCATAACGTGAGTCCAGGCGGACGTTGTCACTGTAGCGACGACGGACGCCGATATGAGCACGTGACACCATTTCCCCTTGTCTTAGAGTAACGCGTGTTGATTCAGACGTCATCGCGGTAGCGACGACGGACGCCAAGATGAGCTCGTGACACCACAACCCCCTGTCTTACCACAACGCGAGTCGAGGGGGGCATTAGAGATTAGCATGTGACACCACAACCCCCTTGTCTTAGAGTAACGCAAGTCAAGGCGGACGTCGTCGTGGTAGCGATGACGGACGCCGAGACGAGCACGTGAGACCATAGCCCCCTGTCTTAGCACAACGCTAGTCAAGGCGGACATCATCACGGTAGCGACGATGGATGCCAAGACGAGCACGTGACACCGTTTCCCCCCCGACTTACCGTAACACCAGTCGAACCGGACGTCGTTGCGGTAGCGACGGCGGACTCCGAGACGAGCACGTGACACTATTTCCCCCTATCTTAGCGTAACGCAAGTCGAGGCGGATGTTGTCGCGGTAGCGATTACGGACACCGAGATGAGCATGTGACACCATTTCCCCCCTGTCTTTGCGTAACGCGAGTAGAGGCGGACATCGTCGCAGAAGCGACGACGAACGCCTAGACGAGCATGTGACACTATTTCACACCTTTCTTAGCGTAAGGCGAGTCGAGGCGGATGTCCTCGTGGTAGCAACAACGGACACCGAGACGAGCACGTGGCACTAACTCCCCGTGTCTTAGCGCAACGCGAGTCAAGGCATACGTCGTCACGGTAGTGACGACGGACGTCGAGATGAGCACATAACACCACAACCCCCCTGTCTTAGCGCAACGCGAGTCAAGGCGAGTCGAGGCGGACACCGAGACGAGCACGTGACACTATTTCCCCATGTCTTAGCGTAACGCAAGTCAAGGTGGACGTCATCGCGGTAGCGATGACGGACGCCAAGACGAGCATGTGACACCATTTCCTCCTTGTCTGAGCGTAACACGAGTCGAGGCAGACGTCATCGCGGTAGCGACGACGGACGTCGTGATGAGCACGTGACACCGTTTGCCCCTTGTCTTAGTGTAACGTGAGTCGAGGCGGACGTTGTCGTGGTAGGGATGACGGACGGCAAGAAGAGCACGTGACACCACAACCCCCCTAGCATAGCGCAAAGCAAGTCGAGGTGGACGTTAGAGATGAGCATGTGACACCATAGCCCCCCTGTCTTAGCATAACATGAGTCGAGGCGTACGTCATCGCGGTAGGGACGACAGATGCGGAGACGAGCACGTGACACCATTTGCCCCCCTGTCTGAGCGTAACGCGAGTTGAGGCAGATGTCGTCACGGTAGCGATGACAGATGTCGAGACAAGCACGTGACACCACAACCCCCTTGTCTTAGCACAACACAAGTCGAGGGGGATGTTAGAGATGAGGATGTGACATCACAACCCCCCTGTCTTAGCGTAAGCAAGTCGAGGGAGACGTCGTCCCGGTAGCGACGACGGACGCCGAGACGAGCACGTGACACCATAGCCCCCTGTCTTAGCGCAACGCGAGTTGAGGCGGACGTCATCGCGGTAGCGATGACAAACGTCGAGACGAGCACGTGACACCATTTCCCCCCTGTCTTAGCGTAACACGAGTCGAGGCGGACATCGTTTCGGTAGCAACGACGGACGCCGAGACGAGCACGTGACAATATTTCCCCTCTGTCTTAGCGTAAGGCGAGTCGAGGCAGATGTCATCGTGGTAGAGACGACAGACGCCGAGATGAGCACGTGACACTATTTCCCCCTGTCTTAGAGTAACACGAGTCGAGGAAGATGTCGTCGTGGTAGCTTCAACGGATGCCGAGAGAAGCACGTGACACCATTTCCCCCTTGTCTTAGCGCAACGCTCGTTGAGGCGGACGTCGTCGCGCTAGCGACGACGGACGTCGAGACGAGCACATGACACTATTTCTCCCCTGTCTTTGCGTAACGCGAGTCGAGGCGGACGTCGTCGCGGAAGCGACGACGGACGCCCAGAAGAGCACGTGACACTATTTCACCACTTTCTTAGCGTAACGCGGGTCGAGGCAGACGTCGTCGTAGTAGCGACGACGGACGTCGTCGTAGTAGCGACGACGGACACCGAGACGAGCACGTGAAACTATTTCTCACTGTCTTAGCGTAACGTTAGTCCAGGCGGACGTCGTCGCTATAGCGACGACGGACGCCGATATGAGCACGTGACACCATTTCCCCCCTGTCTTAGAGTAACCCGAGTCGAGGCGGACGTCGTCGCGGTAGCGACGACGGACGCCGAGACGAGCACGTGACACCACAGTCCCCCTGTCTTAGCGCAACGCGAGTCGAGGGGGACGTTAGAGATGAGCATGTGACACCACAACCCCCCTGTCTAAGCATAACACAAGTCAAGGCGGACGTTGTCGCGGTAGCGACGACGGATGCCGAGATGAGCACATGACACCGCAACCCCCCTGTCTTAGCGCAACGCGAGTCGAGGCAGACATCATCACGGTAGCGACGACGGACGCCAATACGAGCACGTGACACCATTTCCCCCTGTCTTAGTGTAACACGAGTCGAGGCGGACGTCATTGCGGTAGCGACGACGGACGCAGAGACGAGCACGTGACACTATTTCCCCCTGTCTTAGCGTAATGCGAGTCGAGGCGGATGTCATCGCGTTAGCGACGACGGACACCGAGATGAGAACATGACACCATTTCCCCCTGTCTTTGCGTAACGCGAGTAGAGGCGGACGTCGTCATGGAAGCCACGACGGACACCTAGACGAGCGTGTGACAATATTTCACCCTTTTCTTAGCATAAGGCGAGTCGAGGTGGACATCGTCGCGCTAGCGACTACGGACGCCGAGACGAGCATGTGACACAATTTCCCCCTGTCTTAGCATAACATGAGTCGAGGCTGACGTCGTCGCGGTAGCGACGACGGACGCCAAGACGAGCACGTGACACCATTTCCCCCTTTCTTAGCGCAACGAGAGTCGAGGTGGACGTCGTTGTGGTAGTGACGACGCACGCCGAGACGAGCACGTGACACCATTTCCCCCTGTCTTACCGTAACACAAGTCGAGGCGCACGTCGTTGTGGTAGCGACAACGGATGCCGAGACGAGCACGTGACTCTAATTCCCCCTATCTTAGCGCAATGCGAGTCGACGTGGACGTCGTTGAGGTAGTGACGACGGACGTCGAGAGGAGCACGTGACACCACAACCCCCTGTCTTAGCGTAACGCGAGTCAAGGCGAGTCGAGGCAGACGCCGAGACGAGCACGTGATACTATTTCCCCCCATCTTATCATAACGCGAGTCGAGGCGGACGTCATCGCTGCAGTGACGACGGACACCAAGACGAGCATGTGACACCATTCTCCCTTGTCTTAGCGTAACACGAGTAGAGGCAGACGTCATCGCGATAGCGACAACGGACGCCGAGACGTGCACGTGACACAGTTCCCCCCTGTCTTGGCGTAATGCTAGTCACGGCAAACGTTAGAGATGAGCATGTGACACCACAACCCCCCTGTCTTAGCATAACACACAACAAGATGGACGTTATAGATGAGCATGTGACACCACAGCCCCCTGTCTTAGCGCAACGCAAGTCGAGGCGAACGTCATCGCGGTAACGATGACAGACGCCGAGACGAGCATGTGACACCATTTCCCTCTGTCTTAGCGTAACGCGAGTCGAGGCGGACGCCGTCGCGGTAGCAACGACGGACACCGAGACGAGCACGTGACACTATTTCCCCCTGTCTTAGTGTAACGTGAGTCGAGGCGGACGTCATCATTGTAGCGATGACGGACACCGATATGAGCACGTGACACCATTTCCCCCCTGTCTTAGAGTAATGCGAGTCGAGGCGGACATCGTCGCGGTAGCGACGACGAACACCGAGATGAGCACGTGACACCACAACCCCCTGTCTTAGCACAACGCGAGTCGAGGGGGACGCTAGAGATGAGCATGTGACACCAGAACCCCCCTGTCTTAGCGTAACGAAAGTCGAGGCTTACGTCGTCGCAGTAGCGATGACGGACGCCGAGAATGAGCACGTGACACCACAGCCCCCCTGTCTTAGCGCAAATCGAGTCGAGGTGGACATCATGAAGGTAGTGATGACGGACGCCAAGACGAGCACGTGACACCATTTCCCCCCTTTCTTAGCGTAACACGAGTCGAGGCGGACGTCCTCGCGGTAGCGATGATGGACGCAAAGACGAGCACGTGACACTATTTCCCCCTGTCTTAGCATAACGCAAGTCGAGGCGGTAGCGACGACGGACACCGAGATGAGCAGTGTGACACCATTTCCCCCCTGTCTTTGCATAACGCGAGTAGAGGCGGACATCGTCGTGGAAGCGACGACGGACGCCTAGACGAGCACATGACACTATTTCACCCCTTTCTTGGCATAAGGCGAGTCGAGGCGGACGTCCTCGTGGTAGCGACAACGGACGCCGAGACGAGCACGTGACACTAATTCCCCCTATCTTAGCGCAACACGAGTCGAGGCGGATGCCGTCGTGGTAGTGACAACGGACGTCGAGATGAGCACATGAAAACACAACCCCCTGTATTAGCGCAACGCAAGTCAAGGCGAGTCGAGGCGGACGCTGAGACGAGCACGTGACACTATTTCCCCACGTCTTAGCGTAACGCGAGTCTAGGCGGACGCCATCGCAGTAGCGACGACGGATGCCAAGACGAGCATGTGACACCATGTCCCCCTTGTCTTAGCATAACACGAGTCGAGGCAAACGTCATCGCGGTAGCGACGATGAACGTTGAGACGTGCACGTGACACCGTTACCCCCTATCTTAGCGTAATGCAAGTCGAGGCGGACGTTAGAGATGACCATATGACACCACAGCCCCCCCGACTTAGCGCAACGCGAGTCGAGGCGAACGTCCTCGCGGTAACGATGACAGACGTCGAGATGAGCACGTGACACCATTTCCCTCTGTCTTAGCGTAACGCGAGTCGAGGCGGACATCGTCGTTGTAGCGACGACGGACGTCGAGATGAGCACGTGACACTATTTCCCCTGCCTTAGTGTAACGTGAGTCGAGGCGGACGTCGTCGCTATAGAGACGACGGACGTCGATATGAGCATGTGACACCATGTACCCCCTGTCTTAGAGTAACGTGAGTCGAGGCGGATGTCGTCGCGGTAGCGACGACGGACGCCGAGACGAGCACGTGACACAACAACCCCCCTGTCTTAGTGCAACGCGAGTCGAGGGGGACGTTAGAGATGAGCACGTGACACCACAACCCCCCTGTCTTAGCGTAACGCAAGTCGAGGCGGACGTCATCGTAGTAGCGATGACGGACGCCATGATGAGCACGTGACACCACAGCCCCCCTGTCTTAGCACAAATCGAGTCGAGGTGGACATCATCACGGTAGCGACGACGAACGCCAAGACGAGCACGTGACACCATTTCCCCCCTGTCTTAGCGTAACACGAGTCGAGGCGGACGTCGTCGCGGTAGCAACGACGGACGCCGAGACGAGCACGTGACACTATTTCCCCCTGTGTTAGCGTAACGCGAGTAGAGGCGGATGTCGTCGCGCTAGCGACAACAGACACTGAGATGAGCACGTGACACCATTTCCCCCCTGTCTTTGCATAACGCGAGTAGAGGCGGATGTCGTCGCGGAAGCGACGACGGACACCTAGACAAGCACATGACACTATTTCACCCCTTTCTTAGCATAAGGCGAGTCGAGGTGGACGTCCTCGTGGCAGCGACAACGGACGCCGAGACGAGCACGTGACACTAATTCCCCCTGTCTTAGCGCAACGCGAGTCGAGGCGGACGTCGTCGCGGTAGTGACGACAGACGTCGAGATGAGCACGTGACACCACAAGCCCCCTGTCTTAGCGCAACGCGCTTCAAGGCGAGTCGAGTCGGACGCCAAGACGAGCACATGACACTATTTCCCCACGTCTTAGCGTAACGCGAGTCGAGGCGGACATCATCGCAGTAGCGACGACGGACGCCAAGACGAGCATGTGACACCATGTCCCCCTTGTCTTAGCGTAACAAGAGTCAAGGCAGACGTCATCGCGGTAGCGACGACGAACGCCGAGACGTGCACATGACATCGTTCCACCCTGTATTAGCGTAATTCGAGTCGAGGCGGACGTTAGAGATGATCATGTGACACGACAACCCCCCTGTCTTAGCGTAACGCGCAACGAGGTGGACGTTAGAGATGAGCATGTGAGACCACAACCCCCATGTCTTAGCGCAAATCGAGTCGAGGCGGACATCATCGCGGTAACGACGACAGACGCCGAGACGAGCACGTCACACCATTTCCCTCTGTCTCAGCGTAACGCGAGTCAAGGCGTACGTCATCGTGCTAGCAATGACGGACGCCAAGACGAGCACATGACACTATTTCCCCCTGTCTTAGCGTAACGTGAGTCGAGGCAGACGTCATCGCTGTAGCGACGATGGACACCGAGATGAGCACGTGACACCATTTTCCCCCTGTCTTAGAGTAATGCGAGTTGAGGCGGACGTCGTCGCGGTAGCGACGACGGACGCCGAGATGAGCACGTGACACCAAAAAACCCTATCTTAGTGCAACGCGAGTCGAGGGGGACGTTCAAGATGAGCATCTGACACCACAACCCCCTGTCTTAGCGTAACGCAAGTCGAGGCGGACATCGTCGCGGTAGAGATAACGGACGTCGACACAAGCACGTGACACCAAAGACCCCCTATCTTAGCGCAAAGCGAGTCGTTGCGGACGTCATCGTGGTAGCGACGACGGACGCCGAGATGAGCACGTGACACCATTTCCCCCTGTCTTAGCGTAACATGAGTCGAGGCGGACGTCATCGCGGTATCGACGACGGACGCAGGGACGAGCATGTTACACTATTTCCCCCTGTCTTAGCGTAACGTGAGTCGAGGCAGATGTCGTCGCGATAGCGACGACGGACACCGAGATGAGCACGTGACACCATTTCCCCTGTCTTAGAGTAACGCGAGTCGAGGCAGACGTCGTCGCGGTAGCTTCAACGGACGCCGAGACGAGAACGTGACACCCTTTCCCCCCGTCTTAGCACAACGCTCGTCGAGGCGGACGTCGTCGCGGTAGCGACAGCGGACGCCAAGACGAGCACGTGACACCATTTCCCCCCTGTCTTTGCATAACGCGAGTCGAGGCGGACGTCGTCGCGGAAGCGACGACGGACAACCAGACGAGCACGTGACACTATTTCACCCCTTTCTTAGCGTAACGCGAGTCGAGGCGGACGTCGTCGCGGTAGCGACGACGGACGCTGAGACAAGCATGTTACACAATTTCCCCCTGTCTTAGCATTACGCGAGTCAAGGCAGACGTCGTCGCGGTAGCGACGACGGACGCCGAGACGAGCACGTGACACTATTTCCCCCTGTCTTAGCGTAACTTGAGTCGAGGCGGACATCGTCATTCTAGCAACGACGGACGCCGAGATGAGCACGTGACATCATTTCCCCTTGTCTTAGAGTAACGCGAGTCGAGGCGGACGTCATCGCAGTAGCGACGACGGACGCCAAGATGAGCACGTGACATCACAACCCCCCTATCTTAGCGCAACGCGAGTAGAGGGGGACGTTAGAGATGAGCATGTGACACCGCAACCCCCCTGTCTTAACGTAACGCAATTTCAAGGTGGACATCGTCGCCATAGCGACGTCGGATGCCGAGACGAGCACATGACACCACAACCTCCCTATCTTAGCGCAACGCGAGTCGAGGCGGACGTCATCGCGGTAGCAACGACGGACGCCGAGATGAGCACGTGACACCATTTTCCCCCTGTCTAAGCGTAACACGAGTCGAGGGGGACGTCATCGCGGTAGCGATGACGGACGCCGAGACGAGCACGTGACACTATTTCCCCCTGTCTTAGCGTAACTCGAGTCGAGGCGGATGTCGTCGTGGTAGCGACGACGGACACCGAGATGAGCACGTGACACCATTTCCCCCTGTCTTAGAGTAATGCGAGTCGAGGCGGACATTGTCGTGGTCGCTTCGACGGATGCCGAGACGAGCACGTGACACCATTTACCCCCTGTCTTTGTGCAACGCTCGTCGAGGCGGACGTCGTCGCGGTAGCGACGACGGATGCAGAGACGAGCACGTGACACCATTTCCTCCTGTCTTTGCATAACGCGAGTCAAGACGGACGTCGTCGCGGAAGCGACGACTAACGCCCAGACGAGCACGTGACACTATTTCACCCCTTTCTTAGCGTAACGCGAGTCGAGGCGGACGTCCTCGCGGTGGCGACGACGGACGTTGAGACGAGCATGTGACACAATTTCCCCCTATCTTAGCGTAACGCGAGTCGAGGCGAACGTCATCGCGGTAGCGTCGACGGACGCCAAGACGAGCACGTGACACTATTTCCCCCTGTCTTAGCGTAATGTGAGGCGAGGCGGACGTCGTCGCCGTAGCGACGACGGACGTCGAGATGAGCACGTGACACCATTTCCCCCCTGTCTTATAGTAACGCGAGTCGAGGCGGACGTCCTCGCGGTAGCGACGACGAACGCCGAGACGAGCACTTGACACCACAACCCCCCTGTCTTAGCGCAACGCGAGTCGAGGGGGATGTTAGAGATGAGCATGTGACACCACAACCCCCCTGTCTTAGCGTAACGCAAGTCGAGGTGAACGCCGTCGCTGAGCACGTGACACCTAAGCCCCCTGCCTTAGCGCAACGCGAGTCGAGGCGGACGTCATCGTGGTAGCGACAACGGACGCCGAGATGAGTACGTGACACCATTTGCCCCCTGTCTTAGCATATCACGAGTCGAGGCGAACGTCGTCGCGGTAGTTACGACGGACGCCGAAACAAGCATGTGACACTATTTCCCCTATCTTAGCGTAACGCAAGTCGAGGCGGATGTCGTCGCGGTAGCGATGACGAACACCGAGATGAGCACGTGACACCATTCCCCCCTATCTTAGAGTAACGCGAGTCGAGGCAGACGTTGTCGTGGTAGCTTCGACGGATGCCGAGACGAGCACGTGACACCATTTCCCCCCTGTCTATGTGTAACGCAAGTCGAGGCGGACGTCGTCGAGGAAGCGATGACGGACGCCCAGACGAGCACGTGACACTATTTCACTCCTTTCTTAGTGTAACGCGAGTGAGGCGGACGTCGTCGCGGTAGCAACGACGGACGCCGAGACGAGCATGTGACACAATTTTCCCCCTGTCTTAGCGTAACACGAGTCGAGGCGGACGTCGTCGCGGTAGCGACGACGGACGCCGAGACGAGCACGTTACACTATTTTCCCTGTCTTAGCGTAACATGAGTCGAGGCGGACGTCGTTGCTGTAGCGACGACGGACGCCGAGATGAGCACGTGACACTATTTTCCCCATGTCTTAGAGTAACGCCAGTCGAGTAGAGTAAGGCAACAACAAATTATTTGTAGTGCTCATTTGACAGCACACACTAATTAGATTACAACGAAGCATTAGAATGGATACAACACGCACAATGAGAAAAGACATGGCAGCAAAGCATAATTGCGGATACTGACTTCTAAGACATGGCAGTAGAGCACCATTTTTCTCCTTATATACTTGGTTACATTTATGGTGTAACTTTTTTTCACATGAAAAAAAGAAATACTTAATGCGACACTACGGTTTATCGTAGGACAAACCTTGTACGACTAAAAATTCACATTCCATAAAGAAATTTCAAGCGCCACAACGTTCCATATGCAGCTGATAGTAATGCTATTGTAGATCAGACCAGAATAAATACCGTTTCTAGATATGGAGCTTGATGGACTTGTTGTCGATGGGTATCATCCTGTCCTCCAAGTCGACGACCTTTATTAGTTAGTGCGAGGATGCGATGAACTACAGTAGCAGGCATGACTTGTCATTCGCCATAAGCTTCATAGCCATCTAATTTTACCATAGATGTCCCCAAACCCGAGAGCGCTCAGAAGCTGCATGGAACAATTTATTTTCAGAATGAGCGGCAAAGGTTTACAAATATACTCGGCAAACCAAGTTCAAGCTTAACTAAGGTTCTGCCTTCAGATTAACATTTTCACTATTTTGTGAATAAATTAAAACAGGACATTATAATAGGTACAACACATTCATGCAAAAAGAGGGGGTAAGGGGGAACCTATAAGCTGAAATATGAATAATGAAATGCTAAAAATCAAATAATTAATAAAAAGTGATCAAATGCTTTGGCCTGGATGGGTTTTCGAAACAATACAAACAAACTTTAACTGGGAGCATCACCGTCACACCCTGTGTTTGTATCATCTTGTTATACTTGGATTTATAAAATTTGGAACCAATTAAAACTTTTTCAGTGCTTGTGCTTGCTTGGAATGTTGCTTGTTTGCTTGTTGATTGTGGTGTATGGCACTCTTGGATTCTATCCATCTTCATATTCATCTTCCTTGACCCAAACTCCTTGCCCAATGATCATGCCATGTGAATAGTGTCCAAAACAATTTTTACCAAATTTTATTTTGACCAAAAAGGATTTATTTAAATTAAGTCTTCAAAACCCCCTGAATTGAGGTTTGCACTGCAAGTCCTCAAATTGGGTGGATTCTTTCTCCCCAAAGGATTTAATTCAAACCTACTATATATATTACTTCCCAAAACCACCAAATATTAATTTTAAAGATTATTTTTATATTTTATTTAAAGGCTTTTCTTAAGACTAGAAATGGTTTTTCATAGAGAAGAATTATTTAAATGCTTTCAAAATAATTGAGAAAAATTAGGGAAACTCAGTGGACATATAGTTTCAATATATATGAGTTTTAACATATGATCATGTTCAAATTCATGGACAAAACACCTCAAAACCCTTTCTGTCCAAATCAAGCTTTTGAAATATTTCTATAAGAAATATTCTCAATAAATTCCAGAAAAATTACAGCGAGTCAAAACTATCATAGGTGATGATTTTGCAAAGTTTCATCTCAATCCAAGTTGATTTGGTTCACCAAACTATTCCAAACCCCTTCATGTCCATATTCAAATTTGAATAACTTTACATTATGCAGTTTCTTCCCTTGACCCCCAAACTTTGTGGACATGTTTTAATCACCAAATAATGATGCTACACTACGGGGTGCATCAAGGGGATTAGCTTAGCATAACTGGATCTACAGAAACCTGATTCTGATAGTTTCTAGGGTTCACAAGGTTTCTATTGGCAACTTTGCTCATTTGAGCTCAAACCTGGTGATCCATCTCATTTTTACCCACAACTTGATCCTGTTAAATATCAGAGTAAGTGGGTTAATTTATCTTGCCCAAACTTCCATCAAACACCTTCAAGTGAAATGGTAAACCTACTGTTTTCACCAGTTTCACTCTTCCCATTGCCTCCAAATTTTTACCACGGCTACCTAGTATTGTATTTTACCTCCAGTTATCTTGGCATGGCCACATACCAAATATTGGCATGGTAAAACCCCCATTTTACCCTCTGTTTCCCCATGGCAGGAACATTTCTACCCTCTCTCCCACTCTTTTCTTTTCTCCCTAGCCTCCCCTAGCTCCTAAAGAATCTCCAAACCCTCTAGGAACTACTAGACAAGGTGGGGCACCCCAGAGCGCGCGGGCAACGGCAATGCCAGCCATATGCACGCTCTGGAGCGCGCTACAGTGCGCTCACGCAATGTAGCCGCCGCCCAATGGACGCCCCCGACCACCTTGGGCCTCCCCCTCGTGTCCCCTGAGATGTCCTCGACGTCCATGGCACGCCACCTTGTCGGGCCCCTCCTCTCTCCTCCTCCTTCTCACTCCTCTGCGCATGCCCAACGCCGTCCCGCTCAACCAACCGCGGGGCTCGCACGTGTGCGCCCCTCTGCTCCCTCTCTCCTTCCTCGCGGGCCTAGACCAACCCCAGGAACGCCCCCGAGCAGCCCCGCGAGCTCTCTCCCCCTTTGGCTTCGGCCACGTCCTCGCCGGCGCACGGGTGTAGGGTGCTCCGTCCCCCGTCCCCCCCGCGCGCGCCTCTATTTAAGCACCCCGGGCCTCTCTTCCCTCCTCTGGCTCACTCTCCACCACCATCAACCGCCAGCAAGGCCCTAGTTCCTCTCCCTCCCTCTACGCTCGGGATCAAGCCGAGGACTGATTCGGTAGCCCCGCCATCGATCTCCCGATGAGGCGCCCCTCCGGCCTCCATTTCGGTCCCATTGGGTCCCCTCAATGCCCTGGATCGTTTCCCCTCATCTCCCCCTCCTTTTGGTGCACAGGGTGACCGGCGCGTCCTCCACCCGAAGCTTCCTCCGCCGCGGGTGCTCGCCGCCGGTGACTCCGACCACCTCCGGCGCTCCTTCAACCTCCTCTAGATCGGCGGCTCGACCCCGACTCCATCCCCGCTCTCTCCTGCCACCGTTGTGCCCTCCACCACCGCCGATGAGCCTCTCCCCTCTCCGCCCCGAGGCAGGAGAAGGATCCGACAGGGGGGTCCCACCTGTCGGCTTCTCACCTCCCCCTCTCGCGCTCTATCTCCCCTCGCAGTCGCCAACAGCTGGGCCCCGCGCGTCAGGTTTGAACCTGGCCGCGCCTGTGGCTAGCTGGCTAGCCAGCTGGGCCAGCCCAGCTGCTGGCCACCTCTGGCCTAGGCACAGAGGCCTCCCCCTCTCTTTTTTATTTTTCTTTTCTGTGGGGTTTTTCTAAAACAATCCCACAGGATTATTTAAAAATCCAAATCTAATTATTTTTCCATCTAAATTACTAGAATATTCCATAGAATTTAATAGTGCGATTTGTGAAAAATGTTAAAACTTTTTATGTATTGTTTTATTTTAAAACCCCTTTTTGGCATTTTTAGCCACTATTAAAAATAGTTTTGAAAGCCTTTTTCATACCAAAATCTTAGACAAATATTTTTAGTATAGTTCTTAGTATTTATTAGAGTAGGGTAGCTTTTTAATATTAGTTTTGTGTGCTCTGATTTTGTGTGATGCTTATTTTATCGCTATTTATCGCGACGATAGATTGCGCTATTGACGAGGGAGTTGGACCCGAAGACCTTGAAGACCCCGAAGACTTTGTTGAGCGAGGCAAGCAGCCCTTTGACCATATTAAGAAACCATTTCCATTGCATGTCATATAGCACTTTACCTTTGTTAAACTTGATCATGTGGAGTAGTGACCACTTCGGTGGGTTGCTTCCGACACTTTTACCGTTGACACTTGCATCGTGCATAACCCTACCACCTTATGAGGGTTATGCGGGTGGGTGTAGATAAGATGCTAAGTAGATGCTACGCAAGTGAGATTGGAACTATGCATGGTGATGGATATAATGAGATGATTTCATAGACTTTTCGAAAACCCCGTTAGGTGCCACTAATGCCCGAGGGAGATGATGATGAGTTGGGTGATCACTTGAGAGAGAAGTGGTGTGCCGAAACAAGTTGAGGGTGTGTTTTCGAAAACAGAGGGTTTAAGATTTGTCGACCGTCCCAACCTTACATGCGCAATCACGATACCCCTTATGGGATGGGTCGCTTCCCAGTCAGAATGTCTGTAGGTTTAAGACAGATGGCATGGGTTCACGCTTTCGATCAAGATTTCCGCTTCTTGTTGAGTTTATGTACTTGGCCCTTGTGGCCCCATCTATGTAAGACTAGACCATAATGTTCTTTATTTGTGTACGACACTAAATGTGGATGTAAGACCCTTTTTATTCAGCTTCTGTGTGTTCAGTAAGCATTAATATCTAGGATCACTGTACACGTGCATTCGATGATCACGATTTATGAGTCAGGGTCCCCACAATCACCTAAATCATCATGCTCGTCCTCTGCGCATAATTATATTGGTGCTCTTGTTCTCTCACCAGCATACTCGTCCTCTTTTGGATTAAGCGTCTAGACACGCTGTAATGTTTGCTCTGCTGCCCACTACTTCTGGTGACCAAATCAGAACAATGCCCAAACAAAATATCACACTTTTTCCATGTAAATATACAGATGTATGCTAACTTTCGACAAATCTTCCAAACATAACAGGGTATCTTTTTTACACACAAAACTAATGTAGGTTTTGGGGATTTATATTGTAATGGAACTAAAAATCCTAATAACATTATTATTATTATTTATTTCTTAAATGTGGACCTTGCTGTTGTAGATTGGCGTTGCTTGAAGATGTCATAGTAGCGGGCCTGGAGGACACCGATGTGCCCAGGGTGTCTCCTCTTCCTCCTTCCTTTCCCTCTTTTCTTGCCACTCCATCTCCCTCTTTGCCTCCTCCTTGTCCCAGATCTCGCTGGTGGTGGCAATGGCACATGCGTTCACCCGAGAGCTACAAGAGAGGTGTGCCGCAGTGGTGGCGTGAGCTCAGCTAGAAAAAGAAATGGAGGATAAGCAGGCATGGGATGTGGACCTTGCAATTGCTGCAACAGACCAAGAGGATAATAGCCAGATTAGCTGATCCGCTGACTAAAAGGTGATAAGAGACAGAACTATAGCAGCACAATAAGCCTCTGAAGCAAAGAAATAACATCAGGAAATGGTGGCATTAGAGATCAAAAGAGAGTATGTTTTCTGCCCAAATGTTTCCAAGTGGCGTATCACGTGTGCTCTCATGGCCATATTTATACAACATTTAACGAACAAAAGAAATAATTAGAGTGCATGAAAGAAAGAAAAATCAATAAATAGACTCGTTGATACATAAATACAAATCTCAAAAGATAGAATCATCTATGTTTCCATAGCTCACATAACATCTTGTATCCAAGAACAAAAAACACAAAATCATCTACGAACCAACAGACCTGCTAGTGAGGGTAACATGCATCTAAAAGGGAAAAGGACGAAGCAAGATTTGGAGGCAAGAAAATTAGTAAACAATACTACAGAAATTGGGCTCGATGTATGAGACTACTACACTTTCCACGTTGTTCCGGTTCGTGTTGGACAAAATTCAAGGACACAAAACAATTGCTCGATTTCATTTTCTTTAATATGCTTATCAAACAAAATCATCTACGAATCAACAGAGCTGCTAGGGAGGGTAACATGCATCAAAAAAGGAAAAGGAAGAAGCAGATTTGGAGGCAAGAAAATTAGTAAACAATACTACAGAAATTGGGCTTGATGTCTGAGACTACTACACTTTCCACGTTGTTCCGGTTCGCGTTGGACAAAATTCAAGGAAACAAACAATAGCTCAATTTCATTTTCTTTAATATGCTTGTCAATAATATGTTTGTTTGTTAACAGAATGGTGTTATTATTGTTAACGACATTCAAAATTTCTTGCTAAGGGAGTTGAAAAATGGAAATATGAAAGCAATCAATGGGATCCAATATGTTCTAAAGTACCAGCATGATACCTAAGTAATCCACAAACCTTCATACTAAACTTGATTGTTTTGAATGTCATTATGTGATAACATAAAGAAACTCTTGTGTCCCACCGACCGGGTGACTGCCTGACTGGTACCCCTTAATCCATGATGAGGATCACCATTTTATCACGAGAAATAACCAATGCAAACACCAATCAGAAATAAGCACACAAAAGTGTGAAAGGCATAGGAAAGCTGAATTTTACTTGGTATCTTCACATAAAAAATGATAATACCTATATAACTTCTATCTTTCTGTAATATGATGATGTTCTGAAGGCTACCACCATCCTTTCATTTTATCCGTTCACATAAGAATCAAATCATTAACATCGTGGAAACTGAAACTGAAACAATAACAGGCTAACCTAGCTAGAAACATGTCTTTACAAAGGTCACCATTGTTGAAGTGTATATGTAGATTGCCTAGCCCTTTTCATCAGTTCGGATTTTTGGTTGCGTTGGCTAGTGCATGAAGCTTAACATGGTATCGGAGCCTAAGATCTTGAGTTCAAGTCCTGGCTTTCGCAGTTTATTCAAAAAATTGCTGCCGCCCCCTATCTGTCCATGTATAGGCCTCTTGAGCCATACCTCTAAGTCTGTCCACGTGTTGACTTTCCGCGTCACACGTGAGAGGGGGTGTTGAAGTGTATATGTAGATTGCCTAGCCCTTTCCATCAGTTCGGACTTTTGGTTGCGTTAGCTAGTGCATGAAGCTTAACAACCATCACTTCAACAAATGAACTAAATAAAGACTTATTTCCTCCAAACCTTCTTCCTTACCTCAAAGTAGTGCTCCTTGATCTCCATCTGTGCATCCAACCCAATAAACTCACACAGATGCCTACGAATGTGTTTTTTTGCTCTAAATACAGGACCAACCTCAAGCACGCGACCAAAGCAACCACAGATGATCATCTGCTTGTATGATTCAGGAGATTGTGCTAAACAAGCAGGCTGGCCATTATACTCCAGACTGAATAGAGATGCACCACCAATCAACTTTGGACTGTGTTGGATGCCGATAAAATTCTCCGAAAAACAAAAATTCCCTGAATTTCTGCGTGTGTATCTAGCAATCATTCACGTATGAACCAAAAGAAGAAAATAATCATTGCATGCTACAGAAATACTCCCTCCGTTACTAAATTTAAGTCTTTTTAAATATTCCAATGTGGACTACATACGGGACAAAATGAGTAAATCTGCATTCTAAAATATGTCTGTATACATCCGTATGTAGTCTATAGTCTAATCTCTAAAAGGTCTTATATTTAAAAACGGAGGGAGTACATGACAAAATCAATTTGCATTATATGCAACATGAATGTCACGAGCATAAGCATAATTTTGACGAACAATATCTCATGCTGCATGTTAAATATAGGTTTGTGCAAGGTGCCTTTTGCAGCTTGGTAGATGGAAATACTAAGATGAAAGAATAAATAGTGATTGCACGGTTCGCACCTGCTTTTATTTAATAATAACAACAATACACATGGTGCTAGTCATAACAGAAGATGTCATTTGTTACAACAGTGTGCAGTGTGCCTTACTGCACGAATGGTGACAGTCGGTCAGTGCAAACAAGGAGAAATAGTACTCATGTTCTCAACATGGCATTGGATGCAGAAGATTGCTTGATTGGCAGGTGTCCGCAGATCGATAGCTCGATAGTTCAAGCGTGTGTCCTGAAGAACAAGTACCAACTTCTCCCTAGCCTGTAACAATGGCGAGAATAAGAACATAGAACAAAAACTGAGCCCTTCCTGCAAAGAGAAAGGAGGCAAATGAAATAACTGGAAACGGACATACTTTTTCAGCCTTGTTGAATTCTGCTTCGCTTCGCTTCGGCCGCATCCTCAAGGTTGATCGGAAGTGTGGGGATCACCCTATTGATGCAGCAGACCTTCCTAACCTGCACCTCGACCTGCCAATCAAAATGAACACACAAACAATTGATCCGCTGGGCACAACATAACACCCAAACAAACCGAAGATGTAACAAGCATGCACTTTCACGTTCTAAAATAAACAACAATAATTTTGAAACAAATAAGAAACCAGCATCTGACATGGGTGTGATGGCCGAGATGACTAACTTGCTGTGTGGTGGCCTTGGGGTGGGTGACGATGCTCTCCTTGCTGAGGGAGGTGGCAAAGTGCACCATCTGTGTGCTGACGCCGGCGTCGGCCCTGGCGATGTGCAGGGTGCTCATGCTCTGCCGCAGCACGACGAAGGCCAGCTTATTGCTGACGGGGCGCAAGATCTACGGGGACCTGCGGCAGCCTCGTCGAGGTCGCCGATGTTGGTCCAGGAGGGGGGCGGACCTGCAGGAAGAGATGGGAGACATCGAAGTCCTGCACGATGAGGGCGAGGAGGTGGTTGAGCGCGTCGAACTTGTCGCCGTCGAAGCGGAAGGAGAGGAGCGCTGAGACGACGACGTCGTTGGAGTCGTCATAGAGGTGCGCCTTCGTGGCTCCGTGCCTACCCGCACGCCACCCATGATGTCATCCGCTAGATCTGACGGGAAAGAGAGGGGACGGCAGGTCCGGTCGTCGCCGCCGGCGTCAGCAGCGAGTGTGTCGGCGGTGAGGCTGTCGCTCGCCTCCTTCCGGCTGCCTTCCAGTGCCTGCGGGATCCGCTGATGCTTCTATGGAGGCAGCCGTTGGGCTGTTCGTCCTGACTCCTGCCAGAGAAGCAGCCGCGGGGAGACACGGACAGGAGGGCGGGCCGCGGCGATGGAGATGGCGCGCTCCGCCTGGATCTCCTCCGCTCCGGCCATGGACGCGCCCTCTGCGGGGTCGGAGCAGGAGGGCTCGGGAGCCGACAGCGCGCCCTGAGATGCGAGAGGCAACGACGGCGGCGGCGTGAGGGAAGGGGGTGTGCGGGCGGATTGGAGAGAGGGGGGAGGGGGCGAATGGGAGGACGAAGAGGCCGCTGCCCTCACCTCATCCGCCGACGGGCCAACCAGCCCACGTGAAAAAGACAATAATGCTCTCGGCGGGACACTGGATCTGGAAACTACGCGCGGTGGCAGACGGGGAGGCGGGAACTGCTCACGGGGTCGCGATCCGGCGGCCGAAATCGTTCCCACGCAGGATCGAACGGCCGGGAACGTTTCAAATCGCTCAAATAGTTGAGGAGCCTCACGTTCTGGCTCGAATCTTATTTTAGGATTTATGCCCTCGGCGGGATCTGGAAACTACGCGCGGTGACAGACGGGGAAGGCGGAAACTGCTCACGGGGTCGCGATCCGGCGGCCGAAATCGTTCCCACGCCGGATCGAACGGCCGGGAACGTCTCAAATCGCTCAAATCGTTGAGGAGCCTCACGTTCTAGCTCGAATCTTGTTTTAGGATGCATGCGGGCACCCAGCCTCAGCGCGTACTATACTTCTACACTACCAGATTGGGGCGCCACCTAGTAGAGCCACTTAAGGCGTGATGCTGCGATGCTTGATTTGCTGCTGCCTATTCAGCTGGCCTGTTTGGTCAGTGCTTTCACAACATAAGCATTTCTATAAGTCTGAGTAGATAATTTTTAGAAATAACAAAGTTATATGAGTTGATGCCCATCACAGATTGATAAGCAAACATCTACTCCCTCCGTTTATAAATACGAGTCTTTATAGAGATTTTATTATAGATTACATACGGATATATATAAACATACTTTTACTTCATATGTAGTCCCTAATAAATCTCTAAAAAGACTTATATTTAAGAACGAAGGGAGTAGTTGCTGAGGGAGTAGTTACTTGGTGCACATGCATAGGGGACGTTAGGCATGTGTAACTAAACTGATTATAGAGATAATGAGGACTACACATTATAGTTGGTCCAAAGATAGTTAGCACAGGAAAGAAAACCTACGAAGATACAACCTGGTGGCATTGCAACTATATTACAGACTACTCTTATTACTTTCACAGCTCTCCAATACCCACCATTGAGCCGCCGCTCGCCTTCATCGTCGCCTGCTTGAGCAGCTGTTCGTCGGCACCATCGTGGTACTCCTTGATGAAGACCACGTCCCTCTTGCGGGCGTCACAGAAGACTGTTCTTCTGACGCTATAATAAATTATGCAGTGTCAAATAGAAAGATCAAGTGTGGAGATAGTGACCATCCACTGGCCCGGCCTTGTAAATTTTGTTGCCGCTGATGATTATTGATGTTTGAATGCATCATAAACCAATTTTTTGCTCCAACAAAATCTAAAAAAGAAACACAGACAATTGTGTAAATATCCACAAATTGCAACTGAACATATGTTTTTAGTGAAAAGATGGGCATGAACTAATCATCACCATGAAGTGACGTTAATAAGATATTTTTTATCACTAAGATCTTATATTAGTTTACAAATGGAGTGCCATACAGTGCAAGCCAAAATAAATAAGTAAAGTATCATGTTGTCCAAATCGATGGTTTACTTCTCTTCTTTTCAAAATTAAATCATGGATCACAACCATGATTGTCCAAATCCAATGTGTACAGTGGGAATTTTTTTTATGGAGATGGGAGGGGCAGGGGGAAAATCACCATTTCAGGGCACCATGTTGAGCTCAATAATGACATTGATTCCACATGCTTCACATATGAACTGACAATCAAATGAATTAAATGCTACATGTCACTGCACATAATCATATTTAAGTGCCGAAAGACAATTGAAACCAATTTAGAAATTGTATATAAAGGGGAACTAAAATAATTTAAACATGGTGTTATCTGGTAGATGGGTATATTAATGTGGACGTCCAAAATTCAGGTGAGCACATATTGAGTTAACGACATAAATCTTCAACAATGTATCAATAAAAAAATGGCTCCAATAATAGATAATTATGCATCCGACTTACTCAATTGCTTAATTTGAGAAATTTAAATAAACCTGTTATATTTAGATCAGTACTAAACTTCTCTGGAGATGTGACATCCGATGCTTGGCAAGACTGCAAATGATAAAAAATGAGAGATGGGAAGAAAGATAATACTCGACAGCCGCTCCCCCTTCTCATAGAGGCTTCTGCACGGTGCACACTCAGTGGCGCTCGCCATCGCCGTATATCACTTTCGCGCAGCAGGTGATACTTACTTTGACCTGATAGTTGTTTCCATATCTCTCTCAACTCTAACATTATTAAATTTGGCATCATCGTGCAACCAATTATCAATTGGTAAATCATGATGTATTAGGACAAGTGTGCAAGTCATAACCCAAGCTAGAAGGCAACATATTTTCTTAAATGAACCAAATATTCTGAAAGTTAATTCAACAAGAGGAATTAGAGGGCCGATGAGCAATAACCTTAAACGACATGTTTTTTTGAAGAAAAACAATCAGCAACAACAGCTCCTATGCGGCCTCTGTTTCCGTCACGTGCAACACCCTCGCATGTACTCTGAACACAAATGTGAAAGCGGGTACATCCATAAGATAGCATTTGCCAAAGATGAGGCCCCAGGCAATAATCAGGTCTCCTGGAATAAAAAGACGAATTAGATGTTTCAGAGGGAAAATCACAGGGAATTTTCAAATGCATCCAAGAAGCATGGACAGATGTTGAATGAACCTTACGTCTCAATTGCCATAGTGATACATTTGACGACACTATGTTCTAAATAACAAACCGCCTCTGCAACATTAGCAGAAGTATGCCCCGATAAAACATGAGGACCACCCATTATAGTTCAGATCATGGATTCTAAGAACTCGGTTGACAAAAAGGGGAAGTGATGTCTGTATTGCAACTTAGCAAGCAGAAACACAACTTCCTAATTTTTAATCGTGCAAAAAAATCAAAGTCAATTGTCCAGGACTCTTCCATTCTGCATAGCAGTTCGAACAATGGTAAAACCAACTTTTTCAAAGATAACAAATTTAGGCTCGCCCATGATGCTTTAACCAATCAGACACCAATGGTGTGGACAACATAAGGTAAAACATCCAGCTGTAGAAAAATGGACTTGCATAGCTGAAATTGATTACTTACTTCAGCTAGTATTGTTTGGCAAAATGGATCCGAGCAACTCTAAGCTGATTGAACCATTAGGCATCACTGACTTTCTGCATCATTGCATGAGTACAACCATCAACACTCAAGCACCACAACGATTAAGTTGGTAACAGAGCAGATAACAAATTCATTTTTCTATATGAGAAAAGGAGTGTTCGGATGGTGCTATATGCAAAACACAAGAAACATTTGTGTGAAATTAAGGAACGCCAACTTATTCTAAAAAAATCAACATCGTCCAGCTAGAAACAACACTTCCTTCACATAAATCTGAAGGAGGCAACCATTGCCAAATGGAACACGCCTGACCAAAATAATCTAAGGGAGGCAATCGTTACCAAACTTCATATACTTAAACAGAGGAATATTAGAACAGAAACTATTTGTGCCTAATTTGACAATACCTGAATGCACTCTTTAAGCTATAAAAGATCAAGCAAAAAACTTTGAAAGTGGCAGGAGATAAATAACAACAGCCCATGTCTTGATCTATCTACTATACAGTGAGAAAGGGAACATAACTGGTATATATAAGATGACTAAACTGCTGATTTTAAGTAGTATGAACAGAACATGATCTTTTTACATGTTAAGCACAGATAGCACAATAGTATAAATAAGAAAAGCTCTAAGCCAACCTTCGTTTGTATATCAGAAACTTGCAGCTCTCAAGGTTCCATTAGCATGCACTGTAGTAATTAAAATGCATAAGAAAACAGCATTTTATATTCTGTAAAATGGCTCGTGAAGGACATCAAAAGAGTGAAGCAGTAAAGGAAGACGAACAGCTAAAAAAGATGTGTGGGTAATCGAATGGTTGAGCACAGCAGATTATAGAATTCTGAGAGAAACAACATAGTAGAAACATAGGCAGATACTCCATGAAGTTTCTTCTAGAAATTCGTGTACATAATGGGACCATAAGCATCGCAAAGCATGTGCTGAAAATCTTCCTAGTTCAAGTAGTAGGAATGCAGTGTTATTCTCTCAGATATAACAAGTCAACAGGAAAAAAAGTAAGTAAAAGAAAAACAACATGACCTGATAATACCTTTTTATGTTGTCTGGATTGCTGCAACTATCCACTATTATTACTTGTGTGGACTTGCTATCTCTGTTGCCTACTCACTGATGGGGTATTTGGTCCAAATGTAATACAAAAAGCAAAACAGATCGGGGCAGCCATCGAGAGGAGCGGGTGGAGCTATGCACATGAGGTCTTCGTTGGGCTGGCGGTGACTGTGCCATTGCAGATGTGCTACAACTCGAGTTGGTCCCAGTTGCAGAGGTGCAGCACTGCGGCGGAGTGCGAGTGGTCGGTGAGCACGGGCATCCCTGCAACCAGCCAACGACGTCTCCATCAATAGCCGGCGCACACGAAGGTTGGATCTGATGAGTCGCACGAGGAAAGTGGCGCCGTCAGAAGAGAAGAGAGGAAGCTTGACGAACAGAGCACCAACTACATATTGAAAAGAAAAAAGTCCATTTTACTACCCTGAACAAAGTGGCTGGTTCACATAACCCCTGAATTATTTTTATGCTCTCTTGACCCCCTGAATTTTCCAATACAGTTCAAAAACCATCCTGTGTGGGTTTGCTCAGGCGGTTTGCTGACGTGGACCAAGGTCGAAGCGGTATTTCACCAGTAGGGCCCTCTCGTCAGTCGTAGCACCTGCCTCTTCCTGTATGTCGAGAGCACCGCCGCCTCAGTCTCTTCCTCCGATGACCCCCGCTTCTCCTCCTCTACTTTCCGAGGACCATGGTGTTCCCTGAAGCTGACCCCCATCCATTTGGAGCCGCGCCTCCTCTGGACCTCTCTCCGCTTGGCCAAGCTCCCCCGCCCGATGCTACCGTCGAACTCGATCCCTACGAGCTCCTCTGGCCTCACCGCAGTTCCAACGGCACAAACGACGAGGAGGAAGGGATAAGGTACCATTGAGTTGCCTGCCTGCCTACCCCTCTTCCCCGTGGCTACTCCCATCTCATTCCCGCGATCTCGAAGCCCCCGAGAGCACCATGTATGTCAGTGTCGTGTCCGTGGCCTACGGCCACCACTCGCCAAACCAACACGTCACAGAGCTTTGCCTCGTCGCCCTTGACAGCCCAGGCAAAGGAATATGCTTCGGCTGCCCCAAGCTGGGCGAATCGGGTTGTCTTCCTCGACTACGGCCACCGGACGCCATCACGAAATTAGCCGCCTGTTGTGCTTCCCAGACCTCTCCGTCCGCACCGGAAGAACCGCTCTGAGCTCCTGGTCATTCCCCCTCTCCTCTTTTGCTCAATATCGCGCCGTAGCTACTGCCCCCCGCAAGCTTCAACGCCGTCGGCCGCCGTTCAAGTAAAGCAAGGCGAGGGCGGCGGCACATCAAGCCGATTAGGCACGCACGGCGGTGGCACATGGCGACGGGGCTGCTGGGCGAGGGTGTCGCGTGGCAAAGATGAGATGGCGGTGGCGATAAACCACTCGAGGAGGAGACCCACTAGTCAAATACTGCTTTGACTACCTCCACGTCATCAAAACAAGAGAGCAAACCCACCTAACACAATTTATGAACGGTATTGGATAATTCAGGGGGTTAAAAGAGCAGAAAAATAGTTCAGGGGGTTATGTGAACCAGACACTTTGTTCGGGGGAGTAAAATGGGAGAGGTGTTTTGGCTCCCGGGTGCATTTGCATCCGGATGAACAGTAACGCAAAAAATAATATTAAATGTTTTTAAAAAAATCTTAAATTTTTTGTGGACGTTCGTGTTACTGTCGCAAGCATGCTTGATAATTTTCATGCGAATCGGAGCAGTGGTGTTTCGTCGGTGAAAAAACAAATTTGGATGTGACATTTTGGGATAACAATTTATGTTCAATTTGTCTTTTTTGCACAAGCCAAAATGCTTAACCTTTTTGCCTAAAAAATTCAGGTACCATTTGAATGTGACACAGAACACATAAAAAATTTGTTGGAATTTTTTCACATTTCACATTTCATTTTCAATGGGCAGGAGCACGTGCTAGCGGGACCGAATTGCATTTCCCGGAGTAAAATGGACTTTTTTCTGTTGAAAATAGAGAGAGTGATGGAGAAGGCACCTTGTCCATGGCGTTGGAACCAGGGTCAGAGCGGCAGCGACCACCCTCGTCACGCGGCCTGAACCTTCTCATCGGGGAGCTAGCGCCGGCGTGGCCATGGATCCGGGCTTGCTGCTCGATCTGGGGCGAGGGGGAAGCGAGGAGGTCATCGGTGGTGAGGATAAAGTGAGGAGAGGAGAGAAAGGTGGGGCGCAGTCTATTGGGGAGGCCGCTGGCAGCGGTGGTGGCTGTGGGCGAGGCCGCTGGTGAGTGGTGGCGGCGGCTGTAGGGGAGGACGCCGGTGAGTGGTGGTGGCGGTGGCTGTGGGGGAGGACGCCGGTGAGTGGTGACGGCGGTAGACGAGGGGGAGAGAGAAATCGAGGGCTGGGGATTGGGGGTAACGTGGGCTGGGGTTTTCGAGTTAATTACAATTACTTTTTCTTTTTTTAGTGAAATTACAATACTTTTTCGAGGGTACGTCAATGGCGTACCTTAGATTTATAGGGGAAAAAGATATATATAAGAGGGTTATAAAATGTGAGTTGGACATGACAAGTCGATTCCAACTCCGTCTTCTCACTCACTCCAGAAACAATACTCGACTACTCTATGATAGGTATTACTCCAAACGCTCCAGCTCTAAGCCACATCCGTACCTCATCAAAGATAAGGCACGCCGTGCCCCATACATCTCTCACTTGATCACTACCAAACACCCTCCCATTACGTTGTTTTCAAAGGGACCAACATAGAAGAATCTCCTGCGCGTCTGCTTATGGATCCTCTTCCTCGACCTGGTCCACCAGTCCGCAGCTTGTCAACAGGGCTGGGTCCAAACATAATTAATTACAATTACAGGTGGGGGTACAAAAACTTTCAATACGGTAACGGATCGGTAACGAATCCATACATAAACAAAAAAACAGAAAAGTGGTACAACTTCCTTGATGTTGTAACAGTTTCCCACAAAAGTGTTTGAAACGCGACGCGTCGGCTGCCACGTCAAAAGGGGGCATGCGTCGGCTGCCAATCGACATGGGTGAGCATTTTGCATAGACCCCCCTGAGCGCTCCTCTGCCTCCGTTGCGGTCCTTCGTCGTGATATAACTGCCTCCGCTGCCCAGAAACCCTTCCTAACCCCTCTTTCTCCGACACAACTGCCTCGAGCATGTTGCTGCCTCCGACACGACTATTCTCCATCGTCAGCATTGGCGTTGGCACCGTCGATCGACGCGGCATGGAGCCGCTCCTCTGGGAACCGGGGGTGTTCCCTCCAGAGTACAGTACGAGCCCTCTCTCCCTCTTTTTCTCGTCGCGAGGACGCCCGCCTCCCCCTTTTTTGTAGGAGAATGATCCACTGTAACATCACAAACCTTGGAATGTTATAATAAATAATAGAATGAATGATTGTTTGCTTGAGTGGTTGAAAGTGAGTGAAAATTTAAAACTTTTTGAAAACTTTTGAATGAGAGGGAATAAAATGACTTTCCCAAAACTTTCACTCTGCAGGAATTCAAATTCATTTCATCACAAAATCCCAGAGTGAAGATGATATGACTTCTTCCATTTAAAGAAATGAAAAGGGATTTGAAAATGGTTTAAATTTCAGTCGAAACTATTTCAAATTCAGAAACTTTATGCAACTCAATGATTTTCATGAGAGAGGATAAAAGGACTTCTTCAAATTATATGAAATATGAGTTGGAAGTTTAAAAGAAGGATATGAAAACTATTTGAGAAATTCTCATATGGAGTTTCATTTCCATATTTGAATTCCCTATTTGAATTTATAAGTTTTCAAACCCCCTTGACAAAGTTTTTGAGAGGAGTAATATGACACTCCAAACCAGGGGTATTTTTGTGAAGTTTTTGAGTCATAAAACCCAAGTGGTTATTTGAAAAATATTTGCAAAAATAAATAAAGCCATTTAGGCATTTTCTGAAAATATTTTTTTTAAAGTATTCAATTTGGCCGTGGAAAAATGTCCATTAAATGGCATTTATTTCCCTGATCATTTTGATACATAAAACTTTATTTTTTGGACTAGTTATGAATGCCTTAATGCTGTTTTTATTGCTCTGGTAATTAATATAGAAAGGAGTTAACGCGTGTATTAAGCCCACCGGCCCACCTGCCCCTGATATCTCCCCCGAAACCTCTCTGCATCGGCTGCCAGATGCACTGATCTCTCCCTCTCTCTCTCTGACGCCCCGGTCCCATCGCCCGACCGAGCCAATCCCGCGGTCGTCCCCTCCATCGCGCCCCTGACTTCGCCGGCGAGTTCATCGCCCAGATCTCGCTCCTCCTTCCCTCTCCCGACCCCGCACCTGGCCTATATAAGAGCCGGTCCTCTCTGCTCTTCACCCACCCCGAAACCCCCTCTTTTCCCTTGCCCGAATGCCCCACCACTGCCTCGCCGGAGTTCGGCCACCTCCCGAAGCTCCCGGAGCACGTGCTGCTCACCACCGTCGCCCCCTCGCCTCTCGGACGCCACCAACCAATGCTGGAGGTCCACCGCCATCGACTGGACCCCTCGAACACCGTCCCCGACCACCGGAGCACCGCCCCCATCAACCTCGCCTCCTCTGCCTCACCGGAGACCACGCCGGAGCTCCCCACCCCTCTGTAAGTCACCGGCGACGCCATCCACCGTCAGATCTAGAACCAACGCGCTAGATTAGATCTTTTAATTCCCAAACCGTTTTCTTCTAGCGTTTGGCCATCCCCTCGCTAGCCCCCACACGCACACGGCCTCGGCCAACCACAAACTACCACGTAGTCCCTGTCCGTTAGATATTTTTTTTCTTTTTCTGTTTTTGTTTTTGAAAACAGAATAGGTTCTGTTTTTATTTTTATTATATCTTTTATGTTTTTGATAGTTTTTGATTGATTCTTATTGCATTGTTTCATAAATTTTCTCTAGTTTCTGTTGATATCAAATCTGACCATATTTGAATATTTCAAAATTTATTTTAAACAGATTTGATTCAAATCTTGTTTTCTGAATAACTTGAGTTTAAAAATATATTTTGAGTTGATTCTTTTTGCTACTTGTCACTAGTGACCTTAGTTATCAGTAGGTAGAGTTTGAATTTTTTTAGAATAATTTAAAATAGTATTTTCAACCAAAACAGATTCTATTTAGTTCTTTTAAGTTATTTATATTCCTTTTGTTTTATAATTATTTTAAATTATTTTCTTGATAAATTTTATAAGTTTTCTGTTAGATAATAGTAGCCCTTCAAAACAAATAATATTTTATTAGTTGGTTGCATGAAAATCAATTCTAGTTCAACTATAACTTGAAATTGATTTTTCATTGCTATGTTGATCTTCTTTTTGAAAAGAGTTTCCACAAAATGTTTTATAAGTTTGATTTGCTGTTAGTCAAGGTTTAGACCAGAAACAATTTGTATTATAGTTGAGATTGTTTGTGGTTTAAGCCAAGGATGACTTTGCTTATTATCAAAATAAAAGTCTTTTTGTTCTTTTTACAAAATAAAGACTTATGAGAAAAATACTTTATGTTAATTATTTGTTTTAAAATTTGTTTTTCTTTTATAAACTTAGTGTTTTCTTGCTGACATATTCTAGTAGATAAAAACTTCTGTTGTTAGAGTATTGTTTTCAAAATTATTATTTGTTCTTCAAAAGTAATTCTTTTTGCTAAGTAAAACATTTACCAAACTATTTTGGTTTATATTTTTCCTTGTTTGTGTTCTCACCTTGAAAATAGGATCATTTGTAGAGAAAACCAACCTTTGGTTGTGTTGACGTAGATTTGTGATCTTAACTTTTTTTCTTAAGTATTTCCTTCATCACCACCTTAGTTGTGATGATGTAGTTTTGATATTTGAGTTTTGTCTTAAGTATTTCCTTCATCACCACCTTAGTTGTGATGATGTAGTTTTGATATTTGAGTCTTGTCTTAAGTATTTCCTTCATCACCACCTTAGTTGTGATGATGTAGTTTTTGTTGATTTCAACTTTTGTCTTAAGTATTTCCTTCATCACCACCATGTTGCTTTTGGTTTTGTGTTGCCTTTTTGATTGTTAGAATTGATTGCTAGTATGATTGCTTATAAGTATGCAATGTTTGATTATTTAGATTTTATCGGAGAGTGACGAATAGTCTATCAAGTTACTTCTGAGAGCGATATTATTTCCTCATCAACAGTACAAGCAAGTTCACTTTGACCATCCATTTCATACCTATGTTTTATTGCATGTAGTGACATCCTTCAACAAATCCCTCTAGTAGTGTTATTGAAATTCTTGTAGTTGAGTAGAATGCATGAGGTAGGAACCCACCACCTGTTATAGAAGCCCCGGGAACGTTAGTTATTTCAATGTTATGCTAAAGTAGACGGGGTCTGGTATGAGTGATCGTGAGTGGTGTGAGAAGGAGGACTCTACGTCAAGACGACAACTTCATGAAGACATCTTCAAGTCCTGCACCTTCAAGACCTCAAGACTTCAAGACTCGAGAAGCAAGTCATCAATACACATTACTGGGTGAAGGATGGTTTTGAACGGCGCCCTGGGGAATCCAGTGGTTAGCCTAGGTGTTGCTGGGGAAGTGCCAGTATTCACGCGGAAAGCCTCACCCAGACTCAAAGAGACGGATGAATACTTGATGCCCGGAAGCTTACCTGTGTAGCCACAAGTCAATATGGGCTCTGGCTTGGTTGATCTTTGTTGTGAATCTGTCTAGGCAGTGCTACGAGAAGTAGTCGACTTTAGGATTGGGATGGGCACTGTCGGTATTCAGAGAACAACTCTGAAAGACCATGTTTCATTCATCCTGTTCTCAAACACCATGTAGTGCGAGGACTTACCAGGAGGGAACGAATCTTGTGGGTAAAGTACACAACACTCTACAGAGTTAAACCTAATCGATTATCCATGTCCCCGGTTACAGACAATTTGAGCTTCTAGACTTGGATCTATCTCTGAACTCTCAACACTGGATTGAGAACTAATTTTGGGCAACTTATGATACTTATGGGTATTTAGACATTGGTTGGCGGAACCATGTCATGTTAGGTAACTCCATAGTGAAATTCTTGATATTCCTTTGTTGTAGGAAAAACAAAAGCAGCTTTTACGCAAAAACTTAGCCACAAAGCCACAAAGCCTTTGCATATAGAATAGTTTATATCTTTTGTTTCTGCTATCGTGATCTTGCCAGTACATTCCATGTACTGACCTACACGACTGCAACGTATCATGTTGCAGATACTCTTCTACGACGGGTAAGAGTACGATTCAGGGTTACGGGCCGCACTCAACCTGCCATTGGTGATATTGGGACTCCACTCCCGTTAACCGCTTCCGCTGAAATTTTAAGGTATATATCAGTTTTACGTTAATTACATGTGATTGCACTTTGATATATACATTGATGTACTGTGTGTGCCAGCATACTGATCCAGGGATGGCACGGAACACACAGAGGCTTGACTCATTTTGAGTCTGGTCGCTACAGAAAATGGTATCAGAGCACATGTTGACTGTAGGACGTGACCCTAGAAACTGGAAAGCCCTTAGGAAAACGATTTCTCGAAAAACTTTGCTTTCAAAAGACCCTTTCCTTCTCATCTCATTTGAGCTTTATCAAATGATCTCTCCTACCTCAAAAGTTAGATGATACCCTTGTCCCTTGACCATTATGGAAGGAGCTACAAGAGATTGAAGACTATAGAGACCTGAAGAAATTGAAGACCATGAAGAATTTCCAAGATACTTTTGCCCCTAGAAGACCAAACCCCTGTTGTATACTTACGTTAGATACGATGATTTGTGAGCTGTCATTTGTGTGTAATATTTTTCGACAGCCACAACCAAAAATCTATTTTTTTCAAAACCATTGTTTGTATTGTGTGTATCCCCTCCTTTTCCCTCTCTTACCCCTCTCATCCCCAAAACCCTTTAGACCCAATAGATGGCGAATGAAGTTGGACTCGTGTATTCTGGATCAATGACTCCATTAGAGACCGAAGAATGGATTCAGAACATGGAGGATCATCTAAGGAGTAACCATGTTACCAGGAACGAGATGGTCTAGTATGCTCTTCGGTACTTTGCTGAAGGTGCTGCCCATTGGTGGAAGATGCATGAAGATATCCCTGATAGGCTAGCATCTATCTCTTGGGAAGAATTCAAGAGGACTTTCCAAAAGTCTCATGTTGTTACCAACACCCAGAAACCCCGTTGCAAATATGTGAAGAAGATTTGCGCATGCAAGGTATGTGGAGAGATAGGACACACCCAGGAAGAACACAAGGATGGATGCCCTCATTGTGGAGAAGATCACCGAGATGAGGAATGCCCAATTGGGCAGGTGACCTGTTTCTTGTGTGAAGGAACCAATCACTACCGGGCTCAATGCCAAATGTACCCCATGGTACAAGTAGTCATCAAGCAGCAGAAGGAAGCCATGACAGAAGCCTTCAGAGAAAACCTAGGAGAAATTATGATGAAGGAAGATGTTGAAGACCCTAATGGAGAAGGCCTACCCAGATTTTACTCCAATGCCTGCTATTCATGTGGAGAAGCAGGACATTTTTCACAGGAGTGTACGAAGAAAAGAAGAGAGTATCTGGGAAATTTCCCGATAGAAGAAGTGGAGTTTGATCCACAAGAGATTGAAGAGTTGATCGGAACAAAGAAGCTCAGGAAGAGACAAGCCCTTGAACTAAGGGACCTGAGTCATATTAGATGTTTCAAGTGTAAGGATGTGGGCCACTACGTCAATAAGTGCCCAAGAAAGGAACCAGAACTCCAAGGAGCAAACAAGAAGCCCCGAGACTTGTCAAAAATCATCTGTTTTCGTTGTAATGAAGCAGGACATTTTGCTAGTAAATGTCCAAAGGAGAAGAAAGCTAGAAAGGAGTAGTAAATTCTTTTGAGATGTATTGGGAAGCACTCATGTTTTCATGACATTATTTTGTAACGGAATTGTAATGATTTCGTAAATAAATGAAATTTGTTATGTCATGAGTTGATACCCCATGAACAAGAATCTCTGACTATTTTTAAGGGTGTCAGTACTCTACAACATGTTGGGAAGTATAAGTTTGGTTTGGATGATAAGGATGCTTACCCAAGAAGAAACACATGTTAATTTTGAGTACTTTTTTCTGATACCTACAGATGACTACCCTCAATGAGTCTTTTTTCAAAGGCCCGGAGACGATCATGACATTGACTAGTGACCATGATTACCCAAAGATCCTGAAGGATATGATGAAGCACATGAATCTGGAAGGAGATGTAGTCTATAAAGGCTACCCATTCATGGAAATTGGAGTGGAACTTTGGTATGTGGAGTTACACCTCCACCGGGAGAAAGGAGTATGCCCAAAGACTATGGGACAATACTTTTACATATCTCGTGTACCACGAGCAACGTTCTTTGACGTTGTTCGTGAAGCTGCCATGGAAGCCATACGACAGATTGGACAAATACTTGAAGCAAGACTCCGTCATACTCAGGAATACCTGCATGAAGTGCATACGGAGATGTTGGAGATGAAGCTCAAGTCCACCCTGATCAAGGAGAAGATGGGTGATTTCAAGGAGCACATCGCTAAGTTCCAGTGGTACTAAAATATCTCCAAGGGAGGATAAGGGAATAAATTTGGGAGTGAAGCTGAACCATACCAAACTATGTGGATGGCAGCACTTGTAATAAAGTATTTTGGAGTTTTAAGAAGAGATTGAAGTTATGTAACGGAAGTCTCAGTGTCTTTAATAAAAGTCATGAGATCAATGGAATTTATGCTGTCATGACTTTCCTGTGTTGAATTATATGAGTTGCCACTCTAAGAGCAAAAGTCTCTGACCAATTTTCAAGGATACGAGAAAATTTTGGTCTATGCAGACATGAGTGCATTTCATTTTAAGTGTGGTAGTAACCACAGGTACCACCCGTTTAAGGAATTTGGATAAGTGAATACGGATGAAAAGAATGTGGAACCACCGCAACTATCCGGATGATAACCTTTGAGACCAAGATCGTTCGAAGCTGGAATGCTGAGAAAGGAATGATTGTGATGAAACCACACCCAAGGTTAAACAAACCAATGGAAAGGAAAATGAATTCCACAGAGTGGAATCCAGACAATAATAGGTCTGTGATTTGTTACCTCAAGGGTATAATGGAGTAAACTGAAGGTAATACTGGAATATGGATCGGTAGTAACCCCAAGAGGGAGATGAAGTTGTTCAAGTATTCGACTGAACCCACAAGTCACTGACCTCATGATTGATAAGGATCTAGCCCCACCTTTGTGAAGGCAGAGACCTGGAAGAAGCTACGACTGATCCGCAAACGTTCTCTTAGGAGTATACGAAAACCTAAGAGTTGTGAAGAAACGATAGATGTTTTTGCTTAGCTTGCAGAATCCATGGATTTATCCGAACCTCGTTCGTTGACAAGAAAAATTCCTGCAATGCTTGTGAGGAAGCCCAAGTGTTAGAATGCGAGATTCACTAAACCTTATACAAGGTAATGATTTTAGTGCGACATGGTTTGGCCACCATGCCGACTTACTCTTATCATTCTCTTGCTATTCGGAATGGTAAATCTGAGCGACTTACCCATAGTAAAGAGACGGCGTTCTTTGAAACTTTTGTTTAAGCCTTAGAATGGTATGATGAAAAACCCTTGTACATGGCAGTTGTTGCCCCACGTAGGAATTTTACGGTGAGGAATGAAGCAAAGACCCATTTTCATTGCAGGATAACCACTAATGGTAGACCACCATGAGATCATCGATAGGTTAATTAGAATGAACGCGAGACTCGTCAGCTAAGAAGACCCACTATCGTAGGAAAGTGCATTTTTCCTGATAGGACTCAAGATTTTGATTTAATGGAAGAGCCTCATTGAAGGATCCATCGTGAGGATTGTGAAGAGACATATGTACCCACAGGACTGCCACGATCTTGAGGAACCAATAACTCTCATTTTAAGTGTGGTAGACCCCACACCTTCTTGGTCAATGGAATTGCTAGAAGACCCCAAACCCTAACCTTTTCTTTCTAGCCCCTTCGAATCTCGAGGACGAGATTCATTTTAAGTGTGGTACTTTGTAACATCCCAAACCTTGGAATGTTATAATAAATAATAGAATGAATGATTGTTTGCTTGAGTGGTTGAAAGTGAGTGAAAATTTGAAACTTTTTGAAAACTTTTGAATGAGAGGGAATAAAATGACTTTCCCAAAACTTTCACTCTGCAGGAATTCAAATTCATTTCATCATAAAATCCCAGAGTGAAGATGATATGACTTCTTCCATTTAAAGAAATGAAAAGGGATTTGAAAATGGTTTGAATTTCAATTGAAACTATTTCAAATTCAGAAACTTTATGCAACTCAATGATTTTCATGAGAGAGGATAAAAGGACTTCTTCAAATTATATGAAATATGAGTTGGAAGTTTAAAAGAAGGATATGAAAACTATTTGAGAAATTCTCATATGGAGTTTCATTTCCATATTTGAATTCCCTATTTGAATTTATAAGTTTTCAAACCCCCTTGACAAAGTTTTTGAGAGGAGTAATATGACACTCCAAACCAGGGGTATTTTTGTGAAGTTTTTGAGTCATAAAACCCAAGTGGTTATTTGAAAAATATTTGCAAAAATAAATAAAGCCATCTAGGCATTTTCTGAAAATAATTTTTTTTAAAGTATTCAATTTGGCCGTGGAAAAATGTCCATTAAATGGAATTTATTTCCCTGATCATTTTCATGTATAAAACTTTATTTTTTGGACTGGCTATGAATGCCTTAATGCTGTTTTTATTGCTCTGGTAATTAATATAGAAAGGAGTTAACGCGTGTATTAAGCCCACCGGCCCACCTGCCCCTGATCTCTCCCCCGAAACCTCTCCGCATCGGCCGCCCGACGCGCTGATATCTCCCTCTCTCTCTGAAGCCCCGGTCCCACCGCCCGACCGAGCCAATCCGCGGTCGTCCCCTCCACCGCGCCCCTGACTTTGCCGGCGAGTTCATCGCCTGGATCTCGCTCCTCCTTCCCTCTCCTGACCCCGCACCTGGCCTATATAAGAGCCGGTCCTCTCCGCTCTTTGCCCACCCTGAAAACCCCTCTTTTCCCTCGCCAGAACGCCCCACCACTGCCTCGCCGGAGTTCGGCCACCTCCCGAAGCTCCCGGAGCACGTGCTGCTCACCACCGTCACCCCATCGCCTCTCCGACGCCACCAACCGACGCCGGAGGTCCGCCGCCATCGACTGGACCCCTCGAACGACGTCCCCGACCACCAGAGCACCGCCCCCATCGACCTCGCCTCCTCTGCCTCACCGGAGACCATGCCGGAGCTCCCCACCCCTCTGTAAGTCACCGGCAACGCCATCCACCGTCATATCTAGAACCAACGCGCTAGATTAGATCTTTTAATTCCCAAACCGTTTTCTTCTAGCGTTCGGCCATCCGCTCGCTAGCCCCCACATGCACACGGCCTCGGCCAACCACAAGCCACGTAGCCCCTGTTTGTTAGATAATTTTTTTTCTTTTTCTTTTTTTCTTTTAGAAAACAGAATAGGTTCTGTTTTTATTTTTGTTATATCTTTTATGTTGTTGATAGTTTTTGATTGAGTATTTTTGCATTGTGTCATAAATTTGCTCTAGTTTCTGTTGATATCAAATTTGACCATATTTGAATATTTCAAAATTTATTTCAAACAGATTTGATTCAAATCTTGTTTTCTGAATAAGTTGAGTTTAAAAATATATTTTGAGTTGATTCTTTTTGCTACTTGTCACTAGTGACCTTAGTTATCAGTAGGTGGAGTTTGGAAATTTTTAGAATATTTTGACATAGTATTTTCAACCAAAACAGATTATGTTTAGTTCTTTTAAGTTATTTATATTCCTTTTCTTTTAAAATTTCTTTAAATTATTTTCTTGATAAATTTTATAAGTTTTCTGTTAGATAATAGTAGCCCTTCAAAACAAATAATATTTTATTAGTTGGTTGCATGAAAATCAATTCTAGTTCAACTATAACTTGAAATTGATTTTTCATTGCTATGTTGATCTTCTTTTTGAAAAGAGTTTCGACAAAATGTTTTATAAGTTTGATTTGCTGTTAGTCAAGGTTTAGACCAGAAACAATTTGTATTATAGTTGAGATTGTTTGTGGTTTAAGCCAAGGATGACTTTGCTTATTATCAAAAGAAAAGTCTTTTTGTTCTTTTTACAAAATAAAGACTTATGAGAAAAATACTTTCTGTTAATTATTTGTTTTAAAATTTGTTTTTCTTTTATAAACTTAGTGTTTTCTTGCTGACATATTCTAGTAGATAAAAACTTATGTTGTTAGAGTATTGTTTTCAAAATTATTATTTGTTCTTCAAAAGTAATTCTTTTTGCTAAGTAAAACATTTACCAAACTATTTTGGTTTATATTTTTCCTTGTTTGTGTTCTCACCTTGAAAATAGGATCATTTGTAGAGAAAACCAACCTTTGGTTGTGTTGATGTAGATTTGTGATCTTAACTTTTGTCTTAAGTATTTCCTTCATCACCACCTTAGTTGTGATGATGTAGTTTTGATATTTGAGTTTTGTCTTAAGTATTTCCTTTATCACCACCTTAGTTGTGATGATGTAGTTTTTATATTTGAGTCTTGTCTTAAGTATTTCCTTCATCACCACCTTAGTGGTGACGATGTAGTTTTTGTTGATTTCAACTTTTTTCTTAAGTATTTCCTTCATCACCACCATGTTGCTTTTGGTTTTGTGTTGCCTTTTTGATTGTTAGAATTGATTGCTAGTATGATTGCTTATAAGTATGCAATGTTTGATTATTTAGATTTTATCGGAGAGTGACGAATAGTCTATCAAGTTACTTCTGAGAGCGATATTATTTCTTCATCAATAGTACAGGCAAGTTCACTTTGACCATCCATTTCATACCTATGTGTTATTGCATGTAGTGACATCCTTCAACAAATCCCTCTAGTAGCGTTATTGAAATTCTTGTAGTTGAGTAGAATGCATGAGGTAGGAACCCACCACCTGTTATAGAAGCCCCGGGAACGTTAGTTATTTCAATGCTATGCTAAAGTAGACGGGGTCTGGTATGAGTGATCATGAGTGGTGTGAGAAGGAGGACTCTACGTCAAGACGACAACTTCATGAAGACATCTTCAAGTCCTGCACCTTCAAGACCTCAAGACTTCAAGACTCGAGAAGCAAGTCATCAATACACATTACTGGGTGAAGGATGGTTTTGAACGGCGCCCTGGGGAATCCAGTGGTTAGCCTAGGTGTTGCTGGGGAAGTGCCAGTATTCACGCGGAAAGCCTCACCCAGACTCAAAGAGACGGATGAATACTTCATGCCCGGAAGGTTACCTATGTAGCCACAAGTCAATATGGGCTCTGGCTTGGTTGATCTTTGTTGTGAATTTGTCTAGGCAGTGCTACGAGAAGTAGTCGACATTAGGATTGGGATGGGCACTGTCGGTATTCAGAGAACAACTCTGAAAGACCATGTTTCATTCATCCTATTCTCAAACACATGTAGTGCGAGGACTTACCAGGAGGGAACGAATCTTGTGGGTAAAGTACACAACACTCTACAGAGTTAAACCTAATCGATTAGCCGTGTCCCCGGTTATGGACAATTTGAGCTTCTAGACTTGGATCTATCTCTGAACTCTCAACACTGGATTGAGAACTAATTTTGGGCAACTTATGATACTTATGGGTATTTAGACATTGGTTGGCGGAACCATGTCATGTTAGGTAAATCCATAGTGAAATTCTTGATATTCCTTTGTTGTAGGAAAAACAAAAGTAGCTTTTACGCAAAAACTTAGCCACAGAGCCACAAAGCCTTTGCATATAGAATAGTTTATATCTTCTATTTCTGCTATGGTGATCTTGCCAGTACATTCCATGTACTGACCTAGACGGCTGCGACGTATCATGTTGCAGGTACTCTTCTACGACGGGTAAGAGTGCGATTCAGGGTTACGGTCCGCACTCAACCTGCCGTTGGTGATATTGGGACTCCACTCCCATTGACCGCTTGCGCTGAAATTTTAAGGTATATATCAGTTTTACGTTAATTACATGTGATTGCACTTTGATATATACATTGATGTACTGTGTGTGCCAGCATACTGATCCAGGGATGGCACGGAACACATAGAGGCTTGACTCGTTTTGAGTCGGGTCGCTACATCCACTGTTCTAGGACTACTTTTGGGCCGCAAAGATCGGTGTTTTCGGTGGTAGAGTAGATGTGCAGGACGGATTATGGTTGAAGGAAGGACGAATTTTGGCTTTGCAGGGTGGTGATCATGATCAAGGGTTGGCGGTCGATTTTGGGTTAAATTAGTGGGGGTTTGATTATTATTGTCGATCCAAGTGTGTAGAATGAGTTATGTTATGAATGCACAACTGTTTGACAATAATCACGCAACAAATTTGCAGCTTTTGCTTGACCCCTATTTTTGTCTATCGTTTGGAGTTGCAAGTCTGAACATGTTCGATTTTACAGATATACACATGTTGATTTCAGTAAAAAAATCTATAGGTTAATGATTTGGTGTAGTAATAGGATGAATGTGCAATGGTCAATGTAGTAGACTACCTCTGCCCTTTGCAATGTAGTAGATTACCTCTGCCCTGTTTCTTGTCTGTAATTTAGGTCTAAATATTGCTTTTCATTTTTTCAGTTACCTCAGGAGAAGAAAGTTTGTTGTTCTCAACAGAGTTTGAGCATAATGGCATATTCATAGGAGAAGTAGTTAATAGATCCTACCTTTACAATACATATATAACCTTTGATTACTGTCATGCAAACACTTGATCACTGTCAATGGTGAAGTACTGTTTGGACATGTTGGATTGCTCCCATGGTTTTCCTGATTTGCAAGTGTACTGGTGCTTGCAAGGAAAGGGCGTTGTTGATGGTCTTGTTTGTGTGGATAGTGAAGAGGTGATTGCTGCTATGGTCAATGCAAGCAAAGAAGCCAAGAATCTGCCGTTGATAGTGGATGAGGAGAACAAGATCAGAAAAAATTATGAAGATGTGATCATTGATGCCCCCCTCTGCCAAATGTTATTATTCCAAGAGGAGCTGAAGGAGGAGAAGAAGTAGAGCATGGAGAGGGTAGAGGTGAAGAAGACCATGGAGGGGACAATGCAGATGCAGATCAAGGAGAGGACATAGAGGAAGAGGAGCATGAAGATGGAAGAGGTGAAGAAGACCATGGAGAGGATAGAGCAGATGCAGATGCAGAGCAAGGAGAGGACAGAGAGGAAGAGGAGCATGGAGAGGAAACTAATTTGGATTTTGATGAGAGTGACTATGATGTGGAAGATATGGATGATGATTTCTTCATTGAGAATATAGATGTAGATGTTGGTGATAACAATTAGGATGAAGGATATATACCAGAGGATGACCCTTTGGGTGATGATGATCTCAACCAGTCTGAGAATCTGAACTACACATTTAGGGCCTACAATCCAGAAGTTGACATGAACAATCTAGTGTTCAGGGTAGGGCTTGCGTTTGGTGAAATGAAAGAGCTGAGGATGGCACTTGATGCCTACACTGTGAGGAACAAAGTTAAAATTTCCAAAGTAAGAAATGAGAGTGAGAAGCTTAATGTTGTTTGTTCTCAAGGATGCCCTTGGCTACTTAAAGCTTCAAAGGACAATAGCACTAGAAGGATTTTAATAAGGCAGTACAATGGCAATCACACATACCATAAACACTTTGACTCAAAGTGTATGACTATTAAGATTCTTACATAGAAATCCATTGATGAGTTTAGACACAACCAAAAAATGGATCTTGCAACATTTGGGAACAAAGTGCAGAGATAGTTCAAGTTGATGCGAAACAAAATGAAACTAAGAAGAGCTAGAAAGGCATCACTTGCTATCATCCATGGAGATGAAGCACAACAATACAACCAGCTATGGGATTTTGGACAAGAACTGAGAAGGTGCAACCTGTCGACGTTCTGGGAATGGGGGTACCCACACCTACCTTCCTGCGGCCCAGGACATGGCCCACCTCATCAGCCAGACATGGCTTGGCATGGCTCCACTCAAGGCAAGGCCCTCGCGAGGACCCTAGGCTCGAGAGGAAGAATGACACCAAGACTAGCAAGGATGGGCCTCCTCATCCCCCCTCCGGAGCGGCCGAGATCTCTATGCAGAACCCGGCCTCACGAGTCAAAGATGACGCATGGAAGGACAGGCGGGCGCTAGCGCTCTAGGTGGTGCAGTTTCCCCTTTGGTGCAAAGGGAGCAGGGACGTATGCGGGTTCCCAAAGCGCCACCCAAAGGTTTCCATTCCAATGCAACAAGACCACAACCACGAGCCCCGCAGGGCGGATGTCATTGCCGAGCCCACCTCTGCATCATCGACAACTACTTTGCAGGCGAAGACCACCTTTGGACAAGGCGGGGATGTACTCATGTCCCCCTTCAAATTTCGTCGTTGTGGGATCCCTTCCTGCCATTATGATAAGGGAAGAGGATCCGGGCCACTACTATATATAGAGGCTAGGCCGCACCGTAGGGAGGGATTCGGGAGAACCACTCGATGAACTACAAGGCAACGCAGAGAGCCAAGAACAACACTAAGAGCACCCTCGCGAGGCTCCACCACACCTCTCCGAGAGGCAATCCACCAAAGCAGGAGTAGGGTATTACGCTTCCCAACGACCCGAACCTGGGTAAACCACCGTGTTCATCTTCTTCCTCGTCATCGTGCAATTTCGCCGTAGTAACCATCAAGTAGCGAGCTAAGTAGGGCGAGGCTGCAGGGGATCTTCGCACACGCTCCTATGTTCGAACCTTGAGGGTTTTGTGGAGCCCAAAATCCGACACAACCCTTGGAGAAAAATTATTGTGAGAACTACCAAGGTCAAGGAGACAGATGATGTGCTTCCAAAGGACCATTTTTCATCACTGTACTGGTCCTATGATGCTTGCAAGAGAGGCTTTCTAAAGGGATGTAGGCTTATAATATTTGTTGATGGATGTCACTTGAAGAGTAGATACAAAGGCCAGCTACTATCAACAATGGTCATAGACCCAAATGATTGAATATTTCCTATTGCCATGGGACTAGTAGAAGTGGAATCTACTTATACATGGGAGTGGTTTTTGACAACACTTAATAACGACCTCAACACTATCAACACATGCCAATATACTATCATGAGTGACAAGAATAAGGTAATGCTAGCTCTTGTAATGTTGTTATGTTACACTTGTAATGTAAATGTGCTGTCTACAAATGTGAGATGTCATGTGTTCTTATCTGTGACTTTCTGCCAATTTTCATGGTTTAATAAATGCAGTTGTGAAAGTTTTTCCAGATGCAGAGCATAGATTTTGTGTGAGGCACTTACACTAGAACTTCCACAAGCTTTTCAAAGGGGAAACATTGAAAAACCTGCTCTGGGCCATTGCATGATAAACCAATTTACCAAAGTGGAACCTGAACAAAGAGAAAACGATGGAGGACAACATTGAGGCTTTCAACTGGCTAGAGGATAAGCCACCTAACCAATGGGTGAAGAAATTCTTCAGTGACTTCCCAAAATGTGATATCCTCTTGAACAATATGTCTGAGGTCTACAACAGGTAAGTTCTCAGTTCTTATATGTGTGTTTAAATAGTTTTTCCTAGTAAGGCTTTCTGCAGTTTGCTCATCATATGTGTGTTTCACATATTGCAGCTACATATTAGAAGCCAGAGGTTTGTGCATTATATCCATGTTAGAATGTATCTTGGGAATAATTTCATTATGACATGCTAGCAAGCATAGGGAAGAAGTGGAGAAGTGGACTGGAAGAATTTGTCCAAAAATCAAGAAGAAGCTGGAGAAGAATGCTGAGTTGAGTGCCAACTGTTTTCCAAGAGAAGCTGGCAATGGTATTTACCATGTGCAATCTGGACCCAACTCATACATAGTTGACATCATTGGTAGAAGTTGTGATTGCAAGAGCTGGGGGTTAAGTGGAATCCTTTGTCCACATGTTATAGCAGTTTGTAGGGCTGAGAGGATTAACCCTGAAGAGTTGGTCCACAAGTGTTACACCATTGAAACTTATTTGAAAGCCTGTGGTCACAGAATCATGCCTCTCAAAGACAAGGCCCACTGGGAGAAACTAAATGGTATTAACATCCACCCCCATGTGTTTACTAAGGTCATGGGAAGACCGGCCACAAAAATAAGGAAAACTCCAGAAGAGAAGAAGAAGAAAGATGGCACAATTTATCTGAATAAGAAGGGTGTGGCTATGCACTCTTCAGTTTGTGGAAGAGATGATCACAACAAAAGGGGTCATGGTAAATACATTGAAAGGCAAATGCTGGAGCCAGAAGTTGGAGTTGAAGTGGATGATGAGTTTGCATGTCCTGAAATTCTTCAGGTTAGTAGCATCTACATCACTAAATTTGAATGCACTTAATTCCATTTTTGTACTGACCTCATTTTCATGTGCAAGATATACTAACTTAGAACAACAACCATAGGCTGGATCCAATTAGTGATAGGAGCAACATGGTGTACACAATGGGACAAGAGGTATTTGCCTACATTTTATAAAATATTGCATTGAATATTGCACAAAATGCGACATTGAATATTGCACAAAATGTTACAATGAATGTGGGAGAGGGCTCATGTGACAAGGATGGTGTCACCTGGAAACTTTTGTAACTGATGCCAGGGATTTGATCCCCCAAAGAAGAACAAACACAACTGCAACTGTTAGAGGAAGAACTAATATGGCAAGCATAGGCAAAAGAAGGGCAGCACCAGAAGTGGAACCAAATGCAGGTAAACTTTACTACACTTTACAAGAATTAGTCCATTTTCTGCAATGAAACAATAATTAGTCCATTTACTGAATTTACTACACTTTACAAATGCAGATGAGCCAGGAACAAGTGCCAATGCAGGAAGAGCAAACAAGAAAACAAGAGGTGGTGGAAGGACTGCTGGTGGAAGTACTGGAGGAAGAGGAGCTCGTGGAAGGACTAGAGCAACAAGAGTTGTTGTTGCTGCAAGAGGAAGTGCTAGTGGAGCTAGACCAGAAGAAACAGTTGGAAGAGGAGCTAGACCAGAAGCAGCAGTTGGAAGTGGAGCTTGAAGAGGAATTGAAGGAGGGAGAAGACCAGAAGATTATCCTCCGTGACAACTAACGTTTGGACATGATGGAGCAATCCCAGACTTGAATGAAGAGATTCTAGTGACCCAGAATGCCCCTAGGACTCTAGATAATTAGGTCATCACTGATATGTTGAATTAGTTCAACACTGAACTGCAAAAAGTCCCAGTTCATATATGAACTAGAAGCTTGAACAATCCCACTTTTTTGTAATGCAAAACCTTGTTACTGTGCAATGAAAGATCTACAAAACTTTGATCTAATTTGGGCTTTTTGTGTGTTTTTTGTGCTTTACGCAGTACAAATATGATCTGTTTTTTGTGCTTTTATGCAGTACAAATATGATGTGTTTTTGTGCTTTAGGCAGTACAACATGATATTCTGTTATATCAAGATGAACAAATATTGCACAAAATATAACAAAAAATAACTAGGCGATCCCGGGACTCGAACCTAGGACCTGGGGGTTTGTATAATAGCAGGTGGACCACTATGTAGGAGAGGCTGTTGAGAATAACATACGAACTGCACTACTTGTTTAAACCTCTTGTACTTCTTGGTCATCCGATCCCTAATCGATGGACACTGCATCGTCTGCCACCTTTGGCCAAACAGGACGCCGTCCGTACGCCGGTGGGCCACTGCATCGTCGCTTCCTTCCATTGCCTCTTCCCGCCATTGCCTCTTCCCTCCACTCCCTCTTCCCACCATTTCCTCTTTCCGCCACACCCAACATCTATAAAAGTCACGACGGTAACCATGGCCAAATTCGTGCCAAGCTCGAGCCACTATATATTAACAGCAATGTCGCGCAAGCTCATCACCACCTAGGCAACCTTCACCGGAACCTGGGATCATATCACCCATGGCGGTTCTTCCTCCACCCCTATTCAATCGCCCAATACATCTCCTTAGGAGCCTGAGCCCCTACCATGGGAGCCATGGCCAGCCGCCCCACTCCAGCCCCAGCTGTGGGAGCCATGGCCACCTGCGCTGGACCAACCCTAGCCATGCAAGCCATGGCCAGTTGCTCCGCTCCAGCCCCTACCATGACCTCCTCTTTAAGCTGTGCCCGCCTTTGATCAGCAGACCGCCCTGCTCAACTCCTACAACACTGCGGCGATGGAGCATGCCACTATCCTCGGTCTCGCGGCTCCTCTCGATGCAGACCCTGCTAGAGTGAGGGATGTCATGGCATGCAATGAACGCATGCATGACACCATGGTGAGAAGGCAAGATAAAGCAGTGGGGAAGTCACCTACGGAGTACATAGACCTGTCAACCGACGATGATTAAAGTTCAAATAGTTCAGAAAGTAGCAGGGAAGGCTCCTATGGAAGTTATGTGTTTCTGTGTTTTAGTGTTAGTGTTAAAAAATGGTGAGTGTCAGTGCTAATGCTCCCGTGAGTGCTACGTGGCTAGTGCTAAAAGTTAGTGAGATCTCTAATTGTTAGTCCTAAGTGGTCTAAGTGGTCAGTGTTAATCATGTCAGTGTTGCTGCTCAAGATTTGATTTCAATTTGCATTTCAGAGCTTCTTTAACTTGATAGTAAAACTTATCAAATCTATAGATAAGCAAATACATAGCTTGCAACATTTTCAGCATTTTAGCAACAACATAAGTCACACGATAACCCTGCTAAGCAATGCAACCACAACTCAAATAACAACACTAGGACCAACCACTATAGACAAATCTAATTTTCCCTACTCTTCCTCTGCTCATCTAATTTATTTCTCTCTTTCTGCATCCTCTGAATATCTTGTTCCTTCTCAAATAGAGCATTTTGCAGCTTCTTGTTGTCATCTACTAGCTTTTGAATTACCAGCCTTGATCTTCCCTTCCATGCATCATCCATCCACCTCAAATAACCACATGTGTTTAATCCATGTACATTCAAATTACACAAACACATTCAGCGGCAGTGCAAAATTGAGGGAATGTGCAAAATTCAGTCACCGTGCAAAATTGCCTAATGTTATACCTCATATGGACAACTCATAAATCGTCGGCCTGAATTAAATCCTTCGTTGCAAACCCTAAGGACTGGCCTCAGATTGCACCCACATTCGGCTCCATCCTGCTCCATCTCACATTCAATCTTTTGAGCCCCCTAAAATTCGAAAGAGCCATCAAATACAAGAAAAATACAACAAGAAATCGAGAAAGAACGCACCTTCATCACTTTTTTCGAGCCAAAACTGAGCTCTGAGGTCACTATCCACTCATCATACATGTCGCCGCCACTGGTGTAGGGTGCTTCCTTAACAACACTGTTCGTTTTGGACTCTAATTTGCATGATTTGAATGAAACTAACCCGGAGTGGCGTTGCTTTCAACAGAACTACCATGGTGTTGTTTTTGTGCAGAAATAAAAGTTCTCGGAATCGAACAAAACTTTTTGGAGAATTATTTTACAATAAATAAAAAATACTGGAGCCAATAACCACCAGAGGGGGTGCTCTGGTTCGGCACGATACACCCAGGCATGCCCTAGTCGATTGTGCCCATCTCGTGGCCCTGCTGACCCTAATTCCGGCACTAGAAATTCCTATTTCCGAAGAAAAAAAAATCAAGGAGCAAGTTTCATTACATTTTATGATACGGAGCCACCTACACCTCCTGCTCTTCATTGGGAGGCCAGATCTAGAGCCCGTTTGGGGCTCCGGAGAGGGGAATCTTCGATCTTCATCATCATCAACCCTCCTTCATCGCCAATTCCATGATGCTCCCCACCGGGAGTGAGTATCTCCTTCATAGGCTTGCTGGTCGGTGAGGAGTTGGATGAGATTCATCATGTAATTGGGTTAGTTTTGTTAGGGCTTGATCCCTAGTATCCACTATGTTCTAAGATTGATGTTGATATGACTTTGCCATGCTTAATGCTTGTCACTAGGTCCCGAGTGTAATGATTTCATATCTGAACCTTTTATGTTATCATCATTATATATATGTTCTAGATCCGATCTTGCCTAGTCATATGCACCTATTACATGTTATGATCCGTAAACCACGGGGTGACAGTAATCGGGATACTTTCTGGTGATGACCGTAGTTTGAGGAGTTCATGTATTCACTATGTGTTAATGCTTTGTTCCAATTCTCTATTAATAGGATACCTTAATATCCCTTAGTTTCCTTATGGACCCCGCTACCACGGAAGGGTAGGGCAAAAGATGTCATGCAAGTTCTTTTCCATAAGCATGTATGACTACTTACGGAATACACGCCTACATTACATTGATAAACTAGAGCTAATTCCTTGTCTCCCTAGGTTATGACTGTTATATGATGAATATCATCCAACGAATACACCGAGCCTATGAGTTTTCCACATATTGTTCTTGCTAAGTTACTACTGCTGCTGTCACTATTGCACTTGCTACAAAATCATTACTGCTATTGTTACCGCTACTATTACTTTTACCACTACTATGAAACTATCATATTACTGTGCTACTGATCATTTTTATGTAGATATTTAATCTCTAGGTGTGGTTGAATTTACAACTCAACTGCTAATACTCTCAAATATTCTTTGGCTCCCCTTGTGTCGAATCTATAAATTTGCGTTGAATACTCCACCCTCAAAAACTGTTGCGACCCCCTATACTTTTGGGTTATCAAGACCTTTTTCTGGTGCCATTGCGGGGAGCATATCTATATTTTCTAAGTCACTTGGGATTTATATCAATCTATAACTATGAAGAATCTGAAGGATACAAGAACCAAGATCGTTCCCTCTAAGACGAGGGGCGGTACGGATTTTCCATCACACACTACACTTGATTCACCTTATGTTCTAAGTAGATCCGCAACACCACCACATGCTATTGATCCTGATATGTCGCAATCTATTGATGATGCTACTTCTACTATGAATGATGCTTATGATGATGCTAGTACCTTGCTTGATGATAGTGTGTCACTTGGTGAATTTCTTGATGAACAAATTGCTAGAGCTAAAGAGAATGAAATTATCGAAACTGATGAATTCTTTGAAACTAATGAAGTCTTTGAAACTGATAATTATGAAACACTTATTAGACCTAGCTCTCCTAGATTTTAAATGCCTAAGATACCTAAGGATTATGTTATGGATGGAGAAGTAGCTAGAGACATTCTTGGTTGTAAGGATAGAAATGATCTGAATAAACTACTATGCAAGTATAAAAAAAGACTTTGTGGATAGAAAACATGGTAAATAAAGAGAGACATGGGTTCATAAACCCATGCCTTTCCACCTAAATCATCTAAGAAAAAAGATGATGAAGAATTTGAACGCTTTGCTAAAATGATTAGGTCGGTATTTTTGTGTACCCGCTTAACTGATATCTTAAAGATGCCTCCTTATGCTAAATACATGAAAGACATCATCACTAATAAAAGAAAGATACCTGAAGTTGAAAACTCCACCATGCTTGCTAATTATCCTTTTAAGGATGGAGTACCTAAAAAACTTGGAGATCCTGGAATACCAACTATACATTGCTCCATTAAAAGAAATTATGTCAAAACTTCTTTGTGTGATTTGGGAGCTGGTGTTAGTGTTATGCCTTTCTCTTTATATAAAAGACTTGATTTGAATAAACTCACGCCTACTGAAATATCTTTGCAAATGGCTGACAAATTATCTGCCATACCTATCGGTATTTGTGAGGGTGTGCCTATTGTTGTTGCAAAATGTTACTATCTTAACAGACTTTGTTATTCTTGAGATGCCCGAGGACAACAACATGTCGATTATCCTTGGTAGACTCTATTTGAATACTGGAGGGGCTCTTATTGATTGCAATAAAAGCAAAGTCACTTTTCATATCAATGGTAATGAGCATACGGTCCACTTTCCGAAGAAACAATTCCAAGTGAATGGTGTAAACGTTATTGAAAATTCTCCGACACTCACTATTGGAAGCTTTCAACTACCTCTACCTATTGCTCAAAAGAAATATGATACAATTATGTTTGGGGATATGCATATCCCCGTTGAGGTAACTTAGTGTTTTACGAAAGTTCTTTGGTTTCATGCTAATCGAAAGAGGTTGTTAATAAGACTTGATCAACCTTATTAATGGATCATTTTTGAGAGGTATGAAGTTGATGAATTCAGTAGACACCATCTTTTGTATACACCTTTTGTTTTTTTGTTTTTCTTAGTTAAATAAAATAAAATGCGATGTTTATCTTGTTTTCTGATTTCTCCATGCAATAAAAAATGACCCAAAAATGTAAGTTCTCAGAATGTCCTGAAAATTTAATACGATTATATATATATATTTATGAATTTCTGGTGCAAATAACATGAGAGGGGGTGTAGATGGTTCCCACAAGACACCAAAGCATGCTAGCAACCCCAGACGCGCCCTGGTGGGTTGTGGTCCCCACGTGGGTCCCCTCACTTACCTCTTTAGCCCATTTCATCTCCTACCTCTAGAAAAAAATCACCATAGCTCTCTCTCTCTCTCTCGTGCTCTTGCTCTCAAACTCGTGATTTTGATCTCTTTGCTCGAAGCTCCATTTCCAAAAGTGTTTTGGGGGATTGCTTCTTGGTATGTGACTCCCCCATTGATCTAACTAGTTTTTGATTTAGTGGTTTATATTTTGAATAATTAGCTACTCTTGGTGCTGTTGTAGATGGGCTTGCATGTTGAATTCTTAGAGTTCTAAGTAGTTTGAATGCTTAATATGGCCTCTAGGCATCCTATGAGTAGTTGCTATCAATATTGTGAAGTTTTGTTAACAAAATTTTGTGTCCCAATTTTTTTCGAGAAATTATTCGCCAATAAAATGCAATTTTTAGGAGTTCTTCGAGGAGGAGTTCCTCGGAGGCATCATCAAGTGGAAGTTTTGTCCGACAATCCTATGTTGAACCAAGTGCAATGTCGATGCGGGAGGCCGACACCAAATCGTGCGTTTGGCCGTGTAATACATTCATGGATGGTGCAAGTATCAAGGAAGAATTTGAACAGTATGTTCACAACACCGATCTCGCTCCCTTCATCAAAGATAAGTGCACCCAACACCTCAACCTCACAAAGGCAGTTACTTAGAAATTTAAACATTTTCCTCGTGAGTTTAGAGTTTCATTTAGCCTTTATAATAATTCTTTCACCCTGCCTTTAGATGTGTTCTCTGAAGCGTGCAAAATTCCATATTGGGGTTCGCTGGATGAACCACCAACATCTGAGTATGAGTGTGGGGACCCCGACTCATAAGTCGTGGTCACCGAATGCACATGCACAGTGATCCTAGAGATCAATGCTCACTCAACACATAGAAACTGGCATACAAGAGTCTTACATCCTTACATACTGTCTTACACAAATAAATGCCAACTAGACCAAGTCTTACATAGATAGGACCACAAGGGCCAAACACTTAAACATAACAAGCACCGGAAATCTTAATCGAAAGCGTAGAACCATGCCATCTGTCATAACCTACAGGCATTCTGACTAGGAAGCGTCCTAGTTCACATGTTCGTCACCAACAAACTCTTCACCATATTCCTGCTCTTCCATGCCTGGCCAATTAAATAACCAATGGCAAGCCAATGTGTACTTTGAATATACTCACAAGCAACCCATGTTTTGGAACATGGTATAACAATGCATGATATATCACTAACTAGGCAAGTTTTGCAAAAAGCTAGTTTTAAGTGCAATGACATGATCAAGTAATTAAGTATGCTTGCATTAACCGATGACATGTATTCATGTAAACAAGTCACGGCCATCATCATAAGCAGGGTCTGAATATCTCATGCTCATCATCATGCCAAGTCATCGGACTTAGCTCAGGTATCATCTCTATGTCATCCACACACGTACACATACCAAGTTTACGAAAACATCGGAAGTAGTTTAAGCAGGACCTCCATCTGTCCATGACCATGGACATGGCTATTCGAATAGTTTTACACTCTGCAAAGGTTGCACACTTTACCAACAAGACTCGGGGAACTTCCGTGTCATCCATGACTCCGGTATATAACATACCCGCGGTAAGTACCCAAACAACGCCTTCCCCTAGTGATACTAAACAAAGAGTCCACTCGTTGGTGCCATCCCTCATGATATACATCACTCGTATCATACATGAGGGCACGCAACGGTGTGCCCGGTGCCTGTAAATACAACGCATTGTCGCCCTACCAGGCACGACCTCGTATCGAGAGTGACCACGTCACTCCCACCACTAGTAATGCATGCTCTCTGCTAGTCCCACCAAAGTAATCAACAAATCCCCATCCCATAAGGGGTATCGTGGTTGTGCATGTAATGTTGGGACGGTCAACAAATCTTAAAACTCTCCGTTTTCAAAAAACACACACAACTTGCTTCGGTACACCACTTCTTTATCAAGTGGTTACCTAGCTCATCATCATCTCCCTTGGGCATTAGTGGCAACCGACGAGGTTTTCGAGAAAGTATTTTAAATCATTTCATTTCTGACACCATGCATATTACCATCCCATTTGCATAGCATCAGCTAAGCATCCTATCTACACCCACCCGCACCACCCTCATAAGGATGGTAGGTTCATGCACGATGCAAGTGTCAATAGTAAAGTATCAGAGGAATCCCATCGAAGGGGGGTACCACATCAACATGGTCAATTCATCGAAATAGAAGGTGCTATATGACATGCATCAAAAAGTTTCTTAACATGGTTAAAGGGCTGCTTGCCTGGCTCAACAAAGTCTTCAGGGTCTTCAAAGTCTTCAGGTCCAACTCCCTCGTCAATAGCACAATCTATCATCGCGAAAAATAACAGTAAAATAAGCATCACACAAAAACAGAGCACAAACTATACTTCTAAAATGCTACCCTACTCTGATAAATACTACACACTATTCTAAGAATATTTCTCTAGGATTTTAATGTTAAAGAGGTTTTCAAAACTGTTTAAAACATAGGATAAGAATACCTAAAAGAGGTTTTTAAAACTAAAATAGTACATAAAGATTTTCAAAAATTTATACAACCGACACTGTAAAATACTACAAATTATTATAGGAATTTAGGTGGAATTTTTTTTGGAATATTACTTTGATTTGGAGCTGTGGAATTTTTGGAAAACCCCATAGAAAAGTAAAAAATAAAAGGAAAAGAAAAGGCCTCTATGCGTGGGCTAGAGGCAGCCAACAGCTGGGCCGGCCCAGCTAGCCAGCCAGCCAGCCAGCCAGCCCCGAGTGCGGCTAGGTTCAAACATGATGTGCGGGGGCCGAGTATTGGCGACAGCGAGGGGAGAGAGGGAGGCAAGGTAGAGGCCGACAGGTGGGGGCCACCTATCGGGTCCTTCTTCCTCCGCGGTGCCGAAGGGGGGAAAGCTCACCGGTGGCTAGAGGAGGCACGGCAGAGCTTAGAGATGGGGGGAATGGAACCAGGATGTCTCTGCCTGTCGGTCGGTGGAGGAGGCGGACGGGGAGGAGTAGTAGGTCGCCGACGACGAGAACTCGTGATGGAGGGTCCTCAGGTGGCGGTCGCCATTGATGTTCCCGAGCGCAAAATGATCGGGGAGGAAGGGGAAACGAGGCAGGGGCTCTCTACGGTATCAATGGAGAAGGAAAGAAGGCCGGAGCAGGCCGGTATCTCGAGATCGACAAAGCCCCGACGTGGCAGTGCCTCGGTCGATCCCGAGCACTGGTGCTCCGGGAGGTGACTTGGGTGGTTCAGGGGGTCTATTGAGAGCGGAAAGGGATCCTAGAGGGGAGGAGAGAGATCGGGGGAGGCCTTAAATAGGCGGGTACGAGTCCGTCGAGTGCTCCTGTGCCGGCAAGGTCGACGTCGTTGGGGCCCATGGGAGGAGGTGTGGGCATGTCTGGGGGTGTTCCTGGGGTGCGTCTAGGCTAGGGGGAGCGAGCGAGAGAGAGCGAAGCGCGCGCGTGTGAGGGAGAGGATTGGCCAAGAGGGTTGGCCATGGCGCGCATGTGGGCGGTCGTTGGAGGAGGAGAGAGCAGGGTGCCGACAGGGTGGCGTGACATGGACATTGAGGGCGGCTAAGTGGCGAGAGGGGGAGGCTCGAGGCTGTCGGGGCCATGGAGTGAGCTACGGCTACAGTGTGGTCGGGCACTGTAGCACGCTCCAGAGTGCGCGTATGGCATGCTATGGCATGCCAACGGCGTCCTGGGCGCGGCCAACCCTGTCCAGTGGGTCCAAGGGGAGTATACTATGTGAAAAAGGCATAGGATGCTCTAGGGAGTAACTTAGAGTAAGAGGGAAGGGGAAAGAGAAGGAGATTCCCGCTATCCAGGGATAAAAATGGGGTTTTACCCCACTGAACCATGGAGCCGAGGCTTGAAATTTTTACTGTGGGTAGAGTGTGATAATGTGGGACTATGGTAAAACTTTAGACTCAAGGAGAATAGATGAAGGGGGCCAAACTTGGATTCTACCAATCAGCCAGAAGGTGTTTGATGGAGTTTTAGGCAAGCAAATGGAGTTTGCTTGACATGAGATTTAACAGTATGGAAATGTAGGTAAAAATAGGGAGGATCACCAAGTTTGAGGTTATTTGAAGAAAGTTGATAGTACAAACTTGGAAAACCCTATAATTCAACAGAATCAGATTTCTGTAGATCCAGACATGCAATCCTGTGCTCCCAAATCCACAACTTGGTGTGGTATCATTATTTGGGGTTTAGAATATGCCCATAAAGTTTGATGTCAATAGGACAAACTTCACAATGTAAAGTTTTCCAAATTTGAATCTGGATAGAGAGGGTTTTGGAATATTTTGATGAAGCAAAACAATTGGGATAGAGATGAAACCTTGCAAGACCATAACATATATCATGTTTGACCTGCTAGAATTTTCTTGGAATATTTTGAGAATATTTCTTATAGAAATATTTCAAAAGCTTGATTTAAGCAGAAAGGGTTTTGAGGGGGTTTGCCCATGATTTTGATCATGACCATGTGTTGAAACTCATATATATGGATAATATATGTCCACTGAGTTTCCTTAGATTTTATCAAATATTTCTAAAGCATTTAAAAAATCCCTATAAAAGACCATTTCCGGCCTTAAGAAAAAGCCTTTAAATAAAACAGGCAAGTAATCATGAAAATTAATATCTCGTGGTTTTGTCAAGTCATATATATAGTACGTTTCAAATAAAGCCTTTGGGGAAAAAGTATCCACCCAATTTGAGGACTTGTAGTGCAAACCTCAACTCAGGGGGTTTTGAAAACCTAATTTGAATAAATCCTTTTTGGTCAAATAAATTTTGGTAAAAATATTTTTAGGTACTATACACATGGTAAGATTATTGGGCAAGATGTTTGGGTCAAGGAAGAGGAGTATAGATAGGACTAAAACCTAAGAGTGCCATACACACCAAACCAAGTAAACAAGCATCAAACAAATCAAACAAAAAAACAAGCCAATGCACTCAAAAAGTTTTAAATGGTTCCAAATTTTGTAAATCCAAGCATAGCAAAATGATACAAACACAGGGTGTGACAGACCTACCCCCTTACAAGAATCACGTCCCCGAGATTCCTGGGCTAAGCGCTCAAAAGATAAGGAAACTCAGATATAAGATAGTTTTCATGCACCCAGGTTCCTTCAGCTTCTGTGTGGTTGCTCCATTGGACCTTGAAGTACTTGATGGTGCGACCTCGGGTGCAACGCTCTGCTTCATCCAAAATACAAACTGGCCTCTCGTGATAAATGAGGTCTGGTTGAAGGTCGATGGGTTGATGATCGATGTCCTTGTAGAGGTCGGGGTGGTTGGGAACTTGAAGACACTTCTGGAGTTGTGACACGTGGAACACGTTGTGCACATCTGATAGCTTGGAAGGTAGCTCTAGATGGTAGGCAACTTCTCCTCGCGTAGCGGTGATCTTGAAGGGGTCGAGGTATCTTGGTGCCAGCTTTCCCTTGACGTGGAAGCGCTTGGTTCCCCTGAGGGGCATGACTCGGAGGTAGACATGGTCACCGACACAGAAGTTCACTTCTCAGCAGTGAGCACAACTCTTCTATCTTGACTTGGCAGTTTCAAGGCGCTCTCGGATGAGTTGAACTTGCTCTTCTGCCTCGTGGAGGATGTTTGGTCCAAAGACTAATCCTTCTTTGGTTTCTGGCCAGTTGAGGGGAGTACGACACTTGCGTCCATACAACACCTCGAATGGCGCCATATGAAGACTTGACTGATAGTTGTTGTTGTAGGAGAACTCGACGAATGGTAGGAAACCTTCCCACTTGGCTCCATATGTCAAAACACAAGAACGAAGCATATCTTCGAGTATCTGATTTACTCGTTCCGTCTGTCCACCGGTCTGGGGGTGAAAAGCAGTGCTGAAGGAGAGCTTGGTTCCCATTGCCCCTTGAAACATCTTCCAGAACCTTGAGGTGAACCGGGTGCCTCGGTCTGACACGATATCCTTAGGAACTCCATGAAGACTCACGATACGTTCGATGTAAAGGATGGATATCTTGTTACCATCATAGGTGGTCTTGACAGGAATGAAATGGGCTACCTTGGTCAGGTGATCGACAATGACCCAAATGGAATCATGTCCCTTGCTAGACCTTGGTAATCCGGTGATGAAGTCCATCCCGACTTTGTCCCACTTCCATCCAGGCATTTTGAGAGGTTGCAGCAGTCCAGCAGGTCACTAATGCTCAGCTTTGACTCTGTAACATATGTCACACTTAGCAACAAAGGTGCCTATTTCCCATTTCATGCCATGCCACCAGAATCTTGTTTGAGGTCTTGGTACATCTTGGTTCCTCCAGGATGGATGGAATACAGAGTGTCATGAGATTCTTTCAAGATCAAGTCCTTGAGCTCTACTTTGTTGGGCATGCAGATGCGATTCCTGAACCATACACCTCCGTGTTCATCCACTGAGAATCCTGGGGCCTTGCCTGCCTTGATCTTCCTCTTGATGCCTTCAATGCTTTCGTGTCCCTTTTGGGCTTCCTTAATATCATCCATCAAGGTAGGATTTACTTCGAGGTTGGTGAGGAATCCAGGTGCAACTAGTTCCAAGCCAAAGCTTTCAAGCTCTTCATATAGGACATGTAGCCTTCCCTTAATCATAGCATTCAAGGAACAATCCTTTCTGCTTAAGGCGTCTGCTACCACATTAGCTTTTCTGGGGTGGTATTGAACACTGAGGTCATAGTCCTTGATCAACTCCAACCATCTCCACTGCCTCATGTCCAATTCCCTTTGAGTGAAAATATACTTCAAACTCTTGTGGTCTGTGTATATCTCACATCGCTTCCCCACAAGGTAATGCGCCATGTTTTCAAGGCGTGAACCACGAGTGCCAACTCAAGATCATGAGTAGCGTAGTTCTCTTCATGAGGACATAGCTGCCTGGATAGATATGCTACGACTCTGCCTTCTTGCATCGAAACACCTCCAAGCCCGGTTCTCGATGCATCACAATATATCACAAACTCCTTGTGAATATCGGGGGTGGCCAAAACTGATGCTGTGGTCAATCTCTTCTTGAGCTCCTGGAAGCTTTCTTCGCACTTCGGCGTCCATTCGAACTTCTTGTCCTTCTTCAAAAGCTGAGCCATGGGTTTGGCAATGCTCAAGAACCCTTCAACGAACTTGCGGTAATACCCCGCAAGTTCGAGGAAGCTTCTCACTTGCTCCACATTGGTTGGGGATTGCCATTCAGTCACGGCTTCAATCTTGGCAGGATCCACTGACAATCCTTCTACAGTCAACACATGACCCAAGAATCCAAGTTCACGCAGCCAGAATTCACACTTGCTGAACTTGGCATAATGCTGGTGCTCTCGAATCTTGTCTAGGACCAATCTCAAGTGTTGCTCATGTTCTTCTTCAGACTTGGAGAAGACGAGTATGTCATCAATGAAGACGACAACAAACTTGTCCAAGTACTCCATGAATATCTTGTTCATGAGGTACATGAAGTAGGCAGGGGCATTGCTTAACCCAAATGACATGACGGCGTATTCATACATACCATACCGGGTCATGAACGTTGTCTTCAGAATGTCTTGGAGTCTGATCTTCAGCTGGTAGTACCCGGACCTGAGGTCGATCTTGGAAAACACCTTAGCTCCATTCAGCTGATCGAATAGGTCTTCAATCTTGGGGAGTGGGTACTTGTTCTTTATTGTGACTTCATTGAGAGAGCGGTAGTCGACATAGAGTATGATAGTTCTGTCCCTCTTTGACACAAATAGAACATGTGATCCCCAAGGAGAGGCACTAGGGCGAATGAATCCTTTTCTGAGCTGCTCTGCCAGTTGCTTCTTCAATTCAGCCAACTCTTCGGATCCCATTCTATAGGGCTTCTTATAAATGGGTCCTCCTCTGGGCATTAGCTCAATGATGAACTTAATGTCGTGGTCAGGAGGCATTCTAGGCAGCTCATGAGGAAATACATCCGGGTATTCACATACCACTAGCACTTGATCCAACTCAATTCCCGATAGACAGTTAGCCCGAGGGGCTTGAGCAGAGGTAGGGTTGGGGACATACTCGACTTCCAGTTCTTGGCTATTGGTTATTGTAATGATCCTCTTGGCACAGTCCAAGTAGCCTTGGTTATTGGTTAGCCAATTCGTGCCGAGGATGACGTCCAAGCCCGGTGAATCCAGAACTATGATGTCTGCTAGGAAGTCTACCCCGCTGATGATAATCTCAACTCCTTTACATCCTATCTTAGACTTCATAACCTAACCCAGGGTTCGTATCAACATATGACTACCCAGGGGTGTAGGCTTCATGCCACTCTCTAGTGCAAACTTTTGAGTGACAAAAGAGTGCGAAGCTCCACAATCAAATAATACTGTTGCTGGGGTTGAGTTGACAAGGAATGTACCCAGTATGATGTCCGGGTCTTCCTGGGCTTCCTCTGCAGTGAGGTGATTCACACGACCCTTGCCATTGTTGGGCTGGTTGTAGGGAGCTGGGTTCTTTGGTGGTGCTCCATGGCTTTGACCTTGGTTTGGCGCATTGGGGCACATTGCATCAGGCTTCTTGTTGGGGCACAGCTTGGAGATGTGTCCAGGCTGACCACACCCAAAGCAAGTGACTTGACTATAGTTGTTGTTGTTGTTGTTGTTGTTGTTCCTCCCGATATTGTTCTTATTCGGGTTGTTGTAAACCGGCCTGGGATTGGCATACTGCTGAGGCTGGTAGCTCGAACGAGGCACAGGAGATCCAGCCTGCTGTGGCTGATAGGTTGGCTTGGCTGGGGCTGGCTACCAGGGGTGAGGCTTCTGGTTGCTGGAACTACCCTTGCTAATCATCTTGCGCTTGCGAGTGTCGTCTATGGCATGGCGCTTGTCTTCCAGCATGAGGGCCTTGTTCACCAGGCCGAAGAAGGTCCGACAGTCCCAGACGATGAGTTGGTACTATAGGGTTTGCTGGAGTCCTTCCATGAAGCGTTCCACCTTAGCAGCCTCCATGTTGACATCTTCAGGTGCATACCTTGACATCAGGTTGAACTTCCTGCATGTACTCCTTGACAGAGCCAATTCATTGCTTCAGCGCTTGGAATTCCCGCTTCTTGATAGCCATGATCCCAGAAGGAATGTGGGCAGTGCGAAATCCTTCCTTGAAGTCAGCCCAGGTGATCACATGGTCACCTTGCATGACCTTGAATCCATCCCACCAAGCTCTGGCGGTACCTCTGAGGCAGTGAGAGGCATGAAGCACCTTCTCACGATCCTCATTGCAGTTGACCAGTGCAAGGAGGTCCTCGATGGTGCGGATCCAGTCATCGGCATCCAAGGGTTCAGCAGTCTCGATGAAGGTTGGGGGCGAATTCCTCACGATCTCAAACAGAGTGAAGCAGCCATTGTCGTTCCTGCCTAGCTGCTAGTTGTTCGCGAGGGCTTGAGACATTTGATGGATAGTAGTGGTGTTGGCTTGGCGTTCCTCCCAGAGAACTTGGAGAAACTGACCTATGGTCATGTTCTCCGGTGGAGGTGGTGGCGGGGAATGTCGCCTTGTGGCTGCTGCTGGTGTCCTTCAGCCTGAGCAGTCCCACCAGTTTCCTGTTCCTGGCTGGAGTTGCCGGCTTCAGGGTTGGAGAAGGGGATGTTGCAGGTTACAATCACCATCCTATTTGGAGCAGCCAAGTCAAACAACTAGGATGGACTAGAGAAAAGCAATAACTGAGAAAGTGTGTCTAAGGGGGTTGGTATAGTGCAAGTGTGGTAAAACAAAGGTCGACATACCAACACATATATTAAGATAAGATAGACGATGGAGTCGCTTACATGTTGCCTAAGGCAAAAGCATGACTTGCATCAGAACACTAACAAAAACAATCAAAAATCACACATGGTTTCATATGAACCATTACATGGACTCGACTTCGCATGAGGGGTACATGACTGATCCACCCCTAGGGGTTCTCGGACTCAACTGGTCGAGTGCTCTGCTTCCTGCCCAAGAGGAAGAAATACTTGGTTGGTTGCTGGGACTCCTTTTGGCATGATGCCCATGTTTGCCATACCCGAAACGTGTGACGAGAATACAGAGGTTGCTACTCGGCCTTGGGTCAAGATGTCAGTGTTTTGGCGGAATAGCTCTCGAATGTGGTGAAGTTCTTGGCGAAGCTTCACAGACTCCTTAATCAGGTTGTGAACCAGACTATCGGTGGAGAGGCTGAAGTAGGTATGGAATCTGAGGGGCATGCCATCCTCCTTGGATGGAACCAATGTATGACTTTTGCCGATGTCATCCTTTCTGATGGGTAGGTAACAAGTAGCGGGCTCGTCAGCCATCTATGGAATGATGCCACAAAGGTGGACAAGTACCTTGCGTGCTACTATCTCGACTACGAGTGCCAGGTTTTCCATCTGTGGTCCTTCAAAGAACCAACTGTTCGGGGAGTCATTTGCCTTCACGAACACTTGAACGTGATACTCCTTCGTGATGGCATCGACCCAATGCTAATAGTAGAGGAAAACAGGTGGTTGGCGGAACCGACACTTCTCCGGGGTATCCTCAAGGAGTAGGGGAAAGCCGTATGCTAAGAGGAAACTACAAAGGTTTGAAGGGAGGAGAATTAGTAGAGTGTTGTGTGAAGAATAGAAGAGGTAATAAGGGCAGAACTCCTAAGTATAGGTGCTAGGTGTAGTTTTGGAAACGGTTTTATCCTAACTAATGTCCATGCTAACTAAGGGCTTCCTACAATCAAGATGGCTCTAATACCACCTCTATGGGGACCCCGACTCATAAGTCGTGGTCACCGAATGCATGTGCACAATGATCCCAGAGATCAATGCTCACTGAACACACAAAAACTGGAATACAAGAGTCTTACATCCTTACATACCGTCTTACACAATTAAAGTTCGACTAGGCCAAGTCTTACATAGATAGGGCCGCAAGGGCCAAACACTTAAACATAACAAGCAGCGGAAATCTTAATCGAAAGCATAGACCCATGCCATGTGCCGTAACCTACAGGCATTCTGACTAGGAAGCGTCCTAGTTCGCATGTTCGTCACCAACGAACTCTTCACCATATCCTGCTCTTCCATCCCTGGCCAATTAAATAACTAGTGGCAAGCCAATGAGTACTTTGAATGTACTCGCAAGCAACCGATGTTTTGGGACAAGGTATAACAATGCATGATATAGCACTAGGTAGGTAAGTTTTGCAGAAAGCTAGTTTTAAGTGCAATGACATGATCAAGTAATTAAGTATGCTTTCATTAACCGATGACAGGTATTCATGTAAACAAGTCACGGTCATCATCATAAGCAGGGGTTGAATATCTCATGATCATCATCATGGCAAGTCATCAGACTTTGCTCAGGTATCATCTCTGTGTCATCCACACACGTACACATACCATAAACTTGCTTATGACCGTGGACACGGCTATTCGAATAGTTTTACACTACAGAGGTTGCACACTTTACCCACAAGACCCAGGGAACTTTCGTGTCATCCACGACTCGCGATATGTAACATACCCTAGGTAAGAACCCAAACAATGCCTTTCCTTTAGCAATACTAAACAAAGAGTCCACTCGTTGGTTCCATCCCTCATTATATACATCACTCATATCATCCATGAGGGCTTGCAACAGTGTGCCCGGTGCCTTTAAAGACAACGCATGGTCGCCCTACCAGGCGCAATCGAGTGACCACGTCAATCCTGCCATTAGTAATGCGGGTTCTCTGCTAGTACCCACCAAATTAATCAACAAAGCCCCGTCCCATAAGGGGTATCGTGGTTGTGCATGTAAGGTTGGGACGGTCAGCAAATCTTAAAACTGTCCATTTTCGAAAAAGACACACACAACTTGCTCCGGTACACCACTTCTTTATCAAGTGGTTACCTAGCTCATCATCATCTCCCTCGGGCATTAGTGGCACCCGACGGGGTTTTTCAAAAATTCTTTGAAATCATTTCCTTTCCGACACCATGCATATTCCCATCCCATTTGCGTAGCATCATCTAAGCATCCTATCTACTCCCACATGCACACCCCTCATAAGGATGGTAGGGTCATGCATGATGCAAGTATCAACTATAAAGTATTAGAGGCATCCCACCGAGGGGGGCGGGTAGCACATCAACATGGTCAATTCATCTGAATAGAAGGTGCTATATGACATGCATGAAAAAGTTTCCTAACATGGTCAAAGGGCTACTTGCCTGGATCAACAAAGTCTTCAGGGTCTTCAAAGTCTTCGGGTCCAACTCCCTCGTTAATAGAGCAATCTATCATTGAGAAAAATAATAGTAAAATAAGCATCACAGAAAAACAGAGCACGAACTCTACTTCTAAAATGCTACCCTACTCTGATAAATACTACAAACTATTCTAATAATATTTGTCTAGGGTTTTAAAGTTAAAGAGGTTTTCAAATCTATTTAAAACAGAGGCTAAAAATACATAAAAGAGGTTTTTAAAATAAAACCGTACATAAAGGTTTTCAAAAATTTATACAACTGGCACTGTAAAATACTACAGATTATTACAGGAATTTAGGTGAAAAAAAATACTTGGAATAAGATTTTTATTTGGAGGTGTAGGATTTTTGGAAAACCCCATAGAAAAGGAAAAAGAAAAGGAAAAGAAAAGGCTTGTGTGCTTGGGCCAAAGGGAGCCAGCAGCTAGGCCGGCCCAGCTGGCCATCCAGCCAGCCGTGTGCGCGGCCAGGTTCAAACCTGACGCACGGGGCCTGGTTGTCGGTGACAGCGAGGGGAGAGAGGGAGGCGAGGTAGAGGCCGACAAGTGAGGGCCATCTGTCGGGTCCTTCTTCCTCCTCAGGACTGAAGGGGGGGAGCTCACCGGTGGAGAGAGGAGGAACAACAGGGCTTGGCAATGGGGGGAATGGAACCAGGACGTCGCCGCCTGTTGGTCGGTGGAGGTGGCGGACAAGGAGGAGCATCAAGTCGCCGGCCACGAGGTCCCGCGGTGGAGGGCCTCGGGTGGTGGTCGCCATTGACGTTCCTGAGGGCAAAACGATCGGGGAGGAAGGGGAAACGAGGCAAGGGCTCTCTGTGGTCTCAATGAAGAAGGAAAGAAGTCTAGAGTGGGCCGGTATCACGAGATCGACAAAGCCCTGACACGGCGGTGCCTCGGTCGATCCCGAGCACTGGTGCTCCGGGAGGTGACTTGGGTGGTTCAGGGGGTCATTGAGAGGGGAAAGGGGTCCCAGAGGGGAGGAGAGAGCTCGAGGGAGGCCTTAAATAGCCGGGGGCAAGTGCACCAAGTGCTCTTGCGCCGGCGAGGTCGAAGCCGTCGCTGGGGCCCATTGGAGGAGGCGTGGGCATGTCTAGGGGTGTTCCTGGGGTGCGTCTAGGCTAGGGGGATCAAGATAGAGAGAGAGAGAATCACACATGTAATTGAGAGGATTGGACGAGAGGGTTGGCCATGGCGCGCGTGTGGGAGGCCGTTGGAGGAGGAGAGAGGAGGGGGCCGACAGGTGATGACCCACAAGTATAGGGGATCTATCGTAGTCCTTTCGATAAGTAAGAGTGTCAAACCCAACGAGGAGCAGAAGGAAATGACAAGCGGTTCTCAGTAAGGTATTCTCTGCAAGCACTGAAATTATCGGTAACAGATAGTTTTTTGATGAGGTAATTGGTAATGTGTAAGTAGTAACAAGTGAAGCAAAGGTGCAACAAGGTAACCCAATCGTTTTTTGCAAAGGACAGGCCTGTACAAACTATTATATAAGGTGAAGCGCTCCCGAGGACACATGGGAATTTCCGTCAAGCTAGTTTTCATCATGATCACTTGATTCGCGTTGATTACTTTGATAGTTTGACATCTGGGTGAACCGGTGCTTGGGTGCTACCCTTACTTGGATAAACCGCCCACTTATGATTAACCTCTCTCACAAGCATCCGTAACTACGAAAGAAGAATTAAGATAAATCTAAGCATATCATGAAACATATGGATCCAAATCAGCCCCTTACGAAGCAATGCATAAACTAGGGTTTAAGCTTCTGTCACTCTAGCAACCCATCATCTACTTATTACCTCCCAATGCCTTCCCCTAGGCCCAAATAATGGTGAAGTGTTATGTAGTCGACGTTCACATAACACCACTAGAGGAGAGACAACATACATCTCATCAAAATATCGAACGAATACCAAATTCACTTGATTAATTATAACAAGACTTATCCCATGTCCTTGGGAACAAACGTAACTACTCACAAAGCATGTTCATGTCCAAGATCAAAGGAGTATTAATTATCATAAAAGATCTGAACATATGATCTTCCACCAAGTAAACCAACTAGCATCAACTATAGGGAGTAATCAACACTACTAGCAACCCATAGGTACCAATATGAGGTTTGAGGCAAAGATCGGATACAAGAGATGAACTAGGGGTTGGAGAGGAGATGGTGCCGATGAATATGTTGATGGAGATGGACTCCCTCTCGATGAGAGGACCGTAAGTGATGACGATGGCTTCGATTTCCCCCTCCGGGAGGGAAGTTTCCCCGGCAGAATAGCTCCGCCGGAGCTCTAGATTGGTTCTGCTCAAGTTCTGCCTCGAGACAGCGGCGCTTCATCCCGAAAGCTCTTTTATGATTTTTTCATGTCAAAACCCTTCATATAGCAGAAGATGGGCGTCGGGGACCTGTCAGGTGGGTCACAAGCCACCTAGGCGCGGCTAGGGGGATGGCCGCGCCTGGCAGGCTTGTGACCTGCTGGTGGGACCCCTTTGGTATTTGTTTCGCCAACATGTTTATGTATTCCAAAACAATTCTTCATAACTTTTAGGATTTTTGGAGTTATGCAGAATAGGTCTCTCAGATTTGCTCCTTTCCCAGTCTAGAATTCCAGCTGCCGGCATTCTCCCTCTTCATGTAAACCTTGTAAAATAAGAGAGAAAAGGCATATGTATTGTACCATAACGTGTAATAACAGCCCATAATGCAATAAATATCAATATAAAAGCATGCTGCAAAATGGATGTATTAACTCCCCCAAGCTTAGACCTCGCTTGTCCTCAAGCGAAAGCCGAGAACGATAAATGTGTCCACAAGTTTAGAGATAGAGGTGTCGATAAAATAAAATACGGACATGAGGGCATCGTGATCATCTTGAAAACATCAACACATATTGATATATAATTTCTTATACTAGAGTAACAATTTATTCATAGGATAAAGTATGAACCAAGAACTTTATTGAGAACTAACAAAGTGTGCTCTCAGTCATTGAAGCAATTTGCAATTTATCATAACATCAAAAAGAGTCAATATAAGAGCTTGTAAAGCAAATCCACATACTCAATCATCTTTTAGTCTTTCACAATTGCTAACACTCACACGGTACTCATGAGATCAAAGCTTCAATTGGACACATAGAAAGTTATGGGCTTATTGTTTTGCCTCCAAACTACTCACCTCAAGGGTGATGTCAACAATAATAACTCATGACCACCCACATCCCAGTGGATATATGTGTTTAGATCATTCCCCAACACATAATGCTTGCCAAGCGAAAAAGGAAAAATATAGGAAGTGGTGAAGCTCACCAAGACTCTTGCATAAAGGTAAGTACTTAACAAGTAGAATTAATAAATAGGCCCTTCGCAGAAGGAAGCAGAGGTTGTCATGCGCTTTTTGTTTTTGGATGTGCAAACTCTTAATGCAAAGGAACGTCACGTTGTATTGCCCTTTGTGATAGCAACCTTTATTATGCAGTCTGTCGCTTTTATTTATTTACCATCATAAGTTCGTACAATGCTTATTTTCCTTTACAATAAAAGATCATACATATTTAGTATCAATTTTTATTGCTTTTTGCACCGATGACAACTTACTTGAAGGATCTTATTCAATCCATAGGTAGGTATAGTGGACTCTCATGGCAAAACTGGGTTGAGGGTATTTGGATGCACAAGTAGTATCTCTACTTGGTGCGGAAGTTTTGGCTAGTATGAGGTGGAAGCCAACACTACATGTTGGAGGATCTATAACCATATAGCTTCTATTCGGAAATAAGCAAACATAACCCATTATGTTGTATTCCTTGTCCAACATCAACTTCTTAACATATAATATTTTAATGAGTGCTCACAATCATAAAAGATGTCCAAGATAATATATTTATATGTGAACCTCTCTTTCTTAATTACTTCCTTTTAATTGCCCCAATGACCAATCGCTATGTTTGTCAACTCCCAATAAATTCCAATCGACATACTTCTTGTATGTGAAGTCATCACTCCCCATAAGATCATCATATATACTCTTTGATTTTATTATATTCTTCTTTTATTTCTTATTTATTTTTCTCAAGATCATAGCAAGCAAGCAAATCCCTCACATCAAAACTACTTTTCATTATATAACTCTCGGACTCGCTTACATAAGGGGAACAAAAAGCAAAAACTCAAGGCTAGATTATACTAAAATTTTATTCTACTAGATCAAGATAAAACCAAAAGGATTGAACTAAGAAAAACAATAAAAAGGAAAAGGTGTGAAGGTGATATGATACTGGGGCACCTCCCCCAGGGTTGGGACAAGCCAAGGGGAGTGCCCATACCCATGTGTTTAGATGTCCTTCTTTGGAGGTGATGGTGGTGGAGTTGTTGATGAGGTTGGAAGCTTGTCCAATTTCCTCTTAAGCATAAAGGTTTGTTCCCTGAGATCGTCTACTTCCTACTCGAGCTTCAATATCCATGGACATAATTCTTCCTTGCTCTCCTGCAGAAAACGAGAAGGGATAAATAGAACCTTGGGTTTTCTCCTTGTGTTTGGGAGGCTTGATTTCTTGAACTCCACGTGCATATCTCCTAGTTGAGGCAAAGGAGTCTCCTCTTCATCCGAGCTTTCTTCCCCATACTTGTCTTCTTGTTCCTCCTCCGAGAATAGTCCATAAGGATCCAGGTCCCCATAGAGCATGGGATTGGAAAGATAAAGCGATATGTAGCCCTCCCCATCAGACTCTTGGGACGATATCTTGTTGTAAATCTATTGCAGAAACAACTCAAAACAGAAACATGAGGTATCATCGTGATACGAAAGTCCAAGCCTTTGGGAGATTATATATTGAATTTTTACCGACCCAAAGGAGTGTACCACAAGAAAACGGAGTCCGGAGGGTGCACGAGATGGTCACAAGCCACCTAGGCGCGGCCTGGGGGTGGCCGCGCTTGGCAGGCTTGTCACCTCCTCGTGCATCTTTCAGACTACATTAAATTTTCCTAACTTAGTAAATATTCCAAAACTGAGAAAAATTGCTATTGGGAAAGTTTGGAGTCGGTTTTCTTATCGTACCACATACCTATTCCTTTTCGGAGTTTGAAACATTCCGGTAGGTCTCCCTAATATACTCCTCTGGAGTTATGGTATTGATAATATTGGTTTCAACATTTATGGGAGTACCTAAGCTATAATGTTTGATTCTTTGCCCGTTTACCACCTTCGTATTTGTGCCTTTGGCGTTGTTGATCTTGATGGCACCAGAACGATATACTTCCTCGACAATGTAGGGCCCTTCCCATTTAGATAGATGTTTTCCTGCAAAAAATCTTAAACGAGAATTATATAGCAAGACATGGTCACCTACATTGAATTCATGCTTTTGTATCCTTTTCTCATGCCACCTCTTAACTTTTTCTTTAAACAACTTGGCGTTCTCATAGGGCTGGGTTCTCCATTCATCAAGTGAGCTAATATGAAATAACCTCTTCTCACCAGCAAGTTTGAAATCATAATTGAGCTCTTTGATTGCCCAATAAGATTTATGCTCTAGTTCCAGAGGTAAGTGACATGCTTTACCATAAACCATTTTATACGGAGACATACCCATAGGGTTTTTGTAAGCAGTTCTATAAGCCCATAATGCATCGTCAAGTTTCTTAGACCAATTCTTTCTAGATCTCTTAGCAGTCTTTTGCAAGATCAATTTAATTTCTCTATTGCTTAATTCTACTTGACCACTAGACCGAGGGTGATAAGGAGATGCAATTCTATGATTAACGTCATACTTAGCAAGCAATTTACGGAAGGCACCATGGATAAAGTATGAACTACCATCAGTCATTAAATATCTAGGGACTCCAAATCTAGGGAAAATTAACTTATTTCAACATTTTAATAGAGGTGTTATGATCAGCACTACTAGCTGGACTAGCTTCTACCCACTTAGTAGCATAATCAACACCAACTAGAACATGAGTATACCCGTTGGACGTTGGAAAAGGTCCTATATAATTAAAACCCCAAACATCAAATGGTAAAATAACAAGAGAGTAATTCATAGGTATTTCCTGACGTCTACTAATATTGCCAATTCTGTGACATTCATCACATGACAAGACAAACTTACAAGCATCCTCGAAGAGGGTAGCCCAATAAAACCCAGATTGTAATACATTGTGCACGGTTCTATCTCCAGCGTGGTGTCCTCAGTAGGCCTCAGAATGACACTTGTGCAAGATCTGTTCCTATTCATGCTCAGGTACACAATGTCTAATAATACCATCTCATCCTTCTTTATAGAGATGAGAGTCATCCCAAGATTAATGTCTTAAATCATAGAAGAACTTTTTCTTTTGTTGGTATGTGAAACTAGGCGGTATACATTTATCAACAATGTAATTAGCATAATCAGCATACCATCATACCATGGAACATTACGTGAAGCATTTATGACAGCTAATTGTTCATCAGGAAAGCTATCATCAATAGGTAGTGGGTGATCAAGAACATTTTCTAACCTAGACAAGTTAACCGCTACGGGGTTATCAACACCCTTTCTATCAAGAATATGCAAATCAAATTCTTGTAGCAAAAGAACCCATCTGATAAGTCTAGGTTTAACATCTTTCTTTTCCATAAGATATTTAATAGGAGCATGATCAGTGTGAACAGTTACTTTGGAATCAATAATATAAGGTCTGAACTTATCACAAGCAAACACAACTGCTAAAAATTCTTTTTCAGTAGTAGCATAGTTTCTTTGAGGGCTGTCTAGAGTTTTACTAGCATAATGGATAACATTTAGTTTCTTATCAACTCTTTGTCCTAGAACAGCACCAACGGCATAATCACTATCATCACACATAATTTCAAAGGGTAGGTTCAAATCAGGTGGTTGAACAACGGGTGCAGAAATCAAGGCATTCTTAAGAATTTCAAATGCTTCTACACAACCATCATCAAAAACGAATGGGACATCTTTTTGCAAAAGATTAGTGAGGGTCCTAGAAATCTTAGAGAAGTCTTTAATAAACCTCCTATAGAAACCGACATGACCAAGGAAACTTCTTATACCTCTAATATCTGTAGGACATGCATTTTTTCAATAGCATCAACTTTGGCTTTGTCAACTTCAATACCTCTTTCGGGGATTTTGTTCCCAAGACAATGCCTCCATTCACCATAAAGTGGCACTTCTCCCAATTCAAGACAAGATTATTTTCTTCGCATATCTGCAAAACTCGATCAAGATTGCTCAAACAATCATCAAAAGAAGTTCCGTAGATGGAATAATCATCCATGAAAACCTCAACAATCCTTTCACAAAAATCAAAGAATATAGCAGTCATACATGTTTGAAAGGTAGCAGGTGCATTCAATAAACCAAAAGGCATATGTCTATAAGCAAAGGTACTGAAAGGGCAAGTAAAAGTGGTCTTCTCTTGGTCCTCTTTTGACACAGGTATTTGAGAAACCATAATAACCGCCAAGAAAACAAAAATGTGTGTGTTTGGATAGTCTTTCTAGCATTTGATCAATAAAAGGTAGAGGGTAATGATATTTCCTAGTAGCTTTATTTAATCTCCTAAAATCAATTACCATTCTATACCCTGTAACAATTCTTTGCGGGATCAATTCATTTTTATCATTAGGAACTACGGTAATCCCTCCTTTCTTAGGGACCCAATGAACGAGACTAACCCATCTACTATCAACAATAGGATAAATAATACCTGCCTCCAGAAGCTTTAATATTTCATTTTTACCACTTCTTTCATTTTAGATTTAACCGTCGTTGGTGATCAACAACTGGTTTAGCATCGGGCTCCACATTATTTTTTTGCTGACATAGAGTGGGACTAATGCCCTTAAGATCATCAAGATTATATCCAATAGCAGCACAGTGCTTCCTCATAGTTTTCAATAATATCTTTTCTTCATCCTCTGAAAGGTTAGCACTAATAATAACAGGATATATCTTCTTTTCATCAAGATAAGCATATTGCAGAGTATCCGGTAATTGTTTAAGCTCAAACAACGGATCACCCTTGGGTGGAGGAGGATCCCCAAGTATTTTAACAGGCAAGTTTTGTTTCAAAATAGGGTGTTGATCAAAGAAAATCTTATCTATTTCATTCCTTTCATTCATGTGCATATCGTTTTAATGGTCTAGCAAATATTGTTCTAAGGGATCAGTAGGAGGCACAAAAATAGAAGCAAGACCAATAATTCATCCTTACTAGGAAATTCTTTATCATGGGATTGTCTACGAAATTTAGAGAAATTAAACTCATGAGACGTGTCCCCAAAACTTACAGTAACAGTTTCGTTCTCACAATTTATCCTGGCATTAACTGTTGGAAATATGCCCTAGAGGCAATAATAAATTGGTTATTATCATATTTCCTTGTTCATGATAATCGTTTATTATCCATGCTATAATTGTGTTGATCGGAAACTCAGATACATGTGTGGATACATAGACAACACCATGTCCCTAGTATGCCTCTAATAGACTAGCTCGTTGATTAAAGATGGTTAAGGTTTCCTAGCCATGGACATGAGATGTCGTTTGATAACGGGATCACATCATTAAGAGAATGGTGTGATGGACAAGACCCAAACTACAAACGTAGCATATGATCGTGTTAGCTTATTGCTACTGTTTTCTGCATGTCAAGTATCTGTTCCTATGACCATGAGATCATGCAACTCACTGACACTGGAGGAGTGCCTTGTGTGTATCAAATGTCACAACGTAACTAGGTGACTATAAAGGTACTCTACAGGTATCTCCGAGGGTGTCTGTTGGGTTGGCATGGATCAAAACTGGGATTTGTTACTCCGTGTGACGGAAAGGTATCTCAGGGCCCACTCGGTAATACAACATCACAACAAGCCTTGCAAGCAATGTGACTAAGTGTTAGTCACGAGATTTTGTATTACGGAACGAGTAAAAAGACTTGCCAGTAACGAGGTTGAACTAGGTATGGAGATACCGACGATCGAATCTCGGGCAAGTAACATACCGAAGAACAAAGGGAACATTATACGAGATTAACTGAATCCTTGACATAGAGGTTCGACCAATAAAGATCTTCGTAGAATATGTAGGAACCAATATGGGAATCTAGGTCCCACTATTGGTTATTGACCGTAGAGGTGTCTCGGTCATGTCTACATAGTTCTTGAACCCGCAGGGTCTACACACTTAAGGTTTGGTGACGTTTCGGTAGTATAGAGTTATGCATGGTGGTGACCGAAGGTTGTTCGGAGTCCCGGATGAGATCCCGGACGTCATGAGGAGCTCGGGAATAGTCCAAAGGTAAAGATTGATATATAGGAAGTCCTGTTTTGGTTGCCGGAAAAATTTCGGGCTCATCGGTAGTGTACCGGGAGTGCCGGTAGTGTACCGGGAGACCATCGGGAGGGGTATTTCGACCCAAGAGGCTACAGGGGCTGTGGGAGAGTAAATACCAGCCCTTAGTGGTCTGGTGGAAGTCCCACGCAAGGCCCATGTGGCTGGGAAGAAAAGCCCAAAGGGAAAAAGGTGGAAAAAAGGCAAAAAGGGAGGAATCCTAGTCCTACTAGGATTGGAGGACTCCTCTCCTCCCCACTTCGGCCGACCCAAAGGAGGCTTGGCCCTTGTGCCAAGGCCTCTCCTCCCTCCCTCTTATATATACTAGAGGTTTTATGGTTTTTGCACAGAATTTTCAGCCACGTGCTGCCCGTTCCTCCAGTGCATAGTTTCTCCTCTAGATCGGATTTCTATAGTGCTTAGGCGAAGCCCTACCGGAATAGCTTCACCACCATTGCCGGAGCACCGTCATGCTGCCGGAGAAATCTTCTTCCTATCCTCTCCCTCTTGATGGATAAAGACGGCGGAGATTGTCATCAAGCCATACGTGTGCTGAACGCGGAGGTGCCGTTCGTTCGGCGCTAGATCGGAAGGACTGTGATCAAGATCGCGAGACGCATCGTGATGAGTTTGTGGGACGGATCGTGATGAGTTTGCGGGATGGATCGTGATGAGTTCGCGGGATGATCGTGATTGGATCGCGGGACGGATCGTGATGAGATCGCAGGAAGCTCGGCGATTTGGATCGCGAAGACGTTCGACTACACAAACCGCGTTTCTTAACGCTTCCCGCTTAGCGATCTACAAGGGTATGTAGATCCACTCTCCCTCTCGTAGATGCTCATCCCCATGGATAGGTCTTGCGTGAACATAGGAATTTTTTTGTTTCCCATGCGACGTTCCCCAACAGTGGCATAATGAGCTAGGTCTATGTGTAGATGAGATCTCGAGTAGAACACAAAGAGTTTGTGGGCGTTGATGCTTAGATTGCTTCCTCCCTTGGTCATGTTTTGGTTCAGCGGTATTGTTAGATGAAGCGGCCCATACCAACATTACTCGTATGCTTACGAGAGACCGGTTCCCTCAACCGCAACTTGTTGCATAGATGGCTTGCGGGTGCCAGTTTCTCTCACTTTAGTTGGATCGGATTCGACAAAGGCGGTCCATGAGAAGGTTGAAAAGCAACTAGTGTATCACCGTTGTGGTTTATGCGTAGGTTAGAATTGTTCTTGTTAGATACCCGTAGCAGCCACATAAAACATGAAACAACAATTAGAGGACGTCTAACTTGTTTTTGCAGGGTATGTTGTGATGTGATATGGCCAATTACATGATGTGATATATGTGATGATCATGTGATGTATAGATTATCATGACTTGCATGTCATTGAGTACGGCAACCGGCAGTAGCCATAGGGTTGTCTTTAATTATTGTATGACCCGCGTGTCAATCATTAAGCGCTATGTAATGCTTTACTTTATCGCTAAACGGTAGCAATAGTAGTACAAGCATGATGGGCGCGACAACCCCGATGGCGACATGTTGATGGAGACCAAGATGATGGAGATCAAGATGATGGAGATCATGGTGTCCTGCCGGTGACGATGGAGATCATGCCGGTGCTTTCAAGGTGGAGATCAAAAGCACAAGTTCATGGCCATATCATGTCACTTATGATTTGCATGTGATGTTAATCCTTTTATGCACCTTGTTTTGCTTAGGACGACGGTAGCATTATAAGGTGATCCCTCACTTAATTTCAAGATAAATTGTGTTCTCCCCAAGTGTGCACCATTGCGAAAATTCGTCATGTCGAGACACCACGTGATGATCGGGTGTGATAGACTCTACGTTCACATACAACGGGTGCAAGCTTGTGTTGCACATGCAGAACACTCGGGTTAAACTTGACGAGCCTAGCATGTATAGACATGGCCTTGGAACACAAGAGACCGAAAGGTCGAACATGAGTCATATAGTAGATATGATCAACATGATGATGTTCACCATTGAAACCACCTCAACTCACGTGATGATCGGACTTGAGTTGGTGAATTTGGATCATGTATCACTCGGATGACCGGAGGGATGTCAATTTGAGTGGGAGTTCTTAAGTAATATGATTAATTGAATGCATTATCATGAACATAGTCAATAGTGTCTTTGCAAAATTATGTTGTAGATTACTAACTCACGCTGTAGCTCCCTTGAATTTTTATATGTTCCTAGAGAAATAGAGTTGAAAGATGATGGTAGCAATATTGCGGACTGGCTTCGTGATGTGAGGATTGTCCTCGTTGCTGCACAGAAGGCTTATGTCCTTAATGCACCGCTCGATGTGCCAACCCCTCTAGCATCGTCTGTAGATGTTGTGAACATCTGACAGGCATGTTCTGATGACTACTTGATAGTTTAGTGCGTCATGCATTACGACTTAGAACTGAGGCTCCGAAACGTTTTGAATGTCACGAAACATATGAGATGTTCTAAGAGCTGAAATTAGGATCTTAGGCTCGTGCCCGTGTTGCGAGATATGAGATCTCCAACAAGATTCTTTGCCTGCAAGATGAAGGAGAATAGCTCAATCGCTGAGTATGTGCTCAGATTGTCTGGGTGCTACAATCGCTTGAATCGAGTGGGAGTTGATCTTCCTGATAAGATAGTGATTGATATAGTTCTCCAAGTCACTGTCACTAAGCTACTAGAACTTGGTGATGAACTATAAAATGCCAGTGATAGAAATAATGATCCCTGAGCTATTTGCGATGTTTGACACCGTGAAGGTAGAAATCAAGAAGGAGCGTCAAGTGTTGATGGTTAGTCAAACCACTAGTTTCGAGAAGGGCAAGAGCAAGGAGGGAAACTTCATGGATAGCAAGTGAGTTGCTGCTCCAGTGAAGCAACCCAAAGTCTAACCCAAACCCGAGACTAAGTGCTTCAATTTTGAGGACAGCGGTCGCTGAAGCGGAACAACCCTAGATACTTGATAGATAAGAAGGCTGGCAACATCGAAGAAGTATATTTGATATACGTGTTATTAATGTGTACCTTGCTAGTACTCCTAGTAGCACTTGGGTATTGGATACCGGTTCGGTTGCTAAATGTTAGTAACTCGAAATGAAAGCTACGGAATAAACGGAGCACTAGCTAAGGGTGAGGTGACGATGTGTGTTGGAAATGTTTCCAAGGTTGATGTGATCAACATCGCACGCTCTCTCTACCTTCGCGATTAGTGACAAACCTAAATATGTGTTATTTGGTGTTTTGTGTTGAGCATGAACGTGATTAGATCGTGTTTATTGCAACGCAGTTATTCATTTAAGTTAGAGAATAATGGTTATTTTGTTTACATGAATAATACCTTCAATGGTCATGCACCCATTGAGAATGGTTTGTTGAATCTTGATCGTAGCAATACACATGTTCATAACATTGATGCCAAAAGATGCAAAGTTAATAATGATAGTACCACATACTTGTGGCACTACCGCTAAATGTCATATTGGTATAAAACGCATGAAGAAACTCCATGCTGATTGATCTTTGGACTCATTCGATTTCGAATCGATTGAGACATGCGAACCATGCCTCTTGGTCAAGATGACTAAGGACCCCATTTTCTGGTTTGATGGAGCGGGCAAGTGATTTATTGGAAATGATACATGTTGATGTATGCAATCCAATGAGTCTTGTAGCGTGCGGTGGATATCGTTATTTTCTTACCTTCACTGATGATTTGAGTAGATATAGTGTATGTTTACTTAATGAAACACAAGTCTGAATCGTTTGAAAGATTCAAGCAAATTCAGAGTGAAGATTAAGATCATCGTGACAAGAAGATAAAAATGTCTGCGATATGATCATGGAGGTGAATATCTGAGTTATGAGTTTGGCATTCAACTTTAGACAATGTGAAAGTTGTTTCACAACTCACGCCACCTGGAACACCATAGAGTGATGGTGTGTTCGAACGTCATAGTCGTGCTCTATTGGAAATGGTGCTTGCTATTGATGTCTCTTATCGTTTTGCTACTATACTTTTGGGGTTATGCATTAGAGACAACTACATTCAATTTAAATAGGGCACCATCTAAATCCGTTGAAATAACACCGTGTGAATTATGGTTTGATAGAAACCTAAGCTGTCATTTCTTAATGTTTGGGGCTGCGACGCTTGTGTGGAAAAATTGTTTTCACGTAATCAGCTCGAAACCAAAGCGGATAAATGCATCTTCATAGAATACCCTAAGAACAGTTGGGTGAACCTTCTATCTCAGATCCAAGCATAAAGTGTTTGTTGCTAAAATGGGTCCTTTTCCTGAGAAAAGGTTTCTCTCGAAAGAATTGAGTGGGAGGAAGCTGGAACTTGACGAGGTTGTTGAACCTTTGTTCAACCAGAGAGTAGCACAGCGCAGGAAGTTGTTTTCTGTGAAGCCTACATTAGTTGAAGTGGAAGTTAATGATGATGATCATGAAGCTTGGGATCAAGTTACTATCGAACCTCGTAGGTCGACAAGGATGTGTACTGATAATGAACGATACGATAACCCTGTCTTGGAGGTCATGTTGTTGGACAACAATGAACCTACGAGCTGTGGAGAAGCAATGATGGGCCTGGATTCCGACAAATGGTTAGAGGCCATGAAATCCGAGGAAGGATCCATGTATGAAAACCAAGTATAGACTTTGGTAGACTTGCTCGTTAGATGGCAGGTCGTCGAGTACAAATGGACCTTTAAGATAAAGACATACACTGATGGTAAATGTCACCATTTATAAAGCTTGACTTGTCGCAAAGAAGTTTCCAACAAGTTCAAGGAGTTGACTGCGATGAGACTTGCTCACACGCAGCGATGCTAAAGTCTATTGGAATTATGTTAGCAGTTGCTGCATTTTCAATTATGAAATCTGACAGATGGATGTCAAAACATCGCTTCCTTCCTTAAGGAAAGGTTGTATGAGATACAACCAGAAGGTTTTGCCAGTCCTAAGGATGCTAAAAGGTGTGCAAGCTTCAGTGATCCTTCTATGAACTTATGCAAGCATCTCGGAGTTGGAATATACACTTTGATGAGGTGATCAAAGTTCTTGAGTCTATACAAAGTTTATGAGAAACTTGTATTTACAATAAAGTGAGTGGGAGCACTATAGAGTTTCTGGTAAGCATATGTGGTTGACATATTGTTGATCGGAAATGATGTAGAATTTCTGGAAAGCATAAACGGTTGTTTGAAAAGAGTTTTTCAAAGGAAGACCTGGATAAAGCTACATAATTGTTGAGCATCAAGATCTAAAGAGATAGATCAAGATGCTTGATGAGACTTTTCAATGAGTACATACCTTGACAAAGTTTTTGAAAGAGTTCAAAATGGATCAGTCAGAGAAAGAGTTCTTGCCTGATTTGTAAGGTGTGAAGTTGAGTGAGACTCAAAGCTCGACAACTGCAGAAGAAAGAGAAAGGACGGACGTCGTCCCCTATGCCTTAGCCATAGGCCATATATTATGACATGCTGTGTACCGCACATGTGTGCCTTGCCATAAGTCCATCAAGGGGTACAAAAGTGATACAGGAGTGGATCACTGGACAGCGGTCAAGATTATCCTTAGTAACTAAGAGACTAAGGAGATGTTTCTCGATTATGGAGGTGATAAAGAGTTCGTCGTAAAGAGTTACGTTGATGCAAGCTTTAACACCAATCCGGATGACTCGTAGTAGCAGTCTGGATACGTATAGTGGAGCAGCCATTTGGAATAGTACCAAGTGGATTGTGGTAGCACTATTTATAGTTTGACATAGAGATTTGCAAAGTACACTCGGATCTGAATGTCGCAGACCCGTTGACTATAAGACCTCTCTCACATGCAAAGCATGATCGAGCCCCAGAACTCATTGGGTGTTAGATTCATTACAATGCGTATCACATGGTGATGTGAACTAGATTATTGACTCTAGTGCAAGTGGGAGACTGTTGGAAATATGCCCTAGAGGCAATAATAAATTGGTTATTATCATATTTCCTTGTTCATGATAATTGTTTATTATCCATGCTATAATTGTGTTGATCAGAAACTCAGATACATGTGTGGATACATAGACAACACCATGTCCCTAGTATGCCTCTAATAGACTAGCTCGTTGATCAAAGATGGTTAAGGTTTCCTAGCCATGGACATGAGATGTCGTTTGATAACGGGATCACATCATTAGGAGAATGGTGTTATGGACAAGACCCAAACTACAAACATAGCATATGATCGTGTTAGTTTATTGCTACTGTTTTCTACATGTCAATTATCTGTTCCTATGACCATGAGATCATGCAACTCACTGACACCGGAGGAGTGCCTTGTGTGTATAAAATGTCGCAACGTAACTGGGTGACTATAAAGGTACTCTACAGGTATCTCCGAGGGTGTCTGTTGGGTTGGCATGGATCAAGACAGGGATTTGTTACTCCATGTGACGGAAAGGCATCTCAGGGCCCACTCGGTAATACAACATCACAACAAGCCTTGCAAGCAATGTGACTAAGTGTTAGTCATGGGATTTTGTATTATGAAACGAGTAAAGAGACTTGCTGGTAACGAGGTTGAACTAGGTATGGAGATACCGACGATCGAATCTCGAGCAAGTAACATACCGAAGAATAAAGGGAACATTATACGGGATTAACTGAATCCTTGACATAGAGGTTCGATCGATAAAGATCTTCATAGAATATGTAGGAACCAATATGGGCATCTAGGTCCCGCTATTGGTTATTGACCGTAGAGGTGTCTCGGTCATGTCTACATAGTTCTCGAACCCATAGGGTCTGCACACTTAAGGTTTGGTGACGTTTAGGTAGTATAGAGTTATGCATGGTGGTGACTGAAGGTTGTTCGGAGTACCGGATGAGATCCCAGACGTCACGAGGAGCTCCGGAATGGTCCGAAGGTAAAGATTGATATATAGTAAGTCCTGTTTAGGTCGTCGGAAAAGTTTCGGGCTCATCGGTAGTGTACCGGGAGTGCCGGTAGTGTACCGGGAGACCATCGGGAGGGGTATTTTGACCCAAGAGGCTACATGGTCTGTGGGAGAGTAAATACCAGCCCTTAGTGGGCTGGTGGAAGTCCCACACAAGGCCCATGCGGCTGGGAAGAAAAGCCCAAAGGGCAAAAGGTGGAAAAAAGGCAAAAAGGGAGGAATCCTAGTCCTACTAGGATTGGAGGAGGAGTCCTCCGCTCCTTCCCACTTCGGCCGACCCAAAGGAGGCTTGGCCCTTGCGCCAAGGCTTCTCCTCCCTCCCTCTTATATATACTGGAGGTTTTCGGGTTTTTGCACAGAATTTTCAGCCACGTGCTGCCCGTTCCTCCAGTGCATAGTTTCTCCTCTAGATCGGATTTCTGCAGTGCTTAGGCGAAGCCCTGCCGAAATAGCTCCACCACCATCGCCAGAGCACCATCACATTTCCGGAGAACTCTTCTTCCTCTCCGCTCCCACTTGCTGGATCAATATGGTAGAGATTGTCATCAAGTCGTATGTGTGCTGAACGCGGAGGTGCCGTCCGTTCGGCGCTAGATCAGAAGGACTGTGATCAAGATTGCGAGACGGATCGTGATGAGTTCGCGGGACGGATCATGATGAGTTCGCAGGACAGATCGTTATTGTATCGCGGGACAGATTGTGATGAGATCGCGAGACGCTCAGCGATTTGGATCGCGAAGACGTTCGACTACACCAACTGTGTTTCTTAACGCTTCCCGCTTAGCGACCTACAAGGTTATGTAGACCCATCTCCCTCTCGAAGATGCTCATCACCATGGATAGGTCTTGCGTGAACGTAGGATTTTTTTGTTTCCCACGCGATGTTCTCCAACATTAACAGTATTCAAGAAAGGTCTACCAAATATAATGGGACAAAAATCATCTTGTGGGGAACCAAGGACAAGAAAATCAGTCGGATATTTTATTTCCCCACACAAGACTTCAACATCTATAACAATCCCAACTGGTGCTATAGTATCTCTATTAGCAAGCTTAATTTTAACATCAATTTCTTCCAACTTAGCTGGTGCAATATCACTCATAATTTCTTTATATAAGGTAAAGGGAATTGCACTCACACTGGCACCCACATCACCTAAGCCATGATAACAATGATCTCCTATTTTAACAGAAACAACAGGCATGCCAACAGTAGGTCTATGTTTATCTTTAGCATCAGGTCTAGTAATTCTAGCAGCTTCATCACAGAATTGAATAACATGCCCATCAATATTATCAACCAAGAGATCTTTAATCATAGAAATACTAGGCTCAACTTTAATTTGGTCACGAGGTGTAGGTGTTCTAACATAGCTCTTATGAACCATAGTTGAAGCTTTAGCATGTTCCTTTATTGTAATAGGGAAAGGTGGTTTCTCAATATAAGGAGCAGGAATAACAGGATCAACATTATAAGTAATAGTTTCTTCTTCAACTTTAATAGGTTCAACTACTTTCACTTAAATGGGAGGATGATATTTAAACCACTTCTCCTTAGGGAGATCAACATGAGAAGAAAAAGGTTCACAGAAAGAAGCTACTATCTTAGAGTCAAGTCCATATTTAGTGCTAAATCCACGAAAAACATCTGTGTCTATGAAGGATTTAACACAATCAAACTTTATGTTTATACCTGACTCCTTACCATCATCGAGTTCCCAATCTTCATAGTTGCGTTTAATTCTTTCCAATAAATCCCATTTGAAGTCAATATCTTTCTTCATATAGGAACCACTACAAGAAGTATCGAGCATGGATTGATCATTATGAGAAAGCCGAGCATAAAAATTCTGAATAATAATTTCTCTTGAGAGATCATGATTGGGGCCTAAATATAACATTGACTTAAGCCTCCAGCAAGCTTGAGCGATTCTTTCTCCTTCACGAGGCCAAAAATTATAGATATAATTCCGATCACGATGAACTAGATGCATAGGATAGAACTTCTGATGAAATTCCATTTTCAATCGGTTGTAGCTCCACGATCCAATATCATCACATAGCCTATACCATGTTAATGCCTTCTCCTTCAAAGATAAAGGAAATACCTTTTTCTTGACGTGATCCTCAACAGACCTGCAAGCTTAAATAATCCAAAAACTTCATGCATGTATATTAGATGCAAATCACGATGTAGTGTTCCATCTCCTGCATAAGGATTAGCCAGCAGTTTCTCCATCATACCCGAAGGAATTTCATAATAAATATTTTTAGTAGGTTCAGTGGGTTGAGGGTCAACTCTTTGTGCTTCCAGTTAAGGTGAAAAATACCCTGAACAAACCCCTCAATGGATTACTTTCCATAGTAACAAGTGACAGTAAATGTCAGCACACTATATAAATTTTCCTTACCAGATTCCAATTACCAAAGGCGCTTCACTCCCTGGGAACGGCACCACAAAACAGTCTTGATGACCCAAAAGTATAGGGGATCTATCGTAGTCCTTTTGATAAGTAAGTGTGTCGAACCCAACGGGGAGCAGAAGGAAATGACAATCGGTTCTCGGTAAGGTATTCTCTTTAAGCACTGAAATTATCGGTAACATATAGTTTTGTGATGAGATAATCGGTATCGAGTAACAAGTAACAAGTGTAGCAAAGGTGCAACAAGGTAGCCCAATCCTTTTTCTAGCAAAGGAGAGGCCTGGACAAACTCTTATATAAAGTGAAGCGCTCCCGAGGACACATGGGAATTTCCGTCAAGCTAGTTTTCATCATGCTCATTTGGTTTGCGTTTGTTACTTTGATAGTATGATATGTGGGTGGACTAGTACTTGGGTGCTTCCCTTACTTGGGACAAACCTCCCACTTATGATTAACCTCTCTCGCAAACATCCGCAACTATGAAAGAGGAATTAAGATAAATCTAACCATAGCATGAAACATATGGATCCAAATCATCCCCTTACGAAGCAACGCATAAACTAGGGTTTAAGCTTCTATCACTCTAGCAACCCATCATCTACTTATTACTTCCCAATGCCTTCCCCTAGGCCCAAATAATGGTGAAATGTTATGTAGTCGACGTTCACATAACACGGCTAGAGGAGAGACAACATACATCTCATCAAAATATCGAACGGATACCAAATTCACATGATTACTTATAACAAGACTTATCCCATGTCCCCTGGAACAAACGTAACTACTCACAAAGCATGTTCATGTTCATAATCAGAGCAGTATTAATTACCATAAAGGATCTGAACATATGATATTCCACCAAGTAAACCAACTAGCATCAACTACAAGGTGCAATCAACACTACTAGCAACCCACAGGTACCAATTTGAGGTTTGATGCAAAGATCAGGTACAAGAGATGAACTAGGGTTTGGAGAGGAGATGGTGATGATGAATATGTTGATGGAGATTGACCCCGTCTCGACGAGAGGATCGTTGGTGATGACAATGGCTTCTATTTCCCCCTCTGGGAGGGAAGTTTCCCAACAGAACAACTCCGTCGGAGCTCTAGATTGGTTCTGCTCAAGTTCCGCCTCGAGACGGTGGAGCTTCGCCCCGAAAGCTCTCTTATGATTTTTTCCAGGTCAAAACCCTCCATATAGCAGAAGATGGGCGTCGGGGACCTGCTAGGTGGGTCACATGCCACCTAGGCGCGGCCAGGGACGTTGCTGCGCTTGGCAGGTTTGTGACCTCCTGCTGGCCCTCCTTTGGTATTTGTTTCACCCAATATTTTATATATATTCCAAAACAATTCTCCGTAACTTTTCAGGACTTTTGGAGTTTTGCAGAATAGGTCTCTCAGATTTGCTCCTTTCCTAGTCCAGAATTCCAATTGCCGACATTCTCCCTTTTCATGTAAACCTTGTAAAATAAGAGATAAAAGGCATAAGTATTGTACCATAACATGTAATAACATCCCATAATGCAATAAATATAAATATAAAAGCATGATGCAAAATGGATGTATCAACAGGGTGGCGTGACACGGACGTCGAGGGCGGCCATGTGGCGAGAGGGGGAGGCCCGAGGCTGTCGGGGCCATGTAGTGGGCGATGGCTACAATGCGCTCGAGCACTGTAGCACGCTCCAGAGCGCGCGTATGGCATAACATGGAATGCCGACGACGTCCTGGGCGCGGCCAACCTTGTCTAGTGGGTCTAGGGGGAGTATACTATGTGAAAAAGGCATAGGATGCTTTGGGAGTAACTTATTATAAGAGGGAAGGGGAGAGAGAAGGAGATTCCTGCTATCCAGGGGTAAAAATGGGGCTTTACCCCACTTAACCATGGAGTCTAGGCTTGAATTTTTTACTGGGGGTAGAATGTGATAATGTGGGACTGGGATAAAACTTTAGACTCAGGAGAATAGAGGAAGGGGGTCAAACTTGGCTTTTACGAATCAACCAAATGGTATTTGATGGAGTTTTAGGCAAGCAAATGGAGTTTGATTGACATGAGATTTAGCAGTATGAAAATGTAGGTAAAAATAGGGAGTATCACCAAGTTTGAGGATATTTGAAGAAAGTTGACATTACAAACTTGGAAAACCCTGGAATTCAACATAATCAGATTTCTGTAGATCCACGCATGCAATCCTGTGCTCCCAAATCCACAACTTGGTGTGCTATCATTATTTGGGGTTTAGAACATGCCCACAAAGTTTGATGTCAATAGGACAAACTTCACAATGTAAAGTTGCTCAAATTCAAATCTGGACAAAGAGAGTTTTGGAATATTTTGATGAAGCAAAACAATCGGGATAGAGATTAAACCTTGCAAGACCATAACAGATAGCATGTTTGACCTGCCGGAATTTTCTTGGAATTTATTTAGAATATTTCTTATAGAAATATTTCAAAAGTTTGATTTAAGAAGACAGGGTTTTTAGGGTTTTTGCCCATGATTTTGATCATGTCCATGTTTTGAAACTCATATATATGGAAAACATATGTCCACTGAATTTCCCTAGATTTTCTCAAATATTCCTAAAGCATTTAAATATTTTTCCCTATAAAAGACCATTTATGACCTTAAGAAAAAACCTTTAATTAAAATAGGAAAGTAATCTTTAAAATTAATATTTGGTGGTTTTGGCAAGTCAAATATATTGTAGGTTGCAAATAAAGCCTTTGCGGAAAAGGCATCCACCCAATTTGAGGACTTGTAGTGCAAACCTCAACTCAGGGGTTTTTGAAAACCTAATTTGAATAAATCCTTTCTGGTCAAAATAAATTTTGATAAAAATATGTTTAGGTATTATACACATGGTAAGATCATTGGGCAAGATGTTTGGGTCAAGGAAGAGGAGTATAGATAGGAGTAGAACCTAAGAGTGCCATACACAATCAACCAAGTAAACAAGGATCAAACAAATCCAACAAAAGAAACAAGACAATGCACTCAGAAAGTTTTAAATGGTTCCAAATTTTGTAAATCCAAGCATAGCAACGTGATACAAACACAGTTTGTGACAATGAGTCAGTTTTTATTAATCTTTGCTATGGTGAAGTCAGAGGAGTGACACAAGGTAGAATAAAAAGCATCCATTTTCCATCTATACAATACTTTGCACTCTTTAATGGCAAATGCATCGTAGGAAAACAAGAGTGCAGCACACTGTGTGCTCCTGATTTGAGTCTTATACACACTGCTATAACAGGAGATAAACACTATAATCTAGTAGAAATTTTTGCATGGAGATGGAATCACAACACTAATAGTGGTCACTTTTATGGTGGGATTTATGCCTCCCGTCTAGCTATGGACCTGGGTGTGTCCCATTGGCCTAATGATCCTATCTTACCTAATCAATACTTACACTTTGAGGCCATGAAACACCACAAGTTCTTTAAGGGCAGAGTCACTAATTATACTTACAACTTGAGGTTCGATAATGGTCCCATTGCACTTATCGTATTGCCTGATCCTGCTCTCTTTGATCATCACAGGAAGGGAAGATACTATGTCCTTGAGAGCGAGGCCCGCACGTACAATGCGGAGGTTGAACCTGCCACACGGGCTAAGGAGGCTGCGCCAAGAGCCTCTGTGGGCTATCACTCACACTATTATCTAGGCTACGGATGATGATTACCAAGCTAGGCCAAAAGCCTAAGCTTGGGGGAGTACGTATTTCCACCGACAATATTCATGTTCACACATTTCATTCCAGTTGTCGATGTCCACACTTTTTCATTGTATTATCCGTGCTAGATTTATTTCCTCGCTTTCTTTTCGTGTGTTTGAAAAACTTTGAGAAAATCCAAAAATATTTCTTGCTTCTTTTCAATTTTTTTCTTAGTTTAATTAGTTGTAGTATTAAAAGAAACGCCAAAAAGATTTCATGTTTCTTCTTTTGCTTGTTGGGAGTTCTCCTGTGTAAATAGTTTTTCTTGTTTTCGTTTTTCTTTTTTAATTTGCCTTCTTCAAGAAAAATTAAAAACCCCAAAAATATTTGAGTGTGTTTCTCTGAAATTATTTTCTCTTTTATTGAGTCATACCAAGGAGAAGACCACGATGAAAATGTTGAGTGGCTCTTATATGCACCACTCTTGATCTAACAAAGAGCCTATATTACCTTGCTTCTCCTCTTGAATAAAATGCTTGCAGATTCCAGCTTAGTCCACATCACTCTTACACTATTATTATTTTCATATCATTAGGTCGTGCAAGTGAAAGGCAATAATGACGATATTTGGTGAATTGACTGTCGCAGAGATTAAACATGTTTGCAATGACGATTAGAGATTAAAGTTTATCATGCTATTCTAAAGTAGCTAGGAGTGGATAATGATTTATATTTGATGTCAACATGCATTAAAATAGTTGTGATGTAGTATGATGATATGGTATCGTCCTCTGAATGCTTCAAGTGGCTTTACTTGGCACATGTTCACGCATGTAGTTGAATCAAAACCAACATAGCCTTCATGATATTTATGTTCATGGTGTTCATATCCTACTCATGATATCATTCAATGTTTATTATTCATAATGCATGTTCATGACTGTCTTCGTTCTCTAACTGGCCGCTTCTCAACCTATTTGCTAGCCTTCACCTGTAATAAGCGGGAATACTGATTGTGCATCAAAATCCTTAAACCAAAGTTATTCCAGATGAGTCCACTATATCTACCCATATGTGGTATTTGTAGGGGAACGTTGCATGGGAAACAAAATTTTTCCTACACACACAAGATCTATCCATGGTGATGAGCATCTACGAGAGGGAGAGTGGATCTACATACCCTTGTAGATCGCTAAGAGGGAAGCGTTAAGAAACACGGTTGATGTAGTCAAAAATCTTCGCGATGCAAATCACAAGCCGTCCCGCGATCCAATCATGATCCGCTCCTGCGATCCAATCACGACCCGTCCCGCGATCCAATCACGGTCCTTCCGATCTAGCGCCGAACGGATGACACCTTTGCGTTCAGCACACGTAAAACTCAATGACGATCTCTGCCTTCTAGATCCAACAAGAGGGGGCAAAGAGGTAGATGATTTCTCTGACAACACGACGGCATGGCAGCGATGGTGGTGGTGCTATCCCGACAGGGATCCGCCTAGCGCTACCGAATCCGCGAACGGAGGAGAAAACGGTCTAGGGAGAGAGAGGGGCGCAAAGGACTTTGTGTGTGTGCTCTTGGGGCACCCCCTCCCCTATATATATAGGTGGAGGGGCGTGGAGATCAGCCCCTCCAAGCCCTAGGTCAGAGCCAAGGGGGAGGAGTTGGACTCCTAGTCCAATTCCCTCCCTTTCCAAAACTAGGTGGACTTTCCACCTCTCCCAAGCCACATGGGCTTTGAGGGACTTGTGCGCCTGGCATAATAAGGCCAGGGTGCCTCCCCTCAGACCATGCAAACCCTTGGGACGTGATGGAACCCTTGGTGGACTTTCGGACTCCTCCGTAAGTTTTTGGAACCTTCTAGAAGCTTCCCGGTACAATACCGGAAAAACCCGAAACTTTTCCGGTAGCCAAAATATGACTTCCCATATATAAATCCTTACCTCCATACCATTCTGGAGCTCCTCGTGATGTACGGTATCTCATCTGAGACTCTAAACAACCTTCGGGCACCAACATACATAACTCAATATTACCGAAACGTCACCGAACATTAAGTGTGCAGACCTTGCGGGTTCGAGAACTATGTAGACATGACCGAGACACCTCTATGGTCAATAACCAATAGAGGGACCTAGATGCCCATATTGGTTCCTACATATTCTACGAAGATCTTTATCGGTTGGACCTCTATGTCAAGGATTCAGTAAATCCTGTATGCAGTTCCCTTTGTTCTTCGGTATGTTACTTGCCCGAGATTCGATCATCGATATCTCTATACCTAGTTCAATCTCATTACCGGCAAGTCTCTTTACTCATTCGGTAATACAAGATCCCATGGCTAACTCTTTATTCACTTTGTTTGCAAGGCTTATTATGATGTTGTATTACCGAGTGGGCCCTGAGATACCTGTCCATCACACGGAGTAACAAATCCGAGTCTTGAATCATGCCAACCCAATAGACACCCTCGAAGATACCTGTAGAGCACCTTTATAGTCATCAGTTACGTTGCGACATTTAATACACACAAGGTACTCCTCCGGTGTCAGTGAGTTACATGATCTCATGGTCATATGAATAGATACTTGACATGCAGAAAACAATAGCAATAAAGTGACACCATCATATGCTATGTTTATAGTTTGGCTCTTGTCCATCACATTATTCTCCTAATGATGTGATCCCGTTATCAAATGACACCACGTGTATATGGCTACGAAACCTTAACCATCTTTGATCAACGAGCTAGTTTAGTAGAGTCTTACTAGGGACACTTTGTTGTCTATATTTCCACACATGTATGTGAGTTTCCAATCAATACAATTATAGCATGGATAATAAATGATTATCATGAACAAGTAAATATGATAATAACTAAATTATTACTGCCTCTAGGGCATATTTCCAATAGTCTCCCACTTGCACTACAGTCAATAATCTAGTTCACATCACCATGTGATTTACACCCAATTAGTTTCGGGGTTTGATCATGTTTGGCTTGTGCGAGAGGTTTTAGTCAGCGGGTCTGGAACATTCAGGTCCGTGTGTACTTTGCAAATCTCTATGTCATACTATAGATGCTGCTACCACGCTCCACTTGGAGCTATTCCAAATGATTGCTCCACTATACGTATCCGGACTGCTACTCAAAGTCATCCAGATTGGTGTCAAAGCTTGCATCGACGTAACCCTTTACGACGAACTCTTTATCACATCCATAATCAAGAAACATTTTTACTCCTCTAGTTACTAAGGATAATTTTGACTGTTGTCCAGTGATCCACTCATGGACCACTTTTGTACCCCTTGACAGACTCATGGCAAGGCACACACCAGGTGCGGTGTACAACATGGCATACTATATAGAGCCTATGGCTAAGGCATAGGGGACGACCTTCGTCCATTCTATTTCTTCTATCATGGTCGAGCTTTGAGTCTCACTCAACTTCACACCTTACAAACTAGGCAAGAACTCTTTCATTGACTTATCCATTTTGAACTCTTCCAAAATCTTGTCAAGGTATGTACTCATTGAAAGTCTTATCAAATGTCTTGATCTATCTCTATAGATCCTGATGCCCAATATTTAAGTAGCTTCATTCTAGGCCTTCCTTTGAAAAACTCCTTTCAAACAACCCTTTATGCTTTCCAGAAATTCTACATCATTTCCGATAAACAATATGTCATCCACATATACTTATCAGAAATTCTATAGTACTCCCACCCACTTTCTTGTAAATACAAGTTTCTCATAAACTTTGTACAAACCCAAAACCTTTGATCACCTCATCAAAGTGTATATTCCAACTCCGAGATGCTTGCTCTAGAACATAGAAGGATCACTGGAGCTTGCATACCTTTTAGCATCCTTAGGATTGACAAAACCTTCTGGTTGTATCACATAAAACCTTTCCTCAAGGAAACCATTGAGGAAATGATGTTTTGACATCCATCTGCCAGATTTCATAATCAAAAAATGCAACAACTGCTAACATAATTCGAACAGACTTTAGCATCGCTAAGGGTGAGACAGTCTCATCATAGTTAACTCCTTGAACTTATCGGAAACTACTTTGTGACAAGTCGAGCTTCATAAATGGTGACATTTACCATAATCGCATGTCTTCATTTTAATGGTCCATTTGTACTCAACGGCCTGCCGTTTATTCGGCAAGTCTACCAAAGTCCATACTTGGCTTTCATACATGGATCCTTCCTCGGATTTCATGGCTCCTAGCCACTTATCGGAATCCAGGCCCACCATCGCTTCTCCATAGCTCGTAGGTTCACTATTGTACAACAACATGAACTCGAAGACAGGATTGCCATACCACCCAGGGCAGTACAATTCCTTGTCGACCTACAAGGCTCGGTAGTAACTTGATCCGAAGTATCATGATCATCATCATTAACTTCCTCTTCATTCGGTGTAGGCGCTGTAGGAACAACTTTCTGTACCGTGCTACCATCCAACTGAAGTGATGGTTCAATAACCTCATCAAGTTCTACTTTCCTCCCACTCAATTCTTTCGAGAGAAACTCTTTCTCGAGAAAGGACCCATTTTTGGAAACAAACACTTTGCCCTCAGATCTGAGATAGAAGGTATACCAAACTGTTTCCTTAGGGTATCCTATGAATATGCACTTTTCTGCTTTGGGTTCGAGCTTATCAGACATAAGCATCGCATTTCCAAACTCCGAGAAATGAGAGCTTAGGTCTCTGCCAAACCATAATTCATACAGTGTCATCTCAACGATTTTAGATGGTGCCCTATTTAAAGTGAATGTAGTTGTGTCTAACACATATCCCCAAAATGATAGTGGCAAAACGATAAGAAATCATCGTACACACCATATCCAATAGAGCACGACTACGAAGTTCGGACACACCATCACACTATGGTGTTCGAGGTGGCGTAAGTTGTGAAACAATTTCCACATTGTCTTAAGTTATATACCTAACTCATAACTCCAATATTCACCTCCACGATCATCTCGTAGACATTTTCTCTTCTTGTCACGATGATCTCAAACTTCACTCTGAACTTTTCAAATGTTTCATACTTGTTTTTCATTAAGTAAATATACCCATATCTACTCAAACCATCAGTGAAGGTAAGAAAATAACGATATCCACAACATGCTACAACACTCATTGGACCGCATACATCAACATGTATCATTTCCAATAAGTCACTTGCTCGCTCGATCATACCGAAAACGGGGTCTTAGTCATTTTTCCCATGAGGCATGGTCCGCATGTCTCAACCGATTTGAAATCTAGTTAGTTCCAAAGATCCATCAGCATGGAGTTTCTTCATGCACTTTACACCAATATGAAATTTAGAAGGTGTGCCACAAGTATGTGATACTATCATTATTAACTTCACATCTTTTGGCATCAATACTATGAACATGTGTATTACTACGATCGAGATTCAATAAACCATTCACATTGGGTGCATGACCATTGAAGATATTATTCATGTAAACATAATAACCATTATTCTCTAACTTAAATGATAAGCATTTTGCAATAAACGCAATCAAATCATGTTCATGCTCAACACAAACACCAAATAACATTTATTTAGGTTCAACACTAATCCCGATGGTAGAGGGAGCATGCGAGGTGATCACATCAACCTTGGGAACACTTCCAACACACATCGTCACCTCGTACATATCTTATCTCTGTTTAATCCGTAGATTTTATTTCGAGTTACTAACATTTAGCAACTGAATTGGTTTTGTTGATGTTGCCAACCTTCTTATCTACCAAGTATCTAGGGCAGTTCTGCTTCAGTGACCATTCCCCTCATAATAGAAGCACTCATTCTCGGGTTTGGGTTCAACCTTGGGTTTCTTCATTGGAGCGACAACTAGCTTGCCATTCATGAAGTTTCCCTTCTTGCCCTTGCCCTTCTCGAAACTAGTGGTTTTACTAACCATCAACACTTGATACTCCTTCTTGATTTCTACCTTCGTGGTGTCAAACATCGCGAATAGCTCAGGGATCATCCCTGGCATATTTATAGCTAATGACGAAGCTCTAGTAGCTTTGTGGTAGTGACTTGGAGAACTATATCAATCACAATCTTATCTGGAAGATTAACTCCCAGTCGATTCAAGTGACGGCAGCACCCAGACAATCTGAGCACATGCTCACTGATTGAGCTATTCTCCTTCATCTTGCAGGCAAAGAATCTTGTTGGGTGTCTCCTTTCAACACGGGCACGAGCCTAAAATCTCAATTTCAGCTCTTGGAACATCTTATATGCTTCGTGCCGTTCAAAACGTTTTAGGTGCCTCAATTCTGAGCCGTAATGCATGACGCACTAAACTATCAAGTAGTTATCATAACGTGTTTGTCAGATGTTCAGAACATCCATAGACGATGCTAGAGGGGGTGGCGCACCGAGGGGTGCATCAAGGACATAAGCCTTCTGTGCAGCAATGAGGACAATCCTTAGTTTACGGACCCAGTCCGTATAATTGCTACTACCATGTTTCAACTTACTTTTTCTCTAGGAATGTATAAAAATTCAAGGGAGCTACAATGCGAGCTAGTGATCTACAACATAATTTGCAAAGACATTTTGACTATGTTCATGATAACGAGTTCAATTAATTATATTACTAAATAACTCCCACTCAAATCAACATCCCTCAGGTTGTCTAAGTGTGACATGATCCAAATCCACCAACCCAAGTCCAATCATCACACGAGATGATATGGTTTCAATGGTGAACATCTCCATGTTGATCTTATCTACTATATGACCCATGTTCGACCTTTCGGTATCCTGTGTTTCGAGTCCATGTTTGTACATGCTAGGCTCATCAAATTTAACCCGAGTGTTCCGCATATGCAAAACTGGCTTGCACCCATTGTATATGAACATAGAGTCTATCACACCCGATCAGCGCGTGGTGTCTCAAAATGATGAACTTTTGCAACGGTGCACACTCGGGGAGAACACAATTTTATCTTCTAATTCTAGTGAGGGATCACCTTATAATTCTACCATTGTCCTAAGAAAAATAACATGCATAAAAGGATTAACATCACATGCAACTCATAAGTGACATGATATGGCCATGAACTTGTGTTTTCGATATCCATCTCCAAAGCACCAACATGATCTCCATCGTCACTGTCATGACACCATGATATCCATCATCTTGATCTCCAACAACATGTCGCCATGAGGTTATCGCACCAAATGTTGCTTCTACGACTATTGCTAACGCATAGCGATAAAGTAAGGCAAAAACGGCAAGAATAAATTAAAGACAACCCTATGGCTCCTTCCGGTTGCCGTACTCATCGACATGCAAGTCGTGATATTCTATACAAGACATGGTCATCTCATACATCACTTATATCTCATCATGTAATTGGCCATATCATATCACAACATACCCTGCAAAAATAAGTTAGACGTCCTGTAATTGTTGTTGAATGTTTTATGTGGCTGCTACGTGTATCTAGCAAGAACGATTCTTACCTACGTAAAACCACAACGTTGATACACAAATTGCTATTCAACCCTCTCCAGGACCACCTTTGTCAAATCCGATCCAACTAGAGTAGGAGAGATAGACACCCGCCAACCATCTTTATGCAACAAAGTCACATGTCAGTCGTTGGAACCGGTCTCTCGTAAGTGTATGAGTAAGGTTGGTCCGGGCCGCTTCATTCCACAATATCGGTGAATCAAGGAAAGACCAAGGGAGGATGCAATTTGAGCATCAACACCCAGAAACTTCTTGGTGTTCTACTCGTGATCTCATCTATGCATACACCTAGATCTGATACCACTGTAGGGGAACGTCTTTGCAATCCAGATTGCAAGCCGTCCCGCGATCCAATTACGATCCGTCCCGCAATGCAATGATGACCCGTCTCGCGATCCAATCATGATCGGTCCCGTGATCCAACCACGATCCTTTCGATCTAGCACCGAACGGATGGCACCTCCGTGTTCAGCACACGTACAGCTCGATGATGATCTCCGCCTTCTTGATCCAGCAAGAGGGGGCAGAGAGGTAGATGAGTTCTCTGACAACGCAATAGTACGGCGGCAATGGTGGTGGTGCTATCCCGGCAGGGCTACGCCTAGCGCTACCGAAACCGCGGACAGAGGATAAAACAATCTAGGGAGAGAGAGGGGCGCCAAGGGTCTCATGTGTGCTCTTGGAGCGCCCTCTACCCTCTATATATAGGTGGAGGAGCATGGAAATCAGCCCCTCCAAACCCTAGGTCGCAGCCAAGGGGGAGGAGTTGGACTCCTTGGCCAATTCCCTCCCTTTCCAAAACTAGGTGGACATTCCACCTCTCCCAAGCCACATGGGCCTTGAGGGACTTGTGCACCTGGCCCAATAAGGCTAGGGAACCTCCACTCAGCACATGCAAACCCTTGGCACGTGGTGGTACCCTTGGTGGACTTTCGTACTCCTTCAGAAGTTTCCGGAACCTTCTAGAAGCTTCCCGGTACAATGCCGGGAAAACCCAAAACTTTCCCGGTAGCCACAATATGACTTCCCATATATCAATCTTTACCTCCGGACCATTCAGGAGGTCCTCGTGATGTCCGGGATCTCATTCGGGGACTCCTAACAGCCTTCAGTCACCAAGATACATAACTCAATACTACCGAAACATCACCAAACATTAAGTGTGCAGACCCTACGGGTTCGAGAACTATGTAGACATGAACGAGACGCCTCTACGGTCAATAACCAATAGCGGGACCTGGATGCCCATATTGGTTCCTACATATTCTATGAAGATCTTTATCGGTTGAACCTCTATGTCAAGGATTAAGTTAATCCCGTATGCAATTCCCTTTATTCTTTGGTATGTTACTTGCCCAAGATTCGATCATCGATATCTCTATACCTAGTTCAATCTCATTACCAGCAACTCCCTTTACTCGTTACGTAGTACAAGATCCCGTGGCTAACTTTTTAGTCACTTTGCTTGCAAGGATTATTGTGATGTTGTATTACAGAGTGGGCCCTGAGATACCTCTCTGTCACACAGAGTAACAAATCCCAGTCTTGATTCATGCCAACCCAACAGACACCCTCGGAGATACGTGTAGAGCACCTTTATAGTCACCCAGCTACGTTGCGACGTTTGATACACATAAAATACTCCTCTGGTGTCAGTGAGTTACATGATCTCATGGTCATAGGTACAAATACTTGACATGCAGAAAACAATTGCAATAAACTAACACGATGATATGCTACATTTATAGTTTGGGTCTTGTCCATCAGATCATTCTCCTAATGATGCGATCCCGTTATCAAATGACAACACATGTCTATGGCTAGAAAACCCATGTATCTAAGTTTCCAATCAATACAATTATATCATGGATAATAGACGATTATCATGAACAAGTAAATATGACAATAACTAATTTATTATTGCCTCTAGGGCATATTTCCAACAATATTACCTTATCGTTCCAAGTAAATTTGCATGTGCCACCTCTAAAATTCAAATGAACATCTGTTTTATGTGCCTGGACCGCTCATGGAGCAATAGGGGGTGGTCAGTATCTTCCATGTTAAGCGGGGTATTCTCATGATGAGTGTTTATTCACTCGTCCTTGCACGAGAGTGGCGGTAATAGCGATTCGAGTCCCGAAATAAAAAGAAATACAAATAATTAAACAAAACTCCCCCAGGAATGTTGTTGGTATGGACGGTACCCGTGGACTCGACTAGCCGTGGAGTGTGTTTGTTGGTGGAGGGGGAGTAAACCTTTACTTTTACCGCTTGGGAACTACTACTAATGTGTCTAACATGGAATATATTGATAACTCTAGGTTGTAACGTTGACAGGAAGGGTGCACCTCCCAAAAATATACTTATCTCCGGTTTAAGCTTTGAGGTGTGGCACCTCTGCAAATCCCTGCTTCCCTTTGTGAAGGGACTATCTATTTACTTTTATGTTGAGTCATCACCTTCTCAAATAAGCGCCAGATCTGAGAGCACTATTGTCATCCTCATGCATTGTGTATAGTTAATGCTGGATGCATCATGACTGGATCTTTTCTACCATGAATGACAATGTTTAGTTGCTGCTTGAACTTTGGAGGTGCTCTGCATTTATGTTTAATGGTCTCAGAAAGGGCTAGCGAGATACCACTATTTGACAAAGTGTTTGCATTTGAGATATTTTATTATTGTTTGCTAGTTTCTTATGCCATTGATATGAGTTAACAAAAGAGTTTGTAATAGTTTTTCTTTATCACTTTTCAGTTTTTCAACTGAATTGATTGAGGACAAGCAATGGTTTAAGCTTGGGGGAGTTGATACGTCCCCATCGTATCTACTTTTCCTAACGCTTTTGCTATTGTTTTGGACTCTAATTTGCATGATTTGAATGAAACTAACCCGGACTGATGTTGTTTTCAGCAGAACTACTATGGTGTTGTTTTTATGCAGAACTAAAAGTTCTCGAAATCGAAAGAAATTTTTTGGAGAATTATTTTACAATAAATAAAAAATACTAGAGCCAAGAACCACCTGAGGGGGTGCCCTAGTTGGGCACGATACACCAGCCTGGTGGATTGTGCCCACCTCGTGGCCCCGCCGACCCTACTTCCGGCACTATAAATTCCTATTTCTGGAGAAAAGGATCAAGGAGAAATTTTCATCTTTTTTTTACGATACGAAGTCGCCGCTACTGATCATTTTGATGTACATATTTAATCTCGAGGTGTGGTTGAATTGACAACTCAACTGCTAATACTCTCAAATACTCTTTGGCTCCCCTTGCGTCGAATCTATAAATTTGGGTTGAATACTCTACCCTCAAAAACTGTTGCAATCCCCTATACTTGTGGGTTATCATTGACACCATCGCCGGTGCAGGGTGCTTGGTTGAAATCTCCTTCCTTCTCAGTGGCGCACGACGAGATCTAGCCGCCATTCCTTCTCAGTTGTGCTTGGTAGAGAGGGCCTGCACGCCGTCACCTTCGCCTGGATTTGGAGAAGAGAGTTGGGGATAGACATAATTGGTCCATGGCTTAGTTAAAACATAATTCAGGAGCTTAACAACAAAAATGCCCTTGACAAATCCGGCAGACCCAGGCATGCGTGGCAGCCGACGTGGCAACTTTGAGTGGCAGCCGATTTGGGCCTTAATGAGTCCACACCAAAGAAGTTGTGCCACTTTTCTAGTTTTGTATGTATGTATCCATTACATCATCGAAAGTTTCTATACCCCACGTGTAATTAACTCTTTCTCTTTGCCTTCTCTAGTACACCAAGCAGAGCTTGATTTTGAAGACATGCGAGCCACACAAATGCAGAGAAAACAATTGCAAATAATAGTACCTCGTGTCGACGTGGCACACCCCAATGTCTAACTAGACATTTGACATTGGAGTCCTTCCTGATGACGTGGACACCGCAAGAAAACACCCCTGATGCATAGCCTATTACGTTTGATGCATCGCTGTCGCGGCTATATCACTCTTGCTAATCGCTACAAAATTCATGCGAACACATGCATCCGGTGTGCTATAGTGCTCAACTACGCTGTGTTTTGGTCCTTTACTAATAATAGTATTTTGCTAAGTGAGGGAGCTGAACTAGGTGCAATTTTTTAATAGTGACCTTATTTAATTTGTCATTTTCACCTGCTGCCTTGTTAGACACTGTAATATCACTTCTCAATCCGCATGCATATCAAAGGTAGCCTTTATATTGTACATGATACAATATCATCTCATAGGTTGTGCTTGCTAGTTTAACTATGTCGAATTGTCATTTTTACACATGATTTGCTAAAAATGATTTGTTGTGCTTTGCTAGTTTAACTATATGATTTTGTCATATTTACATGCGATTGTCAATAATGATTTGTTGTGCTTGAAGCTTTAAAAATAATGAGTTGTCAGTTATTTTACATGTAATTGACAAAAAAATATTTGTTGTTCTTGTTAGTTTTAAATATGATGAGTTGTCCAATTTTTTTTACATGTAATTGACAAAAAATGATTTTTTGTGTTTGCCAATTTTAAACATGACTAGTTGTCAAATATTTACATGTAATTGCCAAAAAATGATTTGTTGTACTTCTAAGTTTTAAATATGATGAGTTGTCATTTTTTTACATGCAAATTACAAAAATAATGTATTTATGCTTGTCATATTAATTATGTCAAGTTCTCATTTCTTACATGCAATTGTAAAACATGGCAATTTAGTTATATTTTACCAGGCAAGTAAGTGTTTACAAATCCGACAAGCAAGTGCCACAATGTGGCAAATATGGACGGAAAAAAGTTGCGAAAACATGCCAATATGGGATCTAGTTTTGAAGATCTCATCATGACAAAGTTAATGGTGAAAATAGATCATCCATCAAATTAACCATTTTAGAGACAAAACTTTTTGAATTTCTAACATTGAAGGGAATCTTGATGACGTCATTGCATGCATGCGTCGTAGAGAGAGGGGGATTTGTCGCCGCATTTCCAAGCTATGTGAAGTAACATGGGTATGCGACTAGAGGGACACACTAATTTTGCCTACGCACTAATGTTGCATTAACTAAGCCGCCGCGCGACAAGACCCAGGTGCACCGCCGCTACGTAGTGTGGTCCATTAAAAAATGTGGCAATCTAATGGTGTAGGTCACTTGTCGTCTGTCGGTCATGTGTGAATCTATTGTGTGCATAACACTGCTCTTTCTAAAATTTGAGGTCATGTGACATCTAATTTAGGTATGGAGAGCAGATATCTGTTTGAAAATTGATTCATGTGCATGCCTCCATAATTTTCCTATTTACATGACAGGTGTGCGTGGAAGTTAGCTATCCACATGCCAGAACCATGACTTGGTTTCAATATCTTATGGGCTTCAACTCTAGCCTACCCCAACTTGTTTGGAACTAAAAAGCTTTGTTGTTGTTGTGCATGCCCCCCTGATCCTAACAAAATAACGTCTCAATAATTCTCCTATCTCAATTCTTTAATCATGGCATAGTAGGGGTTCTCCCAGTTCGTTTGCAATGTAGGATGTTTGATCTAGTCCTCCTCGCTGTCGTGTCAAGATCTTGTGCATTCGTTCCTATTGCTTCTCGGTTTTGTGTTCGTCTCATTCACTCCTCTCATTTACATGTGGGATCAAGTTGTGCTAGCCGACACGACGCTCTCGTTTCGGGTGAGGATTTGGATGATGCATGGATTGGGCGCCGGGGAGAGGCCTAGGGGTGGCGACCTACCATGTGTCTGTGCTGGTGCGGTGTTCGGTGAGCTGCCCAACTTTGGTTCCCGCGGGGCAGCGATGTACCTAATGAGAAGGGGTGGAAAGTGGTCTCCTCTCACACTTATTCTCACGTTGCCCCTCCCTTTTGCCTTCCCCTTGCCATTTGTTCTCATTGCTCCTGCTCCGTTCTTGTTTCTTTCTATTCTGGTCCTTACTGGGCAAGCATTGGGGGTGCTTGCATCTAGAGTCGTGGCTAGGTGTTGCAATGGTTTCGCTGCGACGCAATGCCGGTTGAGGTGCCTTTACTCGTCGTGTCCTGATTCTACCCATCTGTTTATCTGTGCATTTTTAGGGTTGCGATCTCATTTGCTTGCAAGCCCCATCAAAATCCAGTCGCTCCACGGATTTACCATTGTGGTCGTTGATCTGTGCGTATGTCTTTATTCTTCCCTGTTCTTGGCCGTTCCCCGCTGCTCATTTCTGATATTCGTCTTCCTTTACTCATAGATTCATTGATTGTCTCCGGCACCTCCTTCGATATGGACCTCTCGCGCCTCCATTCACGGATCTATAGGTAACTAATACACACACAACCAAACACCTGTTATGCCCCCACCCGATTCCAACGAACATGCAAGTGAAGTTTCTACTAGGTGAGCCTTTTCTTCTCTTAGGTTACTAGTTTTTGTACGTTATCCCCGTGGATGTGTCTGATGTGTACCTTAGTTGATAATGCTTGGTCGCCTTCTTCTTGTTCAGTAAATGGTCACTATTAGCTAGGTTTATTTGTTTGTTCTTATCAAGAGTGTTCTCATGTGTAGCTACATTTGAATGAAGGGATTTTTTATTCACTTTCTGGCTTTCTTGCGTACCTTACTGGCGAGCAGGGCAATGGATGTAGCTAAATTCATGCAAAGTAGTAGATTTTTGTTCTCTTCCTTGGTTTCTCTGATGCCTCATTTTCTCTCTATCAAGGAAGGGTTTTTTTCTGACCTATATTATTTGATTACTCTTTCTTTTTTCCTTGTCCTCGAGTGTAAGGGATGAATGTCGAGTCTGTCATATGATGGTTTGTACTTATTGGTTCATTTGGATAAACAAAGTGGGCCTGATCTAGAATGAATGAAGGATAAAATTGTTTCAGAGATCTTAGGTTTAGTGTCATTGCAAGCTCCGATTCCACTTTTTAGGCTTAGGATCGTGTTGAAGTGTGTAATAATTAGGTGTCAACCCAAAACATGAGCAAATTTACAACTGTTGACAAGGACCAGTTAGATGGGTGCCTTATTTCCTATTTGGTTCATGCATTCCTTCTTATTTTTATTTGTACTATATGGTGTCATTTGTGGTTTATGGATCCCTTGTTAGTTCTAGAAGACCAACAAGCCGTTGCTTTATTTTCTGTTTGGCTCATGCATTGCTTTTCCTTTTTGTTTGTACTATCAAATCATTTGTACTTAATGGATTGCTTATTAGTTGTAGATGTCTGGCAGGCTGTTTACTTCATGGGCCCTAAAATCATATTTACTAAGAAATAACATTTGAGTTGTATAGTGTAATAAAATATGAAATAACACCTTTTTTCATGCTTGGCTGATGTGTTGTTAGTACTTATTTCCTGCTCAGTTTTCTAGGTTTTGTAGATGGTAGACTTATTGGTTGCGCACCATATGTTCTTAGAACTGGAATTTGGATTATTTCAGTGTGTATATGTTGATATCAAGTGACATGTCTTTAATATTTGCTTGCGTGTTATTAGTCCTTATTATTCCCTGCTATGTTCCTTAGGTTTTGGTCACACCGAAAAGCACTTGGTTAGTTTTTGTACTAAGGCATTCTTGTACATCCAATTGGCCAGAAAAATAATGCCCAAATAGAACAACAATTGGTTGTCCACTAATGAAGAAAAATATGCATATCAACATGCTCACACAATAAGATGTCAATTAATATATGTCAACATGCACAACCACTCTAGTATCTACCAAGTACTTTGGCGATGACAGGTCATCTATTTATGAGTATATTGACTTCAGGAACCAATCAAGATTGCTTGATAATAGGTCAGACTCATTGTTTAAGCACAAGTGGGGTTGTGAAAGCACAACTTATCCCTAGGTGGTTTTGGTAATTAATAACGACATATATTTCATTAGACTAATGATTCTACCAAGTATATTTCAGGAAAAGTTCAATGAATGGATTGGCAAAGGATTGTGAGGAGATCCCCTAGATTGAAGGAGCATCTACTGGCAACAAGCTTCAAGACTCTACATTTTGCATTTCATGAGAAATCACATTTGAGTCCATAGGAAATCCAATAATATTAAAAAGGGACGAGGTATCGATGATGATCTGGCTGCTCAAGTGCTTAGAGGTAGCCACCAAAAACCCTTATGAATTCTCCCAAAAATATATTTTGTCCAAACCCTGAGTCCAAATTTGGTGTCACCAAGTTTCCAAAATCGGCCCTATCGAGTTTCCCTAGATAGAATCCAGAGCCAACCCTAGCTTCTCGGTGACACCAAGTCCCATTTCGGTGCAAACGAAAACAGTGACCAACTTGCTGGTGTCCATTTGCTAAAAATCAGAATTTCCGATTTTTGCAAATCGGTGCCACCAAGTTTGGGTAACTTCCTAGGTCAGCCAAATCAGACTCACCGAGATTTATATCCTGGTCTTACTGAAATGCTAAAAGTTGCCACATTTTGCACTAGTCGGTGCAACGGAGTTTTTGCTTCGGTTTCAATGAGTTCTGCAACAATGTTGTAACGGTTGGATTTTCTGAGAAGCCTATATATACCCATCCACCTCCCTCTCATTCGTAGAGAGAGCACTCTGAACAAGCCAACACTTGCCTCGTCCATTTTTGAGAGAGAACCACCTAGTCATGTGTTGAGATCAAGATATTTCACTCCAAACATATGAATCTTCATTTCTAGCCTCCCAAGTTGCTTTCCACCCAATCAATCTCTTGTACTAGGAAAAATCTATGAGAGTGATTGACTGATGAGGAGTGTTAGTGCATCTAGTGCCCCTTAGTGATTTTGGTGTGTTGAAGACTTATAGGTTAAGATTCTAATGTGTTCGTGAGTGTACACAGGCTCTACAAGTTGATGAGGAGGTTGATACAACCGAAGATTACCGACCCTAAAAATATATGTCTTCAGCTGAAGACTTTGGTGAAGACTTGAAGACTTTGCTGAAGACTTTATACTGAAGAAATCGGTGTGACCTTGAAGATATGAACAAGGACTATGAAGCGTGAAGACTTTTGTTTTTGTAGTTTCATTTCCTTTCCTTGAGTAATAGGAACCACCGTACCGTTAAAGGGGGCCGAGGTAATACTAAGGAAAATTTCCAACTGATGCTCAACTCCAGAATCCTCAACCTACATATCCAATTGAGTGAAGCTTTTGAAAACCTCTTCCAGCTCAGTCAAGTTCTTCAGTGACAGAGACGAAGTTCTTCTGGTTTCTGAGGAAACTGTTCTGACTGAGGAGTTAGGACTTCGCCAGTGCGAATTGCCTACAACTGAGGAACGTGATATGTCTGAGGACTTTCATTGTTCGAAAATCCGACCGTTGCTGTGCTTAGCGCCAGCTGTCCCCAATCATTCCTATCCACATAACGGTCATATCATTGGGGGCATTAATGTCATATGATGTCGGGATGCGCCCCCGGCTATAAATAGCCACCCCCACAACCACTAGCTGGTTGGCTGCTCAGAGAGAAAACTGATACTTGTCATTTGAGAGCATCCCATCCTCCGAGGGCTTTTGTCCGAAAGTGAGGAAAAACCCATAATCAAACCACCAACCCAAAGTGATTGAGCATCACTGAAGAAATTCCTGTGTGGAACCGACGCTTGTTACCTTTGAGGACTGTGCATCCTCCAGACGGTTAGGCGTCATGGTCTAGTGTGTCCTACAGTCAATTGGGGAACACGAAGTGACCTTGGTCTAGAGCATCCAGCAGTAAATTGTGGATCGCCGGGTGACCAGTTTGTGAGGGTTTTGGAAGTCTGCCCTGAAGACTTACCATGAGTGTTGAGCGAGGACTGTGTGACCTTAGCTCAAGGAGAATACGGTAAGGACTGTGTGTCCTGGGACTGTTTGTCCTCTGGTTTAAATACCAGGCCGCTCCAAACCAGACGTATGACTGTCACAACAGTTGGAACTGGATCATCAAATCATTGTCTTCATCAGGCTGCCCGGTTCTATTTCCTCAACCTTCTTAAACCTCATTTACATGTTGATGAAATTGATCTTTACTGTTTGAAGAATTTGACTGAAGACTTACACAATTTCCTCACCTCAAGTTCTTCAAGTTACCTTGTTCATCACTACTTATCCTGTATCACGCTACTCATAACTTGTGCATGATTCATATCATCATGATGACTATGCTGCCGCTATGTATTCCATGCACTGAGTACTTATTCCGCTGTTAGTTATTCATCACATTTCAAATTCCTCAAAGTTGAAATTCCTCAAGTGATGAATTTATAAAAATCACCTATTCACCCCCCTCTAGTCGATATAACGCACTTTCAGTTGGTATCAGAGCAAGTACTCCCTTTCTCTGTGTGATTTTGGTTTAACCACCTGGAGTTTTAGTTATGTCGACTACATGTATGATCAAGGTTTCTGCGGGTTGTCCTACCTTCGATAGGACAGACTACCCCTACTGGAAGAACAAGATACGTATGCACCTTGAAGCTATTGACAATGATCTCTGGTACGTTGTGGAAAATGGTGTGCCCTCTGTCGCTCCCACTGTTACAGCTGCTGATGTGAACTCGACTCTCAAGCGAAGAATATCATGTGTGGCCATCTGAGCAAAGGTCAGTATGGCAGAGTGAGTGCTCTGGAGACTGCGAAGCTTATCTGGGATAGGCTTTCCAAGGTGAATGAAGGTGTCTCCACTCAACGTGACTCTCGTGTGGATGTTCTTTGCAATCTCTTCAACCGCTTCAAGAGGCTTGACAATGAAAATGTACAGCAAACGTTCGATCGCCTCACTGATATTTCCAATGAACTTCAAGCACTGGGTGCCACTGATACCACGGACCATGAAGTGGTGAAGAAACTGCTAAGATCACTCGATTCCTCATTTGATACCTTGGTTTTGATGAGTCAAGAATGTGGAGATTACAAAGCTCTTGATCTTGCTGATATTCTGGAAAGACTCAATACTCATGAATTCCAACAAGCTGAGAAGAGAGACCTCTACGGACCGAGCTATGGAAGATCTCGTGCTCTGAAGGCAAAAGCAATTTCCTCATCTGAAGAAGAAGATTCTGACAGCAGCCTTGGAGATCCTAAAGAACTAAGTCAGGAACTAGCTATTCTTGTGAGGAAATTCCAGAAGTTCTCAAGAAGAGGTGGATTTGGAAAGTCATGAAGAAGTGGTTTGAGGAAATCAGATTCCTCAGAAGATTACAAGAAAAGAACATGTCATCGATGCAAGAAACCAGGCCACTTTATCTCTGACTGTCCTCTATGGGAAAAAGACTCAAAGAAGAAGAAGAAATACAAAGATGATAGTTCTGATGACTCGAAGAAAAAGAAGAAATCTTCAAAGTCCTCATCTGCAAAATCCTCATCTTCAAAGTCCTCAAGACACAAGAAGAATGGTTCCAGAAAGGCTCGAGCATTCATCGGCAAAGAAATGGATTCCGAGGAAGAATCTGAAGAATATGAAGAAGAGGAAGACTCTGAAGAAGAATCAGAATCTGGTGTTGCTAGCCTTGCTCTTGCTACTGCTTTCGTCAACAAGTCTATCTTCAATGCTGATGAATCTGAGTGCACCAACGATTCTGACGTCAGCAATGATGACTACGCTCACACCTATTGCTTCATGGCAAAAGGTTCAAAGAAAGGTGAAGTATTTGCTAGATTTGTTGGAACTAACTACAGGAATGGCTCTCCATTGAAGAAAATCTGGGTTCCCAAGAGCTACCTACAAAATCTTCAAGTGAATGTCCTCACGACACCACTATTGAAGAAAAGGAACCCCAGATCAAATTCTTCAAGTGGACCAAATTCCTCAAATGGTCAAAATCATCATTCTCATGCTAATGCTTCTGTTTCGCAGGGAAAAACTAAGAGCTATGAATATATGCATCATTCTTCAAACCGTTATGTTCATAAATCTTCAAAGAATTTCTCTGCTTATTCATATGAATACTCTAACCCTCGACCTGTGAAACGAAGCACACTTGCTTCAATGCCTCCTTTCTCTTATGGTGCTCGCATGATGATGAACTCTTTGCCACCCCTTGAGATGTGGGTGGTGAAGAAATCAAACTAATCGTTTATTGCAGGGTCAGGTCTCCCGATGAATTTGAACATCTGATGAACTTGCTGGAGACCTGAGGAAATGCTTGAAAGGACGCAAGCTAACCATGTAGAAATGAATTCCTCATTTCTCACGTCCTCACATTACTTGCTTGCCATACTGTGTGATGAAATTCTATCTGATGAAATTGATGTCATATTCTTCACTCTGAAGCATATGAGTTTGTAAGTTGTACTAATTCATTTGCAGGATGATACTCCAAAAGCTACATAGTGGGTCCTCGATAGTGGATGCACAAACCACATGACTGGTGACAAAAGTCTTCTGATGAATCTGCCACTCGCTCCATCTCATCTGAAGCATATCACTTATGCTAACAAAGGAAAAAGCAAGGTATTGGGACTTGGTAAGGTTGCTATCTCAAAGGACCGAACCTTGGATAAAGTGATGCTTGTCGAATCCCTTGGGTTCAACCTCATGTCTGTCTCAATGCTTTGTGATCTCGATATGGTTGTGGTATTTGGAAAACATCGTTGTGTTGTCATCATGGAATCTAACAATTCCAAAGTCTTCAAAGGCTTTAGGAGAGGAGACTTGTATATTGTTGATTTCTCTACAGGACCTCAGCCTGCCACATGCCTACTTGCAAAGTCCTCAGAAGGCTGGCTATGGCATCGACGACTTGGTCATGCGGGTATGAGGAACTTGCACACGCTCGTGAAGAAGAAGCATGTCATTGGCATCGAAGGTGTCAAATTCCTCAAGGATCACCTTTGTGGGGCTTGTGAATCTGGAAAGATGACCAGATCCAAGCATCCCTCGAAGACAATCATGACCACTACTCGTCCCTTTGAATTACTTCATATGGATCACTTTGATCCCACTCACTATTCCGTACTAACAAATGCTTCAAGTCTGTATGGATTTGTTATTGTAGATGATTACTCTCGCTATACATGGGTGCATATCATTATGTACAAAAATGAAGTACAGGATGTCTTCAGGAGATTTGCTTCAAGGGCCTCCACCAACTTTGGCGTCAAGATCAAGCATATCAGGAGTGATAATGGAACCGAGTTCAAGAATACGAATCTTGATGAATATCTTGATGAACTTGGTATTACTCATGAATTATCTGCCCCTTACAGTCCTCAGCAGAATGGCGTCATGGAAAGAAAGAACAGGACTCTCGTCAAGATGGCCCGAACCATGCTTGATGAATATAAGACTCCTCGTCGTTTCTAGCCTGAAGCAATCGATACTGCATGCCACATCATCAACAGGGTATATCTTCACAAATTCCTCAAGAAAACCTCATACGAGCGCATGACAGGCAATAAACCCAATGTAAGTTATCTCAAAGTCTTCGGTGCAAAATGTTGGATCAGAGATCCTCATCACAGTTCTAAATTTGCACGAAAGCACATGAAGGTTTCATGCTTGGTTATGGAAAGGACTCGCACACCTACAAAGTCTTCAACACCTATCATCACAAGGTTGTTGAAACTATAGAGCGGTTCGATGAAACTAATGGCTCGCAAAGAGAGCAGCTGCCTTCTATGATAGATGAACAGTCACCTGAGGAAACCATCAAGCTGAAGGCAACTGAAGATGTTATTCCTACTAAAGAAATCATCCCTGATGGTGAAGACTCTCATGCAAGGATACCTGAAGAAAATGGTGCTCATGAAAGTCCTCAGACAAGTCAGCCTGCACATCCAAGGGTGGCAAATGAAGTTCAGATTGACAAAATCATCGACAACATCAATGCACCAGGTCCTCTCACACGCTCTAGGGCTTCTCATTTAACTAACTTTTGTGGGCACTTTGCTTTTGTCTCTGTCATAGAGCCCACCAAAGTTGATGAAGCATTCAAGGAGCCAGAGTGGATTCAAGCTATGCAAGAGGAATTGCATCAATTCAAGCTTAACCACGTATGGGAACTTGTCAAGCGGCCAGATCCTCGCAAACATAACATCATAGGTACAAAGTGGATCTACCGCAAGAAGCAAGATGAAAACGGCCTTGTGGTGAGGAATAAGGCTCGACTTGTAGCTCAAGGCTACACACAGGTTGAAGGAATTGACTTCGATGAAACTTTTGCACCTGTTGCTAGACTTGAAGCTATTCGAATACTACTTGCTTATGCTAATCATCACAATATCATCTTATATCAAATGGATGTGAAAAGTGCATTCCTCAATGGTAAGATTGAGGAAGAAGTATATGTTGCTCAACCCCCAGGTTTTGAAGATCCTAAGCATCCCGACAAAGTCTTCAGACTCAACAAAGCTCTCTATGGCCTCAAGCAGGCCCAACGAGCGTGGTATGACACTCTGAAGGACTTCCTCATGAAGAAAGGCTTCAAACCCGGTTCACTCGACCCAACTCTTTTCACAAAATCCTATGACAATGAACTGTTCATCTGTCAAATATATGTTGATGATATTATCTTTGGATGTACTGACAAACGCTACAGTCATGAATTTGCCTATATGATGAGTGAAGAATATCAAATGTCTATGATGGGAGAATTGAAATTCTTCTTAGGTCTTCAAATTCGTCAGCAAGACAATGTCATTTTCATCTCACGAGAGAAATACCTCAAAGATGTTCTGAGGAAATTCGACATGCAAGACTGCAAAGGCGTCAAAACTCCAATGCCTTCAAAAGGACACCTCTGCACTGACGAAAATGGTAAAGATTTCGATCAGAAGGTATACCGCTCCATGATTGGCTCTTTATTGTATCTATGTGCATCTAGGCCTGATATAATTCTAAGTGTTTGCATGTGTGCTCGATTCCATGCAACACCGAAGGAATCACACCATAAGGCTGTGAAACATATTCTTCGATACTTAGCTCACACACCAACGCTAGGATTATGGTATCCCAAGGGCTCAAATCTTCACCTCGTCGGATACTCTGATGCTGACTATGCTAGAGATCGCGTGGATCACAAGTCAACCTCAGGCACATGTCATTTCCTCAGATGATCATTAGTCTGTTGGTCCTCGAAGAAGCAGAACTGTGTGTCGCTCTCTATTGCAGAAGCTGAGTACATTGCTGCTGGCTCGTGTTGTGCTCAGTTACTATGGATGAAGCAAACCCTCAAGGACTACGACATCAAGCTGAAGAATGTGCCTCTCTACTATGACAACGAGAGTGCCATCAAGATAGCATACAACCCGGTTCAGCACTCCAGAACCAAGCACATCGAGATTCGTCATCACTTTCTTCGAGATCATGTACTCAAGGGCGACATCTCCATCAACCACATTCCCACTAAAGAACAACTGGCTGATATCTTCACTAAGCCCTTGGATGAAAAGAGATTTTGCAAGTTGCGGTGTGAGCTAAATATCTTAGAATCTTTGAATGTTCTTTGAAAAAGATCACACATCCTAACACTTATGCAAAATTGATGACTTAGATGTGCAACACACGAAGTAATGTTTTTCTTCAAAACTATGAAGAATAACTCTCTAAGTGTGAAGAAATTAATGAAGAAATTGATTCTTAGAACCCTACGACAATTGTACGCGGTGCCTAAAATCATCACTCTTATACGGTGGGCAACGCCACCAACCAAAAGTTGAGATTCTTCAAAATTGCATTGTCATCATTTCTGAAAATTCTTCAATTTCAATTTCCTCAATTTTTCAAATTCTTTAAAACTTTGAGACTTATTTTCATTTAACTATATGTATCTATGAGTTTTCAATGTCCTCAACAGCATTCACTTATTGCTAAATTCCTCAAGGTTGATTTTCATCTAAGTGAATGTGATCGGACCCTATACCTCATCTATGCTAAACTCAATCCAGTCTGTTCTCAAATTCTTCATATGCGTTCTACTTTGAAACTTGTTCAAAGTCTTCACTGTGTCCTTGACAGCTGAAGAATTTGCGAACGGAAACTTTTAAAACTTCTCTACCAAAATTTTCGGCGGTTCCCGCTCAAACCATTCCTATTCCAGTGACTGGATAACCCACGATCCCCCCATATCTCTACTACTCAGAACGTGGGTGACACCTGTCGCAAGGAGAGCAAGACTTAGGGGTAAACTTGTCCAAAATCCTCAGGCGGATCCGTTTTTCACTGTCTCTATAAATACCCTTCACTACCACTGAGCTCGGTTACTCTCCTCTTCTACCTCTCCCGAGCTCCTGCCCCAGCGCCGCCATTGAAATCATCGTCTCGGGTGAGGAAGAGCTTCACTGCCTCAACCTCGTCATCATTGTACTCAACCGGCCGCGGAAGTCTTCATCCCGCCGCCGCTGTAGACGTCTCCCTCTGCCAAGTTAGGGCGTGGGAGATCTGAACGGACGAACCCCCCCATTTCACCTCAGAGTTCGTCGTGTTCTTCATCAGGGTAATTAAAATTATTTTTACTGCCCTTGGTTTGATCTTCATTTGACTCTACTATTCCTCAAAAGATGTTTATTTGTCATAGATTCAATTGTCAAAAACCTTACATCTCCTCATTCTTGATGATTTTCCCTGAGTAATAATTTTCTTTAAGATTCCTCAATTGTGTGAATTCCCAAATTTGCACAACTCTGGAACCTGAGACAAAGAACACTTAGTGAAACTCCTCAAGACATCCATGGTCAAATTCCTCAAACCTATTCTTTTCCAAAATTTCTGAGAACGCATATGACCTCTTCAAATTCCTCACACCTATACTCTGTTCACAGGTACAGATATGTCTGCTGATGAATCACTAGGTTCTCATCAAGTTACCTCATTTGCAGTGCTACTTGAAGAAAAGTTGTGTAACTCCTCAGAATCTTCAAGAGTCCAAAATCCTCATTTGAAGAAAATGGCTGATAAACGGACTCAAAAAGGAGGAAAGAAACCCGACGTGCAGACAGGTTTTGAGATTCCTGATGAGATCTATGCAGACTATTGCACGCCAGATGAAGAAACCTATGGCAAGGAGATAACAAAACAACGCAAAATTCGTCTGCAGAAGATTGAACGGAGATGGGCAAAATAATGGAGAGAATATCGTTATGTTACTCCCAAGTACATGATGAAATTCGCTGTGAAGCCTCCTTGCAGCAGGCCTCCAGTCGCCAAGAATCAGATAGCTGATCCTACTAGTCTCAAGACTGGTGAGGACTTTCCTGAACTATGGGAAAAGCAGCAGGCCAAACTGGCAAAGAAGGCCAAGGATGCTGTAAGAAAGTTCAATGAGGACTCTGCTGCTGCTGCCACTGCTGGTGCATCCTCAAGTGGTCTGAAGAAATCAATTCTGAAGAAGTCTGCTGTGAAACCAATTTCTTCATCCTCAAAGTCCTCACATCATGCTCCTCAAGCTAAAAGGCCTCAACCCAAGGCCTCTGGTGCTGGAACCGTGGCTGCTTAGTCTTCAGCAGCTGTGAAGAAATCCTCTACCCCAGTACACTTGGCAACATGCAAGAGGACTAAGGGTTTCACAAGAAAGCTGAAGAGTTCTGCAAGCCCTTCTGATACAAAGTCTTCAACCAGTCCCTCTGGACTGAAGCTGAAGAAAGCAGCTGGTAGGAGTCTACGCCCAAGCTCTAGCAAAACAATTGTCAAAATTTCCTCAAGAGCTGAGCATAATGATGAAGATGATGCTGATGATGACGAGCTTGAAGAAATCATCAGGCAAAGTCAGTTGAAGGCTGCCACTGCTAAGGATAGCTCAATTCCTCTACTGCTGGATTCAAAGACGATCCTAGACTTCATCGACATATGGCTTGAGGATCCACAGACACCTCTTTCTGCACTGAAATTGCCTCCCAATGTGGACCATGTCCTCACACATTTCATCGCAGAAGAAAAATGGAAAAGAGAGAAGGCCAAGAGAGCCAAGGCAAACATCGCACGCAAGGAGAAATTTCTGCGCGACAATGTGATGAATTTGACTCCGAAACAGCTTGTCATTGTTCAGTCGGAGATTCACAACCTCTCTGAAGAACAAGAAAAACTTGACAGAGAATGGACAGGAGCAAAAGACAGATTTGTCAAAGTTGCTCAAGCTGCAGTGAAGGATTACAACACATCCACTGCTGCTCGTAACGCTGCTCGTTCTACCACTCAGCCTCCAACTGCTTAAATTCCTCAAGCTGCTGAGGAATCTGCATCTGAAATTCCTCACCCTGCTGAGGAATCTGCACCTGAAGAAGCCCCACCTGCCAAGAACACTGCTTCTGCACCAGAAGCTGCTGCCAGTGCTGCTGAGGAAACTCAACTCACTGATGAATCTGCCAGGACAACTGCCACTGTTGTGCCTGAAGAAAATGAGAGGCCAGCTGAAGATTCAACTGCACCTGAAGAAATTGATGCTGCTGAGAAGACGTCTCTTAGAAGGAAGGCATCAAACTCTGAAGCTCCTGTTGAGAAATGGTTGAAGACTTTGACAAGTTCTTCAATGATGCCATTTGATGCCATTCCCATTTCCTCAGCACCGTCTCTGGAAATTGTTCCCTACGGCGTAGAATACATCATTCCCACGGAAGATGAAGATATCCATTCTGCTGCTTCCACAAAGCGATGGACGAACAAATTGAGGTCAAAGACATTTCTTCACCTCCCCAACAACCATTACTTTTGCTTGAGTACAAGGAAGAAACTGCTCCAGCTGAAGCCATAGATGAAGACATTGATCTTGGTAGCACCACACCTGTCATCCATGATGAATTCTGGGAAACTGCTAATCCTACATCCCCAATGAAAACTATGTTGTCTCTCATTCCTCAGTTGTCTGAGCAAGATGAGGATGTCCAAACAGATTCTGAACCTCTGTATCTTCCAGATCCTGAAGATTTTCCAACTAATGAAGATATTAATGTTCAGATCACTGATGAAACTCCAGCTGCTGAAGCTGATGAAGATGAAGATGTTCAGATCACAGATGATGCTCCTATAGCTAAGGAAGTTCCAGGCACTAAGGAACCTCCCCTCCAGATTGTTCCTCATATGCCTGAAGAAATAAAGGGGACTGCCATGCCTAATCTGCAACCTGTGCAGCGTATGCCATTCAAAGGCCCTGGTCGTCCCACATTCATCAAATCCAACTTCTTCAATGAGCACATGTTCTTCACAGGCACTAACCCATATGACAATGCTCGTGTTGGACGCTCAAGGTTCTGGACAACTTCTCAAATGAACTACTATGCATCTGTCCTGTGTGAGAAGAAGATCTTTGAGCATCATCATATTCCTCACGTGGATATGGAATCAATTCCCTCATACACCCCGGTTCTTGAAGTCTTATATGATGTTGGGTTACTTCCATTCTGTGTTGACATTTGTGATTGGAACAAGGAATTAATTCTTCAGTTCTATGCAACCCTGTTCATCAGTGGAAAATCCTCACACATCAACTCTTGGGTGCTAGACTGGATGACTGGATCAAAGCATTACACAACAACTGCATCTGAATTGCTTCAAACTGTTCCTCTTCAAATTCCATCCAAGGAATCTCGCTGTATATTCAATGATCCACCAGTGCCGAATAAACTGATGAATGTGCTCATTTAGAAATTGGCACCTGGAAAGCCTCTGAGGACTGTCTTTCTTGTAAAGGACCTGTTATATGTGCCAAGGACAGTATACAGGATCCTCACCCACACCATATGTCCTCAGAAAGGGCATAATTTTGGAGATGAAGTTGTTGAAGGAATCATGAAGAATGTGTTGTTCAACATCATACATGGGATTCCCATCAACTTCCACGATTTCTTCATGCGATCGCTTGCTCAATCTGCAATGGCTCCTTTTGAATTGAAGATCTTCACTCCATGGATCATGAACTTCCTCAGGACCAAGTCTTCAGTTCCCTACAAAGCTGACTTCCAGAATCATTTTGCATTTCTTCCACCAATTGAAGTCCTCAAGACTACCATTGCTGAAGGCAAAGGCAAGGATGTTATTGATGAAGGAACTCAGGACTCCACAAATGATGATTCTGCCACTCAGGACTCAACAGGAAAAGCCTCTGCTCCAAAACCTCATGCCACTGCACCTCATGTGATGACTGATCGAGAACTTCTCCTCAGTCTTCATCAGTAGGTTGACAGAAATCACAAGTGGGTCAAGCAACAATTGTGTGCTATTCTTCAAAAAATGATAGTTACTCAGAACTCTATGAAGAAGAATCACTATTAAGCTCATGAAATCTTCAAGCGCACTTGGGCCACTATGTCTGTAGTCTTGCCTCCTGATGAACTTGATGAGCTGAATCTTCAAGAAAGCTTTGACTGGGCTCGTCAACCTCCTAAGAAGTTCAAGAAAGTCCAAGTTCCTCAGCCGATGGCAAGTTCATGTTCCTCATCACGCGAGATGGATGATGCTAAGGAGACTGAAGACACTGCTGCGGGCCCTGCTTCAATGATCGACCCCGACTACACTGACGCACCTTCACCAACACTATGAATTTCTTCAAAGGGCGTTAGTTCTCAGTTTTCGTTCCTTTTTTGTCTTCAATGACAAAGGGGGAGAAAATTTGAGTTAGTCTTCAAGCGGGTCTCTATCTATATATGGGTTGTTTTGTTTAAGTTACAACTCTCGTTCTTCTGATACTTTTTGATTGGGTTGTAAACTTAAGTCCGATGGTGGTCTGACTCTTCTGAACTATTTCCTCGCATGTTTTAATTCCTCAAGTATCTTAATGCATGCATGCTGAATTTCGTCAGACCCCATCTTCTTCACGCATTATTTAAAAAAAATTATATCACATATTCAATTGCGTGTATGGATTACAAGATATAGGGGGAGTTCTTCATGTTTCAACCTGCCATCTGCAATTGTAGCCCAAAGCAAATTCCTCAAATACGCAAATCTTCAGGGGGAGCTCATCTATATCTTGCAATCAACTTCCTCATACTCTGCACTTACACTCCATATCTTTAATTCCCGTTGAAAACTAAACCTATTTGTCATCAAACACCAAAAAGGGGGAGATTGTTAGTGCATCTAGTGCCCCTTAGTGATTTTGGTGTGTTGAAGACTTATAGGTTAAGAGACTAATGTGTTCGTGAGTGTACATAGGCTCTACAAGTTGATGAGGAGGTTGATACAACCAAAGATTACCGACCCCTAAAAATATATGTCTTCAACTGAAGACTTTGGTGAAGACTTGAAGACTTTGCTGAAGACTTTATACTGAAGAAATCGGTGTGACCTTGAAGATATGAATGAGGACTATGAAGCATGAAGACTTTTGTTTTCGTAGTTTCATTTCCTTTCCTTGAGTCATAGGAACCACCATACTGTTAAAGGGGGTCGAGGTAATACTAAGGAAAATTTCCAACTGATGCTTAACTCCAGAATCCTCAACCTACATATCCAATTGAGTGAAGCTTTTGAAAACCTCTTCCAGCTTAGTCAAGTTCTTCAGTGACAGAGACGAAGTTCTTCTGGTTTTTGAGGAAACTGTTCTGACTGACGAGTTAGGACTTCGCCAGTGCGAATTGCCTACAAGTGAGGAACGTGATATGTCTGAGGACTTTCATTGTTCGAAAATCCGACCGTTGCTGTGCTTAGCGCCAGCTGTCCCCAATCATTCCTATCCACATAACGGTCATATCATTGGGGGCATTAATGTCATATGATGTCAGGATGCGCCCCCGACTATAAATAGCCACCCCCCATTCCGCACTAGCTGGTTGGCTGCTCGGAGAGAAAACTGACACTTGTCATTTGAGAGCATCCCATCCTCCGAGGGCTTTTCTCCAAAAGTGAGGAAAAACCCATAATCAAACCACCAACCCAAAGTGATTGAGCATCACTGAAGAAATTCCTGTGTGGAACCCAACGTGTTCCCTACAAAGCTTACCTTTGAGGACTATGCAACCTCCAGACGGTTAGGCGTCATGGTCTAGTGTGTCCTACAGTCAATTGGGGAACACGAAGTGACCTTGGTCTAGAGCATCCAGCAGTAAATTGTGGATCGCCGGGTGACCAGTTTGTGAGGGTTTTGGAAGTCTGCCCTGAAGACTTACCACGAGTGTTGAGCGAGGACTGTGTGACCTTAGCTTAAGGAGAATACGGTAAGGACTGTGTGTCCTGGGACTGTGTGTCCTCTGGTTTAAATACCAGGCCGCTCCAAACCAGACGTACGACTGTCACAACAGTTGGAACTGGGTCATCAAATCATTGTCTTCATCAGGCTACCCGGTTCTATTTCCTCAACCTTCTTAAACCTCATTTACATGTTGATGAAATTGATCTTTACTATTTGAAGAATTTGACTGAAGACTTACACAATTTCCTCACCTCAAATTCTTCAAGTTACCTTGTTCATCACTACTTATCCTATATCACGCTACTCATAACTTGTGCATGATTCATATCATCATGATGACTATGCTGCCGCTATGTATTCCATGCACTGAGTACTTATTCCGCTGTTAGTTATTCATCACATTTCAAATTCCTCAAAGTTGAAATTCCTCAAGTGACGAATTTATAAAAATCGCCTATTCACCCCCCTCTAGTCGATATAACGCACTTTCAAGGAGACTATCTTTTGAAGCACAAGAGCAAGGAGTTCATAATCCATACCACATCTATTACCTTTTGGAGAGTGGTGTCTCCTAAATTGGTTAGGTGTCACTTGTGAGCCTCCGACTTCGTGTGGAGTTGAACCAAGAAGTTTGTAACGGCAAGGAGATTGCCTACTTCGTGAAGATCTACCCCGAGTGAGGCTAGTCCTTCATAGATGCAAGCCATGATGAAATATACGAGGTTGCTACTTTGTGGACCCTTCATGGGTGGAGCCGTCCGTGGACTCTCGTGACCGTTACCCTTCGTGGGTTGAAGTCTCCATCAACGTGGACGTACGATAGCACCACCTATCAGAACCATGGGAAAAATCTTTGAGTCCCCATTGCGTTTGATCTTCCTATCCCTACCCTCTACTTATATGTGCATATCTTTACTATCCACTGCTATACTCTTAGACTTGCATGTGTAGGCTGTGCTTGACTTGATATAATTGCTAAAACTTGCCAACCTTTAAAATTGGGAAAAAGGCTAGATTTTTTATTTTGGTCAAGTAGTCTAATCACCCCCATCTATACATACTTCGGATCCTATAGGTTGCCACTTTTACATAAAGTTTGTAATGTTTTCACGTCATTTGAGATTCTTTAGCTCAAGTCTTAGAGCAAAGTTCCCCCTTGATGTGATATCCCCCCATAGAGGGATGAACTAACCTTGGGTTTGGTAGTTGAAGACTTCATGTAGGTGTTGAAGTAGTGGATGCTCATTGTTGATGAAGATCATCTAGAGTTGGGAGCAATCCTTGTTGTTTTGTATTCCTCTCACTTACATGGGTTAGTCCCACACAAGGAACAAATACAAGGATATCTATGGACATGGAGCGAGGTTTATATGGGATGCACTCTAGTGATGCATTAATTACATTGTTCCTTTCTTAGCAATGAGGGGTTTTGTGACTCCTTGAACTGTTGCATAAGATTGGAGTTGATTGCATTTGTCCTTGCCAAGTAATGAATAGGAGTGAAGTTTGTTGGCAGAGTCACCCCTCAAGAACTCTCTAGTTCTTCTTCTTTGGGACCCACATCGCGTGATGGGGATTCTTGGAGTTGAAGTACCACTTGATGAAGTAGAGGTAGTAGTGGCCTTGAGAACCCACTTGACCATGGCTTGAGGTTCTTCTTCAAATGAGTCAATCTCCTCTTGAAGCTTGTCCCTGCCCTTGATCATGTGGTCTTGTGGTGGAAGATTATCTTGAGCTTGTGTTCCCTTAGAGAGAGTAGGATCATAATACTCCTTTTAGGGAACACACTTCGTCTTGGGGTTTTGATCTTCTTCCCATTCATCTCCATTGGCATCGACCTTTTGTTCAAAAACAATACCTTGGTTATTCCGGTGCCATCCTTGCGGGCAATCTCCTCAAATTGCTTACTTCCGGCAAGACTCTTATAGACACCTTTCTCTATAATTTCTTTCAATAAATCATTTTCTTGCTGATACGTATCCAACGTATCTATGATTTTTGATTATTCCATGCTATAATATTATCATTCTAGGAGATTTTTTAGGCATTTATTTGTCAATTCATATTATTTTTCAACACTAACCTATTAACCCAGTGCCAAGTGTGAGTTGCTATTTTTTTTGCGTGTTTTTTGCTTTTCAAGTTTACGGTACCAAACGAAGTCCAATTGCCACAAAACTTTTTTATGATTTTTTCTGGACCGAAAGAAGACCTCGAAGCTTCGGGAGAAGACCAGCGGCCCCACGAGAGAGGCAGCACACATCAGGGTGCGCCGAGGGGGGTGGTCACGCCCTGTTGTGTGCTGGGCCCTCCTAGGATCTCCTGACGCCCGTATTTGGCCTATAAATTCCAATATATTCTAAAAATCCTAGAGAGCCTCCAAAAACACTTTTTCCGCTGCCGCAAGTCTCTATTCTGCCGTGTGCTCATTTGGGGCCATGTTTCGGTGCCCTGCCGGAGGGGGATCGATCACGGAGGGCCTCTATCAACCTTCCTACTCCCATGGTGATGTGCGAGTAGTCTACTACAGACCTATGGGTCCGTAGTTAGTATCTAGATGTCTCTCTCTCTCTCTTGATCTTCAATACGAAGTTCACCGCATCTTACGTTGATCTATTCGATGTAATCTTCTTGTGCGGTGCGTTTGTTGGGATCCGATGAATTGTGGGTTATGCTTAGATTGTTCATGAAATAATATTGAGTTCCTTGCTGGTCCTTCTTTACATATGCATGATTATATTATAGCTTCTTGATTCTTTCTGATCTATTGAAATAGTTTGGCCACTAGATTGATATTTCTTTACTAGGAGAGGTTCGTTGTAGTGGGTTCAATCTGGCAGTGCTCTATATCCCAGTGACAGAAAGGGACAAGACACTTCTTTGTACTATTGCCAATAAGGGTAAGGCGATGGGTTTTTTCATATTGATTGAATCTACTTTGCCACCATCATGTCAATGTTCTCCAAGCAATACTCTGTTTTACTTCATACTCTAGTTGCATGTTGGATAGTGGTCGATGGGTTGAATAATAGTAGTAGATGTAGGAAGGATTCAGTCTACTTGCTTATGGACGTGATGCCTATATGCAATGATCGTTGCCATGAATAAATATTGCATAACTATGCACTTTTCTATCAATTGCCCAACAATAATTTGTTTACCCACCGTATGCCTACTTCATGAGAGATGCCACTAGGGAAAACTATGGCCCCAGAGTCTATCCACTTATATATTTAAAAAAACATATATTACCTTGTTGTTATTATTTACCTTTTATTTTATTATGCAATTTACAATTATTTACTACCATCTACACTTCATTTGCTTGCAAGTAGTGAGTCCAAGGGGATTGACAACCCTCTTGCAAACGTTGGGTGCAAGTGTTTGCTTCCTTATATGCATTTGCTGAAGATGGCATTGCATGCTACTCCCATTTGGTCAATAACCCTTGCTCTCAGTGAGGGAAGTACTTATCTATATTCTATTGCATCACTCGCTCCTCTTCGTAGAAAACCCAATGCAGATCACAAGTATCAGGAAGGATTTCTGGTGCCGTTGCCGTGGAGTATCACCAACCTACTATAAAGTACCTTCACACAAATTATCATTCACCTGTTCAACTTTTTTTATATTTTTCTTGCTATATAAAAAAAATCAAAAATACAAAACTATTTATATTTGCTACTTTACTAGTTTGCTTGTTTCGTTTGCTTGAAATTGCTATAATGTTTGAATTTGAAACTAGTGATACTTTCGCCTCTAGTGTGAAAGCATTAAAACATTCAACTTCACCTCTCAATGATAATGCTAAAAGGAATTTTGATGAAGTTGCTCAGGAAAAACTTGATATTCTTGCGGATGATGATCCTTTTAAAGAAGAACCTATTATGCAAACAAAGAAATTTATTATTGGTAGTGCTAATATTATTGGAAAAAGTTTGATCCCAGACTTTTCACTTGTGCTGGCTCATTACCCTTGATAGAGGATCTATTATTGCAAGAACTACTAGTTATGCGGATGTCATATCTTTGCTCATAGTTGAATTGTAAAGAAAATCCGTTCATATGCATCCCTCCGTATATATAATTGTTGTTTCTAGAATTCTCTAATATTCATGACGCTCCTACTAAACGGTTAGCAACAATATTTCTCATTCATGAATTTAATCGTATTATTCAGAAAGCAAGAGAAATATTTACTCATTATAGGGTCAATGGTGGGTGCCCACCAATAGAGGGAATCCTTTATGATATGGAAGAAATAAGGAGATTAAGATCAACGTACTATGCTGCTTATAATGAAAACCTTAGGAAGAAGGTTCCACCTAATGTCTTAGATGGTAAATTTTCTAAATATAATGATCATATTATTATTCCAAATCTTGAATTTAATTATGAGCTTGAGATAAAATAAAGAAAGTATCTTTACCGAAACTTATATAATGAAGAATTTACTATTACTTATGAGAAGCCTAAGAAGGAGCCTCCTCCTTCTCCTCGGGAGATAGATCTTGCGAATCCTTGTGTTGTGTTGATTTCCTATTGATATTTATGATACTTTTGGCCATTCCTCATTATGATACAATTCTTATGCCTTTTCTATCTCAATTTGCAAGGTACACCACAAAGAGGGAAACTGGCATTCTGGACCGGAAAACCAAGAAAAAGGGTGAAAAATCACTGGACACCAAATGAGCTGAAAATTCAAGAAGAATTAATCTGGAATATATGTGAATTATTGGGCCATAGGTGTACTAGAGGGGGGCCACCTACTAGCCACAAGCCAACAGTGGGAGTCCACCACCCTAGGCGTGCCCTGTTAGCTTGTGGGGCCCTAGCAGGTCTCCCGACCCTCCTCTTCTCCTATAAGGTGTGTTTTGACCTAGAAAAATCAAGAAGATACTTCCAGGACGAAGCGCTATTGTCTCAAGGAAAAAACACGGGCAGAGTCCCTTTTTCTCTCCGACAGAGAGATTCTGCTGGGGAAACTTCCTTCCGGGAGGGGGAGATCTAAGCCATCGTCATTGCCAACACTTCCTCCTTCGTGGGAGGACCAATCTTCATCAACATATTCACCAGCAGCATCTCATATCAAACCCTAGTTCATCTCTTGTATTCAATCTTTGTCTCAAAACCTTAGATTGGTACCTGTGGGTTACTAGTAGTGTTGATTACATCTCGTAGTTGATGCTTGTTGGTTTACTTGGTGGAAGATATTATGTTTAGATACCTCTGATCTTGAACACGTTGATGATGTGCGAGTAGTTACTTTTGTTCCCGAGGACATGGGAGAAGTCTTGTTATATGTAATCATGTGAAGTTGGTATTCGTTCGATATTTGATGATATGTATGTTGTTGCTTCTCTTAGTGGTGTTGTGTGAATGTTGACTACATGAAACTTTAGCATGTTATGGGCCTAAGGGAAGGCATTGTGGAGTAACAAGTAGATGATGGGTTGCGAGAGTGACAGAAGCTTAAACCCAAGTTTATGCGTTGATTCATAAGGGGCTTATTTGGAACCACACGTTTCATGATATGGTTAGATTTATCTTAATTCTTCTTTCGTAGTTGCGGATGCTTGCAAGAGGGGGTAATCATAAGTGGATTGCTTGTTCAAGTAAGAACAACACCTTAGCACTGGTCCACCCACATATCAAATTATCAAAATAACGAATGCAAATCATCTCAACATGATGAACGTGACTAGACAGAAATTCCCATGTGTCCTCATGGGCGTTTTCTTCATATAAGAGTATTTTTAGTACCGTCCTTTCCTATAAAAAGTATTGGCCTATATTGATTCACACTTTCTACTATTGTTAGTTGTCACTTGTTATGAATTATCTTGCTATAAAACTATCTATCCCTGTTACTCAGAGCACTTGTAAAGAGTATCTTCTTGAAAACTGCTTATCATTTCCTCCCGCTTTTTGTTGGGTTCGACACTCTTACTTATCGAAAGTACTACGATTGACCCCCTAAACTTGTGGATCATCAAGACTCTTTTCTGGCAGCATTTCTAGGGACTGAAGCGCCTTTGGTAAGTGGAACTTGGCAAGGAAACATATTCATTACATGCTGAAATTTACTGTTGCTTGTTACTATGGATGGTCACCCCATGAGTGGCTTGTTTGGGGCATCTTCATCTCGAATGGGACTTGAAAAGGTTGCTTCCCAACATACTGAACCTACTGAAAATATGTATTATGCGTTTCCTTTGGGTATGGTAGAGGAGCTGCTAGCTAATCCTTATGACGGTACAACTCATCATGATTACCATTTGATGTATGTAGTGAGATTTGTGGATTTTAAAGCTTGCACGTTTACCTGAGATGAAGTTAATAATAATTTTTCCCTTTATATTTTGAGGGAAAGGTATTAATGTGGTACATGCTATTAGATGATATTTGATCATGTGATTGGAATCGCTTGAAGCTGGAATTTCATCAGAAGTTTTATCCTATCCATTTAATCCATCGTGATCAGAACTTTATATATAATTGCTGGCCTCGTGAAGGAGAAAGCATCACTCAAATTTGGGGAAGGCTTAAATCTATGATGCACTCTTTCGCCAACCATGATCTCTCAAGATAAATTATTATACAAAAATTTTATGCTCAACTTTCTCATGATGATTGATTACTACTTGATTCTTCTTCTACTGGTTCCTACATGAAGAGGACTATTGAATTCAAATGGGATCTTCTTGAAAGAATTAAACACAACTCCGAATATTGGGAATTCGACAAAGGTAAAGATTCAGGTATAAAGTTTAAGTTTTATTGTGTTAAAATCTTTTATGGAAATCGATACTTTTCATAAGTTTAGCAATAAATATGGGCTTGGCTCTGAGATAGTAGCTTCTTTCTGTGAATCATTTGCTACTCATGTTGATCTCCCTATGGAGAAGTGGTTTAAATATCATCCACCTATTGAAAAATCATTAGAGGAACCTATTAAAGTTAAATAATAAACAATTGTTTACCATTTTTATCCAGTTGTGCCTGGTGCTTATATTGAGAAACCACCTTTTCCTATTAGGATTAAGGAACATGCTAAGGCTACAACTCTTGTAAATAAAATTTATGTTAGGACACCTAAGCCTTCTGAAAAAATAAATGCTGATCCTAATATTTCTATGGTTAGAGATATCCTAGCTGATAATTTTCACGGTTAGGTTATTTACTTCTGTGGTGAAGCTGCTAGAATCGCAAAACCTGCTAAAAATCTCAAGGATGAATTAGACAAAAATAAACCAGTTGTTGGCATGCATGTTGTTTCTGTTAAAATTGGAGATCATTGTTATCATGGCTTGTGTGAAATGAGTGCTAGTGTTAGTGCTACACCTTTTACGTTATATCAAGAAATTATGAATGACATAGCGCCCTCTAAGATTGAAGATATTATTATCACTATTAAACTTGCAAACAGAGACACTATTTGACCACTTGGGATTGTTAGAGATGTTGAAGTCTTGTGTAGAAAAACTAAGTACCCTACTGATTTCTTAGTACTTGCTTCAGAACAAGATAGCTTTTGTCCCATTATATCCCATAGACCTTTCTTGAATACTTTTAATGCTGGAATTAATTGTGTTACCGAGACAGTTAAAGTAATCTTTGGTGATGTGTGTCATGGATTTAATTTATCTAAGTTTAGTAGACAACCACATGAGAAAGAATTACCTAGTAAGGATGAAATAATTGGTCTTGCTTCTATTGTCATGCCTCCTATTGATCCCCTAGAACAATATTTGCTTGGCCATGAGAATGATATGCATATAATGAAAGAAATGAGATAGATGATATATTTCTTAGACAAACACCTATTCTTAAACACAACTTGCCCATTGATATTTTAGGGGATCCTCCTCCACCCAAGGGAGATCCCGTGTTTGATCTAATGAAATTACCTGATATTTTGAAATATGCTTATCTTGATGAAAAGAAGATATATCATGTTATTATTAGTGCTAAGCTTTCAGAGCATGAAGAAAAGAGATTACTTAAAAGTCTGAAGGAGCTCAGGGCTACTATTGGATATACTCTTGATGATCTTGAGGGCATTAGTCACACTCTATGTCAGCATAAGATTAATATGGAACCCGATGCTAAACCCGTTGTTGATCACCAATGTCGCTTGAATCCCAAGATGAAGGAAGTGGCAAGAAATGAAATATTAAAGCTTCTGGAGGCAGGTATAATTTATCCTATCGCTAATAGTAGATGGATAAGTCCTATTCATTGTGTTCCTAAGAAATGAGGTATAACTGTTGTTCCTAATGATAAAAATGAACTTATGCCACAAAGAATCGTAAGTGGTTATAGGATGCTAATTGATTTTAGGAAATTAAACAAAGCTACTAAAAAATTCATTACGCCTTGCCTTTTATTGATCAAATGTTAGAAAGATGAACTAAGCGCACACAAATGTTGTTTTCTTAATGGATATTTGGTTTCTCTCAAATACATGTGTCAAAAGAAGACCAAGATAAAACTACTTTCACATGCCCTTTTAGAACTTATGCTTATAGATGTATGCCTTTTTGTTTATGCAATGCACCTGCTACCTTTCAAATATGTATGGCTGCTATGTTCTCTGATTTGTGTGAAAAGATTGTTGAGGTTTTATGGATGATTTTTCCGTTTACAAGACTTCTTTTGATGATTGCTTGAGAAACCTTGATGGAGTTTTGCAAAGATGTGAAGAAGCTAATCTTGTCTTGAATTGGGAGAAGTGTCACTTTATGGTGAATGAAGGTATAGTACTTGTGCATAAAATCTCAACGAGGTATTGATGTACACAAAGCTAAAATTGATGCAATAGAGAAAAGGACATGTCCTAAAGAAATTAAAAGTATAATAAGTTTTCTTGGTCATGCTGGTTTCTATAGTCGTTTTATTAAATATTTCTCAAATATTTCTAGGTCATTAACTAATGTTCTTCAAAACTATATTCATTTTTATGATGATTGCGCAGAAGCCTTTGAAATACTAAGGAAAGCCATAATTCTGCACCTATTGTTCAACTACATGACTGGAATTTACCATTTGAAATTATGTGTGTTGTGATTATGTCATTGGTGTTGTTCTAGGGCAAAGAGTAGACAAGAAATTGCATGTTATTCATTATGCTAGTAAAACTCTAACAGTCCGCAAACAAATCATCCTACTACTGAGAAGGAATTTTTAGCAGTTGTCTTTGCATGTGACTAGTTTAATGCCACTTCGTTGCTACAGAACACAAAAACACATATATCTTGAAAAGTAGCACACACAATATTTTTGACCTTGCATACTACCCATGGACCAATCGTGGGCACACGTCATCATGCTTGGATTGCATGGCTGAAACATCCCAATTATCAAAAGGAGACATGAAAAAAAGGCATGTATAAGCATAAGACTGAACATACATGATCCAAAAAAGGGTCCCTACGCCCACCTACCGAAATAGACATATTGTTAGAACCAAGATAATAGAAAGTTCCCTTACCAAAGTCCTGCTGGATTAATTTTGGTCAAGTGCAGACCATTCTATACAGTTTGATGATGCACGTGGAATAATTACGTACACAATGTCAAAGTACGAGCAATGCATATACTATATCACTAAACTTCCTTGAATTTTAAGCCTCTCATTCAATTGAGGTCTTCAATTAGAAATTGGGTCATCGATTTTGACTCGGTCAACAATCTCTCACTCAATTATTTTAATTCACTATGCTCTTTTATTTTCTTGAGTAATTAAATATTGGATTTCGTTTGTGATTTTAATTGGGTCAACAGTTCTTCAAATCAATTGGAATCAAATTATAAAATTTAAAGAGGATTGAATTTTCAAAAAACTAATACACCTCCTATTTTAAGATAGATTGTGTACACAAATAAAAATAAAAATAAAAACACTAACAACACAACAAAGCACACATGACCATGACATGCCTCAAGCAAAGGTTAAAATCACTATTTTGACCCTTTAATAAAACATTAGCATGATATGATCATGGTTTAAAAATAATTTTGGATCTGGCCTTTTTCGTAGCGCCTACAAAGAGGGTGCTATGCTCAACACTGTAACCTCGAGCACAGGGGCTCTATGACCCTGTCAATGTGTGCTAGAATAACATTAGAGATTGGCCAAAAAATCTGCAAGTAAAGAGCATATGGTGTGTACCATTGCGTCATGGTGAAGGGCGCTATGGTTTTAAACAGAACACTCGTGGAACTTGGCCGACCATTTGGGGGTGTAAATAGCAGGTAATGATGGACTCAGATAGTTTGTTTGTCATTGAGGCGGTAATATGTAGAGAATTATTAATGGGCTGTATGTTGCCATAGTTGTGGATGCTACAAAAGTATTAAGAACTTTGGAGATATCAGACTTAGTTCTTGGAAGAGGAAGGCCAATGAAGTTGTAGAGTGTCTGGCGAAATCTCTAGTTCCCCTTTTATTCAGGACACTGTTGCCCCTGATTTTATTTCATATCTGGTTGTAAACAGTATGGCTGTCATTTGATGACTACAATCATATTCTCGTCAGTATATTTTTGTTGGCTAGATTCGACGATGCTACTTGGATTGGGTTGGGTTGGATGGGTCATGAGTGCCTCATTGCTGTCAGAAAGAGACGTATTGTACTCCATGCCACACCCACGCGGCGGTGTGTGTAGTGTAGTACTATCCCCACGACAAGGCCATGGCCACGCAGAGTTTGGCATTTCTTGGCTGCTCCGGAAAAATCTAGAGTGGATGGGATTATGGGACCAATCCACACCACTCCCGTTGGCTCGGTACACACTATCCACCGCATCTGCATCTCAACAAAGGAAGTGAGAAAGATTCAGAGAATCATTAGCCCATCGACTCCAATCCTTCTTCTCTTCTCGTCTATCTGTGTAGCTGAGCACAACGGGGACGGCAGCAGTGGCCTCCACGGCCACGGCCTGGCCCTCCACCTCCTCCCCCGTCCTCACCCTCCCTGGCATCACACCACTCCCAGCAGCCCCACCCACGCCCTCCGCTCTGGCTTCCTCGGTCACGCTCTCAGGCTCTGCCCGCACCCGGCGGACACCCGTGTGGCCGTGCCCCCGTCTCCGTCGCCGTTGCCATCTCCATGCCGGCGACATGGAGGAGCATGGCGACTGCCGCTTCATCTGGAGATCGACATGAACCTTCTACAGGATATGATGTGGGCTGTATTGCACACGTGCCAGCTCTATGTAGGCAGGGGCTGCCCTCGTCGTTCACCGCCATCACCAACTTTGTTTTAGATCTGATGGTTCAGATGGTTAGGAGGCAGACACACAATCATCACCAACTTTGTTTTTATAGGAGTAGAGATAAATTTAAACCTTCTATCGTTGACTCCAAAGTTACCATTCACACTGATCATGCTGCTGTATGTAAAATAAATATGCTAAGCCTAGGCTGATTAGGTGTGTGATTTTAATTCAGGAATTTGACTTGCATATCATTGATAGAAAGGGAGATGAAAACCCCGTAGCACATAATTTGTCTAGAATGGAAATGTTCTTGATGACCCACTGCCTATTGATGATAATTTTACCGATGAGCAACTTGCTATTATAATGCTTACCATAGCACTCATTCGTATGCGGATTATGCTAATTACATTGTTGCTAAATACACACCACCTAGCTTCACCTATCAACAAAAGAAAAGTTCTTTTATGATTTGAGACATTACCTTTGGGATGACAAACATCTTTATAAAGGAGTAGATGGTATTATTAGACATTGTATATCTGAGCATGAATAGGGACAAATCCTTCTAAAGTTTCACTGCGAGGCTCATGGTGGGCACCATGTTGGTGATAGAACTGCACACAAGGTATTACAATATGGTTTCTATTGGCCTACTCTTTTCAAAGATGCTCGTAAGTATGCCCTTTCTTGTTATGAATGTGAAAGAATTGGTAACATTGGTAGACGCCAGGAAATGCCTATAAATTATTCACTTTCTATCGAACCATTTGATGTGTGGGGTTTTGATTATATGTGACCTTTTCCTTCCTCTAACGGATATATTCATATTTTAGTTGCTATTGATTATGTTACTAAGTGGGTAGAAGTTATTCCAACTAGTAGTGCTGGTCATAACACTTCTATTAGAATGCTTAAAGATATTATTTTCCCTAGGTTTGGAGTCCATAGATACTTAATGATTGATGGTGGTTCACATTTTATTCATGGTGCTTTCCCTAAACTTCTAGCTAAATACTATGTTAACCGTAGAATTGCATCACATTATCACCCTCAGTCTAGTAGTCAAGTTGAATTGCACAACCAAGAAATAAATTTGATCTTGCAAAAAGACTGTTAATAGATCTAGAAAGAATTGGTCTAAGAAACTTGATGATTCTTTATGGGCTTATAGAACTGCTTATAGAAACCCTATGTGAATGTACCCTTATGAAATGGTCTATGAAAAAGCATGCCATTTACCTCTTGAGTTAGAACATAAAGCTTATTGGGTAGTTAAAGAACTTAACTATATGATTTTAAACTTGCCGATGAAAAGATGTTATTTGATATTAGCTCCTTAGATGAGTGGAGGACACGAGCTTAGGAAAATGTCAAGTTGTTTAAAGAAAAAATCTAAAAGATGGCATGACAAGAGAATCTAAAAACGAGAATTCAATGTAGGAGAACTAGTTCTTTGTACAATTTGTGTTTCGGATTTTTTACAGGTAAGCTTCGCTCCAAATGGGAAGGCCCTTATGTCGTCGAGGAGGTCTATCGTTTTGGGACTATCAAGATTAACAACTTCAAAGGAAAAAAATTCCAAGAGTGGTAAATTGGCAACAAATTAAACATTACATTTTAGGTACACCCATTAATGTTCAAACTAATATTATTCAAGTAATGACAATGGAAGAACACATAGGGGAGACCTTCTGGAACACTCTAGAAAGCTAAAAAGGGGTAGGTATGTGATACAGTAAATAAACTGACTTAAAAAATTCCCAAAAAATATGTTCTGTTTCTCTTGGTATTTTAGAAAAAAATTCCAAAAATAAAAACGAGCCAGGGGGCTCACGAGAGATGCATAACCCAACATGGCACACCCATCCCCTAGGCACGCCCTGATAGCTTGTGGGGCCCTCGTGTGCCTCCCGGACTGCAATTTCTTCCAGGATATGTATTCTGACCTAAAAAAGTTCATTATATATACTCGAGTATGTTTTCCACCGCATCGCAAGTTCCTCCTTTGTTTTTGTTTTGGGGTGTTTTCTAGAAAATCTAGACCGCCATGACACTGTAAAGCTCCTCCAAGGACAAGTTCTACGAGAAGGTCATCAACCCTTACCTTCCGGAGGTGATGAAAAACCCTCAAACCATTGAGATGTGTGAGGGAGTGCTTCACGTACGGGATGTCCAAGGGACGAAGAAGAAGGGAAGCAAGAAGGTCAGGCTTGCAGCAATGGAAGAGGAGATATTTAAGTGTTAGGGGATGGTTGAACGTGGTTTGAGTCCTAATCATTGTATGATCACGAAATTCATCCGGGAGAACAAGATGGACACTAGGAACGTGGGTGATACTTCTCAAATGTATATATAATTATTGATTGTTACATGTTATTATATTAGCATTCTAGGATACTTTTGAGTAATAATTTACCAATTTATATTATTTTTGAGCACTAACCTATTGACATAGTGCCTAGTGCCAGTTCATGTTTTCTACGTGTGTTTTTTGCTTTTCAGGTTACAGTGCCAAATGAAGTCCAATTGCCCCGACACTTTTTTATGATTTTTTGGACCAAAAGAAGATCTGGCAGCTTCGGGACAAGACCAGAGGCCGCATGAGGGAGGCACAAGCCAATAGGGCACACCTAGGGGTGGTCGTGCCTTGGTTGCTTCTCCCTCCCTGATGGTCTCCTAACCCCGTTTTCTAGCCTATAGATTTACATATATTCCAAAAACCCTAGAGGGCATCCCAAAACAATTTTTCTGATGCCGCAACTCTCTGTTCCACCGTGATGTCATGTGGAGATCCATTCCCGCACCCTGCCAGAGGGGGGATCGATCATGGAGGGCCTATTCATCAACCTTGTTGCCCTCATGATGATGTGCGAGTAGTTCACCAAAGACTTATGGGTCCGTAGTTAGTACATAGATGGTTATTTCTCTCTCTTTTGATCTTCAATACAATGATCATTGCATCTTCGCTTTGGTCTATCCGATGTAACTCTTTTCTGGGGTGCGTTTGTTGGGATCTGATGAATTGTGGGTTTATGTTCAGATTATTCGTAAAAATTAATTTGATTCTGCTCTGAAATTATTATGATTCTTATTTTCATGATCATTATATCTTCGTAATTATCTCTGAGCTATTGATTTTCTTTGGGCAAGTAGATTGATCTTTCTTAAGTGAGAGGGGTGCGTTGTAGTGGGTTCAACCTGACGGGTTTCTTTATCCCAGTGACAGAAGAGGACAAGATACATCCTTGTGTTGTTGCCACTAATAATAAAATGATGGGGTTTATTCTTATTGCTTGAGTTTACTTTGTCTACATCATTTTATCGTTATCCATGCATTACTCTGTTTGTCTTGAACTTAATACGTAGAGAGGCAAGCATAGAAGCACTCTTGAATTGGAGTAATAGTAATAGGTGCAGGAAGGAGTTGGCCTATTTCTTTTGGACGTGATGTCTATATACACATGATCATTGTCATGAATATCACATAACTATGCGCTTTTCTATCAATTGCCCAACAATAATTTGTTTACCCACCGTATTCTTATTTTCATGAGATATGTCGCTAGGGAAAACTATGGCCCTCGGTCTATTCACTTCTATATTTACAATCCTATCAATAACTTGTTGTTCTTATTTAATTTTTATTTTATTTTGCAATTTATAATTATCTACTATTATCTACACACTTCACTTGCTTGCAAATAACAAGATCAAGGGGATTGACAACCCTCTTGTCCGTGTTTGGTGCAAGTTGTTTGCTCTTTTGTGTGCAACCACAGAAGATGGTTGTGGATTGATATTCCTATTGGTTCGATAAACCTTTGGTTTCAAACCGAGGGAAGTACTTACCCATATTGTGCTACAATTACCCTTTCCTCCTCATGGAGAAGCCAACGCAGATCACAAGTATTAGGAAGGATTTCTAGCGCCATTGTCATTGAATATGTACCGACCCGACTCAAAACGAGTCAAGCCTCTGTGTGTTCTGTGCCATCCCTGGATCAATATGCTGGCACACACAGTACATCAATGTATATATCGAAGTGCAATCGCATGTAATTAACGTAAAACTGATATATATACCTTAAAATCTCAGTGGAAGCAGTCAACGGGAGTGGAGTCCCAATGAACACCAACGACAGGTTGAGTGTAGACCGTAACCTTGAATTGTACTCTTACTCATCGAAGAAGAGTATCTGCAGCATGAGACGTTGCAGCCGTGTAGGTCAGCATTTTGAATATGCCGGCAAGTCACCAAAGAGAAGGGGAGAAAGTAATCATCTATTCTATATGCAAATATGGCAGGGGGTGGTAAGTTTTGCGTAAAGCCAATTTTTCCTACAACAAGAGAGGGCAAAGCAAAAGTTATTACTACAATGTTGGTTGATTAATGAGATGGTTCCGCCAACCAATTCTCATACCCAAGTTATTAATACCCACATCATTATAATACTTGGTGTTGAGAATTCCAGATAGTTTCAGTTCCTTTGGCTCAAGTTGTCCATGATCGTGGACATGGCTAATCGATTAGGTTTGAGTACTCTGTAGAGTTTTGCACACGTTCCCCACAAGATTTGATCGCCTCCGTTGGATTTCTCGCATTTCAGGGTGTTTGAGAAATGGATGACCAAAGCATGGTCTTCTAAAGGGTTTCCCTGAGACTCCGCCGGTGCCCATCCTTTCCTACCGTTCTTCTACATCTCATAGCACTGCCTGTCCAGGGTTGCCACAGTATCCAACCAAGCTAGAGCCCATAATGGCTTGTGGCTGTGTAGGTAAGCCTTGTGTCTTGAAGCATCCATCCATCTCTTTGTGCCTGGGTGGACCTTTCCACGTGAATACTGGCACTTCCCCAGCAACACCTAGGCTAACCACTAGCTTCCCCAGGGCGCCGTTCAACCATCATCCACCCAGAGGTATGTTGAAAACTCGGAGTCTTGAAGTCTTGATCATTATGTAGGTCTTGTAATTAATCTCACAACTCTCATGAATCACACCACCAACCCCGTCTACTAATAGCATAGCAAAATTGAATCAACGTTTCCCGGGGCCAAAGTGACAAGGGATTGAGGGGATCCTACCACATGATACTACAACAAGTAACCAAGTTTCCAATTACCTATTTTGCATGCAATTGGGGGGGATGGTAGAACTAATGCAATAAAAACATGGGTAAACATGATCAAAGTGACTTGCCTGGTATTACTTGATGAAGATAGTCGCTCTCACAATCTGGATAATTCTACTCGTCACACTCCGAGAAATCTATCGTAAGCAAAATAACATTCAATAAACATTCATGCAAAAACAAAGAACAGAAGAACGCAAGATTAAAACATGTGTCTTGGTGCAAAAAAATAACAACATACTAGGGTTAAATAAGAAAGGATAGGTTCTAACTGTGTTGTAAAGTGAAAGTGGAGGAATCAACTCAAAAGAGTTAATGGATGATGAACTATTGCTATATAAGCTTGGGTTGGAGAGACTATGGAAGACGATCCAAAGTATGGGAGAACAACATGAATGTTGTTTGACAAATAGCATAAGAAATAAGAATTTATTTGTAAAAAGAATTTAATTGAAATGGAGCACTACAACACAAGTTATAGCAAATTGAAGTATGAAATGAGTTGTAAATTCAAGTATGAATTGAATCTGGATTCACAAAGGTCAAAAGAAGTTGAACCGAAGTACGATGGTTATGAATAGAAATATATTACACGGGTATTTAGGGGCAAAAAGAATCAATTGAAACGGTGTTACACTTTGCAAGATATGATCAAATGAAGGTTCGGATTCAAATTGAATCGCTCAAATTTGAAAGGTTCAAAGGTCGAAACTAACGATGTTACTATATACGGGAAGTCAATATGAACGTGTAGAAAAAGAATTACTACGTTCAAAATGACAGATCAAAAGTTATAAGCAATTCAATATGACATTGAATTAGCTTAGTATGGTGCGTGAACACAATTTGGGGACTAATAGAGAAGTATTAGTAAGATCAAAATTATATGTTGAAACGATAACACTAATGATGTGAACGGAAAGATTACTTCGATACAGATCCGATGCAATTGGATTCATCAGAAACAGAGCTACAGATAAAAAGATATGATCAAAAGAAGTTTGAATAGAAATCTGAATAAATTTCGAAATTTGAAAATTTGAAAAAGTTGACGTGATAGGTGGGATCAAGACGAAATTGTAGGTGTTGGTTTCATCTAGTTCTGATAAACGAGTAGAAAGTTATGGCTATTTGAAAATTTTGGGCCAAGCTGTTTTACAGAAGAAAAATGCTATGTCTAAATTGTTTTAGGACTAATGAGTAAATACGGAGACTAATTAATAATCTAATTACTCTACCGTATACTAGTATAGAAATACTAGTCTAGGGATATTAAACTACAGGAGTATAAAACAAAATACGAAGAGAATACCTTTAGAATGCAGAGAAGATATAAATCCAAAGAGGAGACGACTTCCAGAAATCCCACCGGAGAGAAGAAAATATTTTTATTTAATAAAGCTAGTCAAACCAAAAGATTGGCTTAACCCGAGGTGGATGATTATTGGGTTCACCTATGGGTCTATATTTGTAGGTGCGAGGAAGGTTTAGAAGTCAAAGGCTATGCAGTGTGGGACTAAACAAATAGACTAGAAGTAGATGAAAATTAAAAGGAAGGAGAGGGCCACCGGATGGGCTGATTCAGCCGGCCGTGCACATGGGCGCAACCCAGTTTTTGTTTTTCTTAATTCTCGGATGAACAGTGTTTCCTGTTTTTTTCCTTTTTCTTTAAAAACAGAAAATAAAAGCAATTAAACAAATAGAAAAACATTTTATATAGACATATTATATATCAAAAATTCAGAAAATAAACTCTAAAACATGAACATTTTTTCAAGGCCGAATAAAATACTTTAAAAATATATATATTTTTTGGCAATAACTCCAAAATGAAAAAGAAACTTGAATTTCAAATAAATGGAAAATAGTTTTTATTTTAAAATTTGAGTCAAAACATTGTATCTGATTTTTGAGTGTCATTTACCTCCTCTCATTTGATTTTATAAGAGGGTTTTGAAAATATTTGAACTCAAAATTGAATAGGGATTCAAAATAGAAAATTTTGGGAAAATCATTTTATTCCCTCTCATTAAAATTTGAAAAGTTTCAAAATTCCACTCAATTTCACACAATAAATCACACAACATTCAAGCAAACAATCCTACTTATTTATTTAATATAACATTCCAAAATTTAGAATTTTGGGATGTTACAAACTACCACACTTAAAATGATCTCGTCCTCGAGATTCGAAAAGGCTAGAAAGAATAGGTTAGGGTTGGGGTCTTCTTAGCAAATCCAGTGACCAAGAAAGTGTGGAGCTACCACACTTAAAATGCTAGTTACCGGTCCCTCAAAATCATGAGAGACCTTTGGGTGCATCTGTCTGTTCACATTCTTCATGATAGCTCCTTCGGTGATGCTCTTCCGTTTAAAATCAAAAAATTTGTTCTCATAACAAAATGTATTTCCTCCGATACTGGGTCTTCTTAACTGAGAAGTCTCGTGTTCATTCTAAGTAACTTATCGATGATCTCATGGTGGTCTACCCTTTGTGGTTATCCTCAAGTGAAAATGGGTCTTGGCTTCATCTCTCACCGTAAAATTCCTACGGGTGACAACAACTGCCATGTACAAGGGTTTTACATCATACCATTTCTAAGGCTTAAACAAAAGCTTCAAAGAACGTCTTCTCTTTACTATGGGTAAGTCACTCAGATTTACCATTCCGAATAGCAAGAGAATGATAAGAGTAAGTCGTCATGGTGGCCAAGCCATGTCGCACTAAAATCATTACCTTGTATAAGGTTTAGTGAATCTCGTATTCTAACACTTGGGCTTCCTCAGAAGCGTTGCAGAAATTTCTCTTGTCAACGAACAAAGTTCGGATAAATCCATTGATTCCGCAAGCTAAACAAAAACATCTATCATTTCCTCACAACTCTCAGGTTTTCGTATACTCCTAAGAAAAACGTTTGCTGATCAGTCATAGCTTCTTCCAAGTTTCTTCCTTCACAAAGGTGGGGATTGATCCTTATCAATCCTGAGGTCAGTGAGTTGTGCTTTCACTTGAATACTTGAACATCTTTAACTCACTCTTGGGGTTACTATCGTTTCATATTCCAACATTACCTTCAGTTCACTACACCATACCCTTGAGGTAACAATTCACAGACTTATTATTGTCTAGATTCCACTCTGTTAAATTCATTTTCCTTTCCATTGGTCTATTTAACCTTGGGTATGGTTTCATCACAATCATTCCTTTTCTCAATATTCCAACTTCAAAGACACGTTGTCACAAGGTTATCATCCACATAGTTTGGATATGGTTCCACGTTCTCTTCACCTGTATTTATTTATCCAAACCCCTTAATATGAATGGTATTTTCTTCATTCTTTTATCCCTGTGGTTCTACCACACTTAAAATGAAATGCACTCCTGCCTGCATAGACCATATTTTCTCATATCCTCGAAAATTGGTCAGAGATATTTGTTCTTAGAGTTGTAACTCATAGAAAATCTTGACACAATAAACTTCATTGATTTACGAAGTTATTACAATCTCAGAGACTTCCGTTACAAAATAATGTCATGAAAACAAGAGTGCTTCACGATACACTTATTTCCATCTTCAAAAATTTACTACCTCATTCTAGCTTTCTTCTCCTTTGGACATTTACTAGCATAATGTCCCGCTTCCTTGCAATGAAAACAGATGATTTCTGACAAGTCCCGGGGCTTCTTGATGTTGGTGTTTGCTCCTTGGAGTTCTGGTTCCTTTCTTGGGCACTTATTGGCGTAGTGGCCCATATCCTTACACTTGAAACATCTGATATGACTCAGGTCCTTCTTTGCAGAAATTGGGTTGTTCTGAGAACGTCTTCGGTTTCTCTTCCCGAGCTTCTTTGTGCCGATCAAACTTTCAATTTCCTGTGGATCAAACTCCACTTCTTCTGTCGGGAAGTATCCCAGATACTCGTTCGGACAATCCTGAGAGATATGTCCTTCTTCTCCACATGAATCACATGACTTGATACTTATGTTTGGGTCTGGTATATCTCCCATCATCATGGGTTCTTCTAACTTATTCCTGAGGGCTTCTTTTATTGTTTCCTTCTATTGCTTCATGAATTCTTGTACCTTCGAGTATATTTGACATTGTCCTGGATAGTGAGTGGTTCTTTCACACAATAAACATGTCACCTGCCCAATTGGGCATTCCTTAGCTCGGTGATTTTCTTCGCAATGAGGGCATCCTTCCTTGTGTTCTTCTTGGATGTGTCCTATCTCTCCACATATCCTGCATGCACAAATCTTCTTCACATCTTTGCAACAGGGCTTCTGGGTGTTGGTGACAACATGGGATTTTTGTAGAGTCATCTTGAATTCTTCCCAAGTGATTGATGCCTGCCTATCATGGATATCTTCATGCATCTTCCACCAATGTGCAGCACCTTCTACAAAGTACCGAAGAGCATACTAGACCATCTCGTTCCTTGCAACATGGTTATTCCTTAGGTGATTCTCCATGTTCTGAATCCATTCTTTTGTCTCTAACTAAGTCATTGATCCAGAACACACGAGTCCAGCTTCATTCGTCATCCATTGGGTTCAAGGTTTCGGGGATGAGAGAGAAAGGAGGGGATCGAGAGAGATACACACAACACAAACAATATAGTTTTGAAAATGGGATTTGTTTGTGGCTGTCGAAAAAGTGCACACACATGACAGCTCACAAATCATCGTATCTAACGTAAGTATACAACAGGGGTTTGGTCTTCTAGGGCATAATATCTTGGAAATTCTTCATGGTCTTCAATTTCTTTGGGTCTTCGCTGTCTTCAACTCGTGTAGCTTCAACTCTTCTAATGCATGGTGAAATCTTCCTTACTTTGAAGTGACCATCAGTTGTTTCGATATATTGTCCTTCTTGAAGACGTCTCAGTTGATCCTTAGTGTGGTCAACGGGGAACAGGTATTTTCTAACTCTTTGAGGTAAGAGAGATCATTTGATAAAGTTCAAATAAGATGAGAAGTAAAGGGTCTTTTAAAAACAAGGTTTTTTTAAGAAATCGTTTCCTAAGGGCTTTCCAATTTCTAGGGTCACGTCCTACAGTCAACATGTGCTCTGATACCATTTCTGTAGCGACCCGACTCAAAACGAGTCAAGCCTCTGTGTGTTCTGTGCCATCCCTGGATCAGTATGCTAGCACACACATCACATCAATGTATATATCGAAGTGCAATCGCATGTAATTAACGTAAAACTGATATATATACCTTAAAATCTCAGCGGAAGCAGTTAACGGGAGTGGAGTCCCAGTAAACACCAACGACAGGTTGAGTGTAGACCGTAACCTTGAATTGTACTCTTACTCGTCGAAGAAGAGTATCTGCAGCATGAGACGTTGCAGCCGTGTAGGTCAACATTTTGAATATGCCTGCAAGTCACCATAGAGAAGGGGAGAAAGTAATCATCTATTTTATATGCAAATATGGCAGGGGGTGGTAAGTTTTGCGTAAAGCCAATTTTTCCTACAACAAGAGAGGGCAAAGCAAAAGTTATTACTACAGTGTTGGTTGATTAATGAGATGGTTCCGCCAACCAATTCTCATACCCAAGTTATTAATACCCACATCATTATAATACTTGGTGTTGAGAATTCCAGATAGTTTCAGTTCCTTTGGCTCAAGTTGTCCATGATCGTGGACACGGCTAATCGATTAGGTTTGAGTATTCTGTAGAGTTTTGCACACGTTCCCCACAAGATTTGATCGCCTCCGTTGGATTTCTCACATTTCAGGGTGTTTGAGAAATGGATGACCAAAGCATGGTCTTCTAAAGGGTTTCCCTGAGACTCCGCCGGTGCCCATCCTTTCCTACCGTTCTTCTACATCTCGTAGCACTGCCTGTCCAGGGTTGCCACAGTATCCAACCAAGCCAGAGCCCATAATGGCTTGTGGCTGTTGTAACATCCCAAAATTCCATTTTGGAATGTTATGATTATAGCTATGCATCTAGCAGCATCATTGCTTGATTTTATGTGTTAGTTGAAATGTCTCTTCTGAATTCCAGAAAGTCCTTTCTACTTTTCACTAAGTTGCTTTCACCTATTTGAAATTTTGGTTAAAAGTTCAAATAAGAGAGGAGGAACATGACACTCCACACCAGGGACTAATTGGTGGTTTATTTGAACAAAAATAACCAGGGGATTATTTTGAAAATATTTGCAAAAAGGGTTTAAAAACAATTAGGCAATTTCTGAAAAAATTATTTTTTTCAAAGTGTTCAAATGACAGAACAGAAATGTTCATTAAATAGCATTTATTATTCTGTTAATTTTGATATATAATACCCCTATATTTAGAGAAGATTTGAATGCTTTAAAAGCTTTTGAATGTCTCTGGAATATTATTAAAAAGAAACGGTAACCGTTTCCGGTATTAAACGGGCCGGCCCACCGGCTTTAAAAGCCGAGACCGTTACCGGTCGGCCGACCGAGCGCATTCACTTCCCTCTCTCTCACTGCAACCGGACCCCACCCGACCGACCGTTGCCCCGAAACGGTCGTCTTCCCCGCACCGGCGAGCGCCGGACCCGACTCGCCGGCTGTTTCTCCCCTCACCGGATCTCTCTCCCCTCTTAACTCCCCGCACTCCCAACGCCCCTATATAAACCGGACACTCCCCGCATCCATTCCCCCCGAGCCCCCTTTCTCTCTCGCCGAGACGCTGTCAATTGCTCGCCGGAGTAGCGCCACCACCGGACCTCCCGTCGAGCGTAGCCACCGACTCCGTCCACCGTTCGCCCCACCGTTGCCACCAATCGACTCCGGAGAACCGTCGCCGTCGCCCGGACCACTTCCCCGTCTTCCCCGACCACCGGAACGCCTCACCGTCGTCCTCGCTGCCTTCGGATCACCGGAGAAACCCCGACGCCGGCAACCTCTTCCCCGTAAGCTCCCTCGACCATCGGATCCCGAATCAACGACCGTGATTAGATCGGATTTATTCCGAACCGTTTTCTTCTTCCGATCGTTCGCCCGCCCGTAATCCTCGAGCGCACATCCCCCTTAGCCAATCGGACAGCGCCACGTAGCCCCCTGACCGTCGCAAATTATTTTCCTTTTTCAGTTTTTGTTTTAATTAACAAAATGTTTTTAAAAATTGTTTTGCTTATATCTTTTAATCTATTTAGTGTTTTGAGTTGATTCTTTTTGCAATAGCTCACATTATTCATGTAGTTTCACCCTGTACTTTTAAATTTCAAATTTGAACTACAAAATTTGAATTGAATCAAATTTCTTAAAATCTTCAAATCTGAATAACTATAGTTTGAAAATAGATTTTGATATGAATCTTTTTGCTACTGTTTGGTATTAGTTAGGACTACCTTCATGCTTAGTTTGAAGATATTTAGGATATATTTGATTAATGTTTTAACCAAAAACAGAATCTGCCTAGTATTACAATATAGTTTTATATACTTAATTTTAATTAGTTTGATTTAGAATTTGGTTTTATTTGTTTATTAGGTTCTGTTAGTAAACATTTAGTGTTTTCACTCACTGTTAATAAAAATATAAATTTGCTTAGTTTAATTTTATTTAACCTAGGAATCACAACTTATTTTCAAATAGGTTTATTTTGATTAAAACGACTAACTAGTAGTAGTTTTGTTTTCAAACAAAGTTTTGTATATTTTAATTCTGTTTTCTAAGACAGATTTAATTGTAAATTATTTCCTGTTAAGAACATGTTTTACAAATAAATAATAAGTTTAGTTTTTCATTCTTTTGTTAATATAACTATAGTTGATTCATATAGTGTTTATCACAAACTTGTATAAACTTTATTAAACTTTTCCCAACAAACTTAAATTGATTATATTCTGTTTATTAATAAAATATTCTATTGTTTCCTTGCTGACAACAATTGTTTTGTTATTACAAATGGTTTCATTATGTCAGTAGTGTTTTCATTCCTCACCTTTTGAAAACAAAACTTTGTGTGTTTTCTTACTTGAGATTTGTGCATTGTTTTGTCCTGATTGTTTACTAGTTCTTGGTTGATATTTGTGAGTTACAATTTTCTGTTGTATGCTTATTGAGTGCTTGTTTGCTTCGTTAGATTATCCGGAGTGCGAAGCTTGTTACTTAGAGTCACTCACGTACGAAGATCATCAATTAGGCAAGTCACCTTGATCATACTTTTACCCATGTTTTATATGCATTAGTTCTACCATCTCCCCAATTGCATGCAAGATAGGTTAGTTGGAAACTTGGTTACATTGTAGTAGTATCATGTGATAGGTACCCCTCTCAACCCTCTTTGACAATTTTGGCCCCGGGAAACGTTGTTTTTACTTTTTCTATGCTATTAGTAGACAGGGTTGGTTGTGTGATTCATGGGAGTTGAGAGAGTTAATAATTTCAAGACCTACATAATGAACAAGATTCAAGACTCCGAGTTTTCAACATACCTCTGGGTGGATGATGGTTGAACGGCGCCCTAGAGAAACCAGTGGTTAGCCTAGGTGATGCTGGAGATGGCCAGTATTCACGCGGAAAGGTCCACCTAGGCACAAAGAGATGGATGGGTGCTTCAAAACCCAAGGCTTACCTGCACAGCCACAAGTCATTATGGGCTCTGGCTTGGTTGGATATCGTGGTGACCCTGGACAGGCGGTGCTACGAGAGGTAGAAGAACGGTAGGAAAGGATGGGCACCGACAGAGTCGCAGGGAAACCCTTTGGAAGACCATGTTTTGGTCATCCGTTTCTCAAACACCCTGAAGTGCGAGAAATCAAACGGAGGCGACCAAATCTTGTGGGGAACGTGTGCAAAACTCTACAGAGTATTCCAAACCTAATCGATTAGCCGTGTCCACGGTCATGGACGACTTGAGCCAAAGTAATTGAAACTTCCGGAACTCTCAACACAATTAATATGATGATGTGGGTATATTAATAATTTTGGGAATGAGAAATTGGTTGGTGGAACCATCTCATTAATCAACAAACTTAGTAATATTTTGCTTAACCCCTCCCTTGATGTAGGGAAAACCTGGCTTTACGCAAAAGCTTACCACCCCACCTGCCATATATTCATATAGACTAGATGATTATCTTTTCACCCCTCTCTTGTGACTTTGCCGGCATATTCCATATGCTGACCTACATGGATGCAACGTATCATGTTGCAGAGTATTTTTCTGACCAGGAGTGAGGACGCGTTCTATGCTCAGTGAGATGCCCTTGGAGTCGGATGGACTCATCTACCGTCGACGCTTCCGCAAGATTTAGATATTCTCATGAGTTGGCCTTTGGCCACTTTATTGTAATCTTTATTGTAATAAAGGACTCGATATGAGATTTCGACTGATATAATGCTGTGTGATTTCCCTTTGATATATACATTGAAGTACCGTGTGTTTACCAGCATGATCTTGGGATGGTACGGAAACACCGGAGACTTGGCCTTTCAGGTCGGGTCGCTATAGAAATGGCATCAGAGCACACGCTGACCGTAGGACGTAACCTCTAGGATTGGAAAGCCTTAGGATTGTTTCTCTTTGTCTTTAAATATCTTATACTCTCATCTATTCATTTCTGACTCCTCTCCGATTATTTCAAAATTTATAGATGGCCACCTTCATCCCAGTGTTGATCACGGAGTTTTGCCAGCCTAACGCAACGATGCCCTTTGGTAAGGAGCTGATGAGGATCGTCAAGGACGTAAGGATTGCTTTGCCGAGCATCACCGGGACTCCTATCATGTCATTTCCCCAAGATGGACACTACAGGATCGAGGTGCATATCCCAGGGAAGACTTTTGGGAATCGGAAGGAACCCATAGATCTCAAGTTCGTGGCACCCAGTTGGATACTTGGAAGATACATGGCCATTCATCGTGCCCTTGGACGTATTCAGGAGGAATACAGAGGTGGAACCATTTCACCAGGACTCAGCGTGGTTTGTCGCAGAGATGCCAATGGAAACATCATAACTCCTCCCAGTGTAGACACCACTATTTCCTATATTCAGACCTTGGAGACTCACATCAGGACTCTGGAGCTTCGAGTTCGTGCTGATACAAAGACAATCATGAATCTGATGAACCGCGAGCTGGACCTTGAAGCTGATCTGCGAGAGGCCAACTATGAACACGAGCATGAAGTGAAGGACTTCCTAGAGAGGATTGATGAGCAGAATGCACGCATCGCAACTCTGGAGGAGCAGCTAGACATGGGAGAAAACCTTCATTCCGAAGGAGACATGGCACCCTTCATCAGCGACGATGAAGACTATGAGGAAAGCACCACCGGAGGACCTACGACTATGCACTTTTGAGGAGAACCTTAGTTATGCCCTCCAATGTATCTTTTATTTTCGTCGTTAAAGCGTAGGTCGATGCTTAGTTGTTTGAGATTTGTATTCCTGATGTTTGACGTTGATTGAATAAATGAATGAGTGTTTGGTGTGATATGTTTGTTGCATTGCATATGGGTAGTGAATTTCTTCTAGACCCTTGTTCTATTCTAAATTCTCATCCCTCTGAAAACAGCAAGATGCCTCCACGACGTGAGACCGACTTCACTTTCCCACCGGAACTCACTCAACTTTTTCAGCAGCAGAATGCACTGATGCAGTTATTGATTCAGAATCAGACCAACAATCAGAATAACCACAACCACCATCCACCCCAGACTGACAATCTCACCCGTTTTCTGAGGTTGAACCCTCCAACTTTCTCCAGCAGCACTGAGCCCATTGTGGCAGATGATTGGCTCCGCAAGATGGAGAGAGAGATCATCACCGCTGGATGCACTGACGCTGAGAAAGTGCGATTTGCCGCACATCAACTGGAAGGACCAGCAGCATCATGGTGGGAGAACTACACCACCACTTATCCTATTGTAGATGTGACTTGGGAGCAGTTCAAGCTTGCTTTCCGCACCGCTCATGTTTCAGCTGGAGCCATGAGTCTGAAGAAGCGCGAGTTTCGCAACTTGCGCCAGGGTAATCGCTCTGTGGCCCAATATGTGGAAGAGTTCAACATGTTGGCCCGTTATGCCCCAGGAGATGTGGCCGATGATGCGGCCAAGCAAGAAAAGTTTCTGGAAGGACTCAACGACGAGTTGAGCATACAGCTGGTAGTGGCTACTTTCAACAACTACCAAGAGCTGGTGGACAAGGCCCTTATTCTGGAGGGTAAACAACAGCAGATTGAGAACCGCAAGCGGAAGTACACTCAGGGGAAGTTCAGCTCTGGAGCTCATCAGAAGCTTCGCTACTCCCCGTACTCCGGGAATACCGGATCAGGAAACAGTAAGTTTGGAAAACACACTCATGCTGTGCACAACCATGGAGGCCACCATCATGGAGGAAATGGGAACAACCGTCCCAACCATGGTAACTTCAAGAGTGACAATGGGAATGGGAACAACAACCAGCACCGTCAAGTTCCTACTCAGAAGGATCTGAGTCACATCACCTGTTTCAAGTGCCAGAAGACAGGGCACTATGCTACTGAGTGTCCCCAGAGCAAGCAAGGCAATGGAAACGGCAACAACAACGGCAACTCAGCAGCCAAGAAGCCAAACCCTTTTCCTCGTGCCCAGGTGAACCACCTCGACGTGGAAGAAGTCTATGATCAACCCGAGACTGTGGTTGGTAAGTTTTTATTGCATTCACGTCCTGTTACAGTACTTTTTGATTCCGGTGCAACTCATTCATTCATATCAAGGGTAGTTGTGGATAAGTATGGTTTGCCCACCAAATCCCTTAGCCAGCCTATTCAGGTTAGTTCCCTAGGAGGTATGATGATGGCAGGGATAGGATGCCATGCTTTGAAACTCAATATAGGAAATCATGTTTTTCCCACCGACCTCATCGTCTTAGAGTCACAAGGATTGGATGAAATCCTAGGCATGGATTGGATGACCAAGTATGAAGGAAATCTTGATTGCCCTAGCAAGTCTGTTTCACTCACCACCCCGGAGAACAAGAGGATATGTTGGTACACTGGAAATTCAGTCCACCTTGACCGAAAGAATTCGAGAAGCCCAGAAATCGGACAAGGAGATAGCTGAGATTAAACAGAGAATGGAAGATGGAAAAGCTAAAGGTTTTCGTGAGGATGAACACGGGACTTTGTGGTTTGAGAACCGAATCTATGTGCCCAATGAACCAGAGCTCAGGAAGTTGATACTTCAGGAAGCCCACAATTCACCTTACTCAATACACCCAGGCAATACCAAGATGTATCTGGATTTAAAGGAAAGTTATTGGTGGACAGGTATGAAGAAAGATATTGCAGAACATGTTGCAATATGTGATGTTTGTCAGAGAGTAAAGGCAGAACATCAGAAACCAGCAGGGTTACTCCAACCTTTGCAGATACCCCAGTGGAAATGGGAAAAGCTTGGTATGGATTTCATCACAGGATTGCCCAGGACCTGTTCAGCTTATGATTCCATCTGGGTAGTGGTTGATCACTTGACCAAGGTGGCTCACTTCATCCCGGTAAAGACCACCTATACCAGTGCTAAGATAGCCAAGATATATATGACCAGGATCGTATGTCTGCATGGAGTTCCAAGGAGTATCGTGTCAGATAGAGGAACACAATTTACTTCAAAGTTTTGGCATCAGTTACATGAAACTTTGGGTACAAGGCTAGAGTTCAGTACAGCCTTTCATCCGCAGACAGATGGACAGACTGAGAGAGTCAATCAGATTTTGGAGGACATGTTGAGAGCTTGTGCACTAGACTATGGTTCTAGTTGGGACGATAACTTGCCTTACGCAGAATTCTCATACAACAACAGTTATCAGACCAGTCTAAAGATGGCCCCTTTCGAAGCTTTATACGGAAGGAGGTGCAGAACACCACTGACGTGGGATGGTGTTGGAGACCGACAACTTTTTGGTCCCAAACTTATCCGAGATTCTGAAGAGAAAGTCAGGTTGATTCGTGACAGACACAAGATAGCTCAATCTCGACAGAAGAGTTATGCTGACAGCAAACGTAAAGAAGTGACATATGAAGTGGGAGACCGAGCATATCTTCGTGTATCCCCGCTTCGAGGAATCAAGAGATTTGGTGTTAAAGGAAAATTAGCACCCAGATTCATAGGCCCCTACAAAATTCTTGAACGTAGAGGCGAAGTTGCATACAAACTGGAATTGCCGGAAGGATTATCCGAAGTTCATGATGTGTTCCATGTTTCCCAGCTGAAGAAATGTCATGCTGAGATGGCTGACATCCCTTTGCGAGACACCGTGCCCCTAGAGGCCATACAGCTTGAAAGTGATCTGACTTACGAGGAGAAGCCTGTCAAGATCCTCGAGACATCCAACCGAGTTACCCGCAGCAAGATTATCAAGTTCTGTAAAGTTTTGTGGAGTCACCATACCGAGGAAGAAGCCACCTGGGAACGCGAAGAAGATCTTCGTAGAGACCATCCACACCTATTTTCTAGCCAGCCCGAATCTCGAGGGCGAGATTCATCTTAAGGTGGGTAGGTTTGTAACATCCCAAAATTCCATTTTGGAATGTTATGATTATAGCTATGCATCTAGCAGCATCATTGCTTGATTTTATGTGTTAGTTGAAATGTCTCTTCTGAATTCCAGAAAGTCCTTTCTACTTTTCACTAAGTTGCTTTCACCTATTTGAAATTTTGGTTAAAAGTTCAAATAAGAGAGGAGGAACATGACACTCCACACCAGGGACTAATTGGTGGTTTATTTGAACAAAAATAACCAGGGGATTATTTTGAAAAAATTTGCAAAAAGGGTTTAAAAACAATTAGGCAATTTCTGAAAAATTTATTTTTTTCAAAGTGTTCAAATGACAGAATAGAAATGTTCATTTTATAGAATTTTTTATTCTGTTAATTTTGATATATAATACCCCTATATTTAGAGACGATTTCAATGCTTTAAAAGCTTTTGAATGTCTCTGGAATATTATTAAAAAGAAACGGTAACCGTTTCCGGTATTAAACGGGCCGGCCCACCGGCTTTAAAAGCCGAGACCGTTACCGGTCGCCGACCGAGCGCATTCACTTCCCTCTCTCTCACTGCAACCGGACCCCACCCGACCGACCGTTGCCCCGAAACGGTCGTCTTCCCCGCACCCGCGAGCGCCGGACCCGACTCGCCGGCCGTTTCTCCCCTCACCGGATCTCTCTCCCCTCTTAACTCCCCGCACTCCCAACGCCCCTATATAAACCGGACACTCCCCGCATCCATTTCCCCCCCGAGCCCCCTTTCTCTCTCGCCGAGACGCTGTCAATTGCTCGCCGGAGTAGCGCCACCACCGGACCTCCCGTCGAGCGTAGCCACCGACTCCGTCCACCGTTCGCCCCACCGTTGCCACCAATCGACTCCGGAGAACCATCACCGTCGCCCGGACCACTTCCCCGTCTTCCCCGACCACCGGAACGCCTCGCCGTCGTCCTCGCCGCCTTCGGATCACCGGAGAAACCCCGACGCCGGCAACCTCTTCCCCGTAAGCTCCCTCGACCATCGGATCCCGAATCAACGACCGTGATTAGATCGGATTTATTCCGAACCGTTTTCTTCTTCCGATCGGTCGCCCGCCCGTAATCCTCGAGCGCACATCCCCCTTAGCCAATCGGACAGCACCACGTAGCCCCCTGACCGTCGCAAATTATTTTCCTTTTTCAGTTTTTATTTTAATTAACAGAATGTTTTTAAAAATTGTTTTGCTTATATCTTTTAATCTATTTAGTGTTTTGAGTTGATTCTTTTTGCAATAGCTCACATTATTCATGTAGTTTCACCCTGTACTTTTAAATTTCAAATTTGAACTATAAAATTTGAATTGAATCAAATTTGCTTAAAATCTTCAAATCTGAATAACTAGAGTTTGAAAATAGATTTTGATATGAATCTTTTTGCTACTGTTTGGTATTAGTTAGTACTACCTTCATGCTTAGTTTGAAGATATTTAGGATATATTTGATTAATGTTTTAACCAAAAACAGAATCTGCCTAGTATTGCAATATAGTTTTATATACTTAATTTTAATTAGTTTGATTTAGAATTTGGTTTTATTTGTTTATTAGGTTCTGTTAGTAAATATGTAGGAAAAACCTGGCTTTACGCAAAAACTTACCACCCCACCTGCCATATATGCATATAGACTAGATGATTATCTTTTCACCCCTCTCTTGTGACTTTGCCGGCATATTCCATATGCTGACCTACATGGCTGCAACGTATCATGTTGCAGAGTATTTTTCTGACCAGGAGTGAGGACGCGTTCTATGCTCAGTGAGATGCCCTTGGAGTCGGATGGACTCATCTACCGACGACGCTTCCGCAAGATTTAGATATTCTCATGAGTTGGCCTTTGGCCACTTTATTGTAATCTTTATTGTAATAAAGGACTCGATATGAGATTTCGACTAATATAATGCTGTGTGATTTCCCTTTGATGTATACATTGAAGTACCGTGTGTGTACCAGCATGATCTTGGGATGGTACGGAAACACCGGAGACTTGGCCTTTTAGGTCGGGTCGCTACAGCTGTGCAGGTAAGCCTTGGGTCTTGAAGCATCCACCCATCTCTTTGTGCCTGGGTGGACCTTTCCGCGTGAATACTGGCACTTCCCCAGCAACACCTAGGCTAACCACTGGCTTCCCCAGGGCGCTGTTCAACCATCATCCACCCAGAGGTATGTTGAAAACTCGGAGTCTTGAAGTCTTTATCATTATGTAGGTCTTGTAATTAATCTCACAACTCTCATGAATCACACCACCAACCCTGTCTACTAATAGCATAGCAAAATTGAATCAAGGTTTCCCGGGGCCAAAGTGACAAGGGATTGAGGGGATCCTACCACATGATACTACAACAAGTAACCAAGTTTCCGATTACCTACTTTGCATGCAATTGGGGGGATGGTAGAACTAATGCAATAAAAACATGGGTAAACATGATGAAAGTGACTTGCCTGGTATTACTTGATGAAGATGGTCACTCTCACAATCTGGATAATTCTACTCGTCATACTCCGAGAAATCTATCGTAAGCAAAATAACATTCAATAAACATCCATGCCAAAACAAAGAGCCAAAGCACGCAAGAATAAAACATATGTCTTGGTGCAAAATAATAACAACATACTAGGGTTAAATAAGAAAGGATAGGTTCTAACTGTGTTGTAAAGTGAAAGTGGAGGAATCAACTCAAAAGAGTTAATGGATGATGAACTATTGCTATATAAGCTTGGGTTGGAGAGACTACGGAACACGATCCAAAGTATGGGAGAACAACATGAATGTTGTTTGACAAATAGAATAAGACATAAGAATTTATTTGTAGAAAGAATTTAATTGAAATGGAGCACTACAACACAAGTTATAGCAAATTGAAGTATGAAATAAATTGTAAATTCAAGTATGGATTGAATCTGGATTCACAAAGGTCAAAAGAAGTTGAACCGAAGTACGATGGTTATGAATAGAAATATATGACACGAGTATTTAGGGGCAAGAATAATCAATTGAAACGGTGTAACACTTTGCACGATATGATCAAATGAAGGTTCGGATTCAAATTGAATCGCTCAAATTTGAAAGGTTCAAAGGTCAAAACTAATGATGTTACTATATATGTGAAGTCAATATGAACGTGTAGAAAAAGAATTACTACGTTCAGAATGACAGATCAAAAGTTATAAGAAATTCAATATGACATTGAATTAGCTTAGTATGGTGCGTGAACACAATTTGGTGACTAATAGAGAAGTATTAGCAAGATCAAAATTATATGTTGAAACGATAACACTAATGATGTGAACGGAAAGATTACTTCGATACGGATCCGACACAATTGGATTCATCGGAAACGGAGCTACAGATAAAAAGATATGATCAAAAGAAGTTTGAATAGAAATCTGAATAAATTTTGAAATTTAAAAATTTGAAAAAGTTGACGTGATAGGTGAGATCAAGACGAAATTGTAGGCGTTGGTTTCATCTAGTTCTGATAAACGAGTAGAAAGTTATGGCTATTTGAAAATTTTGGGCCAAGCTGTTTTACAGAAGAAAAATGCTATGTCTAAAAATTTTTTAGGACTAATGAGTAAATACGGAGACTAATTAATAATCTAATTACTCTACCGTATACTAGTATAGAAATACTAGTCTAGGGATATTAAACTACAGGAGTATAAAACAAAATACGAAGAGAATACCTTTAGAATGCAGAGAAGATATAAATCCAAAGAGGAGACGACTTCCAGAAATCCCGCCGGAGAGAAGAAAATATTTTTATTTAATAAAGCTAGTCCAACCAAAAGATTGGCTTAACCCGAGGTGGATGATTATTGGGTTCACCTATGGGTCTATATTTGTAGGTGCGAGGAAGGTTTAGAAGTCAAAGGCTATGCAATGTGGGACTAAACAAATAGACTAGAAGTAGATGAAAATTAAAAAGAAGGAGAGGGCCACCGGATGGGCTGATTCAGCCGGCCGTGCACATGGGCGCAACCCAGTTTTTGTTTTTTTTAATTCTCGGATGAACAGTGTTTCCTGGTTTTTTTCTTTTTCTTTAAAAACAGAAAATAAAAGAAATTAAACAAAAATAGAAAAACATTTTATATAGACATATTATATATCACAATTTTTAGAAAAATAAACTCTAAAACATGAACATTTTTTCAAGGCCGAATAAAATATTTTTTTTTGCAATAACTCCAAAATGAAAAAGAAACTTGAATTTCAAATAAATGGAAAATAGTTTTTATTTTAAAATTTGAGTCAAAATATTGTATCTGATTTTTGAGTGTCATTTACCTCCTCTCATTTGATTTTATAAGAGAGATTTGAAAATATTTGAACTCAAAATTGAGTAGGGATTCGAAATAGAAAATTTTGGGAAAATCATTTTATTCCCTCTCATTAAAATTTCAAAAGTTTCAAAATTCCACTCAATTTCACACAATAAATCACACAACATTCAAGCAAACAATCCTACTTATTTATTTAATATAACATTCCAAAATTTAGAATTTTGGGAAGTTACAGAATATCATCACCAACTATCTAGTAAGTTCACACAAATTATCATTCACTTGTTATTGTTTTTATTTGCTGTTATATTTAGTTTGTCGCACAAAAATAAAAATATATTTATCTTTGCTTGCTACTAATTTACTCCTTTACTTGCTAGTTTACTTGTTCTGCTTGTTACTTTGATTGCTCGGTTACCATGTCTCAAGATACTACTAAGTTGTGTGACTTCACAAATACTAATAACAATTATTTTATTAGTACTCCTATACCACCCGCCACTAGTGCGGATACCTTTGATATTAATGCCACATTGCTAAATCTTGTCATGAAAGAAAAAATTTCGGGAAGTCCTAACGAGGACCCCGCTTCTCATCTTAATACTTTTGTTGAACTTTGTGATATGCAAAAGAAAAAGCACATGGATAATGATGTTGTGAAATTAAAATTATTTCCTTTTTCATTAAGAGATAAAGCTAAGGCTTGGTTTTCATCTTTACCACGTAATAGTATTGAAACATGGGATAAGTCTAAAGATGCTTTTATTGCCAAATATTTTCCTCATACTAACATCATCTCCCTTGAAATCAAATAACAATTTTAAACAACATGATCAATAACATGTTGTACAAGCTTGGGAGAGAATGAAATTGATGAATAGAAATTGTCCTGCTCATGGGTTAAACTTGTGGATGATTATCCAAAATTTCTATACTGGACTAAGCTTTGTGTCTAGAAACCTTCTAGATTCTGCTGAAGGTGGTACCTTTATGGATGTTACCGTAGGAGAGGGAACAAAACTTCTAGACAACATGATGACAAATTATCCTCAATGGCATATTGTGAGAGCTCCAACTGGTAAGAAGGTAAATTATGTTGAGGAAATCGCTACTTTGAGTGAAAAGGTGGATGCTCTTGTGAATATGGTTGACCGCAAAAATACTCATGTTTATTTAAATGATATGCCTCTGTCTAATTTTGTTGAGCAAAATAATTATGCTATCGATGTGAACTTTATCTCCAGAAACAATTTCAACAACAATGCTTATAGAGGAAATTTCAATGCTAGGTTGTACCCCGATAATTTCTCTAACAACTATGGAAATTCTTCTACAAATGCTAATAGGACACCCTCTAATCTTGAGAACACAATTAAAGAATTTATTGGTTCTCAAAAGATTTTTAATACTATGGTAGAAGAAAAGTTGCATACGATCGATACTTTGGCTAAAAACATGGATAGAATTGCTCTTGATGTAAAAGCTCTCAAAATTAAAACTTGGCCACCCAAGCATGATTTTAATGAGACTATTAAATCTTTCGGAGTATCTATTAATGAAAGTAAGGAGAGGACCGCTAAGTTGAAAGATAAGCGGGAATTCTTAGAAAAATCTCTTCCACCAGTTTTTACCGGAATCATGATGAAGATAATAAAATGATTGGCGCTACTCCTATTGAATCTTTGTTTACCTCTTTGAATATAATTTATAAAGGGACTGTAGACGAGTCAACTTTAGGTAGAGAGTGTCCCGTTTTCTTGGAGGGTGATGATTTGAATACTAAAACTGAAAAAGTGGGTTTGGAGAGGTCAAAACTTTAAATAGTGATGTGCCCACTATCTTTGATTACAAGGAATTTAATTATGAAAGTTTCTCTAGGTAGAATGTATTTCCTTGTTGAAAACCATTATTACCTCACCCAATTCTTATGAACGAAACAAGGCTTGCACTAACTAGATAGTGGAAGCGATGATAAAAGCTTATAATGAGAAACTTGAACTTGAAGTTTCTATTCCTAGAAAATTGCATGATGAGTGGGAACCTACTATCAGAATAAAGATCAATAAATACAAATGCAATGATTTGCATGACCTTGGTACTAGTGTTTCAAGTATACCTAAATCTCCTTCTGATGTGCTTGGTCTCACTAATATTCGAGAGTGTTCCCTAAACTCGCATCTTGCGGGTTCAACCATAAAGAAACCTTTAGGTAGAATTAATGATGTTCTTATTACCACAAATAAGAATTTATGTGCTCTTAGATTTCATTGTGCTTGATATTGATTGCAATCCTACTTGTCCAATAATACTTGGAAGACCTTTCTTACAAACTATAGGTGCAATTATTGATATGAAAGAGGGAAACATAAAGTTCCAACTCCCATTAAAGAAGGGGATGGAACAATTTACTAGAAATAGAATTAAAACAACTTATTAATCAATCATGAGAGCCACTTATGGGTGGGCTGTCAAAGATGACAATATTTGAACTATGCATTATGCCTAGGTAGGGGCATAAAACAATAGCGCTTGTAGGGAGGCAACCAAAAAATATCTTTATTTTTGTTTTCACTTTTTGTTTTGGTGTGATAACATGATTATTGCCTCTGTAATGATTGTATTTTTATTTTTCAATTAGTGTTTGTGCCAAGTAAAGCCTTTGGGATGACTCACAAGATGAGTAGAATTGATACGGTGCAAAAACAGAAACTTTAGCGTCCAGTGCAGAATTTCTCCGATTTTACTGGAACGTCTTTTTGATCTGAATTATTTAAAAAGTATTTCTATACAAATTCTTCAGGTTTTCACAATTTTTCAGAATTTTTAGAGTTACATAAGTATAGGTTATTTGCTGATCTCTGATCTCTACTTACTGTTCTATTTTAGTCAGATTATGTTTTTGCTTGCATAGTTTGCTTGTTTTGATGATGATATGGATTTTATCACGCGCGAGGGGCGGGGGGGGGGGGGTATAAGTCATGGAGAAGTTAGAATACAGTACCTATTATGCAATAATGAAATTTGAGTCAATTTATAAAAGTACCTAAAGTATTTGATATGTTGCTTATACTAACGGATGTTACAAAGTTTTGTTGAGTTTTGTGTGATTGAAGTTTTCAAATTTTGGGTGTTATCACGATGGACAAAGGAATAAGAAGCGGCAAGATCCTAATCTTGGGGATGCCCAAGGCACCCCAAGGTAATATTCTAGAAAGACTCAAGCGTCTAAGCTTGGGGATGACCCGGAACGCATCCCCTCTTTCGTCTCAATCCATCGATATGTCACTTGGAGCTACATTTTTATTCGTCACATGATATGAGTTTTGCTTGGAAGGTCGCTTGATTTTGTTTGCTTTTATTTTTAGTTTGACATAATCATCATTTTCTGGACACACCTAGTGGAGAGAGGCACACCTTCATCATAATTTGTTAGAATACTCTATGTGATTCACTTATATCTTTTGAGTTTAGCAGTTGCTCTAGTACTTCACACACACACATATATTTGAGCACGGTGGCGTATAGATTTTATAGAAATAATTACACTCTCGTTCTTCAATTATATTTGTTTGAGAGTTAATAAACATTGACGGTAATTTGTATGGCTCATAAGACTAGTCCAAAAATAAAAGGTATTCAATGAGTGATAATTAAAACCATCATGTAGCACATGAAAGAGAAATTGTGGGTTAATGATACTGATGTGGTAATATGAAAAAGGTGTGAGTTCATCATTGTTGGTTCGTAGAAGTATGGTATTAATAGGTGCTAATTTCTAGTTTGTCTAACTATTAAAAAGGTATGATGGGGATGTGGGAGCATTTCTATTCCTCATTAAAATCCTAGTGTTGTTTCGGGTGAGAGGCGCGCGATGGTTAACTCCTCCCAACCTCCTCCCTCGGGGCATGCGAGTAGTGCTTTGATTTGTGATAAAACTAATAAAACTTTTCAACAAGTATATGAGTTCCTTGTGACCAATTTGAAACCATGGACATACACAATCTCTAGTCCTCATATTTTGTTAGCCTCTTCGGTACCGTGCCTTGCCCATTCTCACCTCGAGGATCAGTGCAAACTTCGCTGGTGCATCCAAACCCCGTGACATGATACGTTAACGTGGCTTGAGACTGCGTCTGTAGTTCCCCAAAGAGGAAGGTATGATGTAGCACAACGACGGTAAGTATTTTCCTCAGTTTATGAAACCAAGATATCAATCTATAGAGGAAGATCACGCACCCACGTAAACAACACATCCACACAAATAAAAAATACGTGCAACCTGACGCGAAAGAGAGGTTGTCAAGATATCTACTGTAATAAGATAGATTACGTAATGATTGTTTTGGCAAATAGATCTTGCAAGAACACAAAATAGAATAAGTAAACAAAAGGTGCAACAAGGTATTTTTGTTTTTTGATTAATAGATCTAAAAACAAAAGATGCAAATAGTAGATGTGAAATCAATATATTGGAAAAGTAGACCAGGGGACATAGGTTTCACTAGTGGCTTCTCTCATGAGTATAGCACACGGTGGGTGAACAAATTATTGTTGGGAAATTGATAGAAGATCAAATAATCGTGACGACTATCCAGGCAATGATAATTATATAGGTATCACATCCAAGACAAGTAGACTGAAACAACTCTGCATCTACTTCTATTACTCCACACATCGACCACTATCCAGCATGCATCTAGTGTATTAAGTTCATGGAGAAACGCAATAATACAATAAGAATGGGGACATGATGTAGACAACATCTATTCATGTAGGAATAGACCCCATCTTGTAATCCTTACTTGCAACGATACATGCGTGTCTTGTTTCCCTTCTATCACTGGTAAAGAACACCGCAAGATCGAACCCATCACAACGCACCTCTTCCCATGGCAAGAAAAATTGATCTAGTTGGCCTAACTATAGAAATACGAGGCTATAAGTAATCATGCAAATAAGAGATCAAACAAGACTCAAATCTTATACATGGACAGAAGCTGATCATGAATCTCAAAATTCATCGGATCCCAACAAACACACCGGAAAAGTCATTACATCAAATAGATCTCCAAGAGACCATTGTATTTAGAATCATAGAGAGAGAGGAAGCCATCTAGCTACTACCTATGGACCCGTAGGTCTATGGTGGAATACTCACACATCATTGGAGAGGCACCTATGAAGAAGATGAAACCCTCCGTGATGGTCTTAGATTGGATCTCGAGGTTCTGGGACTTGCGACGGCTGGAATTGTGTTTCGTCGACTCTCTTAGGGTTTTCTAAATATTTGGTAATTGATTGGCCCGATAGTCGGTTGGGGGAGTCCGAGGTTCCCACCCTCTACCAGGCCGTGCCAGGGGCCTCTAGCACGCCCTAGTGGAGGGTGGCCACCCTGGGCCCCCTCTTCTGGTGATCTTTGGCCCATCTTGTTCCTTATGGTCTATTAAAATTCTCCAAAAACCTCCCGAGCGTTTGGGCTCCGTTTGGTACTATTTTTCTGCGAAGTAAAAAAACTAGCAAAAAACATCAACTGGCACTTTGGCACTATGTCAATAGGTTAGTCCCAAAAAATGATATAAAGTTGATATACAATGATGGTAAAACATCCAAGATTGATAATACAAAAACATGGAACAAGCAAAAATTATAGATATGTTGGAGACGTATCAGCATCCCAAAGCTTAATTCCTACTCGTTCTCAAGTAGGTAAATGATAAAAACAAAAAAAGTTGATGTGTAATGCTTCCTAACATGTTCATCATATATTATTTTCTTTATAGCATGGACACTTGGACTTTTCATATGGTTCAAAGAAATAGTCTAGTTTTGACATGAAAACTTTAATACTCAACCATATCAACAAGCAACCATGTCTTTTAAAATATCAATGCTAATGCAAGTTATCCCTAGCCCATCATGCTCAATCATTGATCGATTCAAAATACACACTCAAATATTAGCTATACCTAATGCTCATGTATGATCATAGTGCCCCCCTTGTTGGTGCTATACAAGAGAAGATGGAATCTCGAATTGAAAAATAAAAATTGCATAAAGTAAATAGATAGGCCCTTCTTAGAGGGAAGTGGGGATTTATTGAGGTGCTAGAGCTCAAGTGTTTAAATTGATAGAGAAAAATATTTTGAGTGGTGTCGTGGTTTTCTCACGGCAGATGTCCGGGTGACCGAACTTGAGTTTGGAGCCATCGCCATTGTAGTGGACTCAAATGGGTTGATCGGGACAAAGGACATGAGTTTACCCAGGTTCGGCCCCTCAAGTCGAGGTAAAAGCCTACGTCCTGCTTGTGTTGTTATTGCTTGTTGTATCAATTACCAGGGCTAGAAGCTTGACCTAGTTCTCAATAACCTATCCTCTAAGTCGCCCGGGTCTGCCTTTATATAAGAGGTCAGGACCGTCGGGTCTTACAATTGTACAACCGGATCATGTTTGCATCTCCGAGTCTATCTCTATCTTCTTACCCAAGTCATCTTTGAGACGTCTTGTACATCCGGGTCTTCGCCGTCCGGCCCACACCAAGAGCCGCCTATCATCTTGGGCCTTCGGTAGACACCTTCTTCTCTTGGAGCGGCTCATGAATCAATGCTATCAGCTGGAGCCTTTAAGACGGGTCATATCACGGGGTTATATCCCCAACATTAGGCCCCAGGTTGAAGTGAGCCAGCTCATTTCATCCTTCTCTTTCAGCTGTCTGAGAGTCGCCATAGAATGACCCGGCGTGACGTCATGGGATCCGCTGACGTATCACCAAAATTTTCACATTTAACCACTTACCGAGAATCGAGGCGTCCGCCTCGGCAAGACCGGTGTCACCGCCTAGGATTTCGCACCGTCCTCGTATCTCCTGTTAAATAGGACCCGCACGGGTCAAATATTTTCAATCTCTCCCGCCCGTGCGTCCTTTGTCTTCCTCCTGCTGCCGCCCGTCGACCCGAGCTCTGCTCCGCTCCGCTCCGGCATCGTCGCTCTCCGTCATCAACCTTGGCCGCTGCATCACCCTGTTCGGTCTAGACCTTCGTCCGCCGCCATCTCCAACTCTGGTACGTCTCCTCTTCCTATAGATTAAGGTCATTAGAAGTAGGGTTTTCCGGCGGTTCCGTCGTCGCACGCCTGGTCTCCGGCGCGGCCGCACGAGCATATCTCGGGGCCCGCTGTACTCCTTTAGACTGCGCCATCGCAACCGCTGCCGTACGCGGACCGGCCGCGCGTAATGCGCGGGCCGTTCGGGCCCTAATCTGCCCCTTCATTTCCTGCTGTTCTTCACTTAGGTCGGGGTAGCACTTTATTTATCACCTCGGTAGATCCGTAATTTTACTAACAGTTTGTGAAAACTGTTTGTCCGGGTCTTAACCGAATTTTGGTTCTCCCTTCCATAACGAACTGCTAGATTTCCTCCGGCTCTCATTAGCCAGGTCTTTCAAAGTTTAGTCTTTAGAACCCTGTAAACTGTAAGCCGCTATAGCCATCTGCTTTCGTTTGACTAGTCACCACTTTCCTTTGCACGTTACTTTGAGCCATCAATATGACACGCGCCACCAACTCATGCAATTGGGTCGGCTCTTGCATGACTGAAGAATATCTGTCAGACCTTGTCGCTGCTGGCACCCTTCCCCCAAAGGAGGTCATCCACTAGTGGGTTCCGGGTGATGAGACCCGCCCCGCACCTAAGAAAGGGGAAGTGATAGTATTCACAGATCATATCGAGCGGGGGTTCGTGCTACCCGGCTCCAAGTTTTTTCGCGATATTCTTCATTTATACAAACTGCATCCTCAAGACCTGGCACCAAACTCAGTATCAAATATTTGCCACTTCCAAGTACTTTGTGAAGCGTACCTTCAATCCAGGCTATCAGTCGGCTTCTTTCGTGAGTTTTTCTATGCCAACCGCCAGACAGAGTACAAGAGCGGACCAAGCCTAGAACTCGGAGGGATCACCATCCAACGTCGAAGGGGCATCACCTTCCCGGTTATTCAGATGCCAAGCCACCCCAAGGACTGGAACAAGACATGGTTTTACTGCCAAGACACGTCTCCTGAGGCTGAACATCGCCTGCCGGGTTATCGCCCTTCCTGGCTCTCGACAGACACAGCACTCCCTGACCGGCTCTCAGCCGCTGACCGCGCCAGCTATGAGTCGGCTCATGCGAAGGTAAAGGCTCTTTTAGCCAACGGACTGATAGGAACTGATCTGATCCGCTGCTGGGTAGAATGGTGGATCATGCCTCTAAGCCGCAAGAGTCGGCTCATGTTTGAATATCCGGGGAAATATGACAGCTCAATGTGCTTCAGTAAGGACAGTTTGACCGAACATGACATCTGTATGATCGTCCGGAGTCTTGTCCACGAAACCTCCAGCTCTTGCAGTGCCATCGGCTTAGCACCCTTTTGTGATACCAACCCGGCTCCCCTTGTAAGTTTTAAATCTTTTACCATCCATCTCTTGCATGCATACTCACCCTTCTTGCTTGATTTTACTATCTTTCCTTCCGGGTTAAATGTGCATAGGCCAACTCGAAGTTCTGGAAGAAGGAATACGTGCCTCCTCCCAAGGCAGCCAAGAAAAAAGCCGCAACCAAGAAGCAGAAGAAAGCTGCCCCCCCCAAGAAAACTGGCTTGAACAGCCGGCTTCTTCAGACTCGGGGGTAAGATCTTAAATTTGCTTATCCGACTCTTTGCTCTTCCTGCCCCTTATTAATGTGCATTGTGCTCGCAGGACGAAGTGGAGACCAGTCACGCCAACGCTCCTGAGGTAACTTGCATATACTCCGACTCAGAATACTTTCCCCGAAAGCCGTGGCGGGTTGTTAGGAAATTTCCTCTTTCTCACCCTCTCTCTCATCTGGCTTCCGACTTCTTCAAAAAGCAACAACAGGCCGAACGTCACCAGACCCGGAGCACCGGCTCTAACGAGCTTATGTCTGGGCTTCCCAATTCTCCGGCTCCCAAGAAACGGCCTGCCGAGGTTCGTATTTGTACTCTCCTTTGATTCCTCCTTTGTACTTAATTGCCTTCTCATTTTCCTGTTATTTTTTCAGAAGACTCCTTCCTCTGGCGACTCTTCGGCGTCAGTTATACCTCCACCCAAGATCAACCCTCTGTAAGTATTCAAATATCCGGCAATTGATGCAATACCAGTCTCTTTCAAATGCTGACCCTTTATCTTGTAGTGCTCAGGAGAAACGCCGCAAGACCAACCATCCTTCCTTCGGCCCAGTCCTTAAAGACTAGGAGCTTGAACAGTCGGCCCCGGCTCAACCGGACCTTGGACAGCCGGAAGAAACTCCAGTGGAAGAGGCTCCACCAATGGCTTCCACAGAGCCAGTGGCGGATGATATTATAATAGAGAACTCTCCACCAGCTCCTTCAAGGCCAGCCACACCCGCCAAGACTCCTGCAACTCTGGATGTCATCCTCACCGGGTCTGCCCAAAAGTCTCCTCCTCCGGAGCATGTACTGACCCGGCATCCTGAACCGGCTGAAGCTTCACGGAAACTTCAATTTGACTCCATGCACGAGAAAATGACGGCCGAAGAACTTGCTTCTGGCTATCTGAACCGGCTGAAGCTTCACGAAAACTTCAATTTGACTCCGCGCACGAGAAAATGACGGCCGAAGAACTTCATTCCGGCTATCTGAACCGGGTCAACACTAGCCGTGATTTAGAACTCCGGTTGGTCAACATGATGAAGACCAAATACGAGGTATGTCTTCTCTTCGTCAACCATAACCTTTCCTAGCCCCCAAGAGCCAGATTTAATCTAGTGTCTAGTTGATCCGGGTCTTTCTTGAGTTTATGCTGAAAACACCCTTGCAGAACTGTAGCAACCCAACCTGTATGTTGTAATATTTAATATACTGCCAATGTTAGCCCCCAAGGGCCGGCTCAAATTTTATTTGAGTCGGGTCTTTCACTAGTAACTACGCAAAGAACTCATTGTAGCCCCCAAGGGCTGACTCAAATTTGATTTGAGTCGGGTCTTCCTTAACAGAAAAGAGCCATTGTGTAGCCCCCAAGGGCCGACTCAAAATTTATTTGAATCGGGTCTTCTTTTACTGAAAAAAGCCATTATGTAGCCCCCAAGGGCCGACTCAAAATTTGAGTCGGGTCTTCCTTTACTGAAAAGAGCCATTATGTAGCCCCCAAGTTTCGGATGAACTTCAAAGAAGATGAGCCAGAACTGTATGTCTAGAGAGATAAAATGTACATTAGCCCCCAAGTGTCAAATATATTGCTTGCAATCCGTTTGAGACTTGCGTAACTTTAGCAGTGAACACTTCTCTATTTTGATGCCCTCATCTGCGTAACAGATCATGATTTACTTGGATATGTGCAGGATGCTCTTAATGCCGCCGGCTCTCAGCTGGCGGATCTTAAAGTTAACTTAGCTACTCAATAGGAAGCCCGAAGCGCTGCAGATGAAAAATGCCGGCTCTTAGCCGAAGAACTTGCAAAGGCCACAGCTGAGTTGGCGTCTGTAAAAGAAGCAGCAGAATCGGAGAGAGCTGCTCTGACGAAACGGGCGGATGATGCTGATCAACGGCTCATCGCCGTCGCTGAAGAACTCCAAGGCTTAAAACGGCATATCACAAAATTGTCTGCCGCCTTGTTTGGTAAGTCTTCATATCGTACTATGTATGTTCAAACCTTTCACTCAACTCTGGCGACTTACACACCTCTTCCAGCTTATATAGGTCCCCGCAGCCGGCAGCTTGCTACGGACAGCATTCTTTCGCTGAAGGCCATCTACACCTTCACCGAGCATCTGTACTGCGGAGCAATCTTTACTATTAAAAGTGTGCAGTATAAAGAGAAGATCCCCAATGCGCTGAAAGGGGTGTTGGAGTTGTTCTCAACCGTGGCGAAACAAGTAGACGAACTCAAGAGGGCTTCGTTCCGCCAAGGAGCCGTCGTAACATTGAGCCGGGCTCTGGCCTTTGCACCGGATCTCACGCCGGCTGAAATGATGGGCGGCTACCCCTCAAAGAAGGTGGACGACTCAGAATTCACTGAGACAGACTACTTCAAGTGCGTCAAGGACTCGCGCTTCCTGGCGTCTGTTATGGCGGATGAAGCAGGTCTGAAGAGTTATCAAGCAGCGTACGACAGCGAAGACAAACGGATCCGCGGGCCGCTATATGAATGTCAAGACTTAAGACCCGCCCGTAGTAAGGATCTTTTCTCCTGTGAGCTCAATGTCTCACCTTTCTTTGAAGGGACCTTTGCTGCCGTCTCTAACTGCAATTGGTAACTGGGCAACCTTTAGATCCAGCCCGCGGAAGAGCCAAAGGAGGATGAGTCGGCCAACTGATATGATTTTGTATCATTCAGAGCGAAAACGGTTCTTGTAATTAACCGATGTGGGCGGCTTGAAACTTGTTAGAAACACCTTTGTTCCTTCTGAGAACACCTTTTGTAACAGCTTGGCAATAACATCTAAGGGCGTCTTGCCGACTGTTTCATATTACCTTTAGTAGTCTTTCTTAACTCTTTATTTCCGGTTGTCAAACCTGCCGACTGTTCGTGAGAGGCGCTTGTATGTCTTCATAGCCTGAGGATAAGAAACCTCTATAGATAAACGGCGGCTGTTGACGAAGCTTGACTTAATCTTTCTGAGATGTCCTTCCTTCTCCGAAGTCATTAGACTCAGAAAATTTACTGCATTAGCCGGAACGTCATGGCTCCGTCTCTTATAATATGACTCCATTGAAGAGCCGGCTGTCATAGGATAAAGTAAGCTATACCTGACGGTAGGAAGCCTCTATTGACAACGACGACTGTAAATAATCTTGAAGCGGCCTACAGTCGGTTGTGTATAAAGGGTGATGTAAGCTATACCACAATGGCAAGAAGCCTCCTTTTGACAAAAAACTTTTATCCTTTGCACTCAACACCGGTTGTCAACAGGTTTATGTAAGCTATACCTTATGGCAAGAAGCCTCTATTGACAACCGCAGCTCAAAAGGCTTGCTGCTGGAGGGTGATGTAAGCTATACCCGAAGGCAAGAAGCCTCCTCCAATAAGCTAATGTTGCAAAAAGCCGGCTGCTGATGGGTTTATGTAAGCTATACCTTATGGCAAGAAGCCTCCGTTCGACAGTCGCGACTAGTAATTGTACTAGCCGGCTGTGTGAAGGGTGATGTAAGCTATACCTAAGGGCAAGAAGCCTCCTTCCACAGCTATTTTTGGCGTAAACGCCGATTGTTAGGGTGAGATAAGCGAACCCGTCGGTATGAAGCCCCCTTCGACAACCGCGGCTAACATGTTAACCGGAAAAGGCATAAAGCCGGCCATTAGGGTGAGATAAGCGATACCCGTCGATAAGAAGCCCCCTTCGATGGACGCAGTTGATAAGCAACTGGAATTTGATGTACACCTGTTGTCTTAGGGTCATATTATGCTATACCGAAGGTAAGAAGTCTCCATCAACAACAGTGCTTAACGTACTCAAACTAGGCATAAAGCCAACTGCGCAAGGGAGATGTAAGCTATACCCGAAGGGAAGAAGCCTCCTTGCAACAGCATAAAAAGCGGACCGCACAGGGGAGATGTGAGCTATACCCGTGGGCAAGAAGCCTCCCTACCATCGGTGCTTGGAAAGGGCATAAAGCCAACTGCACAAGGGAGATGTAAGCTATACCCAAAGGTAAGAAGCCTCCTTGCAACAGTATAAAAAGTGGACCGCACAGGGGAGATGTAAGCTATACCCGTGGGCACGAAGCCTCCCTGCCATCGGTGCTTTGAAAGCGCATAAAGTCGGATGATGAACAAGTCGCCTAGTAGCAATGAATCGATTTAATTTAACTCCGTGAACCGGAGATACTTCATCTTTATTGAGAAAAGATACATATAAGAGCCGGATTTTTGGTCTTGGTAGAGATACTACTCTATACTGACATAAATATGATATGTACAATGATGACGGCTCTCAATCTCCTATTAAGTATAATATGGCCACAGGTGCGCGACATTCCACGGCCGCAAAGTCTCCTGACCCGCCGTGTCCGACTCATCACGAATATCAATGAGGTAGTATGACCCGTTGTTGAGGTTTCTGCTAACCACAAAGGGCCCTTCCCACGGAGGAGAGAGCTTATGCACCCCAAATTGGTCTTGAATGAACCGGAGCACCAGGTCTCGTTCCTGGAACGTCCGGGTCTTCACCCTGCGGCTATGATAGCGTCGTAGGTCTTGTTGATAAATCGCCGATCTGGCCGCTGCTAACTCTCGTGCTTCATCCAAGGCGTCCAACGCATCTTGGCGTGCCGTCTCATTATCCGTCTCAACATAAGCCGCCACTCTTGGTGAATCGTGCCAGATGTCACTGGGTAAAACTGCCTCAGTGTAGCGACCTGACTCAAAATGAGTCAAGCCTCTGTGTTTTCTGTGCCATCCCTGGATCAGTATGCTGGCACACACAGTACATCAATGTATATATCAAAGTGCAATCACATGTAGATAACGTAAAACTGATATATACCTTAAAATAGCAGCGGATACAGTCAACGGGAGTGGAGTCCCAATAACACCAACGGCAAGTTGAGTGCGGACCGTAACCCTGAATCGTACTCTTACCCGTCGTAGAAAAGTATCTGCAACATAAGACGTTGCAGCCGTGTAGGTCAGTACATTGAATGTACTGGCAAGATCACCATAGTAGAACAGAAAAATAAAGTCTATTCTATATGCAAAGGCTTTGTGGCTCTGTGTCTGAGTTTTTGCGTAAAAGCTGATTTTATTTTCATACAACAAAAGAATATCAGGAATTTCACTATAGAGTTACCTATCATGACATGGTTCCGCCAACCAATGTCTCAATGCCCATAAGTATCATAAGTTGCCCACAATTAGTTATCAGTCCAGTGTTGAGAGTTCAGAGATAGATCCAAGTCTAGAAGCTCATATTGTCCGTAACCGAGGACACGGCTAATCGATTAGGTTTAACTCTACAGAGTGTTGTGTACTTTACCCACAAGATTCTTTCCCTCCTGGTAAGTCCTCGCACTGCCTGGTGTTTGAGAACAGGATGAAAAAACATGGTCTTTCAGAGTGCTTCCCTGACTGTCCGACAGTGCCCATCCCAATCCTAACGTCGACTACATCTCGTAGCACTGCCCAGCAGAGTCACAACAAAGATCAACCAAGCCAGAGCCCATAATGACTTGTGGCTACACAGGTAAGCTTCCGGGCATGAAGTATTCATCCTTCTCTTTGAGTCTGGGTGAAGCTTTCCGCAAGATGTCATGGCGCTTCTCCATGCATCCCGGCCACTCACTGGTTTCTCCAGGGTGCCCAATCAACCATCCTTCACCCAGTAGTGTGTATTGAAAACTTGTCTTCTCGAGTCTTGAAGTCTTGAGGTCTTGAAGATGCAGGACTTGAAGATGTCTTCATGAAGTCGTCGTTTTGACGTGGAGTCCTTCTTCACACCACTCACGAACACTCATACCAGACCCCGTCTACTTTAGCATAGCATTGCACTAACTAGCGTTCCCGGGGCTTTAGTAACCAGTGGTGGGTTCCTACCTCATGCATTCTACTCAACTACAAGAATTTCAATAACACTACGGGAGGGATATATTGAATGATGTCACTACATGCAATAAAACATAGGTATGAAATAGATGGTCAAGGTGAACTTGCCTGTACTGTTGATGAAGATAAAGATCGCTCTCAGAAATAACTTGATAGACTATTCGTCACTCTCCGATGAAAATCTATATAGCAAACATTGCATTCATAAGCAATCATACTAGCAATCAATTCTAACAATCACAAGATAACACAAGAAACAAAAGCAACAAGGTTGATAAAGGAAATACTTAAGACAAAATTGAAACACAAAACTCCAACAAATTCAAAAGTAACACAAAACCCAAAGCAAAGTAAAATATAATCAAAGGATTTTAGTAAATATTTTGTTAGAAAAATGAGTTACTTTTGAAGAACAGGTAAAACTATGCAAACAATATTCTAAACAACACAAGTGTTTGCCTAATGAACTTAACTACAAGCACAACCATAAACTAAGAGAAAACAAATTATGAAACAACTTAGTTAACAGAAAGTAATTAAATAAAATCTTTATTATAAAACAGAATTAAGTCATCTAAAACTTTGTGAAAAGAGTTTCTATGAAACTAAATTGTTTTTATAACATATTACCTAATGAAAATAATATAGTTTCCTATAATAATAGAGTAAAACTAAACTATTTTTGGTTTAAAACATTTATTTACAGAAAAGAATTAGTAAAAACTTTATTTGAAAACATAATCTAAATACTTAAAACTTTAGTTAAAAGTATTCTTACTAACTAATTTGTTTTAAATAAACTATACCTATTTGAAAAAGGGTATAGATCCCTACAACAAAATTTATAAACTAAGCAAATTAACTTTTGTTAGCAGCAAGTAAATTACTAAGGTTTGGAACAACAAAACTAAATGAAATCTGAAACTTAATATAAATCATATTCAGATTTTCAAAAAAACAAAGTAAATCAATATAAATAAACTAATATGAAACTAAACAGATTCTGTTTTAGTTGAAAACACTATTTTAAATTATTCAAAAAATTCTCAAACTCTACCTAATGATAGCTAATATCACTAGTGATAAGTAGGAAAAAGAATCATTCAAAAATTCATTTTAAAACTCAAGATATTCAGAAAACAAAATTTAAATCAAATCTGTTCAAATTCAAATTTAAATGTTCAAAGATAGTCAAATTTGGTATTCACAGAAACTAGATTAAATTTGTGATGTAATGCAAAAGAAATCAATTAAAAACATTAAGCAGTTTAAAAGATATATTTAAAAGGAAATAAAATCAGAAATATTTCTGTTTTTTTAAACAAAAAAGAAAAAGAAAAACTAATACTAACGGATAGGGGGGGTGACGTGGCGCTCTCTGGTTGGCTGTGGCCGTGTGGGTGCGGGCGAATACGAGCGGGTGACCGAACCTTAGAAGAAAACGCTTCGGCGTTATAAACTGCTCTAATCCTATGCGTTAATCTAAGATCGGACGGACGGGGATAGAGGGGGAGCTCACAGGGGAGGTTTGCCGGCGATGGGCGTCTCCGGCGACGGCGACGGCGACGGCGTGATGCAGGCGAGCTCTCTGGTGGGTCTCCGACGACGGCGTTGGCACTGGTCGACGCGGCGATGAGTGGCGCGTCCGGTGGTGGCGTCGGACGAGCTTGGGGACGACGTAGATGAGAGGTACGAGCTCGGGGGCGGTTCAGACTCCGGCGAGGTCGACGGTGTGGCGAGGAATCCCGGCGAGAGAGAGGCACGGGCAGAGGGGTGAAGGGGGGGAATGGAGAGAGGAGAGGTGCCGGCTACTTATAGCGGTCTCAGGGGGTCGGGGGAGTAAGGAGGAAGGGGTCCGCGGCGAGGGAAAACCGGCGACGGCGTCGGGCGCGTGGGAGGAGGGTGATGACCGGCGACGGTTTCGGTCGGGCGCGTGGGACCGGCCTGTCAGTGAGAGAGCGAGAGGGGGTGTTATTAGCGGTGACCGTTATGAAATAAAATCGGCTTTAAAGGCTGTGGGTCGGCCGGTTTTATTATAAACCGTTACCGTTTCCTATTTATGATTTTACGAGAGCCATAAAACTTGATAAATGCATTCGAATAAATTCCAAATATAGTAAAATCTTATATAAAAATTAACAGAATAATAAATGCCATTTAATGGACATTTTTATTCTGGCATTTGAATACTTTAGAAAAAACCATTTTTTCAGAAAATGCCTTAATTGGCTTTATTTACTTTTGCAAATATTTTTCAAATAACTTTTTGGGTTTGATGATTCAAAAACTTCAAAAATTACCCCCTGTCTTGGAGTGTCATGTTACTCCTCTCAAATTTTGTCAGGGTTTTGAATTCTTTGAAAATTTTGGATAGGGACTAATATGAAATGGATTTTCAAAATAATCCAGAGGTTTTCAAAAGCTCTTTCAATTCCTTCTTTTAAACTTCCAACTCATATTTCTTAAAATTTGAGGAAGTCATATTATCCTCTCTCATGAAAATCATTGAGTTGCATAAAGTTTTCTGAATTTGAAATATTTTGAAAATGGAAATTCAAATCATTTTCAAATCCCTTTTCATTTCTTTAAATGGAAGAAGTCATGTCATCTTCACTCTAGGGTTTTGTGATGAAATGAGTTTGAATTCCTGGTGATCAAAATGCAGATTGAAAGTTTTGGGAAAGTCATTTCATTCCCTCTCAATAAACTTTCAAAAGTTTCAAAAAGTTTCAAATTTCACTCACTTTCAATCATTCAAGCAAACAAACAATCATTCTATATTTATTATAACATTCCAAAGTTTGGGATGTTACAAATCTACCACACTTAAAATGAATCTCGTCCTCGATATTCGGAAGGCCTAGAAAGAAAAGGTTAGGGTTTGGGGTCTTCTAACAAATCCATTGACCAAGAAGGTGTGGGGTCTACCACACTTAAAATGAGAGTTACTGGTCCTTCAAAATCTTGACAGTCCTATGGTGCATCTGTCTATTCACATTCTTCACAGCATCTTCCTTGGTGATGATCTTCGGTTATATCAAAATCTTGTGTCCTCACAACAAGGTGTACTTCCTCCAATACTGGGTCTTCTTAACTGACAGGTCTCGCGTTCATTCTAAGTAACTTATCGACGATCTCATGGTGGTCTACCATTAGTGGTTATCCTGCAGTGAAATGGGTCTTGGCTTCATTCCTCACCGTAAAAATTCCTACGTGTGACAGCAACTGTCATGTACAAGGGTTTCATCCTACCATTCTAAGGCTTAAACAAAAAGCTTCAAAGAACGTCGTCTCTTTACTATGGGTAAGTCACTCAGATTTACCATTCCGAATAGCAAGAGAATGATAAGAGTAAGTCGTCATGGTGGCCAAACCATGCCGCACTGAAATCATTACCTTGTATAAGGTTTAGTAATCTCGTATTCTAGCACTTGGGCTCCCTCACAAGCATTGCAGAAATTTCTCTTGTCAACGAACAAAGTTCGGATAAATCCATTGATTCTGCAAGCTAAGCAAAAACATCTATTGTTTCTTCACAACTCTCAGGTTTTCGTAAACTCCCAAGAAAACGATTGGAAATCAGTCGTAGCTTCTTCCAAATTTCTTCCTTCACAAAGTTGGGGCTTGATCCTTCTCAATCCTGAGGTCAGTGACTTGTGGATTCACTTGAATTCTTGAACAACTTCATCTCACCCGTGGGGTGACTATGATCCATATTCCAGCATTACCTTCAGTTCACTACACCATACCCTTGAGGTAACAAATCTCAGACTTATTCTTGTCTAGATTCCAGTCTGCAGAATCCATTTTCCTTTCCATTGGTTTGTTTAACCTTGGGTGTGATTTTCACCATAATCATTCCGTTTCTCAGCATTCCAGCTTCGAAAACTCTTTGTCTCAAAGGTTATTATCCGGATAGTTTGCGGTGATTCCACATTCTCTTCATCCGTATTCACTGATCCAAATTTCTTAACCGGGAGGTACCTGTGGTCACTGCCACACTTAAAATGAAATGCACTCATGTATGCATAGACCATATTTTCTCATATCCTCGAAAATGGTCAAAGATCTTGGGTCATAGAGTAACAACTCACATATTTCAACATAAGATAAATCATGACACCATAATTTCCATTGACTCATGAATTTATTACAAACTCTGAGACTTCCGTTACAAGATAAGCTCATGAAATCAAAAGTGCTTCATGATACAGGTATTTCCATCTTTGAAATTATCCCATTCTTCTCATATTCAATCCTTGGTTACATTCTCAATCACTTCTTAAAACTCCTAGAAAATACTTTATTACAAATGCTGCCATTCACATAGTTTGGTATGGTCTAGCATCCACTCTCAACTTTATTCATTCATCTCCCCTTGGATATATTTAGTACCACTGAAAATTTCCGATGTGCTCCTTGAAATCCTCCATCTTTTCCTTGATTAGGGTGGACATGAGCTTCATCTCCATCATCTCCGTATGCACCTCTTGCAGGTATTCCTGAGTATGACGGAGTCTTGCTTCAAGTATTTCTCCAATATGGCGTATGGCTTCCATGGCAGCTTCACGAATAGCGTCAAAGAAAATAGCTTGTGGTACACGAGATATGTAAAAGTATCGTCCAGTAGTCTTTGGGAAAACTCCCTTTGCACGGTGAAGGTGTACCTCCACATACCAAAGTTTCACTCCATTATCCATGAATGGGTAGCCTTTGTAGACTGCATCTCCTTCAAGATGGATGTGCTTCATCATATCCTTCAGGATCCTTGGGTAGTCATGATCACTGGTCAGGGTCATGATTGTTTCCGGGCCTTTGAGGAAAGACTCATAAAGTGTGGTCATCTGCGTGTGTCAGAAAAGGTACTCAGAATTGACATATGTCTCGACTTGGGTAAACATCCATGTTATTCAAAATCAAACTTCAATTTCACTTTCCAACATCTTTAGAGAGTATTGTCATCCTTAAAACAAATGGATTATCCATTACATAACCTCAAAGGATAAGAGTGCTACCTATTACATTTATTACTTCCGAACTCAAACTACTCATGCTTAGCATTCTTCTCTGGACAGGTATAGGAGTAGTGTCCTGTCTTCTTGCACTGAAAACAAATGATTTCTGACATATCTCGGGTCTTCTTGATGTTGGTTTTTGCTCTTTGGGTTCTTGATTCCTTTCTTGGGCACTTATCGGCATAGTGGCCCATATCCTTACACTTGTAACATCTAATATGACTCAGGTCCATCTGTTCAGGGGCTCGTCTCTTCCTAAGGTTCTTTGTTCTGATCAAAGCTTCAATTTCCTGTGGATCAAACTCCACTTTTTCTGTTGGGAAGTTTCCCAGATACTCTTTTCTGTCCTTCGTACAGTCCTGTGAGAAGTGTCCTTCTTCTCCACATGAATATCAGACATTTGAGTAAAATCTGGTTAATCCTTCTCCATCAGGGTCTTCAATATCTTTCTTCATCACAAATTCTCCAAATTCTCCTCTGAAGGCTTCCTTCATGGCTTCCTTCTGTTGCTTGATGACTTCCTGTACCTTGGGGTACATTTGGCATTGAGCCGGGTAATGTGTAGTCCCTTCACACAAGAAACAAGTCACCCTACTAGTTGGGCACTCCTCAACTAGGTGATTTTCTTCACAATGACGACATCCATCCTTGTGTTCTTCCTAGGTGTGTCCTATTTCTCCACAGATTTTACATGCTCGGGTCTTCTTCATCGGGATAACACAATGCTTCTGAATGAGACGGGATCTTAACAGAGTCTTCTTGAAGGGACCTTTGCTGCCGTCTCTAACTGCAATTGGTAACTGGGCAACCTTTAGATCCAGCCCGCGGAAGAGCCAAAGGAGGATGAGTCGGCCAACTGATATGATTTTGTATCATTCAGAGCGAAAACGGTTCTTGTAATTAACCGATGTGGGCGGCTTGAAACTTGTTAGAAACACCTTTGTTCCTTCTGAGAACACCTTTTGTAACAGCTTGGCAATAACATCTAAGGGCGTCTTGCCGACTGTTTCATATTACCTTTAGTAGTCTTTCTTAACTCTTTATTTCCGGTTGTCAAACCTGCCGACTATTCGTGAGAGGCGCTTGTATGTCTTCATAGCCTGAGGATAAGAAACCTCTATAGATAAACGGCGGCTGTTGACGAAGCTTGACTTAATCTTTCTGAGATGTCCTTCCTTCTCCGAAGTCATTAGACTCAGAAAATTTACTGCATTAGCCGGAACGTCATGGCTCCGTCTCTTATAATATGACTCCATTGAAGAGCCGGCTGTCATAGGATAAAGTAAGCTATACCTGACGGTAGGAAGCCTCTATTGACAACGACGACTGTAAATAATCTTGAAGCGGCCTACAGTCGGTTGTGTATAAAGGGTGATGTAAGCTATACCACAATGGCAAGAAGCCTCCTTTTGACAAAAAACTTTTATCCTTTGCACTCAACACCGGTTGTCAACAGGTTTATGTAAGCTATACCTTATGGCAAGAAGCCTCTATTGACAACCGCAGCTCAAAAGGCTTGCTGCTGGAGGGTGATGTAAGCTATACCCGAAGGCAAGAAGCCTCCTCCAATAAGCTAATGTTGCAAAAAGCCGGCTGCTGATGGGTTTATGTAAGCTATACCTTATGGCAAGAAGCCTCCGTTCGACAGTCGCGACTAGTAATTGTACTAGCCGGCTGTGTGAAGGGTGATGTAAGCTATACCTAAGGGCAAGAAGCCTCCTTCCACAGCTATTTTTGGCGTAAACGCCGATTGTTAGGGTGAGATAAGCGAACCCGTCGGTATGAAGCCCCCTTCGACAACCGCGGCTAACATGTTAACCGGAAAAGGCATAAAGCCGGCCATTAGGGTGAGATAAGCGATACCCGTCGATAAGAAGCCCCCTTCGATGGACGCAGTTGATAAGCAACTGGAATTTGATGTACACCTGTTGTCTTAGGGTCATATTATGCTATACCGAAGGTAAGAAGTCTCCATCAACAACAGCGCTTAACGTACTCAAACTAGGCATAAAGCCAACTGCGCAAGGGAGATGTAAGCTATACCCGAAGGGAAGAAGCCTCCTTGCAACAGCATAAAAAGCGGACCGCACAGGGGAGATGTGAGCTATACCCGTGGGCAAGAAGCCTCCCTACCATCGGTGCTTGGAAAGGGCATAAAGCCAACTGCACAAGGGAGATGTAAGCTATACCCAAAGGTAAGAAGCCTCCTTGCAACAGTATAAAAAGTGGACCGCACAGGGGAGATGTAAGCTATACCCGTGGGCACGAAGCCTCCCTGCCATCGGTGCTTTGAAAGCGCATAAAGTCGGATGATGAACAAGTCGCCTAGTAGCAATGAATCGATTTAATTTAACTCCGTGAACCGGAGATACTTCATCTTTATTGAGAAAAGATACATATAAGAGCCGGATTTTTGGTCTTGGTAGAGATACTACTCTATACTGACATAAATATGATATGTACAATGATGACGGCTCTCAATCTCCTATTAAGTATAATATGGCCACAGGTGCGCGACATTCCACGGCCGCAAAGTCTCCTGACCCGCCGTGTCCGACTCATCACGAATATCAATGAGGTAGTATGACCCGTTGTTGAGGTTTTTGCTAACCACAAAGGGCCCTTCCCACGGAGGAGAGAGCTTATGCACCCCAAATTGGTCTTGAATGAACCGGAGCACCAGGTCTCCTTCCTGGAACGTCCGGGTCTTCACCCTGCGGCTATGATAGCGTCGTAGGTCTTGTTGATAAATCGCCGATCTGGCCGCTGCTAACTCTCGTGCTTCATCCAAGGCGTCCAACGCATCTTGGCGTGCCGTCTCATTATCCGTCTCAACATAAGCCGCCACTCTTGGTGAATCGTGCCAGATGTCACTGGGTAAAACTGCCTCAGTGTAGCGACCTGACTCAAAATGAGTCAAGCCTCTCTGTTTTCTGTGCCATCCCTGGATCAGTATGCTGGCACACACAGTACATCAATGTATATATCAAAGTGCAATCACATGTAGATAACGTAAAACTGATATATACCTTAAAATAGCAGCGGATACAGTCAACGGGAGTGGAGTCCCAATAACACCAACGGCAAGTTGAGTGCGGACCGTAACCCTGAATCGTACTCTTACCCGTCGTAGAAAAGTATCTGCAACATAAGACGTTGCAGCCGTGTAGGTCAGTACATTGAATGTACTGGCAAGATCACCATAGTAGAACAGAAAAATAAAGTCTATTCTATATGCAAAGGCTTTGTGGCTCTGTGTCTGAGTTTTTGCGTAAAAGCTGATTTTATTTTCATACAACAAAAGAATATCAGGAATTTCACTATAGAGTTACCTATCATGACATGGTTCCGCCAACCAATGTCTCAATGCCCATAAGTATCATAAGTTGCCCACAATTAGTTATCAGTCCAGTGTTGAGAGTTCAGAGATAGATCCAAGTCTAGAAGCTCATATTGTCCGTAACCGAGGACACGGCTAATCGATTAGGTTTAACTCTGCAGAGTGTTGTGTACTTTACCCACAAGATTCTTTCCCTCCTGGTAAGTCCTCGCACTGCCTGGTGTTTGAGAACAGGATGAAAAAACATGGTCTTTCAGAGTGCTTCCCTGACTGTCCGACAGTGCCCATCCCAATCCTAACGTCGACTACATCTCGTAGCACTGCCCAGCAGAGTCACAACAAAGATCAACCAAGCCAGAGCCCATAATGACTTGTGGCTACACAGGTAAGCTTCCGGGCATGAAGTATTCATCCTTCTCTTTGAGTCTGGGTGAAGCTTTCCGCAAGATGTCATGGCGCTTCTCCATGCATCCCGGCCACTCACTGGTTTCTCCAGGGTGCCCAATCAACCATCCTTCACCCAGTAGTGTGTATTGAAAACTTGTCTTCTCGAGTCTTGAAGTCTTGAGGTCTTGAAGATGCAGGACTTGAAGATGTCTTCATGAAGTCGTCGTTTTGACGTGGAGTCCTTCTTCACACCACTCACGAACACTCATACCAGACCCCGTCTACTTTAGCATAGCATTGCACTAACTAGCGTTCCCGGGGCTTTAGTAACCAGTGGTGGGTTCCTACCTCATGCATTCTACTCAACTACAAGAATTTCAATAACACTACGGGAGGGATATATTGAATGATGTCACTACATGCAATAAAACATAGGTATGAAATAGATGGTCAAGGTGAACTTGCCTGTACTGTTGATGAAGATAAAGATCGCTCTCAGAAATAACTTGATAGACTATTCGTCACTCTCCGATGAAAATCTATATAGCAAACATTGCATTCATAAGCAATCATACTAGCAATCAATTCTAACAATCACAAGATAACACAAGAAACAAAAGCAACAAGGTTGATAAAGGAAATACTTAAGACAAAATTGAAACACAAAACTCCAACAAATTCAAAAGTAACACAAAACCCAAAGCAAAGTAAAATATAATCAAAGGATTTTAGTAAATATTTTGTTAGAAAAATGAGTTACTTTTGAAGAACAGGTAAAACTATGCAAACAATATTCTAAACAACACAAGTGTTTGCCTAATGAACTTAACTACAAGCACAACCATAAACTAAGAGAAAACAAATTATGAAACAACTTAGTTAACAGAAAGTAATTAAATAAAATCTTTATTATAAAACAGAATTAAGTCATCTAAAACTTTGTGAAAAGAGTTTCTATGAAACTAAATTGTTTTTATAACATATTACCTAATGAAAATAATATAGTTTCCTATAATAATAGAGTAAAACTAAACTATTTTTGGTTTAAAACATTTATTTACAGAAAAGAATTAGTAAAAACTTTATTTGAAAACATAATCTAAATACTTAAAACTTTAGTTAAAAGTATTCTTACTAACTAATTTGTTTTAAATAAACTATACCTATTTGAAAAAGGGTATAGATCCCTACAACAAAATTTATAAACTAAGCAAATTAACTTTTGTTAGCAGCAAGTAAATTACTAAGGTTTGGAACAACAAAACTAAATGAAATCTGAAACTTAATATAAATCATATTCAGATTTTCAAAAAAACAAAGTAAATCAATATAAATAAACTAATATGAAACTAAACAGATTCTGTTTTAGTTGAAAACACTATTTTAAATTATTCTAAAAATTCTCAAACTCTACCTAATGATAGCTAATATCACTAGTGATAAGTAGGAAAAAGAATCATTCAAAAATTCATTTTAAAACTCAAGATATTCAGAAAACAAAATTTAAATCAAATCTGTTCAAATTCAAATTTAAATGGTCAAACATAGCCAAATTTGGTATTCACAGAAACTAGATTAAATTTGTGATCTAATGCAAAAGAAATCAATTAAAAACATTAAGCAGTTTAAAAGATATAAAGGAAATAATATCAGAAATATTTCTGTTTTTTTAAAAAAAAAAGAAAAAGAAAAACTAATACTAACGGATAGGGGGGGTGACGTGGCGCTCTCTGGTTGGCTGTGGCCGGGTGGGTGCGGGCGAATACGAGCGGGTGACCGAACCTTAGAAGAAAACGCTTCGGCGTTATAAACTGCTCTAATCCTATGCGTTAATCTAAGATCGGACGGACGGGGATAGAGGGGGAGCTCACAGGGGAGGTTTGCCGGCGATGGGCGTCTCCGGCGACGGCGACGACGACGGCGTGATGCAGGCGAGCTCTCTGGTGGGTCTCCGACGACGGCGTTGGCACTGGTCGACGCGGCGATGAGTGGCGCGTCCAGTGGTGGCGTCGGACGAGCTTGGGGACGACGGAGATGAGAGGTACGAGCTCGGGGGCGGTTCGGACTCCGGCGAGGTCGACGGTGTGGCGGCTCTGGGGTCTCCGAGGCTCAGGCAGGGGATGGGGAGATGCGGGCGAGCGAGGGAAGCTCGCTGATGGGCTCGGGAGGGCAGGGTGGAGCGGTGGCGTGGTAATGGCGCGGCGGCCGTGGTGATGTCCGGCGAGGAATCCCGACGAGAGAGAGGCACGGGAAGAGGGGCGAAGGGGGGGAATGGAGAGAGGAGAGGTGCCGGCTACTTATAGGGGTCTCAGGGGGTCGGGGGAGTAAGGAGGAAGGGGTCCGCGGCGAGGGAAAACCGGCGACGGCGTCGGGCGCGTGGGAGGAGGGTGATGACCGGCGACGGTTTCGGTCGGGCGCGTGGGACCGGCCTGTCAGTGAGAGAGCGAGAGGGGGTGTTATTAGCGGTGACCGTTATGAAATAAAATCGGCTTTAAAGGCTGTGGGCCGGCCGGTTTTATTATAAACCGTTACCGTTTCCTATTTATGATTTTACCAGAGCCATAAAACTTGATAAATGCATTCGAATAAATTCCAAATATAGTAAAATTTTATATCAAAATTAACAGAATAATAAATGCCATTTAATGGACATTTTTATTCTGGAATTTGAATACTTTAGAAAAAACCATTTTTCAGAAAATGCCTTAATTGGCTTTATTTACTTTTGCAAATATTTTTCAAATAACTTTTTGGGTTTGATGATTCAAAAACTTCAAAAATTACCCCCTGTCTTGGAGTGTCATGTTACTCCTCTCAAATTTTGTCAGGGTTTTGAATTCTTTGAAAATTTTGGATAGGGACCAATATGAAATGGATTTTCAAAATAATCCAGAGGTTTTCAAAAGCTCTTTCAATTCCTTCTTTTAAACTTCCAACTCATATTTCTTAAAATTTGAGGAAGTCATATTATCCTCTCTCATGAAAATCATTGAGTTGCATAAAGTTTTCTGAATTTGAAATATTTTCAAAATGGAAATTCAAATCATTTTCAAATCCCTTTTCATTTCTTTAAATGGAAGAAGTCATGTCATCTTCACTCTAGGGTTTTGTGATGAAATGAGTTTGAATTCCTGGTGATCAAAATGCAGATTGAAAGTTTTGGGAAAGTCATTTCATTCCCTCTCAATAAACTTTCAAAAGTTTCAAAAAGTTTCAAATTTCACTCACTTTCAATCATTCAAGCAAACAAACAATCATTCTATATTTATTATAACATTCCAAAGTTTGGGATGTTACACTCGGCCCCATATACCATGAAGAAAGGTGTAAAACCTGTAGACCTGTTAGGCGTAGTCCGAATGCTCAATAAGACGGAAGGTAACTCATCAACCCAACATTCGGGTGTCCGTTTCAAGGGGACCAGGAGCCGAGGTTTAACCCCTCTCAAGATTTCCTGATTAGCTCGCTCAGCTTGACCGTTAGACTGCGGATGTGCCATGGCTGAAACATCAAGCCGGGTATGCTCCTTCTCGCAGAACGTCTTCACAGCTCCCTTGGACAAGTTTGTTCCATTATCAGTAATGATGTTGTGTGGATAACCAAAACGGTTGATCAACTTTTTAACAAATTCAACCATTGTGGCTGCATCACACTTGCTAACCGGCTCAGCCTCAACCCACTTAGTAAATTTATCAACCGCCACCAGTAGGTGTGTTTTCTTATCCTTGGACCGCTTGAAAGGTCCCACCATATCAAGCCCCCAGACCGCAACCGGCCAAGTGATTGGTATCATCCTCAACTCCTGATCCAGAACATGAGCACGTCGGCCAAATTTCTGACAACCGTCACATTTGCGGACCAAATCTTCTGCATCTTTGTGCGCCGTCAACCAGAAAAAACCATGCCGAAAAGCCTTGGCCACTAAAGATCTTGACCCGGCATGATGTCCGTAGTCGTCGGCATGAATTTCATTTAAGATCTGTTGGCCCTCCTCTAGTGAGACGCAACCCTGGAAAACACCTGTCACACTACATTTGTGCAGCTCACCATTTATGATCGTCATGGACTTAGAACGACGGGTGATTTCTCTAGCCCGGCTCTCATCATCTGGTAACTCGCCATGCGTCAAATACGCTAAATAAGGAGTGGTCCAATCTGGAATAACATGTAGAGCCGCCACCAAAGCCGCCTCCGGGTCAGGAATAGCCAGATCTTCCTCAGAGGGCATCTTGACAGTCGGATGATATAACACATCAAGAAACACATTAGGCGGCACTGGCTTACGCTGAGATCCGAGTCATGATAATGCATCAGCCGCCTCGTTCCTTCGACGATCAATATGATCCACTTGATACCCTTTGAAATGTCCTGCAACGATATCAACTGCCTGTCGATAAGCCGCCATTCGCGGGTCTTTAGAATCCCAAGTACCTGAAACTTGCTGAGCCACAAGATCCGAGTCGCCCAGGCATCTAACCCGGCTTAAATTCATCTCTTTGGCGACTCTCAAACCATGGAGCAGCGCCTCATACTCAGCTGCGTTGTTAGTACAAGGGAACATTAACCGAAGCACATAGCAAAACTTGTCACCTTTGGGGGAGGTGAGAACCACCCCAGCACCGGACCCCTCAAGCTGTTTGGACCCGTCGAAGTGTATAGTCCAATACATGTTGTCCGGCTTCTCGTCAGGCGCTTGGCATTCTGTCCAATCATTTATAAAATCCACCAAGGCTTGAGACTTGATTGCCGTACGAGGAACGTAAGTGATGCCAAGAGGACCTAGCTCCAAAGCCCACTTAGAGATCCTCCCCGTGGCTTCTCTATTCTGAATGATATCTCCCAACGGGGCAGAGCTGACCATAGTTATTTGATGGCCCAAAAAATAGTGTTTCAGCTTATGGTTGGCCATGAAAACTCCGTATACCAGCTTCTGCCAATGCGGATACCTCTGCTTAGACTTTGCCAAGACCTCACTGATGTAATAAACTGGCCTCTGAACAGGGTATCCCTTCCCTGCCTCCTTATGCTCAACTACAATCGCCACACTGACCGCCTGGTTTTTAGCTGCCACATATAGGAGTAGTGGCTCTCTCTCAGCCGGGGCGGCTAATACCGGCGGCTCAGTCAATTGCTTCTTAAGAGCTTCAAGCGCCTCTGTTGTTGCCTTGCTCCATTTAAACTTGTCTGTCTTTTTCATCATCTGATACAAGGGAATGGCCTTCTCCCCAAGTCGGCTTATGAACCGGCTCAACGCAGCGATTCGCCCGGCAATGGGCTGAACATCATTGATGCACGTTGGCTCTCGCAAAGAAGTGATAGCCTTGATTTTATCCGGGTTAGCCTCTATGCCACGCTCAGAGACCAAAAAAACCAAAAGCTTTCCGGCTGGAACACCAAAAACACACTTCACCGGGTTAAGCATCATCTTGTAGACCCGGAGATTGTCAAAAGTTTCCTTCAGGTCCTCTAAGAGGGTTTTCTTCTTTCTGGATTTCACCACTATGTCATCTACATAAGCATGAACATTACAACCAATCTGACTGTGAAGGCAGTTCTGTACACACCGCTGGTAAGTCGCCTGGGTACTCTTGAGCCCGAAAGGCATGGAGACGTAACAGAACGCCCCAAAAGGTGTGATAAACGATGTTCTCTCTTGATCTTTTACTGCCATTTTAATCTAATGATACCCTGAATATGCATCCAAAAAGCACAAGGTCTCACACCCGGCTGTAGCATCAATGATCTGATCAATACGGGGGAGCGCAAAGGGATCAGCCGGACAAGCCTTGTTGAGGTCCGTGTAATTTATGCACATACGCCAAGTGCCATTCTTCTTGAGTACCAACACCGGATTAGCCAACCACTCCGGGTGAAAGACTTCAACTATAAACCATGCAGCCAAGAGCCGGGAAACTTCTTCCCCAATGGCTTTGCGCCTCTCCTCGTTGAACCGTCGTAGAAACTGTTTGATCGGCTTAAACTTCAGATTCACATTAAGATTGTGCTCAGCGAACTCTCCTGGTACACCCGGCATGTCAGAAGGTTTCCATGCGAAGATGTCCCGATTGTCACGGATGAATTCGATGAGTGCGCTTTCCTATTTGGGATCCATGTGAGATCCAATGATGAACTGCTTGGATGAGTCGCCCAGGGTAAAATCTACTGCCCTGGTATCATCCGCTGAAAACTTGAGCGGCGGCTCTGTCTCTGTGGTCGGTTTCTTTAGCGGGGTCATGTCCTCCGGGTCAACGTTCTCCTTATAAAACTTAAGCTCCTCCTGGGCATAGCTAGCTTCTGCATAAGCCGCATCCCCTTGCTCACATTCAAGAGCCGTCTTTCAATTGCCATGAACCGTAATTGTGCCATTGAAGCCGGGCATTTTAAGCTGCAAATAAACATAACACGGCCTAGCCATGAACTTGGCGTAAGCCGGCCGCCCAAATAACGCATTATAGGGACACTTGATTTTGACCACTTCAAACCACAAGGTCTCCACCCTATAGTTGTACTCATCGCCGAAAGCCACCTCCAAGGAAATTTTACCTACAGGATATGCTGATTTACCGGGCACCACACCGTGAAAGAAAGTGGAAGAAGGTTTAAGATCCTTATCTAACAGCTTCATTCACCAGAAGGTGTCATAGTATAAGATGTTGAAGCTGCTGCCTCCATCCATGAGCACCTTACTCACGCCGTAACCATGTATCTGAGGGGCCACCACCAAAGCCAACCGGCCCGGGTCATCCACCTGTGGCGGGTGATCCGCCCGGCTCCACATTATGTCAAATTCAGACCAAGGCAAATAACGTGGGATGGCCGGCGCAACTATATTAACCGCTCGCCTCCGTAGTTTATCATCTCTTTTGCTGTGAACAGTTGTAAACACATGGTATTGACCAGAGCTAAGCTGCTTCGGATTACTTTGGAACCCAGACTGATTGCGCTGCTGCTGCTGATTGTTATGGTTGTTGCCAGGGTGCTGTTGCTGCCCCCCTTGGTTGTTCCCTTGGTGTTGAACCTGATGCCCATGTCCTGAGCCGCTGGCACCAAACCCAGCTCCTGATCCGCCGGCACCAAACCCAGCTCCTGAGCCGCTAGGCCCTGAGCCGCCGCTAGGCCCACCGCCCTCATTATTAGGCGGCTGGGAGTGCTGGTTCTTAAATCTCTGCATGATAAAACAATCGCCCCACGCATGCGTTGACGGCTTGTCAGGCGTGCTGTGCTCTGGGCAGGGCTTCTTGAGAGCCGCTTCTAAGTTGAAAGGGGCCCTATTTCCTCGCTGATATGGCTTGTACCGTCCGTTCGTCTTAGGAGCGTTTGGCCCTGTATTAGCATTCGCCACCAGCTCTGAGCCGCCACCAGCGTTCTTCTGCCTGTTCTGATTCCCATTAGTCCCAAAGTTCTTGCCTTGGTTATTCTTTTTCCCCTAATTTGACTTCTCCTCATCTGAACCCGGATCCTTGGTGCTGTCCGAGTCTGCGTACTTTGTTAGAGCCATCATGAGCTCTCCCATGTCCTGACACGTGTGTTTAAGTCGGCCAAGCTTCTGTTTCAGCAGAATAAAGTGACAGTTCTTCTCCAAAAGGAGCACCGCTTGAGCCGCCGTGATCTGCTCCGATGAATGAATAATGGTCGACACCCGCCGGACCCAATGATGAGCCGACTCATTCTCCTGCTGCACACAATGATCCAGATCCACAATGGTCATCGGCTGCTTGCAAGTCCCCTGGAAATTCTTGATGAACTTAGCCCTCAACTCAGCCTAGCAGTTTATTGTGTTGGGTGGTAAGCCCTTCAACCATGTGCGAGCCGGACCTTCAAGCATCATGATAAAGTACTTTGCGAAAACCGCCTCATTGACGTCCAACATCTCCATAGCTAACTCATAACTCTCGACCCATGCCTTGGGAGGGAGATCTGCTGTGTAATTTGGAACCTTACGGGGTCCCTTGAAATCCTTGGGCAACCTCTCGCTCCGTAGAGCCGGGGTTAAACATGGAACTCCTACGATCCGGGCGCTACCAGCAGCTCCTTCTTCCATTGATACCGAATGTCCAGGGCCCAGATGAACCATTGCCGCCTCTTCTTCTCGCCTGTTCCTTGCTCTGTCCACGAGAGCCTGTGCGTCTGAAACCGCTCGTCCACCTTCCGGCCCATGATGGGGACCACTGCTGGAAGCCGCCGGTGACTCATAACGCCGGCTGAAACTTCGGCTATGGAGAGGGGTAGAGTGGACCCGGCTCCGGCTGTGAGTGTATTTCTCCTGCTGAGCCACGGCCGTCTGTAGATATCCGATAGCACTCCGTACCTCCTCTACAAAGGGTGCCTCTTCTGGGATGGGGATTGTTCCGAGTCGGGTAGCCGCTGCTACCATATTCTCGGCCGGGTTAAATAATGACCCGCCAGCGTTGCAAATCCTCCGGGTCGGGCTATGTGAGCCGCTGCTCGCCCTTCCTCCGGGGTAGCTGCCGCTCTCCCAGAGCCGGGGGTGTGGAAAAGATTCCTCGCCTCATAACACTCTGGCAAGCAAGATTGATGCCTCCTGCGGTGTACAGCCGCCACAGATGCTTGTTCTAACTCCAAACGAAAAGCATCGGCCTTGATTCATGCCGCTTCTGCCTCCATCTGGTCCTTTAGTTCTGCCATCTGCTGACGCTCCTCAGCCATCCGACTCTTGATCCTTGCGATCTCCGTATTTCGAGCTGCCTGATTGTCCGGTGTAACCTCCGTAGCCATCAAAGCCTCAAGCTCATCCATCAATTCCACGAGACCCTGAGCCAGCGGTGGTGGGGGTGGCTTAGCTCTTGAGTTGGTCGCCCGTGGCCCCGCCATGAACACCGCCGCGTGAACCGGCTGCTCAAACTCACCTGACTCGCCATGCCCTGACTCGGGGCATGCGTTACCATAGCCCCCAAGGCCGCCGTTGCTGAGCCGATACACAGATTCTGTTTCCCCACTCGAAGACTCATCTTCAGAGTGCACGAGAGTTCCTTGAGATCCGGAAGCTTCCAGATCCATACCTTGAGTAAAGCCCACAAAGACATGCTCCTGAACCGGATTGACACGGGCAGAGCATACCTTACACGCGGGCCGGAGATGCCGAGCCGGCTCGACAATGTTGGTGCAGACGTCCGGCCCGGGTGTAGATCCGCCGATCTTTCCGATGAACACCTGGATTCCGCCGAACGGAACCCGAAAGCCATACTCCACGGAATCAGCATCAAGCCCCAGCCGACGTCGTCGATGTAGAGCCGGCCGCGGCGACTCTTGCTCATCCTCCCAACTACGTATCCATTGAGCCTTGGAAGGGAGCCCTTTGAGAACTCAACACCACCAAGCGCTAGCCCCATGGTGGGCGCCAACTGTCGTGGTTTTCTCACGGCAGATGTCCGGGTGACCAAACTTGAGTTCGGAGCCATCGCCATTGTAGTGGACTCAAAGGGGTTGATCGGGACAAAGGACACGAGTTTACCCAGGTTCGGCCCCTCAAGTCGAGGTAAAAGCCTATGTCCTACTTGTGTTGTTATTGCTTGTTGTATCGATTACCAGGGGCTAGAAGCTTGACCTAGTTCTCAATAACCTATCCTCTAAGACGCCCCGGGTCTGCCTTTATATAAGAGGTCAGGACCGTCGGGTCTTACAATTGTACAACCGGATCATGTTTACATCTCCGAGTCTATCTCTATCTTCTTACCCAAGTCATCTTTGAGACGTCTTTTACATCCAGGTCTTCGCCGTCCGGCCCACACCAAGAGCCGACTATCATCTTGGGCCTTCGGTCGACACCTTCTTCTCTTGGGCCGGCTCATGAATCAATGCTATCAGCCGGAGCCTTTAAGCCGGGTCATATCACGGGGTTATATCCCCAACAAGTGGCATGCCTTTCCTGTCAACGAAAATGACCGAGAGATTTCAATATCTTTCAACACTAGATGCATCATACGCGGTTCCCAAATAGAAAATAAAGTTTATTCATTTTTCCACCATACTTTCACTTTCCCTGGCTAGCCGAATCCACAGTTGCCTTCCATACTAACACTTTCCGAGGAATTTATTATTTGACAACATAAAGTGAATTTCTTTCTTTTTCATTTCATTTCAGGAATGGGCATCCCTATTATTGCCATACTCTCGTGCAATGACAAGTGAATAAACACTCGTCTTGAGAATAACACATCTAGCATGGAAAAATACCAGTCACCCCCTACCATTTCATGAGCGGTACGAGCACACAAAAAGGAAAATTTATTTTTAAATTTATAGATGGCACATACAAATTTGTATGGAAAGGCATGGAAATACCATATATAGGTATGTATATTGGACTCATATGGCAAAACTGGTTTTAAGGATTTTGGATGCACAAGTAGTATTTCTACTTAGTACAAGTGAAGGCTAGCAAATAAATTGAGAAGCATCCAACCAAGAAACGAAAAATTACATAAGAGAGCATTGAGCATAACAAATACTGAATAATGCACCATAAGTAGGATGTAATTTCGTAGCACAACTATTGACTTTCGTGCTTGCATAGGGAATCACAAACCTTAACAACAATATTCTTACTAAGCATAATTACTGATCAACATAACTCACCTATCACTATTGTCATCTCTCAAAACTATTACTAAGAATCAAGTTTAATTTCTCCAATGATCTTCATGAAAGTATTTATTATATCCCTCTTGAATATCTATCACTTTGGGACTAGTGTCATATATTGCAATTGCTTTTGACAAGCTCACATGGATATAAGTGAAGAACATGAGCATACAAATTTCATCTCTCAAAATAATATAAGTGAGTCATGAGAGGATTTCTCCAAAATTGATAAATCTCAAATTAATATAAGTGAAGCATGAGAGCATTTATTCAGACATGGGAAAGCACACCATGCTCAAAAAGATATAAGTGAAGCACTAGGGCAATTCCTTTGCTCAACAATTTTAAGTGAAGCATAAAGAGAAATTCTAACAAATCATAGCATATTTTAACTCTCTCAAATAGGTGTGTCCAGAAAGGATACTAATGAAAATGCAAAAATCAAAACAAGCAAAGATACAAGATGGTCCCAGTTAAACTCATGATATGTGACGAATAAAAATATAGTTCCAAGTAGTATATCGATGGTTGTTAGAAGAAAGAGGGGATGCCAGTCGGGGCATCCCCGAGCTTATTTGCTTGTTACTCTTTGGATATTACCTTGGGGTGTTGTAGCATCCCCAAGCTCTGCCTCTTCTAACTCCTTATTCCTTCATCCATTGTGATATCACCCAAAACTTGAAAACTTTAACCACACAAAACTTAACAACATTCTCGTGAGATCCGTTAGTATAATAAAACAAATTACCACTTTAGTTACTGTTGTAAACCCATTCAAATTTATTATTGAATTATATCTACTATATTCTAACTTTACCATCACTTATACCCCCTGATACAAGCCATAGATTCATGAAAACAAGCACACAATGCAATGAAAACATAATTTGTTTCAGACAGAACAGTCTGTAGTAATATGTACTCTACACATACTTATGGAACTCTAAAAATTCTAAACAATTAGGAAAATGTAAAGAATTTTTATAGAAATATTGTTTTAGAATTTCATCTCAATATCACGTTCCAGTACAAAATGAAAATTCGTGCACTTGGAACAAAGTTTCTATTTCAGATTCAACATTGTTTCTACTCATCTTATGGATCATCCTAAAGGCATTACTTGGATCTAACACTAAATAAAACATAAAAACACAATCATAAAAGAAGCAATTATGCAAAACACTCAAAAATAGAAATCAAAAGATAAATATAATTTATTCATTGGGTTGCCTCCGAACAAGCGCTATCGTTTCATGAGCCTAGCTGGCATGATGATTTCAATGATGCTCGCATAAAGGTAAAGAATCGAAACATAAATAGAGCATCATGAATCACATGTCAAGCATATTTAAGTCTAGCCCACTTCCTATGCATAGGGATGTTGTGAGCAAACAAAATATGGAAACAAGAATCAATTAGCATAGGAAGGCAAAACAAGTATAGCTTCAAAATTTCCAACACATAGATAAGAAACTTGATATTATTGCAATATGTAAAAACATATGTTACTCTCTCATAGTAATTTTCAGTAGAATCATGAGTAAATTTAACAATATAACTATCACATGAAACATTCTTTTCATGATCAACATGCATAAAGTCTGACAATCTTCCAAGGTAGTGGGATTAACATTAAGTAAAGTCATGACCTCTCCAAACCCACTTTTATCAAAAAATTCACAAGATTAAACACTCTCCAAGATTAAACACTCTGAAAACATTATTATCAATGACATATTCAACATGAGGCTTAAATAAATTTTCAAGATCATAATATCATTATCACCCCAATCATGATCATTGCAATAAGAAGTGGACATGACAAAATTATCATCCCCAAGCTTGTAGTTTTGCATATCATTAGCATAATTGACATTAATAGAATTTATAGTAACATAATTGCAATCATGATTTTCAATAAACAAGCTATCATGAATCACCTTATAAATTTCTTCATTCAACACTTCAACAAAATTTCCAGATTCATTATTTTCAAACAAAACTTCATAGAGATAATCAAGTGCACTCAACTCACTAGCAATTGGTTCATCATAATTTGGTCTTTTGAAAATACTAGAAAGTGGATGAGTATCCATATCAATAGTTTTTCAGCCAGCAAAGATCCAAGCAAATAGAAGGCACATGACAACACAAGCAAAGATAGCAAACAAGAGATCTGGCGAGAAAAAGGAAAATGAAAAATAGGCGAATAAAGCGGAAAATTTGTGAAGTGGGGGAGAGGAAAACGAGAGGCAAATGGCAAATAATGTAAATTGCAAGGAGATGAGATTTGTGATTAGGAACCTGGTAGATGAGATTGCTTCCTCCCCGGCAACGACGCCAGAAATTCCTTTGACGTGACTTGAGACTTCGTCGGTAGTTCCCCAAAGAATATGGGATGATGCAGCACAGTGACGGTAAGTTTTTCCCTCACTTTATGAAACCAAGGTATCAATCCGTAGAGGAAGATCAAGCACTTACGTAAACAACACCTGCACACAAATAACAAATACTTGCAACCCGACATGAAAGAGAGGTTGTCAAGCTCTCTACGATAATAAGACATATTAGGTAATGGTAGTTTTGGCAAATATATCTCGCGGGAACACAAAATAAAATAAGTAAACAAAAAGTGCAGCAAGGTATTTTTGCATTTTTTGGATTAATAGATCCGAAAACAAAAGATTCAAATAGTAGATCGGAAAGCAATATGTTGGAAAAGTAGACCCGGGGGTCGTAGGTTTCACTAGTGGCTTCTCTCATGAGTAAAACTCATGGTGGGTGAACAAATTCCTGCTGGGCAATTTATAGAATATCAAATAATCATGATGACATCCAGGAAATGATCATTATATAGGTATCACGTCCAAGACAGGTAGACCGAAACGATTCTGAATCTACTTCTATAACTCCACACATCGACCGCTATCCAGCATGCATCTAGTGTATTAAGTTCATGGACAAACACAATAATGCAATAAGAACGGTGACATGATGTAGACAATATCTATTCATGTAGGAATATACCCCATATTGTTATCCTTAATGGTAACGACACATGCGTGTCTTGTTGCCCCTTCCGTCATTGGGAAAGAACACCGCAAGATCGAACCCATCACAAAGCACCTCTTCCCATGGCAAGAAAAATCGATCTAGTTGGCCTAACTAAACCAAATATTCGAAGAACAAATACGAGGCTATAAGTAATCATGCAAATAAGAGATCAAAGAAGACTCAAATCATATACATGGATAGAAACTGATCATGAACTCAAAATTCATCGGATCCCAACAAACACACCGCAAAAGTCATTACATCAAATATATCTCCAAGAGACCATTGTATTGAGAATCATAGAGAGAGAGAGGGAGCCATATAGCAACTGCCTATGGACCCGTAGGTCTATGTTGAAATACTAATGCATCATCAGAGAGGCACCTATGAAGAAGATGAACCCCTCTATGATGGTGCTAGATTGGATCTCGAGGTTCTGGAAATTGCGGCGACTAGAATTGTGTTTCGTCGACCCCCCTAGGGTTTTCTCAACATTTGGGAATTTATAGGCTCGATAGTCGGATGGGGGGAGTCATGAGGTTCCCACCTTCTACCAGGACACGCGAGGGGCCTCTTTGCATGCCCTGGTGGAGGGTGGTGACCCTAGGCCCCCTCTTCTGGTGATCTTTGGCCCATCTTGTTCCTTCTGGTCCATAAAAATTCTCCAAAAATCCCCGCAACGTTTGGCCTCCATTTGGTACTGATTTTCTGCGAAGTAAAAGAAACAAGCAAAAACATCAAATGTCACTTTGGCACTATGTCAATAGGTTAGTCCCAAAAATGATATAAAGTTGATATAAAATGATTGTAAAACATCCAAGATTGATAATATAACAACATGGAACAAGCAAAAATTATAGATACATTTGAGACGTATCATACTCTCTGTCACGCATAAGCCTCATTATATCTTCCTCAAAACAGCCACCATACCTGCCTAGTATGGAATTCCATAGCAATTCTAAGATATATTGCAATGCAAATTCCTCCATCACATCATATGATTAGTTCGTTCATCATCATATTGCTTTGCATGATCATATAGAGATGACATAGTATTTGTGGCAAAGCCACCGTTCTTCATGTTTTTGCATGTCACGCTAGACATTGCACATCCTGGTACACTTCCAAATGCATTTGTATTGAGTCATATTTTTTTGTAGTTCTTCATATCGAGTTTTCATATTGAGTTGTAAATTAATAAAAGTGTGATGATCATCATTATTAGAGCATTGCCTCAGTGAGGAAATAAAAAAATGGGGAGGCCAAATGAGCCCACCATAATAATAAAAAATGAATGAGGAAAAAATAGAGAAGGGACTTTGCTACTATCCTTTACCACATGTGTGCCTCAAAGTGGCACCTTGTTCTTCAGTAGTAGAATGCCCGTTCATTGCTAAGGGACATTTTTTGTTTATATTTGCATACAATGATGCTTTTGTTGTATATTCCCTCCATTCCTAAATATATGTCTTTGTAAAGATTTCCACTACCGACTACATACGAGGCAAAATGAGTGAATCTACATTATAAAGTATGTCTATATACATCCTGTTGGAAATATGCCCTAGAGGAAATAATAAATTAGTTATTATCATATTTCCTTGTTCATGATAATCGTTTATTATCCATGCTATAATTGTGTTGATCGGAAACTCAGATACATGTGTGGATACATAGACAACACCATGTCCCTAGTATGCCTCTAGTAGACTAGCTCATTGATCAAAAGATGGTTAAGATTTCCCAGCCATGGACATGAGATGTCATTTTATAATGGGATCACATCATTAGGACAATGATGTGATGGAAAAGACCCAAACTACAAACGTAGCATATGATCGTGTCAATTTATTGCTACTATTTTCTGCATGTCAAGTATATGGTCCTGTGACCATGAGATCATGCAACTCACGGTTATCGGAGGAGTGCCTTGTGTGTATCAAACATCGCAACATAATTGGGTGACTATAAAGGTGCTCTATAGGTATCTCCGATGGTGTCTGTTGAGTTGGCATGGATCGAGACTGGGTATCTCAGGGCCCACTCGGCAATGCAACATCACAACAAGCCTTGCAAGCAATGTGGTTAAGTGTTATTCATGGGATCTTGTATTACGGAATGAGTAAAGAGACTTGCCGGTAACCAGGTTGAACTAGGTATGGAGATACTGACGATCGAATCTCGGGCAAGTAACATACCGAAGAACAAAGGGAACATCATACGGGATTAGCTGAATCCTTGACATAGAGGTTCCACCGATAAAGATCTTCGTAGAATATGTAGGAACCAATGTGGACATCGAGGTCCCGCCATTGGTTATTGACCGTAGAGGTGTCTCGGTCATGTCTACATAGTTCTCGAACCCGCAGGGTCTGCACACTTAAGGTTTGGTGACGTTTCGGTAGTATAGAGTTATGTATGGTGGTGAATGAAGTTTGTTCGGAGTCCCAGATGAGATCCTGGACATCACGAGGAGCTCCACAATGGTCTGGAGGTAAAGATTCATATGTAGGAAGTCCTGTTTTGGTCGCCGGAAAATTCCGGGCTTATTGGTAGTGTACCGGGAGTGCCGGTAGTGTACCGGGAGACCTTCGGGAGGGGTATTTCGACCCAAGAGGCTTCATGGGCTGTGGGAAAATAATAACCAGCCCTTAGTGGGCTGTTGGAACAACCACAATAGGCCCATGTGGCTGGAATAAACAAACCCAAAGGAAAAAGGTGGAAAAAAGGCAAAAAGGAAGAGTCCTAGTCCTACTAGGAGTGGAGGAGGAGAGTCCTCCTCCACCTCCCACTTCGGTCGAATCAGCTAGCCTTGGAGGCCAAGGCTGCCTCCTCTCCTCCTCTCCTCCTATATATACTAGTGGATTTCTAGGATTTTGCACTTGAGTTTCAGCCACGTGCAAACCCTAATCTCTAGTGCATAGTTTCTCCTCTAGATCGGATTTCTCAAGTGCTATGGCGAAGCCCTGCCGGAATAGCTCCACCACCATCGCTGGAGCACCGTCATGCTGCCAGACAACTCTTCTACCTCTACGCCCCTCTTGCTGGATCGAGAAGGCGGAGATCGTCATCAAGCTGTACGTGTGCTGAACGCGGAGGTGTCGTCCGTTCTGCGCTAGATCGGAAGGACCGTGATCGAGATCGCGAGATGGGTTGTGATGAAATCGCGGAACAGATCGTGATGAGTTCGCGGGACAGATCGTGATCAAGATCGTGAGACAGATCGCGATGAGATCGCGGGATGGATCGTGATGTGTTCATAGGACGGATCGTGATTGGATCGCGGGATGGATCGTGATGAGATCGCGGGATGCTCGGCGATTTGGACCGCGAAGATGTTCGACTACACCAACTGCGTTTCTTAATGCTTCCCGCTTAGCGATCTACAAGGGTATGTAGATCCACTCTCCCTCTCGTAGATGCTCATCAGCATGGATAGATCTGCGTGTGCATACGAAATTTTTTGTTTCCCATGCGACGTTCCCCAACAGTGGCATCATGAGCTAGGTCTATGTGTAGATGAGATCTCGAGTAGAACACAAAAGGTTTGTGGGTGTTGATGCTTAGATTGCTTCCTCCCTTGGTCGGATTTTGATTTAGCGGTATTGTGAGATGAAGCGGCCCGGATCAACATTACTCGTACGCTTACAAGAGACCGGTTCCCTCAACCGCAACTTGTTGCATAGATGGCTTGCGGGTGACAGTTTCTCTCACTTTAGTTGGATTGGATCCGACAAAGGCGGTCCTTCAGAAGGTTGAAAATCAACTAGTGTATCACCGTTGTGGTTTGTGCGTAGGTGAGAATTGTTCTTGCTAAGATACCCGTAGCAGCCACGTAAAACATGCAACAACAATTAGAGGTCGTCTAACTTGTTTTTGCAGGGTATGTTGTGATATGATATGGCCAATTACATGATGTGATATATGTGATGTATGAGATGATCATGTGATGTATAGATTATCACGATTTGCATGTCGATGAATACGGCAATCGGCAGGAGACATAGGGTTGTCTTTAATTATTGTATGACCTGCGTGTCAATCATTAAGCGCTATGTAATGCTTTACTTTATCGCTAAACGGTAGCAATAGTAGTAGAAGCATGCAGTGCGTGACAACCCCGATGGTGACATGTTGATGGAGATCATGGTGTCATGCCAGTGACGATGGAGATCATGCCGGTGCTTTCTAGATGGAGATCAAAAGCACAAGTTCATGGCCATATCATGTCACTTATGATTTGCATGTGATGTTAATCCTTTTTATGCACCTTGTTTTGCTTAGGACGACGGTAGAATTATAAGGTGATCCCTCACTTAATTTCAAGATAAATTGTGTTCTCCCCGAGTGTGCACCGTTGCGAAAGTTCGTCGTGTTGAGACACCACGTGATGATCGGGTGTGATAGACTCTACGTTCACATACAACGGGTGCAAGCCAGTGTTGCACATGCAGAACACTCGGGTTAAACTTGATGAGCCTAGCATGTACAGACATGGCCTCGGAACACAAGAGACCGAAAGGTCGAACATGAGTCATATAGTAGATATGATCAACATGATGATGTTCACCATTGCAGCCACCTCAACTCACGTGATGATCGGACTTGAGTTGGTGAATTTGGATCATGTATCACTCGAATGACTGGAGGGATGTCAATTTGAGTGGGAGTTCTTAAGTAATATGATTAATTGAACTCATTATCATGAACATAGTCAATAGTGTCTTTGCAAATTATGTTGTAGATTACTAGCTCGCGCTGTAGCTCCCTTAATTTTTATATGTTCCTAGAGAAATAGAGTTGAAAGATGATGGTAGCAATATTGCGGACTGGGTCCGTGATCTGAGGATTGTCCTCATTGCTGCATAGAAGGCTTATGTCCTTAATGCACCGCTCGGTGCGCCAACCCCTCTAGCATCGTCTGTAGATGTTGCGAACATCTGATAGGCACGTTCTGATGACTACTTGATAGTTTAGTGTGTCATGCATTACAGCTTAGAATTGAGGCTCCAAAACGTTTTTGAACGTCACGGAACATATGAGATGTTTCTAAGAGCTGAAATTAGGATCTCAGGCTCGTGCCCGTGTTGCAAGATATGAGATCTCCAACAAGATTCTTTGCCTGCAAGATGAAAGAGAATAGCTCAATCGTTGAGCATGTGCTCAGATTGTCTGGGTGCTAGAATAGCTTGAATCAAGTGGGAGTTGATCTTCCAGATAAGATAGTGATTGATATAAAGTTCTCCAAGTCACTTTCACTAAAGCTACTAGAACCTAGTGATGAACTATAAAATGCCAGGGATAGAAATATTGATTCCTGAGCTGTTCGCGATGTTTGACACCGCGAAGGTAGAAATCAAGAAAGAGCGTCAAGTGTTGATGGTTAATCAAACCACTAGTTTCGAGAAGGGCAAGAGCAAGGAGGGAAACTTGATGGATAGCAAGTCAGTTGCTACTCCAGTGAAGCAAGCCAAAGTTGAACTCAAACCCGAGACTAAGTGCTTCTGTTATGAGGTGAGCAGTCGCTGAAGCGGAACAACCCTAGATACTTGGTAGATAAGAAGGCTGGCAACATCGACAGAAGTATATTTGATATACGAGTTATTGATGTGTACCTTGCTAGTACTCCTAGTAGCACCTGGGTATTGGCTACTGGTTCGGTTGCTAAATGTTAGTAACTCAAAATAAAAGCTACAGAATAAACGAAGAACTAGCTAAGGGTGAGGTGACGATATGTGTTGGAAATGTTTCCAAGGTTGATGTGATCAACATCGCACACTCTCTCTACATTCAGGATTAGTGACGAACCTAAATAAATGTTATTTGGTGTTTTGCGTTGAGCATGAACATGATTAGATCATGTTTTTTGCAATACGGTTATTCATTTAAGTTAGAGAATAATGGTTATTCTGTTTACATGAATATTACCTTCAATGGTCATGCACCCAGTGAGAATGGTTTGTTGAAATCTTGATCGTAGTAATACACATGTTCATAACATTGATGTCAAAAGATACAAAGTTAACAATGATAGTACCACATACTTGTGGCACTGCCGCTAAATGTCATATTGGTATAAAGCGCATGAAGAAACTCCATGCTGATGGATCTGTGGACTCATTCGATTTTGAATCGGTTGAGACATGCGAACCATGCCTCTTGGGCAAGATGACTTAAAACCCCGTTGGATGGAGCGGGCAAGTGATTCATTGGAAATGATACATGTTGATGTATGCAATCCAGTGAGTCTTGTAGCGTGTAGTGGATATCGTTATTTTCTTACCTTCAGTGATGATTTAAGTAGATATAGTGTATATTTACTTAATGAAACACAAGTATGAATCGTTTGAAAGGTTCAAGTAAATTCAGAGTGAAGTTTAAGATCATCGTGACAAGAAGATAAAAATAACTGCGATATGATCGTGGAGGTGAATATCTGAGTTACGAGTTTGGCATAAAACTTAAGACAATGTGAAATTTGTTTCACAACTAACGCCACCTGGAACACCATAGTGTGATGGTGTGTCCGAACATCATAGTCATGCTCTATTGGACATGGTGCGTGCTATGATGTCTCTTATCATTTTACTACTATAATTTTGGGGTTATGCATTAGAGACAACTACATTCATTTTAAATAGGGCACAATCTAAATCCGTTGAGATGACACCGTGTGAATTATGGTTTGATAGAAACCTAAGCTGTCATTTCTTAATATTTGGGGTTGCGACACTTGTGTGGAAAATGTTTTCACCTAATGAGGTCGAACCCAAGGCGGACAAATGCATATTCATAGAATACCCTAAGAACAGCTAGGTAAACCTTCTATTTCAGATCCAAGTGCAAAGTGTTTGTTGCTACAACGGATCCTTTCACGAGGAAAAGTTTCTCTCGAAAGAATTGAGTGGGAGGAAGATAGAACTTGATGAGGTTGTTAAACCTTTGTTCAACCAGAGAGTAGCGCAGCGTAGAAAGATGTTTTTGTGAAGCCTACGTTAGTTGAGGAGGAAGTTAATGATGATGATCATGAAGCTTCAGGATCAAGTTACTATCGAACTTCGTAGGCGACAAGGATGTGTACTGCTCCTAAGCGGTACGACAACCCTGTCTTTCAGGTCATGTTGTTGGACAACGATGAACCTACGAGCTATGGAGAAGTGATGATGGGCCCGGATTCCAACAAATGGTTGGAGGCCATGAAATCCGAGATAGGATCCATGTATGAAAACCAAGTATAGACTTTGGTAGACTTGCTCGTTGGATGGCAGGTCATTGAGTACAAATGGATCTTTAAAATGAAGACAGGCGCTGATGGTAATTATCACCATTTGTAAAGCTCGACTTGTTGCAAAGATGTTTGTGACAAGTTCAAGGAGTTGACTGCAATGAGACTTTCTCAATCGTAGCGATGCTAAAGTATGTTGGAATTATATTAGTAGTTGCTGCATTTTTAAATATGAAATCTGGCAGATGGATGTCAAAACATGGTTTCCTTAACGGTTTACTTGAGGAAAGGTTGTATGTGATACAACCAGAAGGTTTTGTCAGTCCTAAGGATGCTAAAAGGTGTGCAAGCTTCAGTGATCCTTCTATGGACTGAAGCAAGCATCTCGGAGTTGGAATATATGCTTTGATGAGGTGATAAAAGTTTTGTAGTTTATACAAAGTTTACGAGAAACTTGTATTCACAATAAAGTGAGTGGGAGCACTATAGAGTTTCTGGTAAGCATATGTGGTTGACATATTGTTGATCGGAAATAATGTAGGATTTCTGGAAAGCATAAATGGTTGTTTGAAAAGTGATTTTCAAAGGAAGACCATGATAAAGCTACCCAATTGTTGAGCGTCAACATCTATAGAGATAGATCAAGATGCTTGATGAGACTTTCAATGAGTACATACCTTGACGATATTTTGAAAGAGTTCAAAATGGATCAGTCAGAGAAATAGTTCTCGTCTGATTTGTAAGGTGTGAAGTTGAGTAAGACTCAAAGCTCAACCACAACAGAAGAAAGAGAAAGGACGAACGTCGTCTTCTATGCCTTAGCCATAGGCTCTATATTATGCCATGCTGTGTACCGCACCTGTGTGTGCCTTGCCATGAGTATGTGAAGGGGTACAAGAGTGGTCCAGGAGTGGATCACTGGACAGCGGTCAAAATTATTCTTAGTAACCTGAGGACAAAGGAAATATTTCTCGATTATGGAGGTGATAAAGGGTTTGTCGTAACGAGTTACATCGATGCAAGCTTTAACACTAATCCGAATGACTCTTAGTAGCAATCCGGATACGTATAGTGGAGCAACCATTTGGAATAGTACCAAGTGGAGTGTGGTAGTAGTGTTTATGGTTAGATATAGAGATTTGCAAAGTACACACGGATCTGAATGTTGAAGACCTGTTGACTATAAGACCTCTCTCACATGCAAAGCATGATCGAGCCCCAGAACTCATTGGGTGTTAGATTCATAACAATGCGAATGACATGGTGATGTGAACTAGATTATTGACTCTAGTGCAAGTGGGAGACTGTTAAAAATATGCCCTAGAGGCAATAATAAATTATTTATTATCATATTTCCTTGTTCATGATAATCGTTTATTATCCATGCTATAATTGTGTTGATCGGAAACACAGATACATGTGTGGATACATAGACAACACCATGTCCCTAGTATGCCCCTAGTAGACTAGCTCGTTGATCAAAAGATGGTTAAGGTTTCCTAGCCTTGGACATGAGATGTCATTTGATAATGGGATCACATCATTAGGAGAATGATGTTATGGAATAGACACAAACTACAAATGTAGCATATGATCGTGTCAGTTTATTGCTACTGTTTTCTGCATGTCAAGTATATGGTCCTGTGACCATGACATCATGCAACTCACGGATATCAGAGGAGTGCCTTGTGTGTATCAAACATCGCAACGTAACTGGGTGACTATAAAGGTGCTCTACAGGTATCTCCGATGGTGTCTGTTGAGTTGGCATGGATCGAGACTGGGATTTGTTACTCCGTGTGACGGAGAGGTATCTCAGAGCCCACTCGGTAATGCAACATCACAACAAGCCTTGCAAGCAATGTGGCTAAGTGTTAGTCACGGGATCATGTATTACGGAACGAGTAAAGAGACTTGCCGGTAACCAGGTTGAACTAGGTATGGAGATACCGATGATCGAATCTCGGGCAAGTAACATACCGAAGAACAAAGGGAACATCATACGAGATTAACTGAATCCTTGACAAAGAGGTTCGACCGATAAAGATCTTCGTATAATATGTAGGAACCAATGTGGACATCCAGATCCCGCCATTGGTTATTGACCATAGAGGTGTCTCGGTCATGTCTACATAGTTCTCGAACCCGCAGGGTCTGCACACTTAAGGTTTGGTGTAGTTTCGGTAGTAAAGAGTTATGTATAGTGGTGACCGAAGTTTGTTCGGAGTCCCGGATGAGATCCTGGACATCACGAGGAGCTCCGGAATGGTCCGGAGGTAAAGATTCATATATAGGAAGTCCTGTTTTGGTCGCCGGAAAAGTTTTGGGCTTATCGGTAGTGTACCGGGAGTGCCGGGAGTATACTGGGAGACCTCCGGGAGGGGTACTTCGACCCAAGAGGCTTCATGGGCTGAGGGAAAGTAATAACCAGCCCTTTGTGGGCTGGTGGAACAACCACAATAGGCCCATGTGGCTGGAAGAAAGAAACCCAAAGGAAAAAGGTGGAAAAAAAGGCAAAAAGGAAGAGTCCTAGTCCTACTAGGAGTGGAGGAGGAGAGTCCTCCACCTCCCACTTCGGCCGAACCAGCTAGCCTTGGAGGCCAAGGCTGACTCCTCTCCTCCTATCCTCCTATATATACTAGTGGATTTCTAGGGTTTTGCACTTGATTTTCAGCCACGTGCAAACCCTAATCTCTAGTGCATAGTTTCTCCTCTAGATCGGATTTCTGCAGTGCTTAGGCGAAGCCCTGCCGGAATAGCTCGACCACCATCGCCGGAGCGCCGTCACGCTGCCGGAGAACTCTTCTACCTCTCTGCCCCTCTTGCTGGATCGAGAAGGCAGAGATCGTCATCAGGCTATACGTGTGCTGAACGCGGAGGTGTCGTCCGTTCGACGCTATATCGGAAGAACCGTGATCGAGATTGCGAGACGGTTCGTGATGAAATCATAGAACAGATCGTGATGAGTTCGCGGGACAGATCGTGAGACGGATCGTGATGAGATCGCGGGACGGATCATGATGTGTTCACGTGACGAATCGTGATTGGATCGCGGGACGGATCGTGAAGATGTTCGACTACACCAACCGCATTTCTTAACGCTTCCCGCTTAGCGATCTACAAGGGTATGTAGATCCACTCTCCCTCTCGTAGATGCTCATCACCATGGATAGATCTGCGTGTGCGTAGGAATTTTTTTTGTTTCCCATGCGACGTTCCCCAACACATCCATGTGTAATCTGTAGTGAAGTCTCTAAAGATACTTATATTTAGGAACGAAGGGATTATATGTTTGGAGTTTTTTGTCCCTTTCGACGACATCGTTGCAAGAGCCTTATTGTGGGGACCTCGACTCATAAGTCGTGATGACCGAATGTACGTGCACAGTGATCCCAGAGATCAATGCTCACTGAACACACAGAAACTGAATAACAAGAGTCTTACATCCATTACGTACCGTTTTACTCAAATATGGCTTTTAAGGCCTACTCTTCATAGACTTACAGCGGAAATATTCAACGATAGCGTGAACCCATGCCATCTGCCTTAACCCTACAGGCATTCTGACTAGGAAGCGTCCTAGATTGCATGTTTGTCACCAAGGTAATCTTCATCATAACCTGCTCTTTCGTGCCTGGCCAATAAAATAACCAGTGGCAAGCCAATGAGTACTTTGAATGTACTCGCAGGCAACCCAAGTTTTGGAACAAGGTACAATAATGCACGATATAGCACTAAGTAGGTGAGTTTTTGTAGAAAGCTAGTTTTGAGTCCAATGACATGATCAAGTAACTTCAATAAGCAAGCATCACCCATAGACATGTGTTCATAAGAACACATCACAGTCATCATCATAAGCAGGGGGTTGGACGTCTCATGTTCAACCTCACACCAAGTCCTCAGACTTGTCTCATGTACCGTCTGAACATCTCATGTTCAGTCATCATGCCAAGTCATCCGACTCGACTCAAGTATCATCCTTCTCACCACACACACACACATACACACCATGTTTTGAGGAAACATCTGGACGTAGCACAAGAGCTGTCATCCAACTTTCCTTGACCGTGGACACATCTATTCGAATAGTTTTACACTCTGCAGAGGTTGCACACTTTACCCACATGACTCACGGAACTTCCATGTCATCCACGACTCGCGGTACATCACATACCTGAGGTAAGCACCCGAACAATGCCTTTCCCCTAGCGATACTAAACAAAGTGTCCACTCGATTGGTACCTAGCCCTCACGATGTACATCACACGAGCCTCGCTCGAGATCGTACCATCCATGAGGGGACCAACGGTGTGTCCGGTGCCTGCAAGATAACGCATGATCGTCCATTCCGGTACGACCCCGTATCAAGAGTAACCACGCCACTCCCGCCACTAGTAATGCGGGCTCTATGCTAGTACCCACCAAGGTAATCAACAAATCCCCTTCCCATGTAGAGGTAGAGTGGTTGTACATGTAAGGTTGGAATAACGGTCGCAACTTACACCAATCCGTTTTTCGAAAACCACACACACTCACTTGCTCCTGTACACCAGTTCTTTATCAAGTGGTAACCCAAATCAACATCATCTCCCTCGGGCATTAGTGGCACCCGACGAGGTTTGCGAAAATTCTTTGAAATCTTTGCCTTATTTCCATCACCATGCATAATCCCGATCCCACTTGCGTAGCATCTACTAGCATCCTACCTACACCCCCCGCATAACCCTCATAAGGTGGTAGGGTCATGCACGATGCAAGTGTCAACGGTTAAAGTGTCACTACTAGGAAAAAGCCTAGTAGTAGCGCTGGTTAAACGTCTAGTAGTAGCACGGGTGCCCACACTACTACTATCGCGCTACAGCTAACTGGTAGTAGTAGCGCTGGTTCATCCCACGCTACTAGTACATGTGTTAGTAGTAGTGTAGGTGGCACAAGCGCTACTACTAACAATCTGTAGCGTGTGACCGGGACCCACGCTACTACTATCAATTTCAAAAACAAACAAAACTCATGACCGCCGGCCGGAGATGGGCCCTTCGAGGAGTAGGTCCTATGCACCGTCGGCCGGAGATGGGGAGGAGATAAACCCATGGCGGATCTACACGCGGGCACCATGGCCGCCGCCTGACCTTCTCGCGGGTCAAGGGCAGGGGAGGGTATAGGATGGAATGGGATGGGATGGGAGGAGGAGAGGGTGGGGCAGTGACGGCGGTGAAAGAGAGAGCGGGGGCATTGGCGCCGGCGGAGAGGTCAAGAGGAGATGGGAAGGTGTTGGGTGGCGGTGCCAATGCATGAGGAGAGGGGAGGGGAGGAATGAATTTGAGAGAGGGGGAGAGTGATGGGAGAGAGAGAAAGGAGGGTAGTGGAGAGTCTTACGGTGACGGTGGTCTCAAGGAGGGGAGCGGCGGCGGCAGGGGAGAGGGCGGAGGCGGTGAGGTCGAGGGTGGCCTTAGGCGGTGGCGGTGAGGTCGACAGCGACCGTGGCGATAGAGAGGAGTGCAGGAGAGGGGGAGAGGGGGAGTAGTGGGGGACTTAGGAAATTTTGAGCCGGCCCGCGCGGGCTTAGCTCAAAATCTTAGGAGTAGCGCTTTTTTACGGCGAGCGTTGCTACTACCAATAGTGTCAGTGGGCTCGTCGGGTCCAGCTTAGCAGTAACGCTCTTTATGTTTTCAGCGCTACTGCTATCAACTTAGCAGTAGCGCTGGTTTTATACCCCACGCTACTACTATGGCCTGTCCCGGGGGCACAGTGAAGACCACTTAGTAGTAGCGCGGGTTTATAAACCAGCGCTACTACTATCAACTTAGTAGTAGCGATGGGTATAAACCAACGCTACTAGTAACTACCAGTAGCGGTGGGTAAAAACCTGCACTACTAGTAAGCGTCTATCTGTAAGCTTTTTCCTAGTAGTGTGTCGGCAACAACCCACCGAAGTGGACACTACTCCACATGATCAAGTATAATGAAAGTAAAGTTCTATATGAGATGCAATGAAAATGGTTTCTTAATATGGTCAAAGGGCTACTTGCCTGACTTAGCAACGTCTTCAAGGTCTACACACGCTTCTCGTCCACTCCGAGCACTTCATCTACTTCATCAACTATCGCCGGAAACAATCATAATAAGAAACATGACAAGCAAAGAAACGAAAGCGCTCTATAAATAGGAGTTTTATTTTTCTTGGACACCTTGGGTCACAAGAAAAATAATCAGGAAGGTTTCACTGGATGTAGATCAAAGGAGATCTTTGAATGGTGGAAATGAAGGAGTTTAGGGTCCTATAAGATGTCCAGAGAAAATGTTTGAAAAATGAGTGCATGATCCTAAAAAACAGGGAATGATTTTAGAAACATGATGGAAGTGGTTTCACTTGATTTGGAGTTGGTATGAATTTCCTAGGAATTTGCAAAGTGGATAAATATGAAGAAATGGCCCAATATTTGACATAGCAGAATAAGTGTGAGTAAAAATGTTCACATCTTAAGCCATGAATTTAGATACAACTAGGAACTTGAATAAATCCATTTGGAGTTGATCTGGGTGCTCTAGGAATTTTGCAAGGTGGTATTTGTAATTAAAGAACTGACAAAAGATATTGTTGGTGCAGAAAATATTATATGGAAAAATATGCAAATCACATGTTTGGTTAGCCCATGATTTTAGAGACATCTAGGATTTTGAATCATCAAGATTGGAGTTACTATGAATTTTCTAGTCTATAAAGAAAACAAAAAGAAAAAAGGGGATATACCTATTGGACTATAACGTGCCCAGGGCGCCGGGCTGGGAGTTGGGCCGGCCCAGCAGCTCAGCTGTGCGAGCGACTCCGAAGGCGTATTTACTGGAAGGCACTTGCGCTGCGGGGAAGCGAATCCCGTGGAAGGCGCGACCACTTAAATGGTGGGAGTGTGGCTTACAGGCGGGCCTCGTCCGTTAGGACCATCTCCCTCCTCCCGCTCAATAGAGGCGATGCAGGGGAGGCAGGACCAAGGGGGTGTCGGTGCTGTCCCGGTGCCTCCTGCTACGTTCAGCGGAGCTCCGACCATTGGAGTGATCAGGGAGGAGACCCGCACCCATCTAGGGGGACCATTCCCACCGGGGGGCGCCGGGGTGAGTAGGATTTCGGCCACGACGGGGGCCAGCGATGGGAGACCATGGAAACAGAGCGTCGGCTACTCGGGCGAGGAAGAGGAGCATGGGGAGAAGTGCGGCAACTCTGGGGGAATCTGGTGAAGCTTAGGAGGGAGGAGGGAGCCGAAACTGCCCGGATTTTTCCCGAGGCCGAGGCGGAGACCTCGCGGCCATGAGAGGTCTTTCAGATCTCGGGATCTCCAATGCCTCGGTCAGGGGGTCCCTGGGAGAGAGGGGAGCGTCAGGGGGCGCGAGAGGGAGCTCGGGGAGGGGTACAAATAGGAGGGCAATGAGGGGGGAGCTCGGGAGCGCCTCGGATGTCCTCGGGCGCGGCACGTGCGTCTGAGGTGCCTTGGAGGCTTTCTAGCGTCGGGGAGAGGCGTGGGAGGCAAGGGGGGATTCCCTGGTGCATGGGGATGCTCTACACAAGATGATCGCGAGCTACAGGACAACACTTGTTGGGAGAGCACCGTTTTTGCATGTCTGTTGCGTGGTCACCACGCTAAGGCATGTCTAGAGCATCTTTTGGGTCAACCAAAGATGTCTGTCGGGCAAGGCATGCATGATATAGATCACTGGTAAATTTTCAAGGGAAATGGAGCTGGTTGAAATGGGTTTTCACTGCTGGGAAGTTTGCAGCAGTAAACTTGGAGCTCATCCAAGATGTTTTTACTATTGGCCACTTGGGACCAATCCGTGTCTAGTGGTCATGGGTATGGAGGGACTACATAACCACCCATTTTCAGCTCAACTAGAAGAGTGCATAGGGTACTTGCAGTTCAAAGCTATTTTTAGTGCCATAATCTAGTTTTTGATGAGCTGCTTATATTTTCCACATGAGCATACCATCTTTGGACGTGCAATGATGTATTGGCATGCCATAGGTGTTGCGGTCAAACTTGGGGGCAGCTGCATGCATAGAATAATGGGAGAGAGGAAGAAAGGGCATGCCAAGGCTGTCCAAACAGTGAAAATGAGGGGTTTTACCACCCAATAATTGAGGTGAGTCTGTGGATTTCTTACTGGAGGTAAAAGAGGTATGAGAGTGACTGTGTTAAAAGTTTGAGAGCAAGGAGAAAAGCAGAAGGGGGTCAAACAGGGTTTTTACCACCTGGGCAAAAACTGTTTGATGATGGTTTGGCTAAGCAAATGGAGTTTGATTGCCATGAGTTTTCACTAGATCAAATGGTGGTTGTAAATAGGGTTGACTACCAAGTTTGAGCTTGATTGAAGAAAGTTCACAATGTAACTTTGTGAAACCCTAGAATTCAACAGAACCAGACTTCTATAGATCTAGGCATGCATAGCACATCCCATAAATCCACAACTTGTAGTGGTATCATCATTTGGGGTTTTGCACATGCCCACAAAGTTTAGGGTTAAGGGAAGAAACTTCACAATGTAAAGTTGTTCAAATATGGCTCTGGACAGGAATGGTTTTGGAATATTTTGGTGAATAAAATGGATGGGGACTGAGATGAAAATTTTCAAGAGCATCACATATGACATGTGTGCATTTATGGAATTTTACTGGAATTTATTGAGAATATTTCTTATAGAAATATTTCAAAAGCTTGATTTGGACAGGAAATGTTTATAGGGGCTTTGCCCTTGATTTTGAAAATAACCATGTGTTGAAACTCATATATATGGAAAACATATGTTCACTGAGTTTCCCTAAATTTTCTCAAATATTTTTAAATCATTTAAATAATTTTTCCCTATAAAAGACCATTTCTGGCCTTAATAAAAATCTTTTAAGTAAAATAGTAAAATAATCTTTAAAAATAATATTTTGTGGTTTTGGGGAGTTATAAATGTAGTAGATTCCAAATAAATCATTTGGGGCAAAATATTCCACACAATTTGAGGACTTGTAGTACAAACCTCAACTCAGGGGGTTTCGAAAACCTAATTTGAATAAATTCTTTGTGGTTAAAATAAATTTGGATAAAAATATTTGTGGGTACTATTCACATGGCGTGATCATTGGGCAATAAGTTTGGATCACGGCAAAGTGTTCTTGAAGGTAGGTGGGAGTTTTATGTATATAGAGCACTAGCAAGCAATCAAACAAGCAAGCAAATAGCACACAGGTCAAGCATTCATATGCACTCAAAATTTTAATTGGCCCTAGTTTTTGAGTCAAGATAACTTAGTCATGAGGCAAAACATAGGGTGTGACAGACCTACCCCCCTTACAAGAATCTCATCCCCGAGATTCCTAGGCTAATTGTGGGAAAGGTGCAGAAATTCAAAGGTGAGGTAGTCTTCACGTTCCATGTTGCTTTTGCTCCGGCCTAGTTGTCCTTCTAGGTCTTGAACTGCATGATGATATGTCTTCGAGTGCATCGTTAAATTCGTCTAAGGAGGGATGGGTTCCTTTCAACAAGCTAGACTTGCCTAAAGGTCAAGGGTTTGGTAAACGAGGTTCTGGCAAGGGCCTGGCCTGCGTGTGTATTCCAATGTCGGAATATGCCACCAAGTACTATGTCTGTGTGATGGTCCTAGGGTTTCTCACATTGGTTAGTGACATATAGATGTCTCACGTTAGAATAGAAGGGTCTAGCCTTGGTGTAGCTTGTCGTTGACGAGGAAGTCCTTGTCTTCCTTAAAGCAGGAGGTCTCTAGTCATAGGTGGTCTCCATCCTCGAGAGTGCTGAGGTGCGTCATCGTGGTCTTCTTGTCGACATCTTCTGCTTGAGTAAGTTTCCTAGGTAGATTCTTCATTCTACTCCGATGGTTTGTCTTCATCGTCATGGACACACGTTTCTGGAGGATCTTTGAGTGTTTGGTCTACTCGTCTCTCCGTGGCAAGGTCTGCGCTGAGTATCGTCCCTAAGACTGAGCTTAGAGACTTGGTGTCAAAACGGGTTCTACCACTTAGGAAAGCTTCTGAGGGGGGGTACTAGATGAGCTGGCTACCCAAATTAAGACCAGGCATCCAATCCCCAAGGTCTGAGGCTTGGCAAGCGGGGTGAACCGTTTTTGACAGGTGGTTTACCATGATTGAGTCAGGTTCATGCCCTTGATTCAACCACAAAGGGGCTAGGAATGAGGTCATGATAGTCGTTCCACTCCATTCCACTCCGTTCCAGGCATCTGAAGGGAGCAGGGATGTACACCGTCAAGGTGGTGGAGTGAGGGTGTCGTCAACTTCTCAGTTCCATCCTAGCCAGGAACTGATAGGTGACTACTTCAAGCAAGGGGCTATTTAATCCTCTTGATGTCCACAGGCTTTATCAGGCTTGAACGTCGGTACTTCTAGATATAGTCTAGTTGAGGTAGCCAGCAGAGGAGTGGTGGTGGACTTCTCCAGCTTCTTCTTCTTCATCGTGGCTTCTCAATCGTAGTGGTTCTCCGTCTTGCTTGGGTAAGGATGTCCTCTACTGAAGGGAGGGTGCATCAAGTAGTCCAACCCTTCTCAAGGTGGGGCCTTATACCTGGAAGGCATGGCAATTGGTGTTACGGGGATAGTCCAAACAAGACTAAGGTGTTCCTCCTCTTATTGGGTAAATAAGTATGTCATCACGAAGGGTATCAACCTATTCCCCCAAGTATCACATAAACACATTGGTCATGGGATACGTGAGAGGAGTGGGCATTTGCTCCGGATGGTCACTAGTTCGGCGGTTCGTGATCCAACACAATCTAGTTCTTCGTGTCCACCTTCCTTATGAACAGGACTGGTGGTGGTCGAGGGGCACTATCGACAAGAGTCTAAGGACTTATAGTCAAAGGCCTATGGTCATAATACGACCGTGCTATGGCTCGGTGAAGCTTAGGGGGTTTCAAGGAGCTTAGGATGTGAGTGAATGACTATCATCTTATCCTTGAGCACAGTTCTTAGATGCCAATAGTACTACCCACTGCTCCAAACAAAATCAGCCTATCTCATTGAAGGTATCATCTCATATGAGTTAACTCCAACATTACACGTGCTACTCATAACTCCAAGGTTTTGAGGGAAGGACTATACCCAAAATCTCATGTGTATACTATAGCTAACTCACATATATCCCTTTATAAAAATCCTCGGGATAATTCACAAGCCGCTAAGCTTGATCATGATACTACCAATCCAATTGTCCTACTGACCTATCCGAGGTCTAAGGTACTACATCACTATGCTAAGGAAACTCGTAATATACCAATCCAAGATCTTGTTTCCTTCCTACGAATCCAATTAATCAGTCCACGAATACCATCTATTATTACAGGATCCATGACTGCTACAAATCCTGCTCCGACGGTGTCCCATATAACCTCCTCAATTTCATATAATACACATATCATTGCAAGAACTATTATCACAGTATATCCACGTACTTCCAATCTCATGACCAACTAAACTCCAAGGTCGAGCTTATATAGATCCTTAAATTACTCCTAACATCATCCGATTCCTTCTACTTACCGTCCACCGAGAAACATGGTATCATGATCAAGATCATTGGCCTAAATCCAAATTACTCCAAACCAAGTGGTTTGATTGATCTTGAGCACCTATTAGAATCACCTATTTAAATCCAAGGTCTACATCTAGTAAGAATTCCCTACTAGTTACTCTGGTTACTATTGTAACATCGTCAATATTACTGGCCAAAGCCAAGTCATTAATCTACCAAGAATTTCAGCTTGTGATCATATATGTCCTACTAAATCCAAGTTACCCCAAGGGAGAAACAAGTTATGCTACTCTATCAATCTTGATCACCAAGCTCGTCTACCAACATCAAGCCTCGTAATCCACCAAAGGGTCTCAACTACTTCCTCAAGACATTTATTATGGCTAACTCAAATCATTGTCCATAAATTGTATACCCTTAGAATGATCCTTCCTATGCCATCAAAGTTCTAGTGTTAGCGTAAGAATTAAGGATGTGTGCTCACTATGATCACTAGCTCCATAATGAACCCAGTGCTAAGCAGGGGTTATTGAAGCTCAGTAAGTGCTCTGGCAAATCCGTGTATTAAACACGTGATCAGAGGCTTGTGATGGGGGAGCTTTTGAGTTCTAGGTTGGGCAAGGGAGGGGTTTCCAATCTTGAGGGAAAAGCATAACTCTATGGGGTTGCGTCTGGTTGAGTACGTTGTAGTCGAAGTCTTTGGTGTCAGTGGTTTGTCGAGGTGGATCCTTGGTGTATCTTGTATTGTTGGGATTCAGTTGACGAGATGGGGGAGGGAAAGTGGCGTGGAGGAGAGTGCTTATGGGGGTGGTATAGTGCAAGTGCAATCAAGCAAGTGCTGAAAAGGCCAAACACAAACATCAAGGTAAGGTAGGTGATATAGTCGCGCACTTGTTGCCTAGGGCAAAAGTATGACTTACATCAAAGCACAATTAGGAAAAACAAGCAACACACATCATGGTTACATTCGAACCATCATACGGACTCGACTTCGCATGGGGGACACCCGACCTATCCTACCCTAGGGGTTCTCGGACTCATTAGTCGTGCTTGGTTCTTGTATTGGGGAGGAGTCTGCTTAGTCTTCTGGGTCTTCATATTCTCATCCTTCGAGAAGGTATCTTCTCTTGGAAGCTCCTTGTCTAGCGTCGCCAACTTGTGTCCAAGATATGTGGGAAAATTTCTGGCAAGGCGGCTTCCTTCCGGGCTACCCACGAGAATTACAAGGAATCCAGTGGTCAGGGTCACAAGGGTAGTAGCGAACATTTGCAAGGTTTTGAAAAAGTAGACGAGGAGAGTTATGAGAAATATGGTGGAAATGCTAAGGCAAAAACCTTTGCTTCCTTTGAAAATTTAGGAGAGGTGAGAAATATAGAGGTTTTGTCAATGATTTTGAAAGGTCTGGAAAAATAGTTTTGTCCTAACTAACGTCCATGCTAACTAAGGGCTTCCTACAGTTAGGATGGCTCTAATACCAGCTCTGTGGGTACCCCGACTCATAAGTCGTGATCACCGAATGTACGTGCATAGTGATGCCAGAGATCAATGCTCACTGAACACACAGAAACTGAATAAAAAGAGTCTTACATCCATTATGTACAGTTTTACTCAAATATGCCTTTTAAGGACTAGTCTTCATAGACTTGCAGCGGAAATCTTCAACGATAGCGTGAACCCATGCCATCTGCCTTAACCCTATAGGCATTCTGACTGGGAAGCGTCCTAGCTCGCATGTTCATCACCAAGGTAATCTTCATCATAACCTGATCTTTCATGCCTGGCCAATAAAATAATCAGTGGCAAGCCAATGAGTACTTTAAATGTACTCGCAAGAAACCCATGTTTTGGAACAAGGTACAATAATGCACAATATAGCACTAAGTAGGTGAGGTTTTGCAGAAAGCAAGTTTTGAGTGAAATGACATGATCAAGTAACTTAAATAAGCATGCATCAACCACAGACAGGTGTCCATAAGAACATGTCACAGTCATCATCATAAGCAGGGGGTTGGACGTCTCATGTTCAACCATCACACCAAGTCCTCAGACTTGTCTCATGTACCGTCTGAACATCTCATGTTCAGTCATCATGCCAAGTCATCCGACTCGACTCAAGTATCATCCTTGTCACCACACACACACACACCAAGTTTTGAGGAAACATTTGGACGTAGCACAAGAGCGGTCATCCAACTGCCCTTGACCGTGGACACGGCTATTCGAATAGTTTTACACTCTGCAGAGGTTGCACACATTACCCACAAGACTCGAGGAACTTCCGTGTCACCCACGACTCGCGGTACATCACATACCCGAGGTAAGCACCCGAACAATGCCTTTCCCCTAGCGATACTAAACAAAGAGTCCACTCGATTGGTACCCAGCCCTCATGATGTACATCACACGAGCCTCGTTCCAGATCGTACCATCTATGAGGGGACCAAAAGTGTGCCCGGTGCCTGTAAAGACAACGCATGATCATCCATTTTGGTAGGACCCCGTATAAAGAGTGACCGCGCCACTCCCACCACTAGTAATGCGGGCTCTAAGTTAGTACCCACCAAGGTAATCAACAAAGCCCCTTCCCATATAGGGGTAGAGTGGTTGTACATGTAAGGTTGGAATAACGGTCGCAACTTCCACCAATCCGTTTTTCGAAAACCACACACACTCACTTGCTCCGGCACACCACTTCTTTATCAAGTGGTAACCCAACTCAACATCATCTCCCTCGGGCATTAGTGGCACCCTACAGGGTTTTTGAAAAGTCTTTGAAATCTTTGCCTTATTTCCATTAGCATGCGTAATCCCGACCCCACTTGCGTAGCATCTACTAGCATCCTACCTACACCCACCCACATAACCCTCATAAGGTGGTAGGGTCATGCACGATGCAAGTGTCAACGGTTAAAGTGTCGGAAACAACCCACCGAAGTGGCCACTACTCCCCTTGATCAAGTATAATGAAAGTAAAATGCTATATGACATGCACTAAAAATGGTTTCTTAATATGGTCGAAGGGCTGCTTGCCTGACTTAGGAACGTCTTCGAGGTTTTCACACGCTTCTCGTCCACTCCGAGCACTTCATCTACTTCGTCAACTATCGCCGGAAACAATCATAATAAGAAACATGACAAGCAAAGAAACGAAAGCTCTCTATACATAGGAGTTTTATTTTTCTTGGACACCTTGGGTCTCAAGAAAAATAATCAGGAAGGTTTCATTGGATGTATATCAAAGGGGATCTTTGAAAGGTGGAAATGAAGGAGTTTAGGGTCCTATAAGATGTCCATAGAAAATGTTAAAAACATGAGTGGATGATCCTAACAAACATGGAATGATTTTAGAAACATGATGGAAGTGGTTTCACTTGATTTTGAGTTGGTATGAATTTCCTAGGAATTTGCAAAGTGGATAAATATGAAGAAATGGCCCAATATTTGACATAGCAGAAGAGGTGTGAGTAAAAATGTTCACATCTTAATCCATGAATTTAGATACAGCTAGGAACTTGAATCAATCCGTTTGGAGTTGATATGGGTGCTCTAGGAATTTTGCAAGGTGGTATTTGTAATTAAATAAATGACAAAAGATATTGTTGGTGCAGAAAATATTGTATGAAAAAATGTGCAAATCACATTTTTGGTTAGCCCATGATATTAGAGACATCTAGGATTTTGAATCATCAAGATTGGAGTTACTATGAATTTTCTATGGATTTTCTAGTCTGTAAAGAAAACAAAATGAAAAAAGGGGATATACCTATTGGGCTATAACGTGCCCAGGGCGCCGGTCAGGGAGTTGGGTCGGCCCAGCAGCTCAGCTACGCGGGCGACGCCGAAGGCGTATTTACTGGAAGGTGTTTCCGCTGCGGGGAAGCGGATCCCGCGGAAGGCGAGGCCAATTAAACGGGGGGGATGGCTTATAGGCGGGCCCCGGCCATCAGGACCATCTCCCTTCTCCCGCTTAATAGAGGCGAGGCAGGGGAGGCAGGACCGAGGGTGTGCTGGTGCTGTCCCGATGGCTCCGTCCATGTCTGGCGGGGCTCCGGCCATCGGAGTGATCAGGGAGGAGACCCGCACCCGCCTAGGGGGCCCATTCCCACCGAGGGGGGCCGGGGTGAGCAGGATTTCGGCCACGACGGGGGCCGGCGATTGGAGACCATGGAAACAGAGCGTCGGCTGCTCGGGCGAGGAAGAGGAGCATGAGAAGAAGTGCGGCAACTCTGGGGAAGCTGGCGAAGCTTAGGAGGGAGGAGGGAGTCGGAACTGCCCGGATTTTGCCCGAGGCCGAGGCGGAAACCTCGCGGCCATGAGAGGTCTTTTGGAGCTCGGGATCTCCAATGCCTCGGTTTGGGGGTCCCTGGGAGAGAGGGGAGCGTCCGGGGGCGCGAGAGGGAGCTCGGGGAGGGGTACAAATAGGAGGGCAACGAGGGGGAGCTCAGGAGCGCCTTGGATGCCCTCGGGCGCGGCGAGCACGTGCGTCTGAGGTGCCTTGGAGGCTTGCTAGCGTCGGGGAGAGGCGTGGGAGGCAAGGGGGGATTCCCTGGTGCATGGGGATGCTCTACACAAGCTGGCCGCGAGCTACAGGACAACACTTGTTGGGAGAGCACCGTTTCTGCATGTCTATTGCGTGGTCACCATGCTAAGGCATGTCTAGAGCATCTTTTGGGTCAGCCAAAGATGTCTATCGGGCAAGGCATGCATGATATAGATCACTGGTAAATTTTCAAGGGAAATTGAGCTGGTTGAAATGGGTTTTCACTGTTGGGAAGTTTGCAGCAACAAACTTGGAGCTCATCCAAGATGTTTTTACTATGGGCCACTTGGGACCAATCCATGTCTAGTGGTCATGGGTATGGAGGGACTACATAACCACCCATTTCCAGCTCAGCTAGAAGAGTGCATAGGGTACTTCCACTTCAAAGCTCTTTTTACTGCCATAATCTAGTTTTTGATGAGCTTCTCATATTTTCCACATGAGCATGCCATCTTTGGACGTGCAATGATGTATTGGCATGCCAAGGGTGTTGTGGTCAAACTTGGGGGCAGTTGCAAGCATAGAATAATGGGAGAGAGGAAGAAAGGCATGCCAAGGGTGTCAAAACAGTTAAAATGAGGGGGTTTACAATCCAATAATTGAGATGAGTCTATGGAGTATTTAATGATGGTTTGGCTAAGCAAATGGAGTTTGATTTCCATGAGTTTTAACAGGATCAAATGGTGGTTATAAATAGGGTTGACCACCAAGTTTGAGCTTGATTGAAGAAAGTTCACAATGTAACTTTGTGAAACCCTAGAATTCAACAGAATCATATTTCTGTACAACTAGGCAGGCATAGCACTTCCCACAAATCCACGACTTGGTGTGGTATAAACATTTGGGGTTTAGGACATGCCCACAAAGTTTGGGGTTAAGGGAAGAAACTTCACAATGTAAAGTTGTTCAAATATGGATCTAGACAGGAATGGTTTTGGAATATTTTGGTGAATAAAATGGATGGGGACTGCGATGAAACTTTTCAAGAGCATCACATATGACATGTGTGCATTTATGGAATTTTCTTGGAATTTATGTAGAATATTTCTTATAGAAATATTTCAAAAGCTTGATTTGGACAGAAAGTGTTTTGAGGCGTTTTGCCCATGATTTTGAACATGACCATGTGTTGAAACTCATATATATGGAAAATATATGTTCACTAAGTTTCCATAAATTTTCTCAAATATTTTTAAAGCATTTAAATAATTTTCCCTATAAAAGACCATTTCTGTCCTTAATAAAAAGCTTTTAAATAAAATAGTAAAATAACCTTTTAAAATTATATTTTGTGGTTTTGGGGAGTTATAAATATAGTAGGTTCCAAATAAATCCTTTGGGGAAAAATATTCCACACAATTTGAGGACTTGTAGTACAAACCTCAACTCAAGGTTTTTGAAAACCTAGTTTGAATAAATTTTTCTGGTCAAAATAAATTTTGATAAAAATATTTTTGGGTACTATTCACATGGCATGATCATTGGGCAAGAAGTTTGGATCAAGGTAAAGAGTTATTGAGGGTAGGAGGGAGTTTTATGATTATAGGGCACTAGCAAGCAATCAAACAAGCAGGCAAATAGCACACGGGTCAAGCATTCATACGCACTCAAAAGTTTTAATTGGCCCTAGTTTTTGAGTCATGATAACTTAGTCCTGAGGCAAAACACAGGGTGTGACACTTATCCATGGTTTGTTTTGAACGTTGACATAATCCATCTTCATGTGTCTCATATTTTGTAAAAGTAAACATATATAAAAATACATATTTTGTATTATCATGTGCAACGTATATACAAAGAAGAAAATTTATTTGTATGGATATCTCCTGATGGTGTAAAACTTGATGAGTTTTTAGTCCAAGCTATCATAGTTACGCTCACTTCTTCCGTGCCCACGCGTCCTAGCGCTTCCGATCCAACCGGATCAAAGCCATGGACGTCGGCGGTGGTGCACTGTCATCCAGGTTGCTTAAGGGGATGACCTCCATGCCTTCGATGTCGACCACTTGGGGTCTTTCAGTTGGACGTGGTTGAGGCCGTCGTCTCTGCCTTTGACGGGGCCAACGCTCTAGGATCGAATGGGCTCTATCACTCATTCTACCAAGCGGCTTAATGATGAGATTCGAGTGATGCTCTGAGGATTTTGTAGGGGTTTCACTCCTCCGGTGTTGACCTCTCCTGCATCAACAGAGCACAAATCATGCTCTTTCTCAAGGCTGAGGGGGTGCTTGCACCGGTGGGTTGCACCCAGTTTCGTTCATGAACTGTAATATCAAGATTGCATGCAAGACACTTATCACCCGTCAGCAGAAATAGATCTTGAGCTTAGTGGACCAGGACCAGCCCGGATTCCTCAGCGGGAGGAGCATCTCGGAGAACTTTGTCTATGCCTTGGAGATAGTGGAAGCTATGAGAATCATAGGGCTCCCTCCGGGTCCTCAAGTTGGATTTTTCCAAGGCCTTCGACTACATCGAGTGGTGTAGTCTTTGCAAGATTATGGAGGTGCAAGGCTTCACCACTCTACACTGGATGGCATCGATCTTTCAGTCTACTATGTCTGTAGTGGTTCTCAATGACACACCTAGGAAGTGGAGCAAATGCAAACTGTGGCGGTGGCAAGGGGACCCGTTTCGCGGTGGTTCTCATTGTTGACCCGTGCTACCACGTTGTGGATGACCGACCCGCATTGGGCGTGACTGGCTGTGCTGCTAATGATGCACAAGTTGGTCTCCTGAGTTTCCACGGGAAACAGATGCACTACACCGTTTTGTTTGGAATATTGGCTCCCCCGCGACCCGTTGTATATGCAAATGTGTTGAAATCTTAGAATGGTCTTCAGGCCCATAAGACAATTTCAGAAAAATCTCTAAGGGCCCATGTAGGTGGCATGACAAGGGGTGTGGGAAGTTTAGTCCCACCTTGCTAGTGGAGACGGAGTTGCACCTCTTTATAAGGGTCTTTTTGTTGGGGAACGTCCCATGGGAAACAAAAAAATTCCTACGTTCACGCAATACCTATATATGGTGATGAGCATCTATGAGAGGGAGAGTGGATCTACATACCCTTGTAGATCGCTAAGCGGCAAGCCTTAAGAAACGCGGTTGGTGTAGTCGAACGTCTTCGCGATCCAAATTGCCGAGCGTCCCGCGATCTCATCATGATCTGTCCCTCGATCCAATCACGATCCATCCCGCGAACTCATCACGATCCATCCAGCGAACTCATCACAATCCGTCCCGCGAACTCATCACGATCCATCTTGTGATCTTGATCACGGTCCTTCCGATCTAGCGCCGAATGGACGGCACCTCCGCGTTCAGCACACGTACAGCTCGATGACGATCTCCGCCTTCTTGATCTAGCAAGAAGGAGCGGAGAGGTAGAAGAGTTCTCCGGCAGTGTGACGGCGCTCCGGCGATGGTGGTGGAGCTATTCTGGCAGGGCTTCGCCTAAGCACTGCAGAAAACGGATCTAGAGGAGAAACTATGCACTAGAGGAGAGGGCAGCACATGGCAGAAAATCTTGTGCAAAAACCCTCAAAACCACTAGTATATGTAGGAGGAGTGGAGGAGGAGGCTTGGCCCTAAAGGGTGAAGCCCTTTGGTTTGGCTGAACCAGGAGGGAGGAGTCCTCCTCCTCCACTCCTAGTAGGATTAGGACTCCTTCCTTATTTGGTCCTTTTTGCCTTTTTTCGCCTTTTTCCTTTTTACCTTTTTCCACCTTTTTCCTAAAGGGGCCTTGTGTGGGACTTCCACCAGCCCACTAAAGGCCGGTATTCACCCTCTCACAGCCCATGTAGCCTCTTGGGTAGAAATACCCCTCCCGATGGTCCCCCGGTACACTACCGGCACTCCCGGTACACTACCGATGAGCCCGAAACTTTTTCGGCGACCAAAACAGGATTTCCTATATATTAATCTTTACCTCCGGACCATTACGGAGCTCCTCATGACGTTCTTGATCACATCCGGGACTCCGAACAACCTTCGGTCACCACCAGGCATAACTCTATACTACCGAAACGTCACCGACCCTTAAGTGTGCAGACCCTGTGGGTTCGAGAACGATGTAGACATGACTGAGACACCTCTACGGTCAATAACCAATAGCGGGACCTGGATGTCCATATTGGTTCCTACATATTCTATGAAGATCTTTATCGGTCGAACCTCTATGCCAAGGATTTAGTTAATCCCGTATGATGTTCCCTTTGTTCTTCGGTATGTTACTTGCTCGAGATTCGATCGTCGGTATCTTCATACCTAGTTCAACCTCGTTACCGGCAAGTCTCTTTACTCGTTCCGTAATACAAGATCCCGTGACTAACACTTAGTCACATTGCTTGCAAGGCTTGTTGTGATGTTGTATTATCGAGTGGGCCCTGAGATACCTCTCTGTCACACGGAGTAACAAATCCCAGTCTTGATCCATGCCAACCCAATAGACACCGTTGAAGATACCTGTAGAGCACCTTCATAGTCACCCAGTTACATTGCGATGTTTGATACACACAAGGTACTCCTCCGGTGTCAGTGAGTTGCATGATCTCATGGTCATAGAAACATATACTTGACATGCAGAAAATAGTAGCAATAAACTGACACGATCATATGCTACGTTTGTAGTTTGGGTATTGTCCATCACACCATTCTCCCAATGATGTGATCCCGTTATCAAATGACATCTCATGTCCATGGATAGGAAACCTTAACCATCTTTCATCAACGAGCTAGTCTATTAGAGGCATACTAGGGACATGGTTTTGTCTATGTATCCACACATGCATCTAAGTCTCCGATCAATACAATTATAGCATGGATAATAAACGATTATCATGAACAAGGAAATATGATAATAACTAATTTATTATTGCCTCTAGGGCATATTTCCAACACTTCCTTCCACATGCTATTGGAGCATGAGAAGAGAACAGGCCCTCGCGCGCTCCTCCTCCACCGCCCGCCTCGCCACGTGACGCCACATCACACCACACCACGCGACGCCACGCCGCGGGTTGCGAGAATGAGCCGAGCTGAGCTCATACCTACGCGCTTATTTTTTCCGGTCGGGAACGGAGAATACGTAACACCACGATCTGAGACGTTGGATCATGGGCTACCGACTCGAACATGGGCCCAACCCACATCTCTCCACCCGCACGCTGCCTACATAAGCAGGGCTTCGGCCAACCCTAGCTACCACGGAAAACAGATCACATCTACCTCCACATCGTTCCTTTTGCTGCTGCTGCCACCAATGACTCCGTCCCGTTCACCGCGTACACGGTTGACGAAAGAGCAGGCCTCCGAAACCACGCCTCTCCGGGTCCTGTATGGGTAGAGGGGCAATTAGGTTTTTGGGGAGTGACTACATGATTGCTAGATGTGTCTACTATTTCTGTCGTACATGCTAGTCTGGTTAGTTATTAGTATGTTGTTAATCTAGTCAATGCCATGCTAGTTATTATCACGTGGATTAATCTGATCAGAAAATTTCCTTTATACTCAAGAATCCAAAAACCTAATTTGTGTAGGATTTTTTCGAGTAATGGTTTTGCTGCTGCACTAAAACCAGACAAGTTTACCGGTACATATTTTAAGCATTGGCAGACCAAAACCACCTTATGGCTCACGGCTATGAATGTGTCTCGGTAGCCGGTGTCACTCCCACATGAACGATCACTCCTGAAAAGGAGAAGGCGTTCAAGGAGGCCACTGTCTACTTTATTGGAGCAGTCCTTAGCATGATCGAAGATAAGCTGGTTGACGCATAGTTACATGTGGGGGTCGCCAAGGACTTGTGGGAGGCGCTCGAATCTAAATTTGGGGCCACCGATGCAAGGAGTGAGATGTATGTTATGGAGAAGTTTCATGATTACAAAATGGTTGACAACCGTTTTGTGTTAGAAAAAGCTCATGAGATAATATGCATTGCTAAGGAACTTTAAGTTCTTAAGTGCAATTTACCGGGTAAATTTGTCGCGGGATGTATAATTGCTAAGCTCCCTAATTCCTGGAGGAACTTTGCTACCACTCTGAAACATCAGAGGCGTGAATTCTCAGTAGAGGATATCATCGGCCATCTGAGTGTTGAGAAGAACTCGAGAGCAAAGGACTCGCATGGAAAAGTGGTTGAAGGCCCTTCGGTTTCCAATATGCTACATCAGAAGAACTTCAATTCCCACAAGCCCAAGGGAAAGAATTCTGTCCAACAGAATACCAACTTCAAGAAGAAGGGAAAGAAGACCTTCAAGAGGAATAAGAATGATGATGGCTACTTCAACTGTGGTTCAGAGGAACATTGGGCCAACAAGTGCCCAAACAAGTACAAGAAGCCAACGCAAGACAATAAGTCTGCCAATATGATTGTGAGAAACAATGAAAGTGGTGCATTTGGGTACGGTAATTTATTTACTGTATTTTCAGTTTGTCAGTCCACCGAATGGTGGGTGGACACAGGTGCAAATATTCATGTGTGTGCTGACATCTCATTGTTCTCATCTTATCAGATCACAGACCGAGGGTCTGTATTGATGGGGAATGGCGCGAGTGCTTCTGTTCTTGGTGTTGGCACGATTGATCTGAAGTTTACTTCGGGAAGGATCGTGTAGCTGAAGAACATGCAGCATGTCCCCACCATCAAGAAGAACCTCGTTAGTGGCTCCCTTCTGTGTAGAGAAGGGTTTAAGTTGGTCTTCGAGTCTAATAAAGTAGTTGTTATGAAATATGGACTTTTCGTTGGAAAAGGTTATGAATGCCGAGGTATGTTCCGCCTTTCCCTTGCAGATTTTTGTAATAAAGTCATGAACAATATTCATTCGAATGTTAATGAATCTTAAGTTTGCCATTCACGTCTGTTTCACATTAGTTTCGGTGTTATGACGCAGCTAGCAAAACTGAATTTAATCCCGAGTTTCACTTTGGCCAAAGGTTCTAAGTGCCATTCGTGTGTGCAAGCAAAGCAACCTTGCAAGCCTCACAAGGCTGCTGAGGAGAGACACCTGGCGCCCCTAGAACTCATACATACAGATCTCTATGAGATGAATGGTGTGTTGACTAAAGGTGGAAAGAAATACTTCATGGCATTGATAGATGATTCTACTAGATATTGCTATGTGTATCTATTAAATACTAAAGATGAGGTTCTACACTACTTTAAAATCTATAAGGCAGAAGTTGAGAACCAATTTGAAAAGAAAATTAAACGAGTCCGCTCTCATCGTGGTGGAGAGTACTTCTCAAATGAGTTTGATTCTTTCTGTGCGGAACATGGCATTATTCATGAGAGGACGCCTCCCTACTTGCCCTAGTCAAACGGGGTTGCCGAGCGGAAAAACCGTACTCTAAATGATTTGGTTAATGCCATGTTAGATACATCGGGTTTATCCAAGGCATGGTGGGGGGAGGCTATATTGACTTCGTGTCATGTCCTGAATAAAGTTCCGACCAAAGATAATGAGGTCACTTCCTATGAGCAGTGGTCGAAGAGAAGGACGACACTCTCCTACTTACGTACTTGGTGATGTTTGGCGAAAGTCAACGTGCCGATCCCCCAAAAGCATAAGCTTGGACCAAAGACCGTGGACTGCGTTAATTTGGGCTACGCTAAGAATAACATTGGCTATAGATTTCTAGTAGTGAAATCTGAGGTACCTGACGTGAAGCTCAGTACAATTATGGAGTCTAAGGATGCTACATTCTTTGAGGATATATTCCCCATGAGAGATATGCAAAGCACTTCTAGACAGGAATCATAGGAGACTCCTGAGCCTGCCATTCCTGTGGAATATTATGAACAAACACATGATGAAAATCCTGAGGAGGAGGATGAGGAAACCCTTGGTAGGGGCAAGAGACAAAGGACTGCAAAGACCTTTGGTGATGACTTCCTTGTATACCTCATGGATGATAACCCCACTTTTATTTTAGAAGCCTATGCATCACCTTATGCTGACTACTGGAAAGAAGCGGTCCGTAGTGATATGGATTGCATCATGGCTAACGGAACATGGGAAATAACTGAGCGTCCCTATGGGTGTAAACCATTGGGATGTAAGTGGGTGTTCAAAAGAAATCTTAGGCCCGATGGTACAATTGAAAAGTACAAGGCTAGGCTTGTGGACAAGGGTTATGCCCAGAAAGAAGAAGAAGATTTCTTCGATACTTATTCACCTGTGGCCAGACTGACCACCATTCGAGTACTACTCTCATTGGCGGCCTCACATGGTCTTCTCGTCCATCAAATGGACGTCAAGATGGCTTTCCTTAATGGAGAGCTAGGGGAGGAAATCTATATGCAACGGCTAGATGGCTTTGTGATAGATGGTCAGGAAGGAAAGGTGTGTAAGTTGCTGAAATCTTTATATGGCCCGAGACAAGTACCGAAGCAATGGCATGAGAATTTTAATACAACTCTGACATCTGTTGGCTTCGTTGTTAATGAAGCAGACAAATGTATATACTATCGCCATGGTGGGGGCGAAGGAGTTATATTGTGCTTGTACGTTGATGACATACTGATACTCGGAACCAATCTCAAAGTGATTGAGGAGGTTAAGTCTTTTCTGTCTCAGAACTTTGAGATGAAGGACCTTGGAGTGGCTGATGTTATCTTGCACATCAAGCTATTGAGAGATGATGAGGGTGGGATCATACTTCTACAATCCCATTATGTTGAGAAGATTTTGAGTCGTTTTGGATATTTGGACTGCAAAGTTTCTCAAACACCATATGATCCTAGTGTGCTGGTTCAAAAGTTCAAAGGCACAACTAAAGATCAATTGAGATACTCTCAAATCATTGGTTCACTTATGTATCTAGATAGCGCAACGAGGCCTGGCATCGCGTTTGCCGTGAGCAAACTGAGCCGGTTTGTTGCCAATCCGGGTGATGTTCATTGGCTTGCTGTTGACAGAGTTATGCGCTATTTGAAAGGTACTATGAACCACGGACTTCACTATATCAGATACCCGTTGGTACTTGAAGGGTACAATGATGCGAATTGGATCTCTGATGCTGATGAGATGAAGGCCACTACTGGGTATATGTTTACCCTTGGAGGTGGCGCTGTTTCCTGGAAGTCTTGCAAGCAAACGATCTTAACGAGATTGACAATGGAAGCAAAATTAACAGCATTAGACACCTCTGGTGTCGAAGCAAAATTTCTTCAAGATCTTTTGATGGACTTGCCAGTGGTTGAGAAGCCGGTTCCGACTATCCTTATGAACTGCGATAACCAGACAATCGTTGTCAAAGTGAAGAGTTCAAAGGACAACATGAAGTCCAACAAACATATAAGAATGAGATTGAAAGCTGTCAGACGTTTAAGAAGCTCCGGAGTGATAGCATTGGATTACATCCAAACGACTAAGAATCTGGCAGACCCCTTTACTAAAGGGCTATCACGTGTTGTGATAGATAATGCATCGAGGGAGATGGGTATGAGACCCACATGAGTTGCCATGGTAGTAACCCAACCTATGTGATCGGAGATCCCGGGAAGTAGGACCCGGGAAAACAAGCCAGTAGTGAACTCAGGAGAGTAACTTTACTAACCCACTCCATTGGAGATGCAATATTCTCGGATACTGTATGGTAGGATGACTATTGTCTTAATGTGTTCTTAAGCTTATATATAAGCAAGATGCTGTCCTATAGAGCGATCTTTGGAGGAACACACCTATATGAGCCCGACTGCTGGTCACGGTCTATGAGATTGGGGTGATCTCTAGTAAGCTCACGAAAAGGCCAGGAGTGTGACTAATATGCTCCACCCAAGGGGTCAGCCTTCGGTAGCCTAGTACTAGTAGGACTTGTGGTGAAACTTCTTGACACCAAACTGACAATTCAAGGCATAGTCCATTTTTCAGTTGTGAAGGAGTGTAGCTACTTGTTCTAGGTTAAGCTCAACCTTAACAGGTCTTCACCGAAATACTGGTATATCAAAATAGTAATTGGAACAAATGACGAAATGGGCCCTTGAGATCTGGTGGGGGATTGTTGAAATCTGAGAATGGGCTTTAGGCCCATAAGAAAATTTCAGAAAAATCTCTAAGGGCCCATGTAGGTGGCATGGCAAGAGGGGTGGGAAGTTTAGTCCCACCTTGCTAGTGGAGAGGGAGTTACACCTCTTTATAAGGGTCTTCTTTCCGCATGCTATTGGAGCATGAGAAGAGAAGGGGCCCTCGCGCACTCCTCCTCCGCCGCCCGCCTCACCATACCACGCCACGCCTCGTCACGCCGCGCCGCGCCGCGGGAATGAGCCGAGCCGAGCTCATACCTACGCGCTTATTTTTGCCGGTCGGGAACGGAGAATACATAACGCCATGATCTGAGACGTTGGATTGCGGGCTACTGACTCGGACGTGGGCTCAGCCCACGTCTCTCCACCCGGATGCCGCCTACATAAGCAGGGCTTCGGCCAACTCTAGCCGCCACGGAAAACAGATCACATCTGCCTCCACGGCGTTCCTTTTGCTGTTGCTGCTGCCGGTGACCCCATCCTGTTCACCGTGTACACGGTCGACGGGAGAGCAGGCCTCCGAAACCACACCTCTCCGGGTCCTGTATGGGTAGAGGGGCAATTAGGTTTTTGGGGAGCGACTACATGACTGCTCGCTTCCGTTCGTCTACTTCATCTACATCTGCGTCGCCTCCGTCGTCTCCGCCATGTCGTCCCCAACCGATGTCAACCGTGCTGCTGCCGAGAAGGCCGGAGCTGACAAGAAGGCGACCGAGGACACCACCGCCGCCAACTCTGCTGCTACGGCCAAGTGGCCCATCGGAGGGTATATCCCGCTCATCCTGATTTTAGTTTTGCCAGTACTAGCAACATGCGTAGATGTGTCTACTATTTCTGTAGTACATGCTAGTCTGGTTAGTCATCAGTATGTTGTTAATCTAGTCAATGCCATGCTAGTTATTATCACGTGGATTAATCTGATCAGAAAATTGCCTATATACTCAACAAAATGAGCTTCCTCTTCTCCCACGTCATGGTTCTGGAGGTCTCAGTCGCCCACGTGGTCCAACACGGGCTCGACGGAGTGCTCATCCCTTGCCTAAACCAGGTCGAGGCTCGCGAGCAACATGACCTTATGCCAATCGTCTGCTTGGTGACCCTTACGGGCTGCCCCGATGAGAGGACTCTCCGCCATGGCTGCGCCAAGGGTATGGTTCTTTTCTCGGCCAGGGTCTACAAGCTCGGCCAGTTCGGTGGTGTGCTCATGCCCTTCGTCGACTTTGTCTGGCACAATTATGCCCCCAGCCGGGTTCTTTTCTTCGATTTTCTCCTTATCCAGACTCGGATCCACACGAGGGATGTGCTCCTTCGGAAACACATGCTCCCCCCGGAAGATGCCGGGTATCCCCTCTGCGCTGCTCCGCTTGAGACGACATGTCATCTCATCCTTGACTATGCTTTCACATGTTAGTTTTGGGGTGGTTAGCCTGATCCCCAACATCGCCTCGGTCAAGTTGCTTCAGACGATGCCCCTCCCAGTCAGAGCCGACAATAACAGGCCGACCTTTCTACTTCTCTGTTGCTGACAGCTTTGGAAGCACTGCAATGTACTCTGTCCGTCTTGGTGTATAAGTCATCTTACGAAAACCAAATAATCCCAAAATACTTAGGCGCGGTGCATTAACTTTTACCTTGTTTCTAGAATCAATCAATGAAAGATGTGGGACGTGTATTTTTTTAATGACTTGAGACTAATTAGCACGACATGCATTAATCAATTCATTGCATGCAATGATATTAATTAGTAAATTAACATTAATTTCTTTCGTTTTCCTCTCATCTTGGTCACGGTGTACAACCTAAGATGACTTATACATCAAGACGAAGGGAGTAGTGGTGTTCGAGCGACTGCCGCTGTGGCTCCTGTGGCTGCTTAAGCTTTGCAAAGGCGTGTGCGTCAGATGATGCTTGGTTGGCTTGCTATTGCTTGCTCTCTACCCGCCTAGTATGTTTTCCTTCCATTTCTTCTTTTGCTACCTTGCACCCCCGTTTGTGCATGCTACTCATTTGGGTCCCGATATATGATAATTCAAGGTTGAAAATTGAAAAGAAAAATAGTTACGCCAATGATTTTATCAATCAACATTTTCAAAGCATCATCTGAAGCCACCAGTTTCTATCCCTGGCATACAAAAGTGACCATACAAACATATATTGAAAAAACAAACTCATGTACAATATATATTCACTAGTTTGTTGCTAGATGCGAGGAAGGTTTTTAATCAGAGTGAGTGGCATCGTACTTTTTAGTAGAACGAGTGCATCCCCATTTAAAGAAACCCGGGTTTAAAAAATAAAAAATAAAGAAAACCGTAGGCTTCCTATAAATCACTTCTTGGTAATTATTCTGTAAAAAATGACTTGTTAGGAAACCGAGACAAAGCATCTACTTAACTTTATTGGTGCTTTGACTTTATTTATAGGTGGGGTTAGGACACAATATTTTTTTTTGATTAATTTAGGTTGCTTATCACATATATCATGTGGTGAGGTTAGGACAGAGTAAACTAAGTTGGTAAACGCAAAGTGTTGAAGCTATCACAGGTGAGCTTAGGTTGCAATGCTTACATCGACCTTAGTTTACTGTGTCCTTGATGTAAGCTTCTTAGCACGGCGTGCTGGTCCTGTCGCATGCAGTGGATGGTGGCAAAGTCCTCGGCGATCTTCCACAAGGATTCCTCGGTAATATCGATTGAACTTGCTTCAGAAAAATACACATTTTCAGAAAGTTGATGTCGATACATGGCATACTTTTCAATCTAATCGATCATGTAGTTGCTACTGAACTATGAACCGATCTAAGGTTTCTGTTGCATCCACATCCACACTACATCACAACACATCACATAACTTCATATTCATTACTGACAAATGCCAGAGAGTTACGGAAACGCCCTAGACCTGTTTTGAACGTTGACTATTCTCCGCCCCACCACCCCTAGCCCGTCCCGCCGGCTGCTCCGGCCGCGGCGGCCACCAGCATCGTCCCCGCCTAGTCGGGTAGGGGTGCCACCAGACCAGCGCCATGCGCCCCCCGTCGCCAGCCCGGTCCAATCGATCCATGCACTCGGCGGCCTGCGGGGGGTCAGAGGGAGGCACACCTGCACCTGCAGATCTGGCTATTTCCTCCGGTCCGTCTGTTGCTCCGGTCTCTTCGTGGTCTCCCCTCGCGACCGCGGCCCGATTCGAGTCGTCTCCGCCGCGTTTTTCCTGCTACGGGGTGAGTGCTCTAGGGGAGTGGACGCGTTCCACACCACGGTCCAAGCGGAGAGCCCCTGTTTTTTGAGGGGGGGGCATGCTCAAATCCGTGGTGGTTGTACCATCCCCCGCACCGTCCATTTCCTCTTTGGGCGACATGGACAGATCGACGTCGATCAAGTCAAAGAGGGCTTTGAAGGCCGAGAAGAAAGCAGAGCGCATGGCCGGGCGTGCCAAGACGCGGCGGAGCAGAGGGAACTAGAACGACGACATTTGCCGGGCATGCCAAGAGTGCATGGCCAGGGAGGCGGGGAGGCTTTCTTAAGGCGCTACGACGACCTTTGCTTTCATTGCCTTAGTAGCGAGCACCGGTGTGTAGACTGCAAGGATCCATTAAGGTGCGTCATCTGTAAACTCCCGAGCCATTTCGGCAGGGAGTGTCCTCTGAATCCAAAGAGAAAGGGTAGTGGTAGTAGGATCCCCAATTTCGAGCCTCCGCCTCGCCGTGGTCCCGTGCGGGAGAGGCTGCACTTTCCCACCCCGAGTCTGCCTCCTCCTGGGCCGATCACCATGGATCCCCGCGCGTTCCACACCGACCCGTCGCGCCGCCCGTGGGAGAGCCACAAGGTGGTGATTCCTCTCCGGGGATGGAGCACTAGGAGTTCCTCCTGCGCAAGCACGATGTGGTGCTCACGGCAGAGGGGGGACAGCATGCCGCAAACCCCATGTCGGTGGGGTGCACCATCGAGGAGCAGCTGCGCTCGCCCCCTCACCTCATCCGCGTCACAAGCCACGACCCGGAGGATGCCTTCGTCCACTTCGAGCTCCCGGCGCACAAGGATCACGCCATTCGCCTCGGCATTCTCAAGGCCGATGGGGTGAACTTCAAGATCAAGGGGTGGCACGAGGACGACCACGACATGCCCAACGACTACAACCTTCACACCCGGGTCGTGGTGGAGAAGATGCCCATGCAGTGGTGGTCACTGGAGGGCGCGAAGGAGGTGCTCGGGGACCACTGCATCGTCGACCGTTTGGATTCCCGCACGCACGAGCGCACCCATACCATGTCTTTCGCCTGCAGGGTGTGGGTGCGCGACGTCGGCGTCATCCCCACGAAGAGGACCATCGAGCGCGCGGCCCACGGGGCGGGCAGGGTGGAAGCCATGCTGGGGTACTCGCCACCCAGCCGTGAGGTCGCGCCGCCGCCGCGCGTAAAGAGGAGGGTGCTGCTGCTTTACATGGACCGCATCGAGGACTGGACGCTGAGGTCGCCGCGCTCGTCGCGCTCATGACAGAGCGTCCTCCCTTCCTTTGGGTCATACGATGACGGCCCTTTCCCTCCGGTGTACGACGGAACGTGGGTCAGGCACGTCGAGGACAGCCAGGGACACCGTCAGCAGCCCACGGTCAGGTCCTCAGGCTGTCACGGGAAGCGCTCCGGGGGTGGAGGACGTGACCGTGATGAGCGGGAGGACGAGCGGGGTGGCCGGCGCTCCTGGAAAGATAGTCTGGTCGGACGGGGACACGACGGTGGATCCTTGAGGGACAAGGCAAAGGGCTCCTCCTCGAGGCAGCACAGCAGGACCCCCATCAGCAGGAGGCACGACGAGGGATGTGCTGGCTGGGAGGCGGTGATCTGCGCCACCCCGCCGCTCCCTCTGAGGCGTCTGCCACCACGGCCACCTCCGCTGGCGTCGAGGTCCCCACCTCCATAGGCCAGGACTCGGTGGCTGAGTTCTTCAGCGGGGGAAATGGAGGCCTGAGGACTTCGAGCCGCGCTGACCCCATGCAACAGCAGCTAGAGGCAGTGGTCGAGTGCGCGCTGGTGGCGCCACTCGACTTCCAAGGCGACATCGTATGCTCTGAGGGAGGGGTGGCGGACACAGACTCCCTCCCCCTGCTCCCACAACTGGACCTAACGAGCGCTGCTTGCCGCACCTCTGGCCTTGATGTTGCGACAACAGTGCATGTGGGCGCTGTCACACAATAGGTGCAGGAGCTGCAGCTGGGAGGGGGGCACCGGCAGTGTCGCGCATGCTCTTCTGAGGGCTTGCGCAGCCGATCATCAACGACGTGCTGGCCCATCCTGCCCATGCTCGTCGCTCCTCTGCTCCCATGAAGTCGAGGGCGGCTTCTACACCGGTGCGTCAAAGCGCGCGGCAAGCCACGATCAACTCGCCCATGCCTGTGGCGCAGATGGCGGCGCTAAGGCTGGTGCAGGCGCTGGGCGGACTACGGCCAAAGGAGCGGATGACTGTCAAGGTGGCGGAGGTGCTTTCGCGCCGCTTCCAGGACCCACTGTCGAGGAGGACATCGCGGGCATTGCAAAGCTCACCAATCTGAGCATGGAGGCGCTGTGCACCATGGCTGGCCTCGAGGGGCCAGAAGGAGTGCAAGCTTAGTTTATCATGTTAGTCTTCGTTAGGATTAGTCTCCGGTGCCATCTCGCCTTCAGCCAAATGAAGTTAGGTTCCATGTTAGTGTGTTGTGTTAGGGCTAGTTGGTTAGATCGTCTTCGGCATGTTTTGAGTGCTACTGGTGGGTGTCGGCGCGCCACTGCTATGGTCGAAAGGTGTAAACTGTCTTTGTCATTTCTCTTCAAATCTAATAGAATTGTCTTCCAGAGAATCAAATTGTTTCCTGATGAATGAGGCAAACTGTGAGATCATGAGTTGGAATGCCAGTGAGAAGAGCCACCGTGATTGAGGCTGCTGCTTCGCACAAGCTGACCATACTCTGTCTCCAGGAAACAAAGATTGAGTTTTGGTCGCCAGGGATTGTCAAGGACATTGGAGGACAAAGGCTGGACCAGTGCGCTGTCTTGTTGGCGGTTGGCACAAGGGGAGGAGCAGCAATCTTCTGGGACTCCTCGGTGGCGACCATAGCCACGCATAGGATTGGGCGTTTCTCCATCACCGCCATGGTCACGATGCTGAACTCAAATGTCAGGTTCTGGCTTACAACGGTCTACGGAGCATCAGATGAGGAGAGGAAAGATGATTTCCTCCAAGAGCTGGAAAGCATTGCACCGGCACAGGGGCAGCCATGGCTAATAAATGGAGACTTCAACATCATTTACGAGGCCAAGGACAAGAGAAACGACAACATAAACAGGAGAATTATGGGCAAGTTTGGAGCACCGATTGATAGAGCAGGGCTGCTTGAAATCAAGTGCAAAAACATGAGATTTACCTGGACAAATGAGCGAGAGAACCCAACAATGGTCAGCATCGACACGTTTTTCTGTAATGTGGAGTGGAAATCCTTTTTCTCCTCGCACACTCTAATGGCTGCGTGGACGTCCTGCTCCGATTACTACCCATTGCTTTTGGCAAACGTGGAGTCCCCTCGTCGCAAGGCTCGCTTTCGGTTTGAAAGTTTCTGGCCGCGCTTCCCACGTTTCCAGGAAACGGTGGCGAGAGCATGGCAGCGACCGGTCAACAACAACTGCCCTTTCGCAAGAATCAAGATCAAATTGCAGAGTATGGATGCAGATTTGAAGATCTGGGGGAAATCTTTCTTCAGGAAGCAAACATATAGTTTCATCTCACGTCTGAAACTGTGCTGAGGCTTGATGTAGCTCAAGAAAATCGACAGCTCACGCCCTCTGAGTTCCACATGCAGAATATGCTGAAGTTGAAGGTAGTGGGGTTGGCAGCGTTGGAGCGGGCGAGGAAGACGCAGGCCTTGCGAGAAACATGGCTCAAGGCAGGCGAGTCAAAGTTGGCTTTCTTTCAAGCAAAAATCACCTCGAGAAAGCGAAAGAACTTCATCCAATGCTTGATAAACGGGGATGTTCATGCGACATCGCATGCTGAGAAGGAGGGGCTGGTGCATGAGAATTTTGAGCAACTGTCGAGAAAGAAGAGGCCACGGACGAGAACACTCAACTGGGCGAAGTTAACTATCCCAACGCTAGAAAACTATGGCCTTGATAACCCTTTCTCGGAGGTGGAGGTGTGGGCGGCTGTTTGTGCATCGCCAGCAGAGAAGGCGCTAGGCCCGAACGAATTCAACGACGCTTTCTTCAGAGCATGCTGGCACACAACAGAAGATGATATTAGGGCAGTGTTCAATAGTTTTCATAATTTGTCGGGTGGGGATTTCAACTTCATCAACAAGGCGCTGATTGTCCTGTTGCCAAAGAAGAACGAGGCCAGCCAGTTGGGAGACTTCTGACCCATCAGTCTGATTCACTCCATGGCGAAGCTCATTGCCAAGGTGCTCTCTACCAGGTTGGCTGCGGTTATCGAGCAGATTATTTTGTCGGCACAGAGCACTTTCCAGAAGCGCAAGGGGATACATGAAAGCTTTTTGCTAGTTCAAAACACGGTCAAACTATTACATAAGAAGAAGAATCCAGCCATACTCATGAAGTTGGACATTGAATGGGCATTTGATAGTGTCTCATGGGAATCCCTATTGGAGCTGATGCAAAGGATGGGCTTTCTGGCAAGGTGGAGAGACTGGATAACAATGCTACTAGCAACATCATCATCGTCCTGCATGTTAAAGGGAGTGGAGGGCGCAAAAGTGCAGAACAGACGACGGCTACGGCAGGGAGACCCACTGTCCTCGCTGCTGTTCATCCTTGCTATTGATCCACTCCATAGACTAATTGAGCAGACCCACTTTCCCATGACCGGGCCACTGTCGACTAGCGCGGGCCGGCTGCGCGTCAGCCTTTATGCGGATGATGCTGTGCTCTTCATCAACCCACAAAGACAGGAGGTGGACACGATCATGGAGATTTTGTAGGGGTTCGGTGATGCTTCGGGGCTACACCTGAACCGCACTAAATCCTCGATGGCACCGATCCACTGCACCGAGGCCGAGCTGGAGCATGTTCTACAGAATTTTGGAGGTAAAATAGTGAGCTTCCCCATTCGCTACCTCGGTATCCCAATCATCTTGGGTAGGATTAGACTAGTGCATCTCCAGTATATCCTAGATAGGGTTAGGTCTAGACTTGCTGGCTAGAAGGGCAGGCTCATTACTCTGGTTGGCCGACGCATGCTGGTCCGCTGCGTGCTCTTGGCGCTCCTGGAGTTCACGATCACTGTACTGCAAGCATCGGCAAAGTTATTCAAGGACATGGACAAAGCAAGGAGAAGGTTCCTGTGGGCACAGGATGATGAGATCTCAAGCAGTAGATGCAAGGTCAGCTGGCGTGTAGTCACGTCGTCGGTGGACCGTGCTGGCCTCGGCATGCCGGACCTACTGCGCTTTGCTCGTGCACTTCGGCTGCGGTGGCTTTGGGTGACCTGGAGGTAGCGAGACAGGCCGCGGGTGTGCACTGGAACACCGTGTGACGAGAAGGATTGGGAGATCTTCCACTTGGCGATGGCGGTCACTATTCATAGCGGCGAGCAGGCACAATTCTGGAACTGCCGCTGGTTGGGAGAGCATGCTCTTTGCCACGACGTTCCGGCCCTTTTCGTGTGTTCCATCAGGAAGAATAGAACCATGGCAGCTGCATTACTTCAAGATAGATGGATTAGGGACCTCAGGAATGGCAACATCGCCTCTATCATGCCACAGTTTCTAGGCTTGCTACGCCACCAGCATCGCCTTGAAGGCTTGGGTTGCAGATGAGATCAAGTGGACGGTGGGGGGAGGGCCCGACTACTCCGCATGATCGGCCTACAACATACAGTTCGCTGATCATCCACACACGAGGCACAAAGAGTTCATATGGAAGACCTAGGCGCCGGGAAACTTGAAGATGTTTTGTTGGCTGCTGCACCACAACTGGTTGTGGTGCAATGACCGGCTGCAATGTCGTGGTTGAGAAAATGGATACTTCTGTGCGCTATGTAGAAGAAACCTCGAGAATTGCACCTTTTCTGGGAGTGCCCTTTCTATACAAAAATATGGGCTAGAGTAGCAGAGTGGAGGGGTTGCAAGGCTTTGGCGCCGACCACACGCGCCGAAGGAAGATCGACGACTCAAATCAACAAGAAAGTATCATCGGCAGCAGTAGGAGAATCCAAGGGCATAAAACCAATGATAATTTTGACCCTCTCGCGCATTTGGTTGCAGAATAATGGATGCACTTTCAGAGGAAAGTCATCAAACGAGGGGGAAGTGATAACCGAGATTAGAAGCGATCTGGAGCAATGGCGACTAGCCGGAGCAACATTTTTGGCCCCCCGTTAGGGGATCCACCGTGAGAAATTACCAAGGCGTAGTCTTTTTGGGTGGGCTGACAGCTTAGCTGTTTGTTGCCCCTCTTACGGCCCCAATGTTTAGGCCATCTCTTGTTTTGCGCTCGGCACTTGCACAGGCAAAACCTTTTTGTAATATCACTCTCCTAAATCAATTGAATGCCAGCAAGGCTGGATCTTTCAAAAAAAACTTCATATTCCTGGATATCGGGCATCTCTTCCTTGGTGACCGTCACAGTGAAGCCTCTCTTGTTCGGCTATGACTCTGGGATGGAGGTTGGTGAACCTGCCCGCACGATCCGTTCTTGAGTTCTCGAAGGGGCGGTTTAGCAGAGCGGGCTGACCGGCTGAGGTTCTGGAGGAGCTACAGGCGGGAGGTTCTAGCATTATTGCCCTCCTTCTTTGGTGATGAAGCATGTGGGTGCTAGAGAAGAGACAGTGATGCCAGGTTGGTCACAGGGGGCGCCATCCTTGAAGCAACGTGGAATTATCTTGCAACCATTTCATCCTAAATGAAAATCATGGTTAAATTTTTAACAAGACGTATAACTTTTTGGAACTGTAAACTCCGTGTAGTATAGCTTCACAATGTTAGCAAGACACATGGCTTTTTGGAATTGGAATTAAATTTCCCTTTGCGAATGGTCATGCATGCACAACAAATTGTTGTTTGAAAAGGTATAGTGCATTAAAGGCGCAAAAATTCTCCATTGAAAAGTAAATGCATCTCTGTTGCAGTAGATATGATTACTCCAATATCCTTACCAAAAAGTGTTGTATTCTTTAATTTTGGCCCTTGAAAATGTGGCAACTCAACAAAACATTCAGTCAAATGATTCCATCATCAACAATCATTTAAAAGAAATGTTACACTTTTTTGTCTTACTTTTTAACATCTAAAAGGGACATTACATTGTTTTTGTGCAAATGCTTTACACGAAGAAGATGAGGAAATACAGACTGTGAGGCCAATTAGAACTTTACCTCTGCCACACATCAGGCATGACTCTGTATGACATTACTTTGATATAGTTTGTCAATATAACCTGCTGGAGTTACTTGGGAAGAATTCTGTTTCCAATGGACCTTATGCCATCAAAATCCTCATAGCATTAGATCAACTGTAGAATAATCCTAAAACCTGTCTTTACGATACGAGGTCAGAACCAGAACCACCAAGAAGTACTCGTGATGATATCTTGCAGCCCCTGAAACAATGCGTTCTCATGATAAGTTGAGTAGCAGAAGTGCGTCTAGGCCCATGATGGACAAAGACTCTCAGGCAGTGGGTCGTGTGCGGCAACACGATAGCTTGTGAGCGCTCTCCCCTAATCCTGAAACATAGCAGCATCCATCAGAGGAGCTCATGGCAGTGGCGCGTGGGCGCGAGAGGATCTACAGCCAATAGCTCATATGTGACAACTTTGATGAGAACTGGATGGAGTACGGCGGAGTTGAGGCAAATGGCTCTCATGCGATGTTTTAGAAGCCCAAATAACCCCGGCCTAATCGGGCGATTAAAATGGTCATCAACGGGAGTGAGGTTATGTTTAAGACATGTGGGTCCCACTTGGCAGTGCATCTAGTTACGGACCCCACTTGGAAGTGCATCAGGTGAAACGTGTCCCCGTGCCTGTCTATGCCCCTAGTTTGCTCCCTCCTCTTTGTTCCCGGCGGTGAGCGGGCCGGAGACGGTGGCGGAGCTTTTGTTCTTGGTGACAAGAGCGGTGGAGCTTTTATTCTCGGCGACAGCGGAGGCTGTGGTGAGTGAATCCGGAACCCTTGTGCAGCCCCTCCCTCCCTCCCCGTGACGAGTTAGATCTCACTAAATCGCCTCTGTTTCCCTCTATGTTTTGGTGGGCTCGATTTGATCCAGATTGGGGTGGGGTGGAGGGGGGTTGAAGGCGATGGAGCCGCCAAAGACAACAACATTGACTAGGTAAACCCTTAACCGTGCATCCATTCCAACCTATGCGATTTGTGCCTCATCTGCTTCTGCTAGCTCACACTGGCCACCATTGACAAACATGGGCGATGGTGCTCGGACCTTCAAATTCACTATCAAATTCTTTACTTCTAAGGCAAAGCTAGGTGATGGTAGCATGTGTGATACAGAGAGAGATACAACTGTGAAATGGGAGATTGAATTTGCAGAGATTGATCCACAATAACTATAGAGCATGGAAGAGAAGGCCATGAACAATGTGGTGGAAAAACTTGGGGAGAGAATTTTTTGGGGTCCAGAGCAAGAAGTAGCATTGTTACAGTTTGATAATTGGAAAGGCGAGTATGTGAGAATTGAGGATGGCGAAGATATGGTTGATGAAATCGATCAACAAAATGGTTGGGCAACCAAAAGGACTACGTTTCATGCAAAGATCGTTGATCTTCAATCAGATTCTAAGGTTGGCTATGTGCCCTCAAAGTTGGCTTCACAGATGGTAGATGATGATTGGGCTTGAGAGAGGCAGATAATTTCCATGTGTACAGGTGAAGTGACAATATTACTTTAGGTGGCTGATGCAAATGCACAAGAGGGCTCTGATGGTGTTGCAAGGGTTCTTTCTGTTGATTGGAATTTAGTAGAATTAAATGACCCAACTGATTTAGTCATTGCACCAATGGATGACATTGAGATGGCCAATTTGTTTGGCATTCCGGTAGATGATGAAGATAAGGAGGAGAAGGATGGTGAATCTAGTATGGTACTGATGCTAACAGAGATATACATGAAGATGTGGATGGAGAGCTGATGGAAGATGCTACAGATGATGTAGATGATTGATACGTCTCCAACGTATCTATAATTTTTGATGATGTCATGCTATTATATTATCTGTTTTGGATGGTCTATATGCATTAATATGGTATTTTATACTATCTTGGGACTAACCTATTAATCTAGAGCCAAGTGCCAGTTTCTATTTTTGTCCTTGTTTTTTGAGTTTTGCAGATATGGAATATTAACCGGAGTCCAAATGGAATAAAATCTTCAGAAGGAATTTTTCTGGAAGGAAACAAGTCGATCAAGCTTGGAGTGCACGTCAGGGGAGGTGCTAGGGCGCCACAAGCTTGCTAGGCGCGGCCCCCCTGGCCACGCCTAGCAGGCTTGTCGCCTCCTGGAAGGTCTCCTAACCATAATTATTGACCTATAAATACCCAAATATTCCCGCAACATCAAAAAGAGCAACACAAATACTTTTCCGCTGCCGGAAGCCTCCATTCCCGAGAGATCCAATCTTGGAGCCTTTTCCGGTAATCTGTCGGAGGGGGTTTCGATCAGGGAGGGCATCTGCATCAACTCCATTGCCCCTCCGATGATGCGTGAGTAGTCCATGACAGACCTACGGGTCCACAAATAGTATCTAGATGTCTTCTTCTCTCTCTTTGATATTCAATAACATGTTCTTCATGATCTTCATGGAGATCTATCCGATGTAATCCTCTTTCGTGGTGTGTTTGTCAAGATCCGATGAATTGTGAGTTTATGTTCAGATTATCTATGAATCTCCTCTGAATTCTTATTTGCATGATTTCATATCCTTGCAAGTCTCTTCGAGTTATTGGTTTGTTTTGGCCAACTAGATTGGTAATTCTTGCAATAGGAGAAGTGCTTGGTTTTGGGTTCAATCTTGTGGTGTCCTCACCTAGTGACATAGTAGGGGTAGCGAGGCACGTATTTTATTGTTGCCATCAAGGGTAACAAGATGGTGTTTTCATCATATTGCTTGAGTTTATTCCTCTACATCATGTCATCTTTCTTAATGCGTTACACTATTCTTCATGAACTTAATACTCTAGATGTAGACAGGAGTCGGTCGATGTGTGGAGTAATAGTAGTAGATACAGAATCGTTTCGGGGAACTTATTACGGACGTGATGCCTATATGCATGATCATTGCCTTGGATAACTAAACAATTATTCGCTTTTCTATCAATTACTTGATAGTAACTTGTTTACCCACAATGATATTTGCCTTCAAGAGAGAAGCCTCTAGTGAAACCTATGGCCCCCGGGTCTATTTTCCGTCATATACTTTCAGATGTATAAAACAAAAAACCTAAAAATATCTTGCTGCAATTTATTTACCTTTTACTTTCCGCGCTCGTTTACATCTATCTCTTTCAGATCTAATCCTTGCAAATAACCGTGAAGGGATTGACAACCCCTTTATAGTGTTGGGTGCAAGAGTTTGATTGTTTGTGTAGGTGCATCCATTGGTGACTTGCTTCTTCCTCCTACTGGATTGATACCTTGGTTCTCAAAAATTGAGGAAATACTTATTTACTTCTCTGCATCACCCTTTCCTCTGCAAGGTAAAACCAACGCAAGGTAAAGAGGTAGCAAGAAGGATTTATGGCGCCGTTGCCGGGGAGGATCCATAGCAAGTCAAGACAAGATCTCTCCCGTCAACTTGCAGATTTCTAGCGCCGTTGCCGGGGAGGATACATATCAAGCCTACCAAGTACCCATCACAAACTCATCTCTTGCATTTACATTATTTGCCAGTTGCCTCTCGTTTTCCTCTCCCTCACTTCACCAATTTTCCGTTTTATTCGCCCTCTCTATCTCGTTTCCCTTTTTCTCGTCAGATCTTTTGTTTGCTTGTGAGGCCATGTGCCTTCTATTTTCTTGCATATTCTCTTGCTAAAAATATATTTATATGGATCCTCATGCACTCGATAATCTTTTCTATGATGAACCAATTGCTAGTGAGTTGAGTGCACTTGATTATCTCTATGAAGTTTTGCTTTAAAATCATGAAATTTTTGATGAAGTGTTGAAAGAAGAAAATTATAAAGTGATTCATGATATCTCCTTGAATGAAAAGCATGATTGCCATGTTGTTAGTATGAATTCTCTGAATAACCATGATGCTATTGATATGCAAAACCACAAGCTTGGGAATGCTATGCTTGATGAAGATGATATTTTTTGTTCCCCAAGTTTTGGTGATGACATGTATGCTATAATTGATAATGAAAAGAATGCTTTGTGTGATAGTTATACTGTGAGATTCCTTCATGATGCTACTGAAAATTACTATGAGAGAGGAACATACGCTTTTACATGTTGCAATCATATCAAGTTTCCTCTTATGTGTTCAAAGTTTTGAAGTTATGCTTGTTTTGCCTTCCTATGATAGTTGATTTTTGTTCCCATAATTTGTTTGGTCACAAAATCCCTAAGCATAGGAAGTGGGTTAGACTTAAATATACTTACCATGTGATTCATGATGTTCCTATTGTTGCAAATAGGAATTATGTGCTCGTAGATTTCATTCTTCTTTATATAGATTGCAATTCTACATGTCCTATTATTCTTGATAGACCTTTCCTTATTACGATTGGTGCAATTATTGACATGAAAGAAGGAAACATTAGATTACAGTTTTAATAAAGGAAAGGCATGGAACACTTTCCTCGAAAAAATAAGATTGCCTTATGAATCTATTATGAGAGCTACTTTCGGATTGCATACCAAAGATGACAATATCTAGATCTATTGCGTTTTGCCTAGCTAGGGGCGTTAAACAATAGCGCTTGTTGGGAGGCAACCCAATTTTATTTTGTGTTCTATTATTGCTTCTGTTTTTGAGTGTTTCCCACATTATTAATCCTGTAATAATTGTGTTTTGGTGTTTTAATAAGTGTTTGAGCCAAGTAAAACCTTTGGGGTGATCTATGGTAGTTGTTGATTTGATCTTGCTGGAAAACAGAAACTTTTGCGCTCAGTACAAGAATTTTCCAGATTTTTAAGAGAGTCTAATTGATCTGAAATTTTTACATAGGATTTATATATAAATTTCCCAGGCTGTACTAATGTTTCATAATTTTTTGAGTTATATAAGAATACGAAGTTTCCAGATTGCTATAGACTGTTTGTTTTTGACAGATTCTATTTTCATTGAGCTGTTTGCCTATTTTTATGAATCTATGGGTTGTATCATGCGGTATGAGCCATGGATATGTTATATTACTATAGCTATAAAACCAATATAATTAAATAATAAGTTCACAACATTACCTAAAGTGGTTATTTATTTTCTTATACTAACGAATCTCACGAGTTTTCTGTTAAGTTTTGTGTTGTGAAGTTTTCAAGTTTTGGGTAAAGATTTGATGGACTATGGAATGAGGAGTGAAAAGATCCTAATATTGGGGATTCCCAAGGCACCCCAAGTAATATTAAAGGATGTCAAAAATCCTAAGATTGGGGATGTCCCGGAAGGCATCCCCTCTTTCGTCTTCAATCCATCGGTAAATTTACTTGAGGCTATATTTTTATTCACTACATGATATGTGTTTTGCTTGGAGTGTCTTGTATGATATGAGTATTTGCTTTTTAGTTTGCCACAATAATCCTTGCTGCACACATCTTTTGAGATAGACACATTGAATCGTGAATTTATTAGAATGCTCTATATGCTTCACTTACATCTTTTGAGTTGGGGGCAATTTTGCTCTATGTGCTTCACTTATATGTTTTAGAGCACAGTGGTGTTTGCATTTTATAGAAATAGTTGAACTCTCGTACCTCACTTATATTATTTTTAGAGTCTCTAGAACAGAATGGTAATTGGTCTAGGTTATGAATTTAGTCCTAATATGATAGGCATCCAAGAGGGATATAATAAAAACTTCCATGTTAAGTGCATTGAGTATTTATGAGAAGTTTGATTCCTTGCATAAAGTTTTGAGATATAAAGATGGTAATGTTAAGAGACATGTTAGGAAGCAAATTGTGATTTGGTAAAAATACTTGCGTAAAGGTTTGTGATTCCCGTAGCATGCACGTATGGTGAACCATTATGTATGGAAGTCGGAGCATGACTTGTTTATAGATTGTCGGCCTTTGTGTGAGGGTCGGGGGCGCGTGATGGTTAACTCCTATCAACATCCCCCCTAGAAGCATGCGTTTAATGCTTTGTTTCAATGACGGATAGACTTTTGCAATAAGTATGTGAGTTCATGGATTATACGCACTCTCACCCTTCCACTTTTGCTAGCCTCTCCATTACCGTGCAACTTTCTCCGGTACACCATATACCTTCCTCAAAACAGCCACCATATACCTTCCTCAAAACAGCCACCATACCTACCTATTATGGCATTTCCATAGCCGTTCCGAGATATATTGCCATGCAACTTCCACCGTTTCCTTTTATGACATGCACCATCACTTCCATATTGCATATAGAGTCATATTTTGTAATAGGTATCGAGTTGTAATTTTCCTTTTGAGTTGTAAGTATATAAAAGTGTGATGATTTTCATTAATAGAGCATGTCTCGTGTGAGGAAAGGATGATGGAAGCTATGATTCCCTTACTAGTAGGGATGAGAGTCCGTACTTTATAAAAATGAATATAGAGGCCTTAGATGCCCACAATTTTTTTTGAAAAAATGAGAGAAAAGAGAGAAGGGACATTGCTACTATGTTTTCCACACTTGTGCTTCAAAGTAGCACCATGACCTTCATGATAGAGAGTCTCCTATTTTGTCACTTTCATATAGCTAGTGGAAATTTTTCTTCATGGTGCACGTCCACTTAGTTTCTTTTTGAGATTTCATACACTTATAGCTCTAGTGCATCCGTTGCATGGCAATGCCTACTCACTCACATTGATATCTATTGATGGGCATGTCCATAGCCCGTTGATATGCCTAGTTGATGTGAGATTATCTTCTCCCTTTCCTTGACAACCTCCACCATATTCTATTCCACCTATAGTGCTATATCCATGGCTTGCGCTAATGTATTGCGTGAGAATTGAAAAAGTTTGAGAAAATAAAGGTGTGAAAACAATTGCTTGACTTTTCATCGGGGTTGTACATGATATAAATACTTTGTGTGGGGAAGATGGAGCATAACCAGACCATATGATATTGTAGGGATAACTTCCTTTTGCCATTATATTTTGAAGAGATACGATTGCTTTCCTAGTATGCTTGAAATGTTATTGTTTCTATATCAATATTAAGATTTTGTTTTGAGTCTTACAGATCTGAATATTCATGCCACAATAAAGAATATTACATGGATAAATATGTTAGGTAGCACTCCACATCAAAAATTCTGTTTTTATCACTTACCTACTCGAGGACGAGCAGGAGTTAATCTTGGGGATGTTGATACGTCTCCAACGTATCTATAATTTTTGATGATGTCATGCTATTATATTATCTGTTTTGGACGTTTTATATGCATTAATATGCTATTTCATATTATTTTTGGGACTAACCTATTAATCTAGAGCCAAGTGCCAGTTTCTATTTTTTCCTTGTTTTTGAGTTTTGCAGATATGGAATATTGAACAGAGTCCAAATGGAATAAAACCTTCAAAAGGAATTTTTCTCGAAGGAAACAAGTCGATCAAGCTTGGAGTGCACGTTAGGGGAGGTGCGAGGGTGCCACAAGCATACTAGGCGTGGCCCCCCTGGCGGCACCTAGCAGGCTTGTCGCCTCCTCGCAGGTCTCCTAACCCTAATTCTTGGTCTATAAATACCCAAATATTCCTGCAACATCAAAAAGAGCAACGCAAATACTTTCCCGCCGCCGGAAGCCTCCGTTCCTGAGAGATCCAATCTTGGAGCCTTTTCCGGTAATCTGCCAGAGGGGGTTTCGATCACGGAGGGCATCTACATCAACTCCATTACCTCTCCGATGATGCGTGAGTAGTCCACCACAGACCTATGGGTCCATAGCTAGTAGCTAGATGGCTTCTTCTCTCACTCTCTCTTTGATCTTCAATACCATGTTCTTCATGATCTTCATGGAGATCTATCCGATGTAATCCTCTTTTGCCATGTGTTTGTCAAGATCCGATGAATTGTGAGTTTATGTCCAGATTATCCATGAATCTTATTTGAATCTCCTCTGAATTCTTATTTGCATGATTTCATATCCTTGCAAGTCTCTTTGAGTTATTGGTTTGGTTTGGCCAACTAGATTGGTAATTCTTGCAATAGGAGGAGTGCTTTATTTTGGGTTCAATCTTGCGGTGTCCTCACCCAGTGACATAGTAGGGGTAGCAATGCACGTATTGTATTGTTGCCATCAAGGGAAATGGGATGGGTTTTTCATCGTATTGCTTGAGTTTATCCCTCTACATCATTTCATCTTTCTTAATGCGTTACTCTGTTCTTCATGAACTTAATACTCTAGATGCAGGTAGGAGTCGGTCGATGTGTGCAGTAATAGTAGTAGATGCAGAATCGTTTCGGTCAACTTGTCATAGACATGATGCCTATATGCATGATCATTGCCTTGGATAACTACATGATTATTCGCTTTTCTTCCAATTGTGACGGGGGGATGACCCCCGGGGGGCCTCAAACGCCCCTAATGCTCCGGCTTAACTACGGGTGGGAGGGCAGGCCTCCTTCGAGGAGCCGACTGGGCTATCCCTCGCCGGGTCCTGTCCCCCACCCGGCACCGACGTGCCGACCACTCGTTCTCCAACCATGATGCGCCAGCCGGCTTGGGCCTCTTCGCCCGGCTCCTTCCGCAAGCCGGCCGGGCATTGGATGCCCCTGAAGGGCTCTGCGCGGCGACAGTGGGCCCCGTCCCATCAAGGGTCGGCGCCCGCATGGCCACAGTGGCCCCTATCCCGTCGGGGGTCTGCGCCCGCATGGCCACAGTGGCCTCTCGCCGCTGTTGGACAGCGACCAGGCCTCCAACAGTGGCGGCCTGCCCCCAACCACTGCAATACCTGCCCCGGCATGGCTACAGGACAGCCGGCCGACCGCTGACTTCGGCCGACCGCCGCAAGACGACGCCGCCCTTGGGACCCCTTGCCGCGAGGTGACCGGGCTCGGGGCCCGCGACGACGAGATCCAAGCTGGTGGCCCTCGCAGCCGGCCATAGTGGCTGCCGGCAGGGTCCCCCCACGACCATTCTATTCATATTGTAAGCCGGGGGGTTGGCCTATAAAACCCCCCGGCCCTCCCCATGCAGGGGGATGGCGCCCACGCAGACAGAGAAGAACACCCGCGTAGCACCCCTCCTAGGATCTCATCGAGCCGGAGCCCTGAGCTCTCACCTCGATTCGCACAGCTCAAGGAGCACCTTTGTAAACTTTGTCATCAGCCCAACGAAGCCTAGCAGGAGTAGGGGTTTTACCTCCCACGGAGGGCCCTGAACCTGGGTACACCGCGTGCCAGTCACCGTTCGTGCCCAACCCCGTTCCCGGAGTCCACCGGCGTCCTTTCGGCCCCCCTCGACAAGCCTACCCATGGCATCTGCCGTGAAAAAACCACGACAGTTGGCGCCCACCGTGAGGCCCTCCGCGGCGCCGGCCGGAGTTACGCTCCGGGCGGGGCCCTTCACCACCTCCCCCGGCCGCCCCGTGTCCGGGCGGAGCTGCTTGCTCGTGGGACTTGCTCTGGCAGGTCCTATGGGCGGCATGGCCGGCCCCTCTGACGAGCGCCCCGGCCACAACCTCACGCTCGACGACGACGCGCTCGCCGGGCCGTTCAACAAGCTCAGCCTTGCCGGTGAGGCGCCGACCGACGAGTACCCTAGCGGGGTGCTCAACTACACCGATCCCCTTGCGTCCGTAGGCGCTCTCGCCAACGGCGACGCGATCGGCTCCCACGCCCGCGCGGGAGTAATGGTCGCTGCCTCCTCCACCACTTCGGACCGCGTGCGGGCGACTGAGGCCGGCGTGGCTGCCGCCCGCGCCGGCACCTCCGACCCTCTCGCCGCCACCCTCTGGGGTCTCGGCACCCCCATCAGCACTACGGCGGATCCCGCCACCGCCAGGGCCGAGCTGGAGGTGGCCCGCCGCCAGCTGTTCGAAGATGCCAGCGCCCTCGTTGCCGAGCGGCGCTGGATGGAGGCCGCGCAGCGGGAGTACAACTCCGCGTATGGCCTCATCCCGGCTGGCCCCGAGCCCAGCTAGCGTGGCGCCGTGCGAGAACGCGGCCGCGCGGTCGCTGAGATCCTAGGCGGCCGCCTCCCAGTCTACGACACCCTCGCCGCCAACCTACGCGCCGCAAAGGTTGCCTACGAGGACCTGGCGACCTTGGAGGGCGAGGAGCGGGCCGCACGCGAGCGACACATCAAGGACCTCATCGACACTGCCAACGCGCAGCAGGTCGCCCTCACTCCCGGAGGGGCCGTCTCCGAATTCCCCCGCCCCGAGGGCGAGGGCTCTGTAGCGGTTGACCTTCGGCAGGCTCAGCACTCCAGCACCCCTCGTCCCTCGGGCCGGAACGCCCGGTGTAGAAACGCTCAGCGTCCCCCGTCGCGTGGGAACGAACAGCCGGCTGTGAATAGCCGGCGCAGCAATCGCCCGGCTGGCAGCCGCCGATTCGACGAGGCGCCGGCCGGCGAAAGCCGGCGCAGCCGCGAACACACCCCGCCCCCGCGGCAAGAACCGGCGCGGTCTGTCCCGCCGGCCGCCCGGCCTGAGCTTGCGGCCCGGCTCGGTCCGCGTGTTCCCCACAGCGACAACGACGCCCGGCTCCGCCTTGACCGGCTGGCGCAGTCGGCCCTCCTTGAGGAGGAGGGTCCGATTGGCCCGGCCTGCTTCGGCCCACGAATCCGCAACAAGCCATTCCCACCCGGCTTCACGCTCCCCCGCGACACCCCGAAGTACACCGAGACCGCCAAGCCGGAGGACTGGCTGGTGGACTACACCACCGCCGTCGGCATCGCCAGAGGCAACAAGCGCGTAGCCGTTCGCTACCTCCCCCTGATGCTACTTGGCTCTGCCCGCACCTGGCTGAATAGCTTGGCTGCCGGCAGTGTCAACACCTTGACGGACTTCGAGGAAGCCTTCGTCCGCAACTTCACCGGCACGTACAAGCGACCCGGTCACCCACGCGAGCTCGCCATGTGCGTCCAGGGCCCGGACGAGCCCCTCCGCGACTACCTCACGCGGCTGGACCGAGCTCCGCAACTCCTGCGAGGGTGTGCACGAGGTGCAGGCCATCCAATACTTCATCGAGGGCTGTCGCGACGACACGCACCTCAAGCACAAGCTCTTGTGCTTCGAGCCAACCTCCCTGGCGGACTTAATGGCCATAGCAGACAAATATGCCACGGCCGATTCCTCCATGAGGATGAAGGCCAAGGCACCAGCCAAGCCGGCTCCGGCTCCGGCCAAGCCGGCCGCCGACAACCAGCAATATCCCAACAGCAAACGCAAGAACGACCAGCCCGATCCCCGATACGGGAGCCGGCTTGTCGCCTCCATCGAGGAGGAGCAGCTGGCTGGCCAGGCCTCCGGTAAGCGCCAGAGCAACGGCAAGGCCGCCTGGCAGCCCAAGCTGACTTTCGAGCAGCTGTTGGACCTCCCCTGCAGGAAGCACTTCGGTGCCACGTCGGCCACGCACACGCTCCGGCAGTGCAGCTTCTCACAGTGCCTGGCTCGGGGGGACGGCCTCCCGGCTCCTCCCGCGCCGCCAGCCCGTGGGCCGGCTCCGGCCCAGGTTCTGCCTCCGGCCCCCCAGCCGGCCCATGTGGCCCCGGCCCTGGCTCGAAACGACGGCCGGCTGCTGGACCAATACCCTGAGCCCGACGGCTGCTACGTCGTCTTCACGAGTGAAGAGACGGACAAACACACCCGACGCCCGCTCCACCGTGAGGTGAACGCCACCGCGCCCGTGACTCCCCAGTTCATGCACTGGTCCGAGAAGCCGGTCACCTGGAGCCGGGCGGACCATCCGGCCGTGATGCCAGACTCGGGCAGCTACGCCCTCGTCCTCGACCCCACCATCACCTCTGAGAAGCGCTCCTGCCGCTTCTCGCGGGTGCTGGTCGACGGTGGCAGCAGCATCAACATCCTCTACCTTGACACGCTGCTCAAGCTAGGACTCAAGGTGGAGGACCTGAAGGCAAGCCGGACCGTGTTCCACAGCATCGTCCTAGGCAAGTCCTGCACCCCCCTCGGCAAGATCCGGCTCGACGTCCTCTTCGGCGACGCCATCCACTTCCGCCGTGAGCCGATCTGGTTCGAGGTGGCGGACCTGAGCAGCCCCTACCACGCTCTGCTGGGCCGGCCCGCGCTGGTCAAGTTCATGGCGGTTCCCCACTACGCATACCTCAAGCTCAAGATGTCGGGCCCCAAGGGCATCATCACCGTCGCCGGCAAGTACCAGACGTCCATGGCGTGTGCGCGCGATGGCAGCCGGCTGGCCCAGGCCCTGGAGATAGCGGAGGAGAAGCGGCAGCTCGACCGGCTGGTGGCCCTCGCCTCCGCCCAGCCGGCCGTGCCGGCTCCTCCATCCCAGTCCGTCAGTGAGGGCTCTTTTCAGCCGTCCTGGGACACCAAGCAAGTGCCGCTCGATCCGGCCAACCCCACCCAGTGCGTGACCATCGGTTCGCGCCTCGACAGCAAATAGGAAAGCGAGCTCGTCGACTTCCTCCGTGAGAACCGGGACATTTTTGCATGGTCCCCCAAAGACATGCCAGGTGTCCCGAGGAAGTTCGCCGAGCACAAACTGCACGTCCGGCCGGATGCGAAGCCGGTCAAGCAACCATTGTGCCGCTTCTCTGAGGAGAAGCGGCATAGCATCGGAGAAGAGATCGCCCGGCTGCTCGCAGCCGGCTTCATCATGTAAGTTTTCCACCCAGACTGGCTGGCCAACCCAGTCTTGGTACTGAAGAAGAACAACACTTGGCGCATGTGTATCGACTACACGATCCTGAACAAGGCGTGCCCGAAGGACCCGTTCGCCCTGCCATGGATCGATCAGGTCATCGACTCCACGGCCGGCTATGACCTGCTGTCCTTCCTGGACGCCTACTCCGGCTACCACCAGATCAAGCTGGACCCAGAGGACCGGCTCAAGACCTCCTTCATCACGCCCTTCAGGGCCTACTGCTACATCACCATGTCCTTCAGCCTGAAGAACGTAGGCGCCACCTTCCAGCGCTGCATGCAGAAGTGCCTCCTGCCTCAGATAGGCAGGAACGTCCATGTCTACATCGACGACATCGTCGTCAAATCCAAGAAGCACTTTAGCCTCCTCGACGACCTCCGGGAGACGTTCGCCAACCTGCGCGAATACAAGATCAAGCTCAACCTGGAGAAGTGCGTTTTCGGCGTCCCTACCGGACAACTTCTGGGTTTCTTCCTGTCTGCGCACGGCATCGAAGCCAACCCCGAGAAGATCTGGGCGATCGAGCGCATGCCAAAGCCGGTCGGGCTTCGCGATGTTCAGAAGTTCACCGGCTGCCTCGCCTCCCTCGGCCGTTTCATCAGCCGGCTCGGCGAAAAGGCCCTACCCCTCTACATTCTCCTGCGCAAGTCGGCCTTGGTCGAGCCAGGCCGAGACCTCTCGAAGAAGCCGGCCCTGTTCGACTGGCCCGACGAGGCGGACGCGATGTTCCGCGACCTCAAAAGAGCTCTCACCAGCGCGCCCGTCCTGGCCGCGCCGGCTGAGAAGGAGCCCCTGCTTGCATACATCACGGCCACCACATGCGTCGTCAGCGTCGTTCTGGTGGTGGACCGGCCGGAGGAAGGCAGGGCGCTGCCGACGCAGCGCCCGGTCTACTACCTCAGCGAGGTCCTCTCCGCTTCCAAGCAGAACTACCCCCACTACCAGAAGATGTGCTACAGTGTTTACTTCGCCACCCAGAAGCTGAAGCATTACTTCCAAGAGCACGTCGTCACCGTCGTGAGCACAGCGCCGTTAGGTGAGATCATGGCCGGCCGGGATGCCACCGGCCGGATAGCCAAATGGGCCATCGCCATGGCCGACTACGAGATCCGGTACCAGCCGCGCACCACCATCAAGTCCCAGGCGATGGCCGACTTCCTCGTCGACTGGGCCGAGACCCAGTTCGTGCCGCCTCCACCCGACTCCATGCACTGGCGCATGCATTTCGACGGCTCGAAGATGAGGACCGGTTTGGGTGCCGGCATCGTCCTCTCCTCCCCGAAAGGTGATCAGCTCAAGTACACCCTCCAGATTCATTTCGCCGCCTCCAACAATGTGGCTGAGTATGAAGCCCTCGTCCACGGCCTCCGGCTCGACAAGGAGATTGGCATCCGGCGAATATTGTGCTTCGGCGATTCCGACCTCGTTGTCCAGCAGGTCTCTGGCGAGTGGGACGCCAGAGATGCCAACATGGCCAGCTACCGCTTCCTCGTCCAACAGCTCACCGGCTCCTTCGAGGGCTGTGAGTTCCATCACGTCCCCCGAGCGGATAACAAGGCGGCCGACACGCTGGCCAAAATCGGCTCCACTCGGCAAGCCCTTCCTGCCGGTGTCTCCCTCGAGTGGTTGCTGAAGCCCTCGATCAAGCCGTCTCCTGAGTCGGAGTCCATCTTCATACCGACGGACGCTGCCGGCCTCGCCGTCGCGCCGGCTGCCATGCTGGCCCCATTGATCGCGGTCGCGCCGGCTGCCACTGCTAGCTAGCCGGTCCCGCCGGCACCCGACGCCGTCATGACGATGGTCGATCTTCCCGCTGCCACTTCAGCCCCGGAGGCTGGCGTGCCGGCCTCGGGGGCTGCCACCTCCGACGTCCCGCTCGAGCCCGGGCCGGCTCCTGTCTCGGCCCCCTCGTGGGCTCAGCCCATCCTGGCATTCCTCGAGCGCGGCGGGCTCCCCTCGGACGAGGCCACCGCAAGGCAAATCCAGCATCGGGCCTCGGCCTACGGCAACATCAACCACGAGCTCGTTCACCGCAGCACCACCGACGTTTTCCAACGCTCCGTCAAGCTGGAGAAGGGGCTGGAGATCCTCCTCGACATCCACCAAGGCGAGTGCGGGCACCATGCCGCCTCCAGGTCCTTGGTGGCGAAAGCGTTCCACCACTGTTTCTATTGGCCGACTGCCCTCGAGGCGGCCAAGGATTTGGTCGACAAGTGTGAGGGCTGCCAACGCTTCCGCGCGTAGAGCCACCTGCTCGCTTCCGCTCTCCAGACCATCCCCCTCTCGTGGCCTTTCGCCATCTGGGGGCTGGATATGGTGGGACGCTTCAAGACCGCCCGCGGCGGCATCACGCACCTGTTGGTCGCCGTCGACAAGTTCACCAAGTGGATCGAGGCACGGCCCATCAAGAAACTGGACGGCCCCACTGCCGTCCGGTTCATCGAAGACATCACGGTTCGCTACGGCGTCCCCCATAGCATCATCACCGACAATGGAACGAACTTCGCCAAGGGCACGCTGGCGCGTTTCTGCTCACGGCAGGGCATCCGGCTCGACCTGGCGTCTGTCGCCCACCCCCAATACAACGGCCAGGTCAAAAGGGCGAACGACCTGTTCTTGGGCGGCATCAAACCCCGGCTCGTCACGCCGCTGGTCCGGTCGGCCGGCTGCTGGGTCGAGGAGCTCCCGGCCGTCCTACGGAGCCTCCGGACCATGCCCAACCGGTCGACCGGCTTCACCCCTTTCTTTCTCGTCTACGGGTCCGAGGCGATCATCCCCACCGACATCGAGTTCGATTCGCCTCGGGTCGCCCTGTATACCGAGAAGGACGCAAGAGAGGTGAGGGAGGAAGGCGTCGACCTCCTCGAAGAAGCCCGCGAGCTAGCTTTGAGCCGGACGGCAATCTATCAGCAAAAACTCCAGCACTACCACAGCAAGCGGATCCGGCCGCTTTCCTTCCGCGAAGGAGACTTGGTGCTCAGGCGGGTTCAGCGGACGGCCGACCAGCACAGGTTGTCCTCCCCATGGGAGGGCCCGTTCATCGTCAGCCAGGCGTTGCACAACAACGCTTACTACCTGATAGACGCCCAGAAGCCGCAGAAGCGCAAGAGAGACGCGTCTGGAGAAGAAACAGAACGCCCGTGGAACGCGGCACTCCTCCGCCCCTTTTACTGCTAAAAAGCCAGTGTATGTACCCTGTACTTTGGCCCCTTCGGGCCCGTGAATGAAACGAGGGACCTCAAGCCGGCGCTTGAGGCACTCCCCTTCTCAATTTCTTCGAGCTCTTTCCTGCTACCTAAGACCCGGGCCCGGCTCGCGGTCCCGGGGGCTCGCCCGGCTCCTCTCCGAGGCGGACGGACAAGTGTGGCAAGCAGCCCTTCGCCTCCCCCGCCCTAACTAGCCACAGACCGGCCCCCGGCTGTTCGGCTGAAGGGACCGCGGTGTACGAAGGCGTTTCCCACACAAAGGTCCGCCAAGGCACGGTTGCCGGGCCAGCCCAGCAACGCTACGTCTCCCCCCGTGGCCGGCCTCTGCCGGCTCGACCTAGTCCCAGCTGGTTGACTCTAAGAGCCCGCTACCTTTCCTTAAGGGTGAAGTCCCGTCCCTGTCCCAGACCGGCCCCCGGCTAGCTGGCAGGCGGGGCAGAGGCCGGAAGGAATTCTAGCTCGCGCAAGCAAGTCGACAGGCAAAGGACGAAAGTTGAGCCGGCACGCACTCCTTTTTTCATCTCCAATAAATAAAACTTCGGTTGAATAAAGCAAAAGGCCCACGGCCGCAAGTTCATTACAATACGTTTCAAATACACCCCCAGTGGGTGGAACTCTAGCACTAAAAGTAAAATGCAGACGAAAGTATACAAGGAGGAAGCAAGGGCGATCTTGAGCCATCTAGCCTCCGGCACCGGCGCCTCCAAGGCCGGCTGCGTTCATGCCGGCGGCGCGGGCGCCTTTGAGGCCGGCGTTTCCGGCGCGGCCGAGGTAGAGGCCCCCGCGTCGTCACCCGGCTCGGACGGAGCGTAGTCCTCGGTGTCAGACCCGTCATCGACCGTCTCGCAATCGCTCCCCACCGGGTCGTCGAGGGCGAGGCCGTACGAGTCCTCCGGGATGACTACGCCGTCTGCGCCGCGCTCTAGGATGTATTCGTCCCACGCGGCGAAGGACGCAACCTTGCTCGCCCGCATCTGCAGCTCGTCCACCATCGTCGACAGTTCCACCTCGGTGCCGGCACGCTGGGCCGTGAGCAGCCCCAGGTCAAGCCCGGGGTACCACGACCTGGCAACTCGGAGTGCCATCTCCGCGCCGGCACGCGCCGCGGAAGCCCTCTAGGCGTTCACCCGCGCAGTCCCAGCGTCCAACCACCGGGCAAGCCGGGACAGGGAGCATGGATTCACGGCCTGGGGCCAGAGGGCCCGGACCAGCGCTAGGCCGGCCTTCCGGAGCTTCGTCAGGTGGCGGATGACAAGCTCCAGACGCGCTTCGGCCGCCACCGCCACCTCTTCCAATGTCCAAGGGGCGCCCGGCTTGATAACCTCTCCCGGGCCCGGCGGTCCTCACGGTCGGACTCGACGGCCGCCTCGGCGCTCTCTTGGGTATCGGGGAAGAGCGCTGGGACGAGGCAGGAAGTAATAAGGGGAGAAGGAGATGCACCAAAAGGAAAATAGGAAAAAAAGGGCCGGGGACTTACGGCGTAGCATCCGGTCCACCCCATGGCTTTGCTCCGTCAGGTTCGCCTCCTGGTCCGCCGCTTCCTGGCGGAGGCGCTCAACTTCTTCCTCAGCTGCGTGCCTCTCCTTGTGTGCCTTCGTCAGCTCGGCGTCCTGGGCCTCCAGCTTATCCCGGAGCACCTTCTCCCGCTCCTCCGCCTCCCGGTCCGCCAGCTCCCGGCCGTGGGCCTCCTCAAGTTTCTTCCGGTCCGCCCTCATCCCGTCCACCCTCTCGCGGAACTTGCGGCACTCCGCCGCCATGACGTCCCGCTCCCCAATGGCTCGGACCACCTGCCCGCGGAGGCCTACCAACTCTCTGTGGGCGGCTGCGCGGAAGGAACGAGATCAAGGTCAGAAGAGAAGAATGATAAGGGAGCTGGCCTGGGGCTGCCGGCTTGACCCTCGGGGGCTCCCCCCCGCCAGAAACACAAGGACACTTACCTTGCTGGTCGGCGGTCGCGGCGGCGAGCCGGCTCTCCGCCCCCGGTACAACCCCAGCAGGGTGTTGTAAGCCTCCGCCCAGCGGTCGTGGGCCTCCTGCAAAAACAAAGAGAGAGACACTGCTTTAGGGTCGACCCGCCTGCTGCCCAGCCGGCTCGAGCCTCGGGGGCTACACCCAGTGGGTGCGCTGGCGCGCCCCCACTGGAAAAAGAAACGAAGCAAGAAAAAATCAGGCGCTTACCGCAACCGCCCTCTCCAGGCTGACCAGCCGCTCGCTGGCGGCCCAGGCGTCCTCCATTGCCTGGGCACGGCAGGCCGCGAAGGACCCCACGACGGCGGCCACCGCGGTCCCTATGGCGCTCGCCGGCTCCCGGCCGTCGCCCACGGCTGCTGCGGCCGGCCCCGTCCGCGGGCCCTCCTTCGTGGGCGATGACGATGGTCCCGGCCCCAGTCGTCGTCATCGTCCCGGGGGCCGACGACGACGAGCTCGCCGCGGCCGCCTCCTCGGCGACTGTGGCCCCCGCCTCGGCCTCTCCACCACCGGTGCCCCCCGGCCGGCTCGCGTCCGGTGCCGGCACGTTGCGGGCCGGCATGCTGGAGACCGGCGCCCCCGTGGCCGGTGTCTCCGACGCCGTTGCTCCTGCGGCCGGCACTCCCGTTGTCGACACCTCCGTCGCCGGCGTGCCCATGGCCGGCACCTCCTGCGTCGGCGCCTCCAAGTCCACCACAACCGCGCTCGGCGGCACGACACTCGCATTCGGTGGCGCGTCGCACGACGCCGACGGCGCGTCGGTCCCGGCCGGCTAGGCGGTCCTCCCTCGCCAAGTCCCCCGCGACTTCCCCGCCGTCGCCCGCGGGCCGGTCGGGGCCACGGCTGCCCGATGGTGTCCCCTCTGGACTGCAGGGGAACGGTTCCCATGTTTGGCCGGCGGCCTGCCCACCGGCCGCCCCTGCCTTCGCCGCCACCTCCTCCCACCGGCGGGGTTCCTTCTCCCGCAGCTCCCGCTCGACCTTGTCGAGGTCGAGCCACGCCCGGCGCTCCATCTCCTCAAACCAACGACAACGGCGTCGTTTCCGTCGTCCCACCACCCGGCTTTCCATCCAGCGAGCGTGCCTCCCTGATGGCGACAGGGCATTAGATGAGGCGGGAGGAGGTGAAACCAAGATCCGAATTAACAAGAGTTTGAAGACTTACCCGATCGCGATTGGCACCGCCCGCCTTGAGGGTCCGGTCGGGTTTCCCCTCTGCCTTTTGCTCCTCCCGGCGCGGCTACCGCCCCGTTGCGCGGCGGCCGCGCGCTTGGGCGCCGGCTTGGGGCAGCCGGTCCTTTCCCCTTGTCTGTCGCGGCCGGGTTGTTGGCGCTTCGTGGCCGGTGCCCTCGCGGCGCTGTGACTTCTCCCTCCGAGAATTTCGTCGAGTCTTCCGCAGCACGGGACGGCTCCAGCTCAACATCGTCGTCGGGCCAATCCATTAATGGCGCCCGGAGCAAGGACTCACCCGGCGGCTCGGCCTCGTCGTCTTCCTCCTCCTCCGCCTCTTCGTCGCCCGCCTCTGCCTCGCCGGCTTGCTTAGTGGCGGCCGGCTCTACGTCGACATGGTCATCGATCTCCTCCGGGTCGGACTCCATCTAGTCCGGTGCCGGCCTCGCGTAGTCCTGCAGGAGCGCGAACCTCTGCAGGCATGCCAGGCGGCGCTGTTAGTCCAAAGGGAGAACTGCGGTCCGGCGATTGCAGAAAGGAGGTGGAGCCGGCTGATTCACTTACCCGCGGTGCCGGGTGACTCCGGGTGTAAGGGATCTTCCCCCACTACCACTCCCCCACCTTCATCTTCGCCGTCGACACGGCGTTGACCTTCTCCGCCACGCTAATTGCCTTCAGCTCCTTGGTGGAGATCCGGCAGGGGTCGTGGCGCCCTCCCATCTGGCATATAAGATGCGGCCGGTGCTGCATCGACAGCACCCGGCACGCCATCATCGCCGCCAGCAGGTCCGCGGCCGTGAGGCCCTCCGTCCCGATCAGCTCGCGGAGGCGGACCTGGAGCCGGTCGACCGTCTCCGGTGCTGTGGAGGGCGTTGCTCGCCAGTTCTGCATGGCGGTCGGTGGATGGTTGGCGAAGTCCGGGAGGTTGATCGCCTACGGCTTCACATTCTTCACATAGAAGAACCCCCACTGCCATCGCTTCACCGACTCGTGCAGCGGGAGTTTGGGGAAGCCGGTCCCCTGCCGGACCTGAATGGAGGCGCCCCCGCAGGCAGTCATCTTCATCCTCTGCGTCGACGGATCCTTCGCCGTCTGCCGCTTGAAATAGAAGAGCCGGCACCAAAAGTCCAGCCTGGGCTCGACCCCTAGGTACCCCTCACAGAGCACGACGAACGCCGCCAGCTGCAGGACGGCGTTGGGGGCGAGGTGATGCGGCTGCAGCCCGAAGTGCGTCAGGAAGCGCCAGAAGAACGCGCTCGCCGATAGCCCCAGCCCACGGTGGAAGTGGTCGGCTAAGACCACGACCTCGCCCGGCCGCGGCCTGGGGGAGTTCTTTGCCCCCGGAGGGTGGGCCTCCAAGAACTCCGCCGCCGGGAGTTTGCGGCGCACGCGGAGGTACTCGATGAAGGTGTCGTCGACGTTGCTGCCATCCCAAGCGCCCTTGGTCACCACTTCCATGGCGGCGGCGCAGGCGTGTGGCGGCGGTGCGGGGATTGACCGACGGTCTCTTCTCCTCACAACTGCGGGCGGCAGCGCGAGCCCGCTGTTCCTCTCGAGCTTTTCCCTTCCTTTCTCTCTCTCTCTCTCTCGGCGAGGGGGACGGGGAGGAGGCGCGGAGCGATAGAGGCGAGGGGAGTGAACAGGCCTCTCCCTCTCGCCTCCCCTACCAATTTATACCCCTGCGGGCGGCGGGGGTGGGGGCACCCCTCGCTCCCCCGACCCCCACGATTCCCGATGCGCACGTGGCAGGCATCATGGCGCCCCGGAATGCCAAACGTCTGCCCACCATGCGCGGAATCGGCGCGGGCGTTCGGCTCCACGGTTGTGGCGGCCCCCGCTTGGTTGCCAACCGTCGCCTGGCCCGCCTGACCTTCTGGGTGCTCCCTGCACTCGGGTGCACTTCAAGCCGGCGAGGCCCGCCGTGTCTCGACGCCGGGCCTCCCCGGCTTCGGGGACTACTGATGGGGGGATGACCCCCGGGGGGCCTCAAACACCCTAATGCTCCGGCTAAACGCCCTAAACACCCGGGCTTGCTCCTTCGAGGAGCCGGCTGGGCTATCCCCCGCCGGGTCCTGTCCCCCAACCGGCACCGACATGCCGGCCACTCCTTCTCCAACCACGATGCGTCGGACGGCTTGGGCCTCTCCACCCAGCTCCTTCCGCAAGCCGGCCGGGCATTGGATGCCCCTGACGGGCTCTGCGCGGCGACAGTGGACCCCATCCCATCGAGGGTCGGCGCCCGCATGGCCACAGTGGCCCCTATCCCGTCGGGGTTCAGCGCCCTCATGGCCACAGTGGCCTCTCGCCGCTGTTGGATGGCGACCAGGACTCCAACAGTGGCGGCCTGCCCCCAACCACTCCACTACCTGCCCCGGCATGGCTACAGGACAGCCGGCCAGCCGCTGACTTCGGCCGACCGCCGCAAGACGCCGCCGCCCTTGGGACCCCTTGCCGCGAGATGACCGGGCTCGGGGCCCGCCACGACGAGATCCAAGCTGGTGGCCCCCGCAGCCGGCCGTAGTGGCTGCCGGCAGGGTCCCCCCATGACCATTCTATTCATATTGTAAGCCGGGAGGTTGGCCTATAAAATCCCCCGGCCCTCCCATGCAGGGGGGATGGCGCCCACGCAGACAGAGAAGAACACCCGCGTAGCACCCCTCCTAGGATCTCATCGAGCCGGAGCCCTGAGCTCTCACCTCGATTCGCATAGCTCAAGGAGCACCTTTGTAACCTTTGTCATCAGCCCAACAAAGCCTAGCAGGAGTAGGGGTTTTACCTCCCACAGAGGGCCCTGAACCTTGGTATACCGCGTGCTAGTCACCGTTCGTGCCCAACCCCGTTCTCGGAGTCCACCGACGTCCTTTTGGCCCCCCTCGACAAGCCTACCCATGGCATCTGCCGTGACAAAACCATGACAGTTGGCGCCCACCATGGGGCCCTCCGCGGCACCGGCCGGAGTTACGCTCCGGGCGGGGCCCTTCACCACCTCCCCCGGCCGCCCCGCGTCCGGGCGGAGCTGCTTGCTCGTAGGACTTGCTCTGGCAGATCCTACGGGCGGCATAGCCGGCCCCTCTGACGAGCACCCCGGCCACAACCTCACGCTCGACGACGACGCACTCGCCGGGCTGTTCAGCAAGCTCAGCCTCGCCGGTGAGGCGCCGGCCGACGGGTACCCTAGCGGGGTGCTCGACTTCACTGATCCCCCTGCGTCCGTAGGCGCTCTCACCAACGGCGACGCGATCGGCTCCCACGCCCGCGCGAGAGTAATGGTCGCTGCCTCCTCCACCACTTCGGGCCGCGTGCGGGCGACTGAGGCCGGCGTGGGTGCCGCCCGTGCCGGCACCTCCGACCCTCTCGCCACCACCCTCTGGGGTCTCGGCACCCCCATCACCACTACGGCGGATCCTGCGGCCGCCAGGGCCGAGCTGGAGGCGGCCCGCCGCCAGCTATTCGAAGATGCCAGCGCCCTCGTTGCCGAGCAGCGCCGGATGGAGGCCACGCAGAGGGAGTACAACTCCGTGTATGGCCTCACCCCGACAGGCCCCGAGCCCAGCCGGCGTGGCGCCATGCGAGAACGCGGCCGCATGGTCGTCGAGATCCTAGGCGGCCGCCTCCCAGTCTACGACACCCCCGCCGCCAACCTGCGCGCCGCCAAGGTTGCCTACAAGGACCTGGCGACCTTGGAGGGCAAGGAGCGGGCCGCACGCGAGCGACACATCAAAGACCTCATCGACACTGCCAACGCGCAGCAGGTCGCCCTCACTCCTGGAGGGGCCGTCTCCCAATTCCCCCGCCCCGAGGGCGAGGGCTCTGGAGCGGTTGACCTTCGGCAGGCTCAGCACTCCAGCACCCCTCGTCCCTCGGGACGGAACGCCCGGGGGAGCAACGCTCAGCGTCCCCCGTTGCATGGGAACAAATAGCCGGCGCAGCAATCGCCCGGCTGGCAGCCGCCGATTCGACGAGGCGCCGGCCGGCGGAAGCCGGCGCAGCCGCAAACACACCCCTCCCCCGCGGCAAGAACCGGCCCGGTCCGTCCCACCGGCCGTCCGGCCTTAGCTTGCGGCCCAGCTCGGTCCGCGTGTTCCCCACAGCGACAACGACGCCCGGCTCCGCCTTGACCGGCTGGCGCAGTCGGCCCTCCTCGAGGAGGAGGGTCCGATTGGCCCGGCCTGCTTCGGCCCACGAATCCGCAACGAGCCATTCCCACCCGGCTTCACGCTCCCCCGCGACACCTCGAAGTACACCGGGACCGCCAAGCCGGAGGACTGGCTGGTGGACTACACCACCGCCGTCGGCATCGCCAGAGGCAACAAGCGCATAGCCGTTCGCTACGTCCCCCTGATGCTACTTGGCTCTGCCCGCACCTGGCTGAATAGCTTGGCTACCGGCAGTGTCAACACCTGGACGGACTTCGAGGAAGCCTTCGTCCGCAACTTCACCGGCACGTACAAGCGACCCGGTCGCCCACGCGAGCTCGCCATGTGCATCCATTGGTGACTTGCATGTTCCTCCTACTGGATTGATACCTTGGTTCAAAAACTGAGGGAAATACTTATCTACTTCGCTGCATCACCCTTTCCTCTTCAAGGTAAAACCAACGCAAGCTCAAGAGGTAGCAATGATGCACATGATGACGAGTTGGTAAATGTCTATGACAAGGAAAACCATGTTATTGTAGTAGGTAAGTTTTTCCCAAACATGCATGAGTTTAGGATGTGTTTCAAGACTTATGCAGTCAAACATGAGTTTGATGCCAAGACTAAGTGGACTGATAGAAAGAAGTTTTATGCATGACGTAGAGGTTTTGATGGAAGTGTGAAGCCTTGCAAGTGGTACATATCTGCTAGAGCCAACCAGATGGAAGTACCATTAGGGTCAATCAAATCCCACACCAACATACTTGTATTAAAAGTTCATAGAGAGTATCAACCATGACATCACAACTTTGGATTGCAGAAAATATCACTCCTATTTTAGCGAAGAAACCAAATACTACTGCAAAGAAACTTAAAGTAGACTTGGAAAAGCACTACCCCATTAAGGTGAAGTATAACATAGTGTGGAAGGCAAAACAAAGGGCAATGAAACAATTATATGGTGACTAGGCAAAAACTTTTAGGATGCTTTATAATTTCAAAGCAGAGGTGGAGAAGAGGTCACCTGGCAGTGTTGTAGAGATAGATACTGAGGTAACATAGGATGGAAGAGTCCTTTTCTATAAGTTTTTTATGGCTTTAAATCCTTGCATCGATGGCTTCAAGGCAGGGTGTCATCCATATTTGAGCATAGATTCATCATTTTTGACTAGCAAGTGGAATGGTCAATTGGTAGCTTGCAATTCTTTAGATGGACACAACTGGATGTTCCCTATTGCTATTGGATTGTTTCAGTCAAAGACAGAGGCCTCATGGACATGGTTCATGATGCAGTTGAAAAGATGCATAGGTCCCTGTCACCTTTGGCAGTCCACAAAGATGCATGCAAAGGGCTAGAAAACGCAGTCAAGAATGTTTTTCCCCATTGTGAGCAGAGGGAGTGCTTCGGCCATATGTGGATGAATTTGATCAAAAAATTTAGAGGGGAAGAATTTGGTCGCATGTGGCTAGTGGCAAGATCTTACACTAAACAGACATATTCGTATCATCTTGGTAAGATAATGAGAGCATGATGTGAGTTTGGTCCATGGGTGAACACCTACCATTCTCTATTATGGTACAGGTCAGGATTCAACACTGCCATCAAGTGTGATCATATCAACAACAACTTGGTAGAAAGTTTTAACAACAAGGTGAAGCAGTTAAAAAACTTGCCTGTGCATGATATGGTTGACCAAATGAGGATCATGATCATGCACTTGTAGGAATTGAGAAGAAGGATTGGTGATTGTCTGCAAGGGGATAAGCTTCCTGCAGTGGTACAACAGGTGGTCAAGAAGACAAGAAATCTTACACATTTATCTGTTGAAAAATCTTCTGTGTGGGGTGCTGAAGTTAGAGATACCAAAACTGGTAGAAGCCATGTTGTTAACACTGAAATCCATGATTGCACATGTTTGGAGTGGTATTTACATGAATATTACTCAGTAGCCAGATTCAAGGCCGCATATGCAACTCCAATTCCAGCACTTACATATCAGTCTCAGTGGCTGAAGTGGAAACTGAATTTTCCATGTGTCCTCCCCTAACAAAAAGAAAGGATGGCATGCCTAAAGAGAGTAGATTCAAGGCATGGTTTGAGAAAGGTGGGAGTAGTAAAAGAGGGAAGGGAAAGAAGGATGTAAAACCAAAAAGGTCCCAAAAAGGTAACAAAATACATGCAAGTTGTGCCAGGAACTTGGGCACCAAGTTGGATCTACCGAATGTTGTTACACTCCTGAAAGGCCAAAGTATATGGGCTAATGTTTGCGATATTTACTATTTGGCTGCATTTTCAATTACTAACCAATTGACATGCTTTGTTTTTTAGGAGGAAGCGTGCAGGTGAGCCCCTTGTTGTTGAAGATTGCTGGCCAAAGAAAAAGGCAGGAGGCAATGGTTGTAGAAAAAAGAGAAGTTTTGCTGAAACAATGCACATTGAACCAGACTTGGATGGTGTGGTGAAAAATAAGCAAGACTTAGATGTGCTGCTGCAAAATGAGCAAGATATGGATGTTCAGGTGCCAATTGAAGATATGGGTACTTCTGAAGATATTCCAACTGATGTTGTGCAAGCTGAGCCTATATTGGAAGTTGAGTTGCCAACTGATGATATTCCAGCTGATGTGGTGCCAACTGAGCCTATATTGGAACTTGTCTTGCCAAGTGATGATATTTTCCCGATGATATTGTAGTTGTTGTGGTGCGAAATGTAGCTGCTAGTCTAGGCAGGCCTGTTCCAGGCAGTCGAGTGAAGAAAACCAAGAGCTTGAGTGAACTGGGTGTTGTAGAATAAAAAACAAGCACTGGTAAAAATAAGAAGAAATCGAGCAGTAAGAGGAAGCTGAAGTGAAAATTTGTTCAAACTAGTGTATCGATACTATGCTATAGAAATAAAACCTTGCATGAATTTGTGTAATGGTATTTTTACCTTGATATGATATGTATTTGTGTAATAGAATTCAGCTTTGAGACAAAATTCAAATTTGATCCAAAATTCAAATTTGAAGTTATTTGGTATATGCTATTGGTGTTACAATGATTTCTGGACAATTATGCATGTTAAGTGATTAATCGGAGTACTTTCATTATGTGAAACTCTAGACATGAAAAATGTGCTCCAAATGAGCTCCAAACCCCCTCCACAGCCCCATTTGTAAGCAAGTTTTCCGACCTTCTCTAAATGAGACAAAAAGGAAACTTGGCATCTAGTGTGTGTATATAAGAGTCCATCCTCATATGGGAGCGCTTCGATAGAGTATGACATACTTAAAACTAAACCATAGCTTACTTCTCTTGAAAACCCTACAACCTCATTCTTGATAGCCATCTTTTGTGAAGGTTTTTACATGAAAAACTCCATAGTCCAAGTTGCTTATTTTTCCTAGCAACTTAGTCACATAGAACGATGATTGGCACAAGTTTTTTTTTTGATTTTTTTGAATTAGTTATTCTCAACCCTAGCCCTTGAAAACCTCTCAAGACCCCTCAAAACCCCATCAAAACCTCTCAAAACCCCGCACTAGTCCGGACCGTTGGATCGCCGTGAATGGACGGTCTAGATCGTGCACTAGGGATAGGTCAGCGATCCGCAGGCTGCACTATGATTGTTAGCGTTCTGGACCATCAGATGCATGTGAACTGAAGCAACGGTCTGGATCAGGCGCCATGTCACAGATCCGCGGGCTTCGCTTTTATTGGCTGGTCTTTTGGCACCATTTATTTTGTATGGGATAAGATTGAGAAGGCCTTCCAGGCGTTGTTGGGCTTAATTAAATGCGCCCCACCCATTGGACCGTTGGACATTGGGGGTGACCGAGCCTGAAAAGCTCCCGCGCGGGACGCCTTCACAACTCTCGACGTTGCATGCATGCGTGCACATCCCTCGTAGCGTTGGTTGGTTGCCGCCCTTGCAGCATTACCAAAGTTTCATGCATGCGCTACGCCATCGAGCACGCCCGACCTTCGCATATAGGCTATTTCTACTGGATGTCCGACCGTTGCAGTAGGCACGCAGAAGCTCACTTCTTGACGCGTTTTAATGGCTCTTGTGCGATAACGACTGTTGGTATGCCATGGCAAGGCGTGTGTACATAGTCGATGTGACGTTAGCGGTTTCACATGCCAGTACTACCACGATGGAGGGGACTAGGGGCATCTACGTCTCCCTCTTCTTCGTCTCCTACCCTATCTGCTATTTAAGCACACCCAAGATTAGGCATCTCACTCTCACTCTTATTCATCTGCTACCCCATCTGCCAACTCTGACCGTTTTTCATCTCCTACCCCATCTGCCCATCCCGCCCCTTATTCACTACAAGCCAAAGCAAAGATGCAGTTCGAGATGACCTACCGTATGCCGCCCACCATCCTTGAGATGCTCCACCCTGCCAATGTCCAGGTGGAGAACACCCTACGGGAGTGGGCGATCTCGAGGTGGAGGGGTGCAAGGCAGCTAACCGAGTACTTCCTCACCTCCGGCTACCGCCACCTCCCTAGGGGGTTCTCCGGTGATGTTTCAGGTGGAAGACATCACTAACAATGGCCATCCTATCGGGCTTATCGTGAGGTTCACCAAGTTCTTCGATGCCAACCACCTCCTCGATCGTGTTTTTGGTGTCACCACGTACAACATCTTCATGGATTTTGACAACATCTTCCTCACTATTGGCAGCATGCACACCCTCCCGTACCGCACCGACGATGACGAGTGAAGGAGTTGGCCTTGGAGCAAGGGAGCGGTCGTGTGGTTTTAGGGTTATCTTATCTAAGTGTTGTGTATTATCTTATCTATGTCATGTGTTTATCTTATCTATGTCATGTTGGGTTGATCTATCTATATAAGTTGTAACAACACTATCTATGTCGTGCTTGGGTTGATCTATCTGGTTGATGTAATATCTAGTGCATGCAATGCTACTATTTATGTACTATATTGATGTTCTATCCAGTTCATATATGTTGTGCTTGATGTTCTATCTAGTTCATCTTCATGTATGTTGTGCTTGATGTTCTATCTAGTTGATCTATGTGTCACTAATAAAAATAATATCCCACTATGCCAAAAAATCATATATATGCTTGTTGTATTTAGGAATGCATGTATCTAGGTCAGTACCAATGTTGCACGTCTCCTTCTTTCTCTGATCTAGTAGGACTTAGTAGGGTCACCCTAGCTAGTAGGTGTTTGTTGAGCACCGAGAGCTTTTTAAATTGGTTCTAATCCAACCGGTAGATAAAACTAGAGTTGGGAAAGGTTTCTCTCTCAATGACTTTTGGCAACTAATTTAGTTCATGTAAGCATGTAACTAATTTCATGGAACCGTAGACATGCATAAAAACAATCAGAAAACAATGGGCAATAGTGGACAAACAACAAATATGTAAATAAAAAATTCACAATCAATACATGTGTTCACGCGGCCATGCATGAATGGATCTATCTATCCTCCTTAAAAATGTGTCACAATTAATGTAATGCATAAAAATACATACATGTATAGATTTATAATTGTGTATAAAAAATGATCCAACATAGAATTTAGTGCACAACCTTTTTTATCCAAGCAACATGGGTCCACCAAGCGGGTGGGCATGGTTTCTATTTGGGCCTGCTCTTTCTCACAGCCCTCATCAACCCACGACCCGATAACATTTTTTGTTTGACCATGAACTCTGCACCTGCACTTTGTTAACTAAATAATTGCTACACTTTATGAATTGCTGAATTTTATTCATCAATTGCTGCATTTTAACCAAGTTTTATTTCACACGAATTCAGCTAGAACTATAACTACTAGCTAGAACTGTAACTCAGAGCATCATTACAAGAATTCAGGCAAGTTTTGGTTCACACAAATTCAAATTCAGCTAACAAATGATCCATGACTAACTTAAACTACTAGCTAGACACAATAACTAAAACTAGGACCCCTCAAACTAGCTTGACCCAATAACAGAAACTATGACCCCTGAAACTAGCTTGACACACTAACTGAAACTCTAATAATTTCAAGCGATTGATGAACATCAAGTAAAAGAAACCATAGCAATGACACAACAATAAAATGCTCTAGCCATCAGATTTACTTGGTGCTTCACATTGATCAGCTGCTTTAGTTGGTTGCCCATTTTCTTCAATTCACACTTCAGTTCAGCACTGTCCATCATGGGACTGGCTCTGTCCACCAAATGGGGGTCGTGTTCCACAGCAAGCTGCCACCCAAAATTCAGCTCTTGGGTCGGTGCCCCCCTAATTCAACCTCTCAATGTACTCATCGAGCCACTGGAAATACCAACGTTTCTTCAGAACCTAAAAAACGGGGGTAGGCGGCGCATGAACCATAGATCCACCGCCCAAATTCGACGAAAAGAGAAATAAATCGGGAAAATTAGACCATACGATGGTGAAGTACACAAATCTAACCTGCCCCGGTTGTGGCCTGCTCAAGCATTTCACAAACTCGCGCCCACGATTGCCATTTTCTTCCTTCACACAAGTCAAACGCTTCAGAGGTTCCATGTGCTGGCATCTGGGGCATCTTGTCAACGACACTGGACCGTACTTCGTCCACTGGCGGGAGGCCGAAGTCGAGCTAGACATCACTCGTCGGCGGCACGCTTCGTTGCCGGAGAAGAGTAATAAGAAGGTGGGGAAAGGAAAGGGGAAGGCAAAACAATGGGGGACGGGCTGGCTCGGGCTCGTGGCTGGTTCGTGTGGGGGCACGCTGATGTGCAATGGCCATGCTTATGTGGCTAAGTTGTGGGTCTCGCACGCATGCGAGTAAGTGGTGGGTCCCATGTTAATGTCGACAACTGGTGGGTCCCACGTGTCATAACTCAAATCCGTAACCCCTTGTGTTTTGCATTTTATGGTTAAACAGAGCCATGTCGCATTGCAGCTAAAGTTTGACTCAAGGATGTTGCACGAGAGCAATTTTCCTCAACTATGTCTCACTCCTTCTATTTCATATCAAAGGTGTCACACATGAGTTATTGTCCCGAGGATCTATGACCTAGAGAAATTTTGACCTGGATGCAGATGCAAAAAACGGCAACCCTGAGGTGGCTCTAGGGAAGATGAGGGGGAGGAAAGGATAAAACATAGCGACGACAACCATGGTCGTCTAGGCCTACTCGGGAGGTATGCGTTGACGTGGGAGAGGAAGGGCATTGTGGAATACAAACACCTAGGTGAAAACGGTCCATAAAAATGGTAAAAAGGGGAATGAGGTGGGGGTTCGACATAACAAAAATCGGGAAGGGGCGTTCAATCGATAGGATGCTACGGGTACAAACGAACGACTTACGAACTGTGCAATTAGCAGTAGAGATATGGATAATCTCAAGTTATGTCATTTTCATATGCTACTGGGAATCACTATTTCATCATTATATACTTGGATTGTATATTCTGGTGACGGGGTTCCTCAAATGCCCAAGGTCTTCCTCAGCAAGCAAGTTGGATGCACAGCCCGCTTAGCTTCAGTTGAAATTTCATACACTTATAGGTCCAGTGCATGATTTGCATGACAATCCCTACTCGTTGCATTGACATCTATAAATGGCCATCTCCATAGCCCGTTGATACGCCTAGTTGCTGTGAGATTATCTTGTCCACTTTTACCCCTTTGATATCTACCACCATATTCTATTCCACCCTTATGCTATGTCCACGGTTCACACTCATGTATTGCGTGAAGAATAAAATGTTGATGCAGTTTGAAAAAGTATGATCCAGTTGCGTGACTTGGACACCGTGGTGCTTGACATTTGTATTAATGTGGTGAAGACGGAGCCATGCCTTGCTAATATTATAAGATGAATGGGGGTAAACATTCTTTTAGGATCGTATTCTTTGAAAGATTGATGATTTTGTTGCTTGTGCTTATAAGTATTAATATGTTAATGTCTGTTAATTAATTGTTTCTCAATGACCATACATGCAAAATATTACATATTGGGTAACATGTCACATCAAAAATTCTATTTTTATCATTTACCTACCCGAGGACGAGCAGGAATTAAGCTTCGGGATGCTTGATACATCTCCAACATATCTATAATTTTTTATTGTTCCATGCTTTTATATTATCATTCTAGATTACTTTTTGAGTAATAATTTACCACTTTATATTATTTTGAGCACTAACCTATTGACATAGTGCCCAGTGCCAGTTCTTGTTTTTTTATTTTCATGTTTACAGTACCAAACGAAGTCCAATTGCCTCGAAACATTTTTATGATTTTTTCTAGACCCAAAGAAGACCTGGAACCTTCGGTAGAAGACTGGAGGCCGCACGAGGGAGGCACAAGCCAACAGGGCACGCCCGGGGGGGTGGTCATGCCCTGATGGCTTGTCATACCTTGGTGGGTGTCCTGACACCGTTCTTTGGCCTAAAAATCCACATATATATTCCAAAAACCCTAGAGGGCATATCAAAATACTTTTTCTGCCACCACAAGTCTCCGTTCTGCCGTGATCGCATTTGGAGCTCCATTCCGACACCCTGCCGGAGGGGGATCGATCACAGAGAGCCTCTTCCTCAACCTTGATGCCCTCATGATGATGTGTGAGTAGTTTACCACTAACCTATGGGTTCGTAGTTAGTACCTAGATGTCTCTCTCTCTCTGGATCTTCGATACAAGGATCATCACATCTTCGCTTTGATCTATCCGATGTAACTCTTTTGTGCGCTGCGTTTGTTGGGATCTGATGAATTGTGGGTTTATGTTCAGATTATTCTTGAAAAGTATTTGATTCTTTTCTAAAATTATTATGATTTTTATTTGCATGATCATTATAGCTTCGTAATTCTCTTTGATCTATTGATTTTCTTTGGCCAAGTAGATTGATCTTTCTTTAGTAAGAGGGGTGCGTTGTAGTGGGTTCAACTTGACAGGTTTCCATATCCTAGTGAAAAAAGGGGACAAGATACGTATTTGTGTTGTTGCCACTAAGGATAAAACAAAGGAGTTTATTCATATTTCTTGAGTTTACTTTGTGTACGTCATGTCATCGTTCTCCATGCGTTACTTTTCTTATCATGAACTTAATACGTAGAGAGGCTATCATAGAAGCACTCTTGAAGTGGAATATAGTAATATATGCTGGCAGGAGTAGTCCTATTTGTTTTGGATGTGATTCCTATATATACATGATCATTACCATGAATATCACATAACTATGTGCTTTTCTATCAAGCCCAACAGTAATTTGTTTACCCACAGTATGCTTATTTTCATGAGAGATGCCGCTAGGAAAAACTATGGCCCCCGGGTCTATTCACTTATATATTCACAAACCTATCAGTACCTTGTTGTTCTTATTTACTTTTTATTTTAGTTTTCAATGTATAATTATCTACTATTATCTACACACTTCACTTGCTTGCAAAAAACAAGATCAAGGGGATTGACAACCCTCTTGCCCGCGTTGGGTGCAAGTTGTTTGCTCTTTTGTGTGCAGCCGCTGAAGACAGTTGTGGATTGATATTCCTATTTGTTTGATAAACCTCTATGTCAAAAATGAGGGAAATACTTACACATATTGTGCTGCAATTACCCATTCCTCTTCACGGAAAACCCAACACAGAACACAAGTATCATTGTGTAGGCTCTCTTCAAGCTTGAATAGTATATCGAGAATCTCCAAGCACAAACATATGACCTGCAAAATCAAAACGATGAGTATGAATCTAGGTTTAAGAGGATGAGCATCCGTGCTAATTTTAGGATTCCAGAGACTGGATTTTCTTACTATGATGGGATGCCTATGCCATGGAAGATGGAGGACAAGCCCATCACATCATCACTACCACCACCCAAGAAGGAAACCTGAGTATATGGGTGTGGTCACTAACAGGGTTATTACCACTATGTAGGTCAAAGCAACGGGGTTCTCTCCCCGCCTCAAGAAAAAACATGTGGCCGGCTGCCTCACGGCTGGCTAGCGCGCGAACGGCACGCACGTTGATGGCTGGCTCAGGGCCGACTGTCCGAGGAGACGGCTCGGCCCCGGCCGGCTGGGCATGAGCGGCTGCCTATAGACCGGCTCCCTCGTTGACCTCAGGATGGACAAGCTCCCGTCCCATCCCTCTGCACGCGGGTACGACAACAAGATGAGACCCCCACGATGGGCCCCAACATGGCCACAGTGACCACTAACGCACGGTCACACGTGGCTATAGTTCAGATGGTCGTGCCGCTGACCTTGGCCGACCACGACCGGGCGATGCAACAGTGCCGACACCTTTCCATCCACTCCATTACCTGCCCCGGCATGCCTACAGGGCAGCCGGCCATACCGGAGACCTCCACCGGCTAGCGCAAGATGACGCCGCTTGGGCGGCCCGTGCCGTAGCAGGTGGGCGTGGGCCAATCGTGGAGCCGGTTGGCGGGCCCCAGCGGGCGATGGGACCGCGCAGCCGATGGACCCTACGGGCGACGAGACGGCCCAAGAGGCAGGACACCCTGGCCAGCCGGAGAGGCTGGCAGCCGGGTCCCCCCACTCTGTACCTTAAGGATATTGTAAGCCAGGGGGTTTGCCTATAACAGCCCCCCCGAGCCCCCCATGCAACGGGGACGACGGATCTCACGCACTCACACCCAAGGGACACTTCCCACACATTCACCCTCGTAGCAAAGGAAGGCGAGCCAGCTTCTCCCTCTTCCACCTCTAGACAACAGCTCTAGGAGGAACCTTGTAACCATACCCATCCATCAACTAGACCAAGCAGGACTAGGGGTATTACCTCCCACGGAGGACCCTGAACCTGGGTACATCGTGTGTCACAACTGCTTGTATCTAATCCCGCTCCCGGAGCCCGTCGGCATCCTCCGGCCCCAACCACCTTCGATAAGCCTACCCATGGCATCTGTCGTGAGAGAACGACGAAAGTTGGTGCCCACCATCGGTCAGTACGCGGCACCGGCCGGAGTCACGCTCCGGGCGGGACCCTTCACCACCTCCCTCGTCCGCCGTGCGTCCAGGCGGAACCGTGGGCTCGTGGGGCTTGCCCCGGCAGGCCCTACGGGAAGTTCTATTGACCCCAGGCTTGACATAGACTCGCTCATCGAGTGCTTCGGCAGGCTGAGCCTCGCCAACGCATCGGCGACTGACGTGTACCCTCGCTAGGTGCTCATCTGCATCGACCCTCCCACGGCCGTGGGTCCTCTCATGGTCGCCAAGCCCCATGGCTCCCGCAATAGGGTGATGGTCATCACTTCCACCGCCTCGACTGGCCGAGCGCGGGCCGAGTCTGGCACCGCTGCGGCCCGCGTCGGCACCTCCGATCTGCTCGGTGCAGACCTCCGAGGCGTGAGAACCCCCATCGCTTCGATGGCGAACCCTGACATCGCCACGGCCGAGCTGGAGGCGGATCACCGCCTCCTGTTCGGGGATGCCAGTGCCCTCGTGGCCGCGCGGCACCGCATGGAGGCTGCTTAGTGGGAGTATGCTTCCTCCTATGGTCTCACCCCAGTTGGCACCGAGCCCAGTCGGCGTGGGGCTGTGCACGACCGTGGTCGCGTGGTCACCGAAATCCTGGGCGACAATATGCCCGTCTACAACACCCCCATGGCCAACTTGCGGGCCGCCTAGGTAGCCGACAAAGATCTAGCTACCTTGGAGGGCGAAGAGCGTGCCGCCCGCGAGCGCCACATCAAAGACCTCATTGACGCTGCCGACGCGCAGCAGCACCAGCTCGCGCCAGGCGGACTTGCCTCCAAAGTCCCTCGGCCCGAGGGGCGAGGGCACTAGGACTACTGGCCGTCACTCGGCTCAGCACTCCTGTTCCCCTGGTGTCTCCGGCCGGCAGGTCGAGGCAAGCAACTCTCTGCGCTCCCAGCTACCGGGTAATGAGCAGCCGCCTGTGAACAGCTGGCGCGTCAACAACCTGGCTCACAACAACCGCCGCAATGAGGCGCCGGTTGCTGGCAGCCGGCGCAGCCGCATGCACACGCCGCCTCTGCAGCACGAGCTGGGCGGTCGGTCCCGACTGTCACCCGCCCCGAACTCTCGGCCCAGCTCGGACCGCGGGTCCCTCACAACAAAAATGACGCCTGTCTCCGCATCGACCGGCTCGCACAGTCGGCCCTCCTCGAGGAGGAGGGCTCGATTGGCCCAGCGTGTTTTGGCCCTCGGATCCGCAACGAGTCGTTGCCGACCGGCTTCACGCTCCCCCGAGACACCCCAAAATACAACGGGGCCGCAAAGCCCGAGGACTGCCTCATCGACTACACCACCGCGGTCGGCATCGCCAAGGGGACCAAGCGTGTAGCCGTCTGCTACGCTCCCCTCATGCTAATCGGCTCAGCCTGCACCTGGCTGAACAGCCTAGCGGCCGGCAGCATCAACAGCTAGATGGACTTCGAGGAGGCATTCGTCCGCAACTTCACCAGCACCTACAAACGGCCGCCCGCCCCCATGAACTAGCCATGTGCGTTCAGGGGCCGGACAAGTCCCTCTGCGACTACCTCACCCGGTGGACTAAGCTCCGCAACTCCTGTGAGGGGGTGCACGAGGTACACGCGATACAGTACTTCATCGAAGGCTATCGTGATGACACTCCCCTCAAGCACAAGCTCCTGTTCTCTGAGCCGGCTACTCTAGCTGAGCTCATGACGAAGGCGGACAAGTACACCATGGCGGACTCCACCATTCGGGTCATGACGACCCCCCTCCAAGGCAACACCGACGCCGGCAGTGTCACGACCGGCTGCCGACAACCGGCAGCCGCAGAACAACAAGCGCAAGAATGACCAGCCTGACTCCTGCTACAGGAGCCGGCAGGTCACCACCATCGAGGAGTAGGAGCCGACCGCCCAGCCTTCTGATCAACGCTAGCACACCGGCAAGGTTGCCTGGCAGCCCAAGCTCATGTTCGTGCAGATGCTCAACCTCCCCTGCAAGAACCACTCTGGGGCCAATCCCTCTATGCAAACGCTTCGGTAGTGCAGCTTGTCAAAGTGTCTAGCCCAGGGACTGCCTTCCGGCTCCTCCCGTGCCGCCAGCCCGCGCGCCGGCCACGGCCCTAGCTGCCGCCCCGGCGCCAGCTCTGGCCCAAAATGACGGTCGCTTGCACAACTAGTTCCCCAACTAGGACAGTTGCTACGTCATCTTCACTAGTGAAGAGACGGACAAGCACACTCAGAGCTGGGTCCACCGTGAGGTGAATGCCACCATGCCGGCTACTCCCCAGTTCATGCACTGGTTGGAGAAGCCAGTCACCTGGAGCCAGGCAGACCACCCAGTTGTGATGCCGAGTCCTAGCAGCCACGCCCTGGTCCTCACCCCCACCATCGCCACCGAGAAACACATCTGTCGCTTCACAGGGTGCTGATTGATGGTGGCAACAGTATCAACATCTTCTACCTCGACACGTTGCGCAAGCTAGGGATGAAGTTAGAAGACCTACAAGCGATCCAAACGGTCTTACACGGCATCGTGCCGGGAAAGTCCTGCTCCCCTATCAATAAGATCAAGCTCGACGTCCTCTTCGGTGGTCCCGGTCACTTCCGCCGTGAGCCGGTATGGTTCGAGGTAGTGGATCTCAAGAGTCCCTACCACGCCCTGTTGGGCCGACTGGCCCTCGTCAAGTTCATGGCGGTCCCCCACTATGCCAACCTCAAGCTCAAGATGTCGGGTCCGAAGGGGATCATCACCATTGCCGCCAACTACAAGATGTCCATCGAGTGCGCTTGAGACGGCAGCCGGCTGGCTGAGGCCCTCGAGATAGCCGAGGAAAAGCGGCAGGTCAACCAGCTCGTGGCCCTTGTTGCCAGCCAGCCTCCCGTGACGGCTCCTCCCTCGCAATCGGTCGGCGAGGCCTCCTTCCAGCCGTCCAAGGACACCAAGCAGATCCCGCTCGACGCGGCTAACCCCGAGCAGTGCATCACCAATGGCTCCCACCTCAACAGCATATAGGTGGGCAAGCTCATCGACTTCCTCCGTGAGAATCGGGACATCTTTGCATGGTCCCCCAAAGACATGCCGGGTGTTCCGAGGAAGTTCGCCGAGCACAAGCTTCACATCCGGCTAAATGCTAAATCGGTCAAGCAACCCCTATGCTGTTTCTCCGAGGAGAAGCGTCATACTATAGGAGAAGAGATCACACGGCTGCTCGCATCCGGCTTCATCATGGGGGTTTTCTACCCGGACTGGCTGGCCAACCCAGTCCTGGTGCTGAAGAAAAACAAAACCTGGAGCATGTGCATTGACTACACCAGCCTGAACAAGGCGTGCCCCAAGGACCCGTTCGCCCTGCCGCGCATCGATCAAGTCATCGACTCCATGGCTAGCTGCGACCTGTTGTTTTTCCTGGACGCCTATTCCGGCTACCAACAGATAAAGCTAGACCTGGAGGAACAGCTCAAGACCTCCTTCATCACCCCCTTCGGGGCCTACTGCTACATCACCATGTCATTCGGCTTGAAGAATGCAGGCGCTACCTTCCAGCACTGCATGCAGAAGTGTCTCCTGCCTCAGATAGGCAGGAACGTCCACGTTTACATTGATGGCATCATCATCAAGACTAAGAAGCACTTCAGCCTCCTCGACTATCTCTAGGAGACGTCTGCGAACCTGCGCGAATACAAGATCAAGCTCAACCCAAAGAAGTGTGTCTTCGGCTTCTCGACCGACCAGCTCTTGGGTTTCTTCGTGTCCACTCGCGGCATCGAAGCCAACCAAGAGAAGATCCGCGCGATCGAGAGCATGCCCAAGCCGGACCGGCTCTACGGCGTCCAGAAGTTCACTTGTTGCCTTGCCTCGCTCAGTTGGTTCGTTAGCCGGCTAGGGGAGAAGGCCTTGCCCCTCTATGGGCTCCTTCGCAAGACGGCTCTGGTCGGTCCGGGCCACATGAAGGTGCCGGGCATGTTCGACTGGCCTGACGAGGTGGACAAGGCCTTCCGCGGCCTCAAGCAGGCCCTCACCCACCTGCCCATCTTGGCTTCGCCAGCTGAGAAGGAGCCCTTGCTCGCCTTGCAACCACGCGCGTCATCAGCGTCGTCCTGATGGTCGAGCGGCTGGAGGAGGGAAAATCCCTGCCGGTCCAGCACCCCATCTACTACCTCAGCAAGGTTCTCTCCGCCTCCAAGCAGAACTACCCCCACTACCAGAAGATGTGCTACAACATTTACTTCGCCGCCAAGAAGGTCAAGCAATACTTCTAGGAGCACACCGTCATTGTGGTGAGCATGGCCCCGCTCGGCGAGATCATGAGCGGCCGGGACTCCACCAGCCGGATCGCCAATCGGGACATCGCCTTCGCCGGTCACGAAATTCGGTACGAACCACGTACCGCCATCAAGTCGCAGGCGATGGCTGACTTCCTCGTGGACTGGGCGGAGACCGAGTTCGTGCCGCCTCCCCCAAACTCCACACATTGCCGCATGCTTTTCGACGGTTCAAAGATGAGGACCGGCCTGGGAGCCAGCATAGGCCTCTCCTCCCCGAAAGGTGACCAGCTCAAGTACACCCTCTAGATCCACTTCCCCGCCTCCAACAACGTGGCCGAGTACGAGGCCATCATCCACGGCCTCTGGCTCGCTAAGGAGATCGGCATCAGGCGCATCCTATGCTTCGACGACTCCGACCTCGTGATACATCAGGTCTTTGGCGAATGGGATGCCAGGGATGCCAACATGGCCAGCTATCGCTTCCTAGTACAGCAATTCACCGGCTCCTTTGTGGGCTGCGAGTTCCACCACATCCCGCGGGTGTACAACGAGTCATCCGATACGCTCGCAAAGATCGGCTCCACCAGGCAGGCCATCCCAGCCGACGTCTCCCTCGAGCGGCTGCTCAAACCGTCAATCAAGCCCTCCCAGGAGACATAGTCCATCTTCGTGCTGGCTGACGCTGCCGGCCCGTCAGCACATCCGGCTTCTCCCACGGCCATCTTTGTCGCTGGCTCCATCAACCTCGGCTGCCTTGCCGGCGCCGGCTCAACCGGTCCAACCGGCTGCATCCGAGGCAACCGACTTCGACGCCACGGCGGTCATGATGATGATCGACGCCCCTCCTACCGTCTCCAACTCGGGGGCTGGCAAGCCGGTCCCAGGGGCTGGCGAGCCGGTCCCGGGGACTGGCAAGCCTGTCTCGGGGGCTGATCATCTTGGCTTGGTGCCTCCCAAGACGGCCTCTGTCTCGGCTCTGTCATGGGCCCAGCCCATCCTAGCATTCCTTCTACGCGGCGAGCTCCCTCCGGACGAGGCCGTGGCAAGACAAATCCAGCGCCGGGCTCCAGCCTACAACATCATCAACCGCGAGCTCGTCCATCATAGTACCACCGATGTTTTCCAATGGTGCGTCGAGCCGGAGAAGGGTCAGGAGATCCTCCTGGACATCCACCAGGGCGAGGGCAGGCACCACGCAGCCTCCATGACCCTGGTGGCCAAGGCCTTCCGCCACTGTTTCTACTGGCCAACCTCCTTGGAAGAGGCCAAGAAGTTGGTTGACAAGTGCAAGGGCTGCCAGCGCTTCAGCACGCAGAGCCACCTGCCAGTTACGGCCCTCTAGACCATCCCCGTCTCGTGGCCCTTCACCGTCTGGGGGCTAGACATGGTGGGTCCCTTCAAGACCTCATGGCCGTCCGGCGGCTCTCCTTCCGCGAAGGGGACCTGGTGCTCAGGCGGATCCAGCGAACATCCGACCAAAGAAAGTTGTCCTCCCCATGGGAGGGCCCGTTCATCGTCAGCAAGGTGCTACACAACAACGTGTACTACCTAATAGACGCCTAGAAGACGTAGAAGCGCAAATGAGGCCTCCAACAAGGAGACGGAGCGCTCGTGGAATGCGGCGCTCCTCCACCCGTTTTACTGCTAAAAAACCAGTGTATGTATGAATATTTCCCTCTTTGGAGCTTATGAATGCAATGGGGGCCCCAGGCCGGCTCTTGGGGCACGCCCTTTTTGTTTCCATCCAAGGTTTCCTCACTTACCGGCTCCCGGACCCGGCTCCCAGGCCCGGGGGCTCTCCGGCTGGTCCTAGGCCTCCTCCCCCAAAATCGACTAAGTAGTGTGAACCAAACAAGCCCTCCCACCCCTCCTAGATACAGACCCGCTCCCGGTTGTCCGGCTGACGGGGCCTCAGGGCGGCAAAACTTGGCTCACACGAAAAATCGGTCGCAAGGGGGTAGTCGGCTAGGTCTAGCCGGACCTCCTCCTCGCCTCTGCCACTCAACTTACCCAAAAGACTCTCGTGGTTCCCAAGCTCAGAACCGGCTCCCTCGAGGCAGACTCCCTGACCCAGCTACAAGCAGGCTCCCAGCTGTCGGGCTGGCGGGGCCTAAACCAAAGGGGAAAAGGGGCCGAGCAGACAGAACCAAGGGGGCAAAAAAGGGGTAAGGGCGAGCCGACACGCATAATAAACAAGCACATTAAGCATTCAGAGCACAAGTTAAAAATAGTAGAGGCCCATGGACACGTGTTCATCACAATACACACCCAGTGGGTAGAAATGAGTCTAACATGCAGAAAAATAAAAGACAAGTAAAAACGCCCGGGGGCTTAGGATGCCGGCGCGTCACTAGTCGGTGCGTCGCCAGCCGGCTCGGCGCTCGGCCCGGAAGAGGTCGTGGCCTTCGGGTAGGCCTTCATGGCCTTCGGGTCAGCCTCCGTGGTTGCAGCCATCTCGTCACCGCAGTCGGTGCTCCAGTCGGTGCTTTCGTCGACGACCTCCTCGTCCTTCGGACCTTGGGGGTTGCCGAAAGAGTCCTCGGCAACCGACTCGCCATCCTCGCCGAGGGCTGGCTAGAGCTCGTCCGGGTCGACGTATGAGGCAAGCTCATTGGCTCGGCGGACGAGGGCAGTCTCGCGTGCCGCTCGCTCCTCCTCCTACTCGTCCCGCATGGTGGCCAGCCGGTCCAGGTCGACGCCATGGTACCATGACGTCACGAACCGGAGCGCCATCTGCGTGCCGTCTCAAGCAGCAGACGCCTTCCAGACCTCGAGACGGGCCATGACGTTCTCCAGCCACAGCGCAATGCAGCTCTTCAGAGCCCCATGATCACCTCCTTGTTGGCCGTCTTCAGCCGCTCCATGCTCTGCTCGAGGTGGATCAGTCGGTTCTCCATGGTCAGCCCAAGCTCCGCCATGTCCCAGCCAGCGTTCTCCTCGATGTCATGCCCGTGCCCCTGGAGATATTCCCGCTATTCCTCGACGACGCACTTAGCATGGCGCTGGGTTTCCGGGAAGCGTTCTGGAGAAGAAAGGGGAAAATCAGAAGCAGGGAACTCGAAGGCAAGAAGAAAGTAGCCGTCGGAAAAATAAAAAACTAATACTTATGTTGAAAGGAGTCGTCCACCTCGATGGCGAAGTGCAGCGCCGAGTCCCGCTCTGACGCCAGCGTTGCCTCCGCCTCGGTGAGGGAAGCCTTGCGCTCCTCAAGCACCTTCTCGAGGCGGGAAACCTCTCTCTAGAGGGCGGCGGTCCTTTGGGAGGCGTCGGCCGCCTCCTTGGTGGCCTTCTCCTTGGCCGCCGCCTCCCGCGCCATGTCGGCTCATAGGCGGTCTTGAGCCGCCTGCCCGTCCACCACAGGGCGCCTAGCCGGTCCCTCTCCAGGGTGATCGCCTGGACGCTCTGCGCCAGCCGGTCCCACTCGGAGACCGCCTCGGCTTTCTCCCCTTGGAGGGTGGTCAGCTCCCCTGCAAAGCGAAACCAGCAACTGTTAAAACATTTTAGACCCGGCCCGACTGCCAAGCAGTCGGCCCGACTCCCGGGGGCTACACGTCCCCACTAGATCAAACATACCTTGGACCCTCGTCAGCTCCTCCTCCAACCGGTAGAAGCCATGCTTGCCGCGGTTGTGGATGGCGACCACCTTGTCAAACAGCTCCTGCCACCGGGCGTTCCCCGCATGCCATAGGAAGCTGAGGTCAGAGTGAGCACGAAGAGATCCGACCAGGCTGCCCCACAGCCGGTCAGCCGACCCGTATCTTGGGGGCTACACCCAGTGGGTGCGATCGTGCGCCCCCACTAATTTTTTTGGCAAAGACAAGTGAGGCTTACCTCCGTGCATTGCAGTGTGTTGTCGGACGCCTCCGTGAACTGGGCCAGCTCCTCGCGGCACCATGCCAGGACGTTGCCCAGCTCCCCAAACGCTGGGACCGGGCCGCCTGCCGGTAGAGGCGGGATGGCGGGGACGCACACCAGCGCCTCCCATTCCCGGATCACGTGTATCATGGACCTCCGGGGCCGGCTCTCCTCACTGCCCGTTTCGGCGTTCGTCACGACACTGGCTGCCGGGGGAGGGTTGATAACGGCGAGGGCATGTGAATCGGCTCCCGGCTGCCCCTCGTTCGGTGCTGGTGCCGCCTCCTCCTCCAGCCAGCTCGGCGAGACGATCGCGATGGCCGACACCTCCGTCTCCATGACCAGCGCCTTCGGCACCGCCTTCGGAGCAACAGGGGCCGCCGGCACGTCGACATGGGCCAGCGCGTCCGCAGGCAGCGTCGCGTCCAGCACCACCGGCCGGACCTCCTCGAGGGCCGGCTCCATAGCCGCCACCCGCAGTCGGGCCGTCTCCTCTGTAGGCGGAGGCACAGCCGGCTCCGTGGTCGCCCCTCGCAGCTCGCTCGACAGGGGCCTCGACATGCGAATAGACTCCGCCGTCGAGTCCGACGCTCACGCGGGGTCTACGGACCTCCTCCGCCTCCCGCCGCTCAAGGTCCCAGAGTGTGAGGCCCTGCCCTGGGCTCCGGACTTCGAGGCCCATAGCTACGTGAGCCTCCTCTTCTCCTCGCGCTGCGTTGCTGCATGCTCGCGGGCCAACCGGGTCGGTTGCTGACTCCACGTCGTGGAGCTCGATGGGGTCCCTGCGGCAGAAAGGACTCAAACACCTGCCAGCACACAACTCAAAGAGAAACCCACATGAGAGATAGAGCACTTACCCAGTGACGTCGGGCAGAGCCCTCCTGGCGCGTGCCGGTGGCTTCGACGCAACCACCTTCACCCCCTTGAGAGTCGGCGGTTGGGCCGTCGGCTCCTTCTGAGCCGGCCTCTTCCCTCGGATGGAGGCCCCGACCATCGGGGCATGAGCCGGCCGCTCCTCGCTTCACCCGCGCGGGCCCTGCTGAAATGTATGGGAAGGCGCATTCAGGATACAAACATAGTCATCGTCATCGTCATCGTGGTCATCGTCATCGGTCCAATCCTTGATCGCGGGACCGAGGTGAAACTCACCGGGTACGCTAGGCCCTCCAGCTTCTGGGTCGGCCACCGCCTCGGCCTCCCCCGAGGAGTCAACCCCCTCTTCGGGTGTGTCTCCCTTCTCATAGTCCTTGGAGTTGGACTGGGTGCGCTCGGCCTCGAAAATCTGGGGTGCAGACCGTGCGGCATGTTCTTTCGCACGAACAACTGCGGTCAGGGCAGAAAGTAAGATCGGGAGCCGGCCACAGGGGTTTGGAAAAGAAAGGTCGCCTCGATGGAACATACCAGGGGTGCCGAGTGGTGTCAATCGTACAACTCCTTGCCAAAGAACCACATCGCTGGCGCCAGCGGGAAGGTCGTGATGACGTTCACCCGCTTCTCCACCTGGGCTGGTGTCAGGACGACGATCGTCAGCCGACAGGGATCCCGACGGCCGGACATGTCACAGGTCCGGTGCGTCCTTAGCTGGAGAGGCCGCACCCGGCGTGCAATGAAGGCGGCCACCAGGTCCATGGCTACCAGCCCTTCCCCGCTCCTCATCTCCACGAGCCGGCCCATATCTTCGAGGTAGGTCCCGCGAGGAGCGGTCCCCGACCAGTTCGTGCCGGAGGACGGGACGTTGATGAAGGCCGGCAGCCGGATGTAGTTCCGTTGTGGGTCGGCGTTCTTCACGTAGAAGAACGTACGGTGCCAACCCTTGACGGAGTCGATCATGCTGAAGTGCGGGATGTGCGAGCCGCGACAACACACCACTGCGTCCCCACAGGCATGCGACTCGTTGATGGTCTTCAACGCCTTGAGGTAGAAGAGCTTCTTGAAGAGATCCACATAGGGGAGCATCCCCAAATATCCCTCACAAAGCGTCATGAAGCCTGCAATGTAAAGAATAGCATTGGGGCCGAGGTGGTGCGGCTAGAGGTCGAACTTGTCGAGCATGAGGCGGAAGAAGAGACTGACCGGCAGCCCGAATCCGCGTGAGAAAAGGCTGGTGAAGACAACATGCTCCCTGCCCGTGGCTCAGGCACCACCTCGTCGCCGGGCGCGCGGGCGACCATGCGCTCCACTAACGGCAACATGTGCGTGCGACAGAGCTCCGCGATGGTGGCCTCCATGACGGCGGAACCAGCCTAGCTTCTCGAGCAGCCTTCGGCCATCGCGACAATGGGGCTGGGCGAGGAGGTGAGCGAACGGAGTCATGAGCGACAAGAGTGGCAGCGCGATGGGGAGCGGAGAAGATGAAGGAGAGGAAGACCGAGGGGGCAAATGGGGCGCGGGTGCCTTCACCCCTTGACCTCTCTCCCTTTTAAATGAGAAGGCGACGACCGGGGGAGGTGGGGATTAACTGCGCCCACTTCGACGGTGTTGTGGATTTGTCACGGCAGATGTCCGGGTTAACGGACTTAGGTTCGGGGCGAGACGCAACTACGTGGTGGCGACTCGGGGTTGATTGGGATCGAGAAGACACGGAGTTTTACCCAGGTTCGGCCCCTCCAATGGAGGTAAAAGCCTACGTCCTTCTTGTCTGGTATTTGATGATGATGAAGATCTCTTGGTTACAAGGGTGCTAATTGATATCTCTAATCACGAGAGCCTCTAATCTATCTATCTCTAATCACTTGTGTTGTCTAAACTTGTAGACTTGTGTCTCTTGTCAACTTGTCCCGCTAGGGGTGCTCTACCCCTCCTTATATAAGTGGAGAGGGTAGGCCTACAAATAGAGTCCTACTAGGAGTAGGATTAGGACTCGTCTCTCACGAATCCTACTTCGGGTTTTATTTCCTTTAAGGGAATCCTTGTCTCTTCGGGCCTTCTCTTGTGCGCCTTCTCTTGTGAGCCGCCTGGCGCCGGCTCACCCGTCGGGTCTTGGGCTTGGTCATCCTGTGACTCGCCTGCCGAGTCATTTAATAAGATGTCATGTTTTTAATGGGTCTCCTATGAGTCGCCAGGCCAGGCCATACCATGGGGTATATCCTTGTCATTAGCCCCCAGGTTAGCTTGAATTTATTCATGGTAAGCTCCTGAAATAAAAGTAACAAACATGTTAAGTGGTCGGCTTGCTCCTTTGGCCGGCTTATAAAAAATGACTCCTCAGAAATCCGGGTCTTTTCTGCATATGAATGAGTCGTCTTCATAATCATCTTGCTTGTCAATGTCCTTTGAAAAATATTGAGAATAGAACACCCAAATGCCATTGAGTCGGCTTCCAATACTCTCGCCGGGTCATCTCTGCCGGGTCATAATTATTGATGACGCCGGGTCATTATCATTGGTGACTCCGGGTCAAGTAATTTAGAATCCAACTGACTTGATAAAAATATTGAGATGAAAATCCATCTGATGTAAAGCTGGACTTCCATTGTTGTGAAGCAGGGCGGCTTATAAAATCTGGCGGGTTATGATCTTTTGATAACACCGGGTCATAAGTGCTGGTGACGTCGGGTCTAACAACTGAACTCCATATTTAACCTCTTGAAAATTCCCCTCAAAGTTTTTTATATGTCCATATTACCTGTAGCCCCCATGCTCCGAGATTATCCATGATAACTCGGTGCTTTGCAAATAACATTTTGGACTGTGTAGCCCCCAAGTGCCGGGTTGTCCTGCCTGTAGTAACTTGGGACTTTATAATTGCTTTATACCTTATAATGCTTTGGCGGGTGTATCCCCCAAGGGCCGGCTCATCAGAAAGTTTTGGCAGGTGTAGCCCTCAAGGGCCGGCTCATCAGAATGTGATGCGCCGGGCCTTCATTTTGACTCTCTTAATCTGTTTGGAACAGTTGAATACTGTAGCCCCCAAGTGCCGGGTCGCACACGTGCCGTGACTTGGGACTTTTTAGAAAGTTTGATATGAGTGGTGTAGTTCCCTAGTGCCGGGTCAGTAAGAATTTACCGGGCTGGGACTTATAAAAATATAGAAATGCCGACTCATCTCCTTGAGATATTATGGTCTTGCTGACAATGTAATAATTTCAAAACCGGCTTGCATTAGCCCCCAAGTGCCATGGTGCATGCTTGCAGCGACATGGGACTTGCATAATTGATATAAACTTGGACTTGAATAATGTAGCCCTCGAGTGCCGGGTCGTCTGCCTGCGGCGACTCGGGACTATGTGAGAGTAATATGACTCACCATAATTTGTTGAATGAATCTTTGACCGTGGTTGTAATATAACCCTAGAATGAATATCCTAGAATAATTCCTTTGTCCTTTGACATGAAATCCCTACTCGTGGTTGCGATGCAACCCAGCAAATATATATTGGAGAAATCCATGAGTGTTGTAGATTACTACAGAGCACAATTGAAGAAATTCTAGAGCCGGTCAATTAGATGACACGACATTATATCTGATAGGGTGACTCTTGAAAAACAATGAATTTCTCCGAGCTGGCTTAAAAAAACCAATCATTTAACACTGGTTATGATAAACCATGATGTAGATCTAGCCATTTTGGCTATCAAAGATCTATTTGTTCCTGCAGAAGTTTATACTTTGACCCGGTTTGAAGACCGACATGATATGCATGTATGATGCATGGTATGATGATGCAATGCAGAATGATGTATGTATATGATAACTTCAATGAAACTAGCATGATAGCCACTGGATTATCCTCGCTCTCCGTAAGCCGGCTCTCACATGACCCAATCGATGTTTTAACCTGGATTAAGTTCAGGGTCCAAATGGATTGACTTATCGAGAGTACACGAGGCCGGAGTAGCATCAAGCAGACATGAAGGTTTAACCAAGTTTCAAAGTAGGCGGCTTAATAGCCTCTTGGAGTATCCTCGCTCTCCGTAAGAAGGCTCTCACTTGACCCAATCGATGTTTTAACCTGGATAAGTTCAGGGTCCATGTGGATTGACTTATCGAGAGTACACGAGGTCGGAGAAGCATCTTGCAAACAGGCAGGTTTAACCAAGTTCTAGCCAATAAGGCAGGACACCCATGTTTGAACGGCTCACATCATGGCGGCTCGTCCTCTTGGGTGAGTTTAGATCTTCCGCCGATAAGGTAGTAGCCCCCAGGACCGGGTTATCTTCCCTGCAATGACTCGGGGTTCTTTGTTGAAAACGACCAAATGTGCCTCGCCATGTCTGTAGCCCCCGAGTCTTAAGTTGACTCGAAGAGGCGGCTTGAGGATCTCCACGGAAATTTTGAGATTGGTCGTGGTGGGTTATAGATGATCCCGTATGAATTGTTTCAATGATCCGGTCAATGGTTCGTTCCGGCTGTTTGTTGAAGTGCACCAAATTGTAGTGGCGGCGACTTTGGGCGCCTGTTTGTCGGGCGGCTCGCATAGATGAACAAGGCAAGCACTGCACCGATATGTTGATGCAGATCAATCTGTGGGCGGCATTTTGCACGCGTCCGTTGGGTAGCTCGTACTAGTGGATGCAGCCACTGGCATGTTGATGTAGGCATTGAAGTCAACCGCAGCGTTGTAAGCCGGTCCTGTTGTCAAAGACGCCATGGCGTTGTAAGCCGGCGCGGATGATGAAAGATGACCATGGCATTGTAAGTCGGCGCGGGAGGCGAGAATCGGCCGCAGCGTTGTGAGTCGGCACGACGGTGAGAGACGGCCACGGTGTTGTAAGCCTGTGCGGGTGACGAGAGGCGGTGTTGTAAGCCGGCACAGGCGACGAGAGATGGCCATAGCATTGTAAGCCAGTGCGGCAGCCGCTACATTGTAAGCCGGTCCGCGAGGTCGGCGGTAAGAGAGGCTCCGTTGTGTTGTCGTAGTCTGGACTGTGGAAACAACAGCCACGCGCATCCGTTGGGTGACGTCCCACAGGCGAATACCCGTCGGTAAGACTCTGGCGTGCACTCCATCTCCGCGGTATGATGTCATTTGAATAATTGTCTTGCGAAAAATATTACAAATCCAAGTAATTGCCCTCGTGGAAATTTAATACATATGGAACAATAGACAAGAAAAACACCACCTGGTATATTTGTTGGATGAGCACGAACGCTGGTACAGCCTCGGGTGTCGTTGTTGACTAGACACACACAGACAGTGGCTTGCGTGCCTAATCCCGGGACAATACGACATGGATGGATGCTGGCATATGATAATGCTGGCGCGAGCTCCACATCCACGATACTATGTCACCTTTTTAGTGAGCATTTGTCCTGCATAAAAAATATTACATGCAAAGTAATTGTTTTTCAAAGAAATTAATATGTACTGATAGAACAAATCGGATAAATATCACCTGTTTTTATTTAAATGACAGATGAGTTAGTTTGTCCAGATGTCTGAAGAAGTTGCAGATAAAAAAGGATGGACGGACTGGTTTTGATTTCTCCAGCGAGGGATTTTCTTTTTATCTCGTGTGAGTAAGATGAATTCCTATCTCCAATGCATGCCTACGGGCTTGTTTTCTTTCTTTCTTTATTTCTTGGTCTCCAGCACTCGCATGCACAACCGCTGGTAGCTCCAGTTGTGGATGTAGCAATCGAAGAGAGAACTTGATGTGATGGCTTCACGTCACTAGGTAATCCTACTAGTGGAAGTAGCGTGCAGCTACGGTTGACTCCCTGGGAGCAGCACTCGGGACGCTGCGTACATGAGCAGCAGCGGCAGCAGATCGCGTCAGGACTTGGAGTGATACGTGGAGCAGCAGTGGAAAATCGTCGACTTGCAGCAGCACTCGGCGACTTGACGGGACAACAGCGGCTCGGCCAGGAGCGGCTAGCGGAGTCAGAACCGGTGTACAGGGTGGAGACCACCGCATGGGGTGGAGTCCTTGTCTGTGTCCAATTCTATTCCGAGTCACAGTTGACTTGGCGACTCGTCTTTTCTTTTGACGCTCGGTTTTTTAAATCCTTCGTCTCTGGATTTAGCAGATCTCAGGACATAATGATGCGACAATGCGTATGTACGCGAAAGTGGCGTCTGATCGGACGCGTCCTCTTCAGACCATCACGGACCTCGACGAAAAATTGTTATTCTGGACTGATGAACTCAAAGCTGATGTAGATCCTTCCGCACTATTTTTTTTAGTCGATCGTAATCTTCTTGACCCCTGTAAGAGCTTCCTTCAAGAACACAATACCACCATGCGTAAGCCCCACGGTGGGTGCCAACTGTCGTGGATTTGTCACGGCAGATGTCCGGGTCAACGGAGTTAGGTTCGGGGCGAGACGCAACTACGTGGCGGCGACTCGGGGTTGATCGGGATCGAGAAGACACGGAGTTTTACCCAGGTTTGGCCCCTTCGATGGAGGTAAAAGCCTACGTCCTGCTTGTCTGGTATTTGATGATGATGAAGATCTCTCGGTTACAAGGGTGCTAATTGATATCTCTAATCAAGAGAGCCTCTAATCTGTCTATCTCTAATCTCTTGTGTTGTCTAAACTTGTAGACTTATGTCTCTTGTCAACTCTTCCCTCTAGGGGTGCTCTACCCCTCCTTATATAAGTGGAGAGGGTAGGCTTACAAATAGAGTTCTACTAGGAGTAGGATTAGGACTCGTCTCTCATGAATCCTACTCCGGGTCTTACTTCCTTTAAGGGAATCCTTGTCTCTTCGGGCCTTCTCTTGTGAGCCGCCTGGCGCCGGCTCACCCGCCGGGTCTTGGGCTTGGTCATCCTGTGACTCGCCTGCCGGGTCATTTACTAAGATGTCATGTTTTTAACGAGTCTCCTGTAAGTCGCCAGGCCGGGCCATACCATGGGGTATATCCCCGTCAGACGACATCTCCGCGCGTGCATGGGCACCTTGGCCTGCAACCGCCGCTTCGGGGCGCAGAAGATCTCGGCCTACGCCTCGAGGCCTACTGGGCTACGCCCGTGGCCTGGCAGGCTAGGCCCAGAGCGACGTCCCGTCTGCCCACGTGCGCGAGCCCCACGACATCATTACCTACCACGTGGCGCGCTGTAGGCCGGCCCAGGTCCCAGAGCGGCACGTTGGAACCCGAGGCGTCGGGAGCGGCCGCCAACCCGGCTGGCTTTTCGGCTTCGTGCCGAAGGCAGACACCGCGTGGGGGAAGCCGCCGGCTTCCCTTCGTCTGACGGATGCGGGCCCCCGCCATCTTTAGGGACTATTGAGGGTGTTATTACCCATGGGTAGGCAAAAGCAATGGGGTTCTCTCCCCCGCCTCAAGAAAAAACATGTGGCGGCTTGCCTCATGGCTGGCTGGCACGCGGCCGACAGGCACGTTACCGGCTGGCTCGGGGCCGGCTGTCCGAGGAGCCGGCTCGGCCCCGGCCGGCTGGGCACGAGCGGCTGCCTCTGGAACGGATCCTCCGTTGACCTCAGGATGGACAAGCTCCCGTCCCATCCCTCTGCACGCAGGTATGGCAACAAGATGAGACCCCGACGACGGGCCCCAACGTGGCCATAGTGACCGCTGACGCGCGGGCACGTGTGGCTACATTTCGGACGGTTGTACCGCTGACATTGGCCGACCGTGATCGGGCGAGGCAACAGTGCCAGGACGCCTCCGTCCACTCCATTACTTGCCCCGGCATGGCTATAGGGCAGCTGGTCTTACCGAAGACCTCGGCCGACTCGCGCAAGATGAGGCTGCTTAGGCGGCCCGTGCCGTAGCAGGTGGGCGCGGGCCAATCGCGGAGCCGGCTAGCCGGCCCAACGGGCGATGGGGCCGTGCAGCCGGTGGACCCTACGGGTAACAAGACGGCCCAAGAGGCAGGACCCCCTAGCCAGCCGGAGAGGCTGCCAGCCGGGTCCCCCACTCTTTACCTTAAGGATATTGTAAGTCGGGGGGTTGACCTATAAAACCCCCCGCCCCCATGCAACGGGGATGATGGATCTCACGCACACACACCCACGGGACACTTCCCACACATTCACCCTCATAGCAAAGGAAGGCGAGTCGGCTGCTCCCTCTTCCACCTCTAGACAACAGCTCTAGGAGCAACCTTGTAACCATACACATCCGTCAACTAGACCAAGCAGGACTAGGGGTATTACCTCCCACGGAGGGCCCTGAACCTAGGTACATCGTGTGTCACCACCGCTTGTACCTAATCCTGCTCCCCGAGCCCGTCAGCGTCCTCTGGCCCCAACCACCTTCGATAAGACTACCCATGGCATCTGTCGTGAGAAAATAACAACAGTCACCACCTTAGCTTGTTCCAAGCTTGGGGCAGGTGCCCCGGTATTGTATCACCATCACTTTTCCATTACCACCTATCTTAGATCGATCCTTAGTTATATCGTGATTTAGACAAATAAAATTTCAGTATCGTTTTTATTAGAGTGTTTGCTTTGTGATCTATCTATCCTTGTAATCGAGTGTGAGAGTTATATAATAGATTAGTTCGAGTTTTCTTGATTTACTCTTATGAATCAATCATAGCATGAAATAAAAGGAATAAAAAATTCATATGCTAATCCCATGCGGAGTAATGACTTCACATAGAATAACTATGCTAGATAAAAGTAATTGAGAATAAACAAGCTTAGCATTAGTCATTGATATAATCTATGCAAGATTAATGTAGAGGAGAGGAGATTCACATACAAATACACTATCTTGGACATATTTTATTATTGTGAACCCCCACCAAATAATATATAATGATCTAGTGTTCATATTGGACACGGAAGACTACCTAATGATTATGTTTGTTTACATTTACATTGTGGGGACCCCGACTCATAAGTCATGATCACCGAATGCACGTGTACAGTGATCCCAGAGATCAATGCTCACTGAACACACAGAAGCTGAATAACAAGAGTCTTACATCCACACTTAACGTCTTACACAAATAATGACCACGAAGGTCTTAGTCTTACATAGATAGGGCCACGAGGGCCAAACACATAAACTAGAACAAGCAACGGAAATCTTGGTCGAAAGCGTGAACCCATGCCATCTGCCTTAACCTACAAGCATTCTGACTAGGAAGCGTCCTAGTTCGCATGTTCGTCTCTAACGAACTCTTCAACATACTCCTGTTCTTCCATGCCTGGCCAATTAAATAACTAGTGGCAAGACAATGAGTACTTTGAATGTACTCGCAAGCAACCCAAGTTGTGGAACAAGGTAACAATGATGTATGGTATAGAACTAAGTAGGTAAGTTTGCGGAAAGCTAATTTTGTATGCAAATGACATGATCAAGTAACTAGTAAGCATGCATCAATAGTTCACAGATGTCCATGTGAACAAGTTACAGACATCATCATAAGTAGGGGTAGAACATCTCATGTTCATTCATCATGCTAAGCCGTCAGACTTAGTTAAATTCCCTTGCGAAGTCATCGAACTCGGCTCATATGACCTCTAGTCACCATCACATCCATACTCACACCAAGTTTCACAAAAACATCCAGACGTGGCATAAGCAGCACCACCCAACTGTCCTTGACCGTGGACATGGCTATTCGAATAGTTTTACACTCTGCAGAGGTTGCACAGTTTACCCACCAAGACTCGGGGAACTTCCGTGTCATCCATGACTCGCGGTATATATAACGTACCCGATGTAAGCACACGAACAATGCCTTTAACATGGTGATACTAAACAAAGAGTCCACTCGTTGGTGCCATCCCTCATGATATACATCACTCGTATCATCCATGAGGGCACGCAACGGTGTGCCCGGTGCGTGTAAAGACAACGCTTGACCTTCCTCTCAGGGACGACCCTGTCTCAAGAGTGACCACTTCACTCTTGCCACTAATAATGAGGGCTCCTTGCTAGCACCAACCATAGTAATCAACAAAGCCCCATCCCATAAGGGGTATCATGGTTGCGCATGTAAGGTTGGGACGGTCGACAAATCTTAAACCCTCCGTTTTCGAGAACACATCCTCATCTTGTTCCGGCACACCACTTCTTTCTCAAGTGATCACCCATCTCATCATCATCTCCCTCGAGCATTAGTGGCGCCTGATGGGGTTTTCGAAAAAGTCTTTGAAATCCTTTCCCTTCTTGCCATCACTATGCATAAGTCCCATCCCATTTGCGTAGCATATATTAGCACCTAACTACTCCCACCCACACAACCCTCGTAAGGTGGTAGGGTCATGCACGATCCAAGTGTTAGTGGTAAAAGTACCGGAGGCATTCCACCGAAAGGGGAATACCATATCATATGATCAAATATGATGAAAGTAATGTGCTATATGACATGCAATTTAAATGTTTCTCATCATGGTCAAAGGGTTGCTTGCCTGGCTCAACAAAGTCTTTGGGGTCTTCGCAGTCTTCGTGTCCAATTTCTTCATCAACGCGCAATCTATCGTCGCGAAATAAAGCGATAAAAATTAGGAACACACAAAAACAAAGCACTCAACTATTTATTAAAAATGTTATCCTACTCTGATAAATACTAAATGTCATACTAAAAATATTCTCCTAGGGTTTTGCTGTGAAAAAGATTTTTGAAATAAAATAACAGAGGCAAAAAGGTGCCTATATATAAGTTTTAAAATAAATTAGTACTAAAATATTTTCAAATTTTTTTATGAAAGGCACTATTAAATTCTATGGATTATTCTAAGAATTTAAACCTGCCCGCAGGCCCGGCATTCCAGCGAGAGAGGAGAGGGTGAGGGGATGACAGGTGGGCCCCACCTGTCATCCCTCTCCTCACGACAACAATGAAGGAGGGGCTCACTAGAGGGCTTCAGGCCACGGCAGAGGGAACGGAGGGCACCGGCATGCTCGCGGGGCTCCCGCACGTCGATGGGTGGCCGAGGGGTTGCCGGGGAGAGAGGGGGCGCTGGGGAGGGGAAAGCCCGATGGCGGCGGCGAGGGTTTGGGTCGGGAGAGGGCTCCCTACCACGGGGGAGAGCGCTGTGGGCACGGGGGAGATGCGGAGGAGGAGGGAGAGCAAGGAGAGAGGGTCAGGAGGAGCAGGGGGCTATTTATAGGCGAGCGCCGGCTCACCGTGGACGTGGTGCGCCGGTGTGCTCGGGGTGCTCGCAACAGGCCGTGGGGAAGGGAGAGGACATGCCCGTGGTGTTCGTGGGGGCAGTCTAGGCCAAGGGGAAGAGGAGAGAGAGGCGGGGGCATGCGTGCGTGTGAGCATGCTGGTTGGCTGAGCCGTGTGGCACCGGGCACGCGCGCAGAAGCTGCCGTAGAGAGAGAGAGAGGAGGGGGCTGACCATGCGGCTTGTTGCGGACGCTGAGGGCGGCAAAGGGGACAAGGTGGGCGGCCCGAGGCTGTCGGGGATGCCCGTTGGCTAGTGGCTATAGTGGGTGTGCGCACTGTAGCACGCTACAGAGCGCGAGCTCTGCATGCCAGGGCATCTCCTAGGCACATTGGCACGTCCACTAGTGTCCTGAGGATCTAGGGAGGTTTAACAATAGGGTATAGTCCATTGGATGCTCTAGTGATGCCTTAGGGTGGAAGGAAAAGGGGAGAGGGGGTAGAAATGGATGCTGCCAAGGGTGAAAATGGGGTAAAAAGTTGGGGGACCTGGTGACCTCCTGGTGACTTGAGGACCTGGGTTTTTTACTAGAGGCACTTGGGCAATGCAAGAAGGTTTGGTAAAAAGTTGGGGGCAAGGGTAAAAGGGTAAGAGGTAGGTATAGGGGTTTTACCAAATCACCAGAAGGTGTTTGGTGGTGATTTGGGCAAGAAATATTTACCAGCTCACTGAGATATTTACGAGGGTCAAATGCTGGTTAGAAATGAGATGCTTCACCAAATTTGATCTCAAGGGGAAAAGTTGATAATGAAAATTTTAAGAACCCTAGAATTTAGCAGAATCAGATTTCTGCAGATCCAATGATGCTAGGCTTTTACCCTTGATGCACCACTTAGTGTATCATCACTATTTGGCCATTAGAGCATGCCCCCAAAGTTTTAGGCCAAGGGGAGACACTTCACAATGTAAAGTTGCTCAAATTTGATTCTGGACAGGAATGGTTTTGGGATGGTTTGATGAACCAAACCAACTTGGATTAAGATGAAACTTTGCAAGATCGTCACCCATGATAGTGTTGACTAGCTGGAATTTTCTTGGAATTTATATAGAATATTTATTATATAAATATTTCAAAAGTTTGATTTTAAGAGAAAAGGTTTTGAGGGGTTTTGCCTATGATCTGATCATGCCCTTGTGTTGAAACTCATATATATGAAAAATATATGTCCACTGAGTTTCTGTAAATTTTCTCAAATATTTTCAAAGCATTTAAATAACTTTTCCCTAGGAAAAACTATTTTTGTATTTAAGAAAAAGCCTTTAAATAAAATATGAAAATAATCTTTAAAAATAATATTTGGTGGTTTTGAGAAGTCTTATATATAGTAGGTTTGAAATAAAGCCTTTGGGAAAGAAGAGTCCGCCTGATTTGAGGACTTGCAGTGCAAACCTCATTTCAGGGGGTTTTGGAAACTTAAATTAAATAAATCGGTTTTAGTTAAATTTTTTTTGATAAAAATAGTTTTGGGCACTATTCACATGGCATGATCATTAGGCAAGAGGTTTGGGACAAGAAAGATGAGGATGAAGTGGAATAGAACCTAGGAGTGCCATATTACACAAACACCAAGCAAGCAAACAACATAGCAAAGAAGCACAGGTACTATGAAAAAAATTTAGTTGGCTCCAAATTTTATAAACCCAAACATAACAATGTGGTACAAACACAGGGCGTGACAGACCTTCCCCCTTACAAGAATCTCGTCCCTGAGATTCCTAGGCTAAGCGCTAAAAGGTAAGGGAACTCTGATCTAAGATAATCTTCACGCTCCCAGGTTGCTTCAGCTTCAGTGTGGTTGCTCCACTAAACCTTGAAGTATTTGATGGTGCGGCTTTGGGTGCAACACTCGGCTTCATCCAAAATGTGAACTGGCCTCTCATGATAAGTGAGATCTGGCATAAGATTGATGGCTTGATGGTCGATGTCCTTGTAGAGGTCGGGGCGGTTGGGAACTTGCAGACACTTCCGGAGTTGTGACACATGAAAGACGTTGTGCACATCCGACGGCTCGGAAGGTTGCTCTAACTGGTAGGCAACTTCTCCATGCATAGCGGTGATCTTGAAGGGGCCGATGAATCTTGGTGCGAGCTTTCCTTTGACGTGGAAGCGCTTGGTTCCCTTGAGAGGCATGACCTGGAGGTAGACATGGTCACCGACACAGAAGTTCACTTCTCGGCGGTGGGAGTCGGCGTGACTCTTCTGTCTTGACTTAGCAGTCTCGAGGAACTCTCAGACAAGTTGAACTTGCTCTTCGGCTTCGCGGAGGATGTCTGGTCCAAAAATTAATCCTTCTCCGGTCTCTGACCAATTGAGGGGAGTACGACACTTGCGTCCATACAACACCTCAAATGGTGCCATCTGAAGACTTGACTGATAGCTGTTGTTGTATGAGAACTTGGCGAAGGGTAGGCAATATTCCCACTTGGCTCCATATGCCAAAACACAGGCACAAAACATATGTTCGAGTATCTGATTTACATGTTCTGTTTGCCCATCGGTCTAGGGGTGAAATCAGTGCTGAAGGAGAGCTTGGTTCCCATAGCTTCTTGAAACTTCTTCCAGAATCTTGAGGTGAACTAGGTTCCTCGATCGGACACAATCTCCTTTGGAACTCCGTGAAGACTCATGATGCGGTTGATGTAGAGGTTCGCGAGCTAGCTTCCATCATAGGTGGTCTTGACTGGAATGAAATGGGCTACCTTGGTCAGGTGGTCGATAATGACCCAAACGGAATCATGTCCCTTTCTTGATCTTGGTAAACCGGTGATGAAATCCATCCCAATTTTATCCCACTTCCATTCAGGCACTTTGAGGGGCTGAAGTACTCCAGCGGGTCAATGATGCTCAGCCTTGACCCTCTAGCGTATGTCACACTTGGCGACAAAAGTGCCTATTTCCCTTTTCATGCCATGCCACCAGAATCTTGCCTTGAGGTCCTGTTACATCTTGGTCCCTCCAAGATGGATGGAGTACGAAGTGTCATGAGCTTCCTACAAGATCAAGTTCTTGAGCTCCTCTTTGTTGGGTACGCAGATGTGATCCCCGAACCATACAACTCCTAGTTCATCCACCGAGAATCCTGGGGCCTTGCCTGCCTTGATCTTCCTTTTGATGCCTTCGATGCTCTCGTGCCCCTTCTAGGCTTCCTTAATTTCATCCATCAAGGTAGGCTTTGCTTCGAGGTTGTCGAGGAATCCTAGTGCAACCAGTTCCAAGTCGAAGCACTCTAGTTGTTCAAACAAGGCGGGTAGCCTTTCCTTAATCCAAGTATTCAAGGAACAAGCCTTTTTGCTCAAGGCATCTGCTACCACATTGGCCTTTCCGGGGCGGTATTGAACACTGAGATCGTAGTCCTTGATCAATTCCAACCATCTTCGCTGCCTCATGTTCAATTCCCTTTGAGTGAAGATGTACTTCAATCTCTTGTGGTCTGTGAATATCTCACATCGCTTCCCCAGAAGGTAATGTCGCCATGTCTTCAAGCAATGAACCACGGCTGCCAACTCGAGATCATGAGTTGTGTAGTTCTCTTCATGAGGACGTAGCTATCTGGACAGATATGCTATGACTCTGCCTTCTTGCATCAGAACACCTCCAAGTCCGGTTCTTGATGCATCACAATAAATCACAAACTCCTTGTGAATATCAGGGTGGCCAAAACTGGGGCTGTGGTCAATCTCTTCTTGAGCTCCTAGAAGCTTTCCTCGCCCTTAGCTGTCGACTCGAACTTCTTGTCCTTCTTCAAAAGCTGGGTCATGGGTCGGGCAATGCTTGAGAACCCTTCCACGAACTTGCGGTAATATCCCGCGAGTCTGAGGAAGCTCCTGACTTCCTTCACGGTGGTTGGGGTTTGCCATTCCGTCATGGCTTCAATCTTGGCAGGATCCACTGATAATCCTTCTGCAGTTAGCACATGACCCAAGAATCCAACTTCGTGCAGCCAGAATTCACACTTACTGAACTTGGCATAAAGCATGTGTTCTCAAAGCTCTTCCAGGACCAATCTCAAGTGCTCCTCATGTTCTTCTTCAGACTTGGAGAAGATGAGTATGTCATCAATGAAGACAACAACGAACCTGTCCATGTACTCCATGAAGACTTTATTCATGAGGTACATGAAGTAGGAAGGGGCATTAGTTAACCCGAATGACATGACCGTGTACTCATACAGGACATACCGGGTTACAAATGCTGTCTTCGGAATGTCTTGGGGTCTGATGTTTAGCTAATAGTACCCAGACCTGAGGTTGATCTTTAACTGATCAAACAGGTCTTCAATCTTGGGGAGTGGGTACTTGTTCTTTATCGTGTCCTCATTGAGAGTATGGTAATCGACACAAAGTCTGATAGTTCTGTCCCTCTTTGATAGAAATAGAACAAGCGATCCCCAAGGAGGGGCACTAGGGCGAATAAATCCTTTTCTGAGCTGCTCTGCCAGTTGCTTCTTCAACTCCGCCAACTCTTCGGATCCCATCCTGTAGGCCTTCTTATAGATGGGCCTTGATCCGGGCATAATCTCAATGATGAACTCGATGTCGTGGTCAGGAGGCATTCCGGGCAGCTCATCAGGAAACACATACGGGTACTCACATACCATTGGCACTTGATCCAACTCAACTCCTGTCGTGGTTTTGTCACAGCAGATGTCCGGGTGAACGGACTTGGATTCGAGGCCATCGCTAGGGTGATGCACTCAAAGGGGTTGATTAGGACGGTGGACACGGGTTTACCCAGGTTCGGCCCCTCAAGTAGAGGTAACAACCTACGTCCTGCTTGTGTTTGTATTGCTTGTGTATCGATTAAAAGGGAGCTGATTGCTTGACCTAGTTCTCGATAGTTGATCTCTCCCTCTAAGTCCCCCTGTGTCACATCCCTAGCTAGATGTCATAGGACAGCATGGGTGTTGCATCATGTTTCAATTTGGCATCAACATGAAATGGGGACTAAAAGAAACCCCAAGCTCACATTGAATCAAAATAATTCAAGTTGGTGAAAACTCAACAAATCGAAAATGCCCTTTAAAAATGTTCCCTATGTCTGATAAATATGGACATGATTATAAGATGGGCCATTTTAAATATTGAACAACTAAAGCAATTTAAAAATAAATGATAAAGATTCTGAAAATATTAAATAAAGCATTATCATTATTCTAGTTTCCAAAGTATCCTAAAACTTTTTAGATAAGTTTGAAATATTCAAACTTCAATATATAAAATATTTGGGATATTTTATCAAAGCAATTGTACCTGAAAAGAAAATAAAACAAATGTCAGAAATAGGAAAACTGAAAAGAAAATGAAGAAATTAAAGTAGGAAGAAAAGGGAGGATGAACCTGGGCCGGCCCAGCTGGCCCAGCTCCATCGTCGTCCTCGTGGCGGCCCAGAGGACGGGCGTGTGGCCGGAGCGCGCGCGCGGGTGTGCCTCCACGCCGGCAGCTGCCTGCCTGCTTCCCCTTGCTAGTGCAACGGGGATAAGCTCCCAGAGCCGTCCCCGTCGCCCTCTCCCTCTCGCTCTCGCTCGCCTCTCTGCTCTCCCCCTCCTCTGCTCTGCCATGGCCGCCGGTGCCTTAGCTTTGCCGCCGCAGTTCTAGCCGCCCCCGTCGCTTCTGAGCCCTCCAATCGCTCCGCCTCGTCGTCTTCTCCCTCCTCTCCGAGCCGTGCATCGCCAGAAGCCCCGAAGCACCGTCCCCAAGTTCGTCTTCCCCCTCGGACCCGAAGCTTCGTCGCCATTGATCGCCGTCTTCGAGCCCTCCCGAGCAAGCTTTCGACAGCTCCGAGTCTGCTGTGAGCTCCCAGCTCTTTCCCCTCTCCTTCCCGGCCTTTTCCCCCTCTGTAGGCCCCGATTTCGTTCGGCTCCCAAATGGTCGCCGCACGAGCTTGTCGCCAACGATGCTCCGGTGACCAGTTGGTCCATCAGAGGCCACCATCGAACTCGTGGGGCCGCGTAGTGCTTGTAGGTGCCTAGTTCCGGACGTTTCTCACTCTGGTTCGACGAGCCCGTGCTCGTCCGAGCTCCGGCAGCCGTCGTGCTCATCGCCGACGCCGACTCCGGCCATCCCAGCCTCTGGGAAGTGTCGGGCTCGACGCACGCGAGCAAGCAGAGCAGTTTGGTGCCCTCCGCCGTCCATTTGGTCGCCGGATGAGGAATCCCGACCCCCTCCGCCGTCCCTGATGTCGCCGGTGGCTCAACGCCGGTGAGTCAACCAGTTTGACCTCTAGGGGTTTGACCCCTGGGTCACTGGCAGGTGGGGCCGGGCCCTGTTAGTCAAATCCTGATTAGTAATTTAATTAATTAATTTAATTAAGCTAATGGCCCATTGACCAGTGGGCCCTACCCTAATCTAATTAGTAATTAGTTAAAATAACTAACCTATTTGTGACTGGGTCACTGACTAGTGGGTCCCACCCTGTCAGGTTTGACCTCGCCTGGTCAGTTGACTTGCTGACGCCATGAGACGTCAGGCTGATGCAATAAAAGCAATTTGTAGTTTTCAAATAATTCCAGAAAATGTTTAAAACTTCAAAAATTCATATAAATTAATCTGTAACTCAGATGAAAATAATTTATATATGAATTTTTTTCAGAAAAATCCAATGAATCCAATGGTGCTATTATCATGCATGTTAGAGCAACCTATGTAGAAGAAAATTGACATTTGCTAATAGGTTCGTATATGAATTTGAAATGAAGAACGATTTTGAACCTATATTCAAACTCAATTCAAATTAACTTGGACACTAGTTGCATTAGCTCATCCATACATGCTGCCATGTCATTATCATGCATCATATTGTTGCACTTGCGTGTATTGATTGCTATTTATCTGCATTGCGGTAGGCCCTACTTCTGAGGATACCCCCAAGTATTCCAACGAAGGAGAGAACCTTCCCGCTACCCAGCAAGGTAAGCAACCCCTTGATCATTCCGATAACATCCCACTCTCTCACTCCTGCTCTTGTTTATTGCATTAGGACCAACGTTCACTTGTCAGTCATACACGGTAGATGAACCTATTCTTTTGCACGACCTATCATTGTCACAGTAAATAGCTAAACCGTGCAACCTAGCGTACCTGGTAGATGCTTGTGCCATGATGTGGTTAGTTTACTATGCCTGCTATGCTTGCTATGCTTAGAGTTGTGTCAGGTCTGATTCATCTGGGTGTTGAACTGGAGTGAAACAATGTCCTTATGATGTGATAAGCTTATGATGAACCCGATTTGGTACAGGTAGCGATGAGAGGCTATGTAGGAGTACATAGCGGGTTGTCTCATTGGGACCGTTCTTAGGAACTGAGTTTCGTGTTGGTGATCCAAGACTAGTTACTACCACACATTGGGTTCCGGTAACTCGACCCCTCTCGACTTATCAGTCGCTTAGTCCTTAGTCCAGGAGTTGCAAGTAGTTTCTGGTGTTTATAGTATGCTGGAGGCCGTGCGCAGCATTGACCCTAGGGGTGGGTTACGACGCGGTAGGCAATGGCACGGTGTACCAAGGGTCACCCGAATGGTTGGCTTGGGAACCCTGCACACATCGTTTGGGGCCATAGAAGAAACTTCGGCCGGACTTCCGTCCAGGTTCAGTCTCAAATAGGCGATAGCCTGGACTAGAGGTCTTATGTGATTTACGGTCGTGGCCGACTCCCTCGCTGGGCTTCGCCTTGAAGGTTGCTGAGGTGCATGGTTTTATGAGCACACAACGATAAGTGGCGAGATCGTGGGTATGAAACTATTCGAATAGCCGCGTCCTCGGATATGGACTACTTGGAAAACTTATGCTGTTCATAGATAATCAAATGGATACTCATAAAAATATCAAGACAAGTGTGAGTACCATGGATGGCACTCTCCTAGGAGAGGTAAGTGAATCCATGGTGGTGTATTTTCATGGAGTTAATGGACTCGTGTGAGATATCTAAAATTTAAACAAAGAGTTCAAATTGTGTAGTGTAGCTTAGCCATGGGTCAAAGCTGGCATTGCTGCATAAACTCCACCACCCCCTTTGTTGATACATGAGCATGATTAGTCTAGGTCTACTTTAAAGACTTGCTGAGTACATTTATACTCATGTTTCCTTAATAAATGTTGCAGATGAGACCAAGGACCCATCGGGTGGGTTCTTTCGAGATGTCGACGATGCCGAATAGCTGGTCTCCCAGCTACGACCTTATGCCCTGTGGCAAGCTGTAGATAGTTAGGCCATGTGCCTTTTTACCCCTTTCATCTGTCTGTACTCAGACAGCTTTATGCTTCTGCTTGGTTTGTATGAAATTGTTTGTATGACTTGAGTGTCGGGTCATGTGACCCCTATCTATAAGAACATATTATGCAAGGCTCATCTGAGCCTCTTAAATAAAAGTTGTGTTGTTGTATGGTTATGTTGTGATGCCATAGTTGTATCTATGCATATCGGGCATGTCGTGCATGCATGTGACGTGCAACGGTATGTATGGGATCTGACACCTAGTCGTGTGCCTTTAGTAGTACTCTTTACGGGAAACTGCCTCTTTGTGCTTCCACCGAGCCATGGTAGCTTGCTACTGCTCCGGACACATTGATTGACCGGCATGTATCCTTCTTTGCTGCTGTGTCTGTCCCTTCGGGGAAATGTCTCGCAGTATAATGGAGTCCCTGTAGCCTGCTATGACTCGTCTACGTGTAGTGATGGCATTTATGTCTCACGGCGTAATGGAGTCCTTGTAGCTTGCTATGACTCGTCTACACACGCTTGAGGCCGACACCTACATTGCTGGGTTACGTATGCCTGTTTCCGTACGGATGTGCCACTTGGGTTCTATGACTAGTTATGTAGGCCCGGGTTCTCTGTCATTTGATTGCCAGCAACATGTTCACATACGTGAGCCAAAAGACGCAAACGGTCCCGGCTAAGGTAAGGCTGCAGCCGTGGAGCTTACCTGCGTGAGGCCGCAAAGTGATGTGATATGTTACATCCTGGATTCATATGACTTAGGATCGGGTCCCGACACCCCGCGTCTCGCCTTTATATAGGAGGTCAAGAATCACGGGTCATACAAGTTGTAACCGACTCTCACTACGTGTCTGAGTCTATCTCTATATCGTGTTGCCTTCCTGAGCAAGTTGTCTCTGGGCGGCTCACCCGCTCGGGTCTTCATACCTTCTCCGTCCGGGCCACATCCCGGCCCATCTTGTCAAGCCTCCCAATGTCTTGGGCTTAAGTCTTCACGGCCCATCCTTGGGCTGGTGTATGAGCCGCCAGGTGTGACCCGGAGCCTCGGGGGCGGGTCTCGCCGTGGGGTTATATCCCGAACATTAGGCCCCAGGTTGATTTGAGCTTGCTCACTTCAGCCTCCTTCTTAATTAGCGGCGAATCTCACTTATGTCACCTGAAAGTAAACAATAACCCTCCATGAAGTCATGTCAAATCTATCAGAAAGGTCCTCTGATGCCCACAACGAATCTTCCCTTATTAAATGGACGGTCCGAGAATCGAGGCGTCCGCCTCGGTTAATCAATATCCGTCGCCTGGTTTTTCGCGCTCGTTTCCACCTTTGCCTATTAAATTGGACCGCGAAGGGTGGCATTTGTTTCCTCCCCGCTCGCTCTTCTTCTTCTTCCTTCCGACGCCACCGCTCCAATGCACCTCGTTCCGGTGACATCTTCATGTCGTCCTCGTTGAGGCTGCTGCATCAACCTGTTTGCTCCAGAGCTCTGCTCGCGTCTGCTGCGCCATCTCCATTAAGTTTTTCCTCCCCTAGATCCATAGTTTTAGTAGGGTTTTCACCGAGTTCCTCCGCCTCTTAGAACACAAGCTTTTCTCCAATGCTAGCCATGCCTAGTCCATAAAACTCGATGATATCCTTTTCCCCATTGCGGTGTACTGTAGGAAACTGATAGCAGCACCGCGCAGATCTATAATTGCTTTGCCTGCCATTTTCAAACTTTCGCCGTTTCGATGATTCGTCGCTAGGTTTGAAATAAAACCACTTTTCTCTGTTTTGTAGATCCATAACCACAGAGATATGTTGTGAAACCTATTTTCCACACTTAGCCAAATTTTGCTTCGTCTTCTGATAAACTTGACCCGCCATGAAATTCCGGCTCTCACTAGTCGTCTCCTGGCGGCTTAATCTCATAAAATCTTAGGATTTTAGCCGCCCTTAGTCGTCTGCCGTCCCCTGACTCGCCGTGCATTGTTACCTTGCGCAGGTTTGAACGCCGCCATGTCTTGTGCATCCAACTCGTGCAACTGGGTCGGCTCTGCCGTTACAGAAGAGTATTTGACATACTTTATAAACGCGGGGACCCTTCCAGCAAAAAGTGTTATTCATTGGTGGGTTCCGGGCAATGAATTGAAGCCTCGTCCTTAGGAGGGTGAGGTAGTAGTATTTACAGATCAACTCTCGTGCGGGTTTGGCCCACCCGGCTCAAAATTCTTCTGGATGTCCTTCATTTTTTCAAACTGCACCCTCAAGACCTTGCTCCCAATTCTGTCTCCAACATATGCAACTTCCAAATACCCAGTGAGGTCTATTTGCAAGAAGAGCCGTCCGTGGATTTATTCTGGGAGTTCTTTTATGCAAATTGCCAGACAGAGGTGAAGGCCAGCCCAAGCTTAGAGCTTGGTGGAATTTCCATTCAGAGGTGGCAGGACATAACCTTCCCGGCTCTTCAATTGCCAAGTCACCCTAAAGATTGGAACAAAACTTGGTTTTACTACAAAGATACGTCCCTTGAAGGAGAGCATCCCCTGCCGAGTTATCGTCCGTCCCGGCTCAAAATAACATCTGAGCTCCCTGGCCGGCTGTCAGATTCCCAGCGTGTAAAATATGCTCCGGCTCACGCGAAGATCAAAGCTCTTATGGCCAACGGACTGACAGGCCTGGACTTAACTCGTTGCTGGATTTCTTGGAGGGTTATGCCTCTAAGCCGGCGAAGCCATCTCATGCATGAATACACGGGCCAACCTGACGACCCCCTCTGCTTTAACTCGGCAATGTTATCAGAGGACAACATCATGGCTTCAATCAAGATCCTCGTTCATGAGCCTTCAGAAGCTTGCGGTATCATCGGGTTAGCACCTTTCTATACCACGAACATGGCTCCAAACATAAGGGCGGCTCTTTATATTCTCTTCTCTGTATTAGCTATATCTTGGCAATCTCTTCACCTTTTGTCGGCTTATATTTTCAGGCCAATTCTGACTTTTGGAAGAAGAAATATGTTCCTCCTCTGAAGAAATCAAAGTAGAAGACCACGGTCCAGAAGAAGAAGACCACTCCTCAGGAAGAGCCGGAAGAATAGCTGGAATCTGACGACTCAGAGGTATAACTTGATTATTTTTGCCACCTCTTTATTCACCTTATTGACAATAATTATTCACAGGATGAGACAGAGACCAGCCACGCCAACTCCCCTAAGGTAAATTATGTTTCGTCCGACTCAGACAATTTTGTACCCAGAAGATACGGCGGGTCATTCGAAATGTTCCACTTTCTCATCCTCTTGCTTACTTAGACCCCCAATTTCTTTTGAAAAAGCAACAGAAAGCCGCCCGATGCCAGACCCGGATCGCCGGCTCTACCGTTCTCATGGTCGGGTTACCTAACTCTCCGGCTCAGAGGAAGCGTTCAACTGAGATATCTATTCCTTCTCTGCTTGATTTTAATAATCCTTCCTTTGTAACTCCAAAATTACCTTATATTACCTAAACTGCTTTTCAGGGATCACCTCCTTCGTCTGGTGACTCTACAACCACTGCTCTGTTGCCTCCAAAGATTAACCCGCTGTATGTATGTTTTCAGGCATTATATCTGAGTCTTTGGTGGTTGTAAATTTTGGGCTCTAACCTTTGTGCTCTTCAAGGCTCAAGCCAAGCGAAGGAAAACCAACAAGTCCTCCCCTGGCCCGAATGCTCAAGAACCAGAACCTGCTAAACCGGATGCTCCCATGCCGGATGTTGATCCCTCGACAACTTCCAAAGAGGCACCTGAAGAGGCTTGTCCTTCTACAGAGCCGGCTACTGATGATATAATTCCCGAGAGTCCTCCGAGGGACCATTCCAAGCCGCCAAGCCCTGCAAAGGTTGGTGATGAAACAACCACTCCGGAAGTGCTAATTACTGGCGCTGGCTTCCACTCTCCTCAACCTCATGCGCTGACAAAGCATAGTGAGACGACTGATACTTCCAAGAAGCTGGAGTTTGAGCTCCACGTGCTAGAGAAGCTGACAACTGATGAACTTCATGATGGTTATCTAAACCGCTTATTTACAATTCGGGACCTGGAGCTCAAGCTTGTCAACTTGATGAAGAAGAAATACGAGGTATTCTCACTCTCCTTATACCCTTTCATAGCCCCCAAGAGCCGGGTTAATATTAGCTGATGATAATCCGGGTCTGCAAAACTTGGTAGAAGTAGAAATTCTTAGCATGTAGGCCTCAACTTATTTATAAGTAATCGCAAATCATCGTTCTTAGCCCCCAAGGGCCGGCTCAAAGTTGATAACATTGAACCGGAGCTTTATTGAAGATAGGTAATAGAGACAATTGTAGCCCCTAAGGGTCGGCTCAATCCTGTTAAAGTTGATTCGGAACTTTACTGAAGGTAGTTGATAGAGCCAACTGTAGCCTCCAAGGGCCGGCTCAATCTTGTTAAAGTTGAGTCGGATCTTTTATTGAAAACAATTTGAAAAGCCAACCTATAGCCCCCATGTTCCGGGTTAAATTGATAAAAATGATCCGGAACTGCATTGTAATCTTTGAGATCAAATAGACATTAGCCCCCAAGTGTCAAACATATTGCTTGGAATCTGCTTGAAACTTGCTTAACCTTCATTGTCTGAAAAAATTCCCTCTTGATGACTCATTCCTTATTTTGATATCTCACAGGCGTGTCAGAAGTGGCCGGCTTAAAGAATAATCTAGCCACGCAGCAAGCCGCTCGAAGCAAGGCTGATGAAAAGTGTCGGCTCCTTGCTGAGGAACTGACCAAGATCAAAGCCGACTTTGCTGCTTTCAAAGAGTCTGCTAAAACTGAACAAGCCGCCCTGATTCAACGGGTGGATGATGCTGACCAGCGGCTGATGATTGTGTCAGATGAGCTGCAATCTTTGAAGCGCCATATCAAAAAGATGGCAGCCGCCATCTTTGGTAAGTATTTGACAGCTTAACCAAAATTGTGTATGTGTAGTTGTACTGGTGACTTATGACAAAGAGTTCGTCTTATGTAGGTTCTAGGAGCCGCCGACTCGCTTCCGATAGCTTGCTACCCCTGAAGGCTATTTATACTCTGACGGAACAACTTTACTGTGGAGCTGTTTGCACGATCAAGGCTGTGCTCTACAAGGATACCACCCCCTCAACTATCAAAGGGGTGATAGAGCTTGTTTCCACGCTGCCAAAATAGATCGTAGAGCTGAAGAAATCAGCTGCCCGATAGGGAGCAATCGCAGCCATAAGCCGGGCGTTGGCCTTTGCTCCGGAGTTGACTCATGCAGACATGATGGACGAGTTTCCTTGCAAGAAAGATGATAACTCCAAGTTTACACAAGCTGACTATGCACGGTGTGTGAAGGCTTTGAAAGTCCTTGCCTCCGTGTTAGCAGAACAAGTCAACTTGGCAACATATCAGGTGGCTTACAGAATCCGTGGCCCCCTCTTTGAGTCCAAGGACCTGATGCCTGCCAGCAGTAAGCACCTTTTTGCTTCTGAACTTGACCCGTCCCCCTTCTTTGAAGAAGGAAACTTTGCAGCTTTAACCCACTACAACTGGGACTTGGACAATCTTCAGATCAAGGAGGTCGAAGACCCGGAGCAGGGTGACCCGTCGGCCAGCTAATGGAGTTGTGAACGCCATTGATAAGCCGGCTCTTGTGACCCGCCATGAGTGGTGTAAAACACTTTAAAATATTTTTGGGCTCTACAGAGAGCATATGTAATAGGCTTGTAGTAACTTTGCCTGTGCCTGAACTGTGTCGTCGTGCACATATTAAATAGCCTGGCTTAATTTATATATCATGTTCCTTGCACTTCCCATTGGATGCTTTACCGACTCTTGGCAGCTTAATTAACCTGCAAGAATAGATGTATCCTGACATTGTTAGGAGGGCGGCTTAAAAGCATAACCCAAAGATGTTGTATCTTCCTAACACGTTTTTTCAAAAACAGCTCATGTGCCGGTTCTACTGGGCTGACTCGCCACTTAAAACTCCTTATCAGTACAGGGTCTCTGTGGAGATTGGCCGTTAGGTTTTTGAACCGGCTCAGGGTCTCTAAGCGAGATTAATTGAAAGGAAGTGTGACGTCCCAGAAGAGACACGGTAGGGCATGAGTACCCTCATAGCCCAAAAATTACCTCTCACGTGACATAAATCCGTTGTTTTAACCTTAAACAGTACATGGTCCTCAAGGATTAACTGTCTAGGAGTACGAGCGGGCCACGTAGCAGAGAGTCGACAATAAATGGGAGAGTTTATCCTAGCTTTCCGTAAGACGGCCCTCAAGTGACAAGAGACGCTGTTTTAACCTTAACCAGTATATGGTCTCTATGGAGATTGGTCGGCAATTGACTCTAACCGGCTCAGGGTCTCTAGGCGAGATTAACTGGTAAGAGTCCGGCGGGTCATCTAGCAGAGTAGCATCAGCTTACAGGCAGGTTTAACCCTGTTTGGCTTTAGAGCCGATCAAGAGGGTGTGTAAGCTACACCCGGCGGGTGGGAAGCTCCCAAATGACCTTTGTTGACGGAATCAACTATTTGGCTTGAGAGCCGACCAATAGGGTTTGATAAGCTACAGCCGAAGGGTGAGAAGCCCCCTGGATCGCTACTAGGAAAAGCCAGCTAGTGGCGCACCTATTTTGGCCACTAATGGCACACTACAGGTGCGCCACTAGCATCACGCCACTAGTAATTAATACTAATGGCGCACCCCTGGTGCGCCATTAGTATACCAGATACTAATGGCGCACCAGAGAGTGCGCCATTAGTATATCACATGGTGCGCCATTAGTATGCCTCCCAGGGGGGCATATTTACCTTGTGCTCTCGCTTACTAATGGCGCACTTGTAGATGATGCGCCACTAGTGTGCTTACTGCAGTGTGCCACTAAAGTGCAGAGTGGTGCGCCACTACTATGAATATTAGGGATTTTTTCTTTTCTAATATTTGCACAGGTTACAAAACATATTACTGCACAGAATATACACCACACAACATATAAATAGCAGATTGATCGAATACAATAGAAGATTAGTCTCTGAATACAATTCATCATATTAGTCTTCGAATTTAAAATAGCGAACAAAGTTAGAACATTACAAGTCTCGAGACCCCGACTAGCGAGTTTGTCTTCACATTACAAGTTGATATCGATCATCTAAACTACCATCACATAGAAGAGAGCTGCGGTCATCACGATGAGCATCATCGCGATGAAACTGGTCTTCATCCGGTTCCTCCAACGCTCCCTCCTCTCTCCCGCTAGATAGCGCGCGTATCTAGCTTCCGCCTCCGCCCTAGTGGTGTACCCTTTGTAACTGTTACCGCTGAAACAGTGAACCTGTCTCTGACACTCCTCCTAGTCGTCGTAGACTCCAGGAACATTACCCTTGTACACGACATGCGACGGCATCTCTATGCACTAGCCAAAAAAAACGTTAGTAGCAATTCACAGACAATACATAAGAAATATATAAGTATGTAACAAAAGGATCGGAAGAGAAAAGCAACACATTGATAGCACGATTCATGGTCCTACTAATAAATAGCATCGATTACATATAAGTTGAACGACTGTCCAAGCCAAAGAGACATACAAGTTCATTAAAGTTTAATATTACAACATGAGCCAATCGACATTTCAGAACTACATAGCATGACTACTTTCGACTCGACTCAGGGACCGGAGCGTGGATGAAGCCGCTGTCTTTTGTGATGGTCATGAAATCGCGGGCGTTGTCAGCCTGCATTTGTAGCGTTGTTTCTATCTCACTGTTGGACGGTTGATATCTGAGGTAGAATTGCCCCGAGGTACGAAGGACATGTTGATGGATGATTTCCGCAAACTCCGACTAGATGCGATAGAATTATTGTCTGATGTCCGCGTCCTGGATTGCCGACAAGCGTGTGGCCGAATCTTTGAGATAATTTGGTAGGAGAAGGTGATGCTGGTCCCGTACGATCGCCCGCATGTGATGGACGGCATAGTAGGCATCCTTCTGAATGCCAGGCGTCTACTTGATGCAAGGGAATGTCGTATTGTGGGTGAACACGTGCTTGCCGTACCTACGAATTGTCTTGCTGAAGGTGCCTCCAGATCTGGCATAGCCGGGGAGAACATCATCAAGAACTTTCTTGATATTTGTGTAGTCTTTCTTCGACTGACGGTCCGAGTCGAAATACGTGGCCATGGAATATTTCGGGCTTAAGAGGATGAGTGTGCAATGTGTGTCACTACGCAAAACACGGAATGTTAGAAAAAAAAGAACGATCGAAATCTAAGAAATCATATGTTACGGGGCGGTGAGGGGATGACTTACTCAGGAAAGTAAGGCACGAGGAAGTTATCCTTATCTGGTTTTGCCAGAATGACGCCTTTGAGGTGTGAACTCGCGACTTGCCGGTCCCCAGCGCTGCCCAAGATCTTGGCACGCATGTAGAAGGGGTCGACTATCACGATGTCCGGGGTCTTGTCTCTAATGATCCGCATCTCCATACTCAGCGAAAATAGCCGAATGAAGGTGTAGTGCAGCGGATGAAGGTTAAACATAGCGAAGATGTCATCAAACCGCAGGACGATCGTACACCCGATAGTGCTACCCACAAAGCCCTTGCCCTCGGGTACCTTGGCCACGAAAACCGGGTATGCCACATCATTCTCGGAGAGATGCCGCTTCTCCAAAGACAGAACACTGTCATGCAGACTCCGCATAGCACCGGTTGCAGCATTGAGAAGATTAGTCGGTAGCATCGGCCTACCCGCCACATGCACCCTCCTCGAGATATCCTTAGGTGAAGGTGGCCCGTCCTGAGCACGGATCGTACTCGGTGCCGGCTGGCTCGCACCGCCCTTGTTATTCTTTCTTTTCCGTCCCTTCTTCTTCTGTTGTAATGGGATCAAGTTCTGCTCACAGACCGCCTTCTTGAGTGTGTTGGGGCTGATAATACTTCGCACCTCGGATATCTGTGGCTCGGTGAAGGCGACAACTGGAGGCGTCTCCTAAGAACTGAATGCCAGATGATGCCTGTTGCAATTGGGTTTCTCCGCGGTACCAGCTAGATCACGGTCGTCTTTTGCAGGGTTGGGTTCTTGAGAAGGAGGACCGAAGAATTCTTCACCATACCCATGTTCGGCAAAGTACTTATCGACGTTGGTAAATGTACTGTCACCATCATCGTCGTTGTCTGGATCCTGTGCCATATGCATGTCCGGATCCTGTGCCATATGCATGTCCGGCATGTCCGGTAGCGTTGCGGCGGTCTTGCCATGGCTTGGCGCCGACACGACTGGCGGTGTTGTCTTTGGGGTGGTGTCCCCCGCCCCCAAACGAATCTGGCTCTTCGCCAAAGCAGGGGCAAGCTTACGTAGGCGCTGAGGGTCATCACATCATCTTCGTCGGCCCCAGCTGGTCGAATCGGAGGTAACAAGTCGTCACAGCCTGGCGGCACCTGAACCAGTTAAACCCTATACACGATGGGTGGCATCGGATTACCGTGGAACACGGGGTTGCCCGGTTGAACGATTCTGCCCTTGGCGACATCGATCAACTCGCCGCCCACGAAGTGAAGGAGAGTGCATGGAACGTCGGCGGTGCCCTGCGAAATCATGTAGGGCGTCAGGGATGGCCAGTCAAAGGCAAGGAGATGAAGTCATCGGCCAAGAGGGTTACCGTGATGGCGTTGAGCTTGGCTAATGCCGAGGTACCGCCAACGACGGGCGTGCAACAGACGGACGGGCCGCTTGCTGCCGAGGTGCCGGCCGGCGTACACCCGGGTGCATTAAGCTCCAATGCCCGTGCCACCGCCGGAGACACCAATACTGCCTCTGCCGGAGACACCAATGGCGCCGCCTGCGCATTGTGCGAGTTGCTGGCCGTGAAGCTGGGAACCGGGGGCGGCCCCTGTTGGCCGCCCGCAATCCACGTCTGTAGCCCCTGAATCAAGGTAGGCACAATGGTAGTGAGCATCGTTCCTTGTTGTTGTTGCACTTGCTCTTGGACCATCTCCGGAATCCGTGCCACTTGTGCCTTGAGTTCTTGAACCTCATGCGACTGGCTTTCCGAGCTAGTCTTTCTCTCCTTTCGCACACCAACGTTATAGTATGACGACCATTTTGTGCACAAGCCTTTGCCGGCCACACGACCAGCAGACGACGGCTTACTGAACTTATCCTTGTTTTTCATTATGTTCAACGCCCTATTTAAAGTGTTGTCCCAAGGGGAGCTCTGAGACGACCCCGCGCTACTGCTTTCAGTCTCCTACGGAAGGAATGTGAACCATTTAGAAATTTGGCTTCATTAATTAGAATGCAACCATATGGAGCTAATTACGCGGGGGTGTATTCCTTACCAGAACACGCTCAAGTGCCTTGGTCTTCGCATCCGTGGTAAGCTCCTTTGTTACCGGGTCGACCTTGTACTGGGCCCTGACATAGTTCCTGGTCTCCTTGTCACGGTATTTCTCAAAGCGGGGCGGTAGGCCTTGCTCGGCACGCTCCGCGTCCTCCTTGTCCCATATAGGTTCCGCCACTGTGTAAGTTCAAGTCCCGCATATCTTTCCCCCACTGACTTGATTCCATGGTTGCGCTGCTCTTGCACTTGACATTGAACTCCTTGTAGTCATCTTCGCTGATCGAAGGATTTTTCGCCTTGATCTTCTCATAACTATCACCTTTGTCAATCATTTTCTTCACTGTGCTTATCCAAGTAGACACGACCGTGCTCATCTTCGTGAGGGCGGCACTATTCACTTTATTCCCTGAGAGGCGTGTGTTTGCGACGTCATCGGGGAACTTGTATCGTGCGTGCAGCTTCGTGAAGAGGAGGCTGCGCAAATTCCCTCGGTCAGGATGCCTTAGGTTCTCGGTGTTGATTGACACAGTGCTCCGGAGAATGCACCCAAGCTGAACCGAGTACCCCTTGACTAATTCTTTGGGCACCGTTGGATGCCCCTCAGAGGACACTTCAGTAAATTCCTCCTTGATGGTGCCAAGCACGTTCGGGCACCGGTCCTTCCGTTGCCTCTTCGGTTGGCTGACATCTGTGTGTGCGCTGCCATCATCAGTGGTGGCATCCTCAGCAGCACCATCAGTGCTATCATCGTTGACGCCGCTAGGGGTTGTGTAGTCGGGATCGGTGTCTTCCGCGGCGTCCTCATAGCGGTGAGGTTCTTCCTCCATCTCCTGGGACAGCTCCCAGAATGCCTTGCCCGAACCGGCGGCCTCATCGTTGTGGGCCATGTTTCGCTCTAAATAGGAAAAAAGTTTGGTCAAAAAGTTGGTTATTGTCAAAGGCCTAGAAAACTGAATTTTGGAAATCTACAGAATGAACAAGCTAAGGGGTGCAAATGCCCGCAAGGCTTCAAGGGTGACAGCATAATGGCTCAGTGTTATTTAAGGGTTGGTTTGTGAGGAATTATCATGGTCTCGTCACATAGGGTTTGTCGACACCCAGGCATCCTAAGATAATGCTGCTCAAGATTCAAGGCCGAAAGGAGGGCACGGTCCAGGTATATATGTATACAATATTTTTTGATAATAAGAAGCTGTTCAGGTGACAATGTGTGTACTGATTTTGTGGTTGTGTTGCGGACGTAGGTGGTCAGAATGATCGAACCACATAATCATCCATTGGAGCTAAGTGGAAAAGCAAATATTTTCAAAAATTATGAGAATATGATTTGCATAACAAGTGACAGAAATGTGTTGCCCGTAGGGTGGAGTCGCATTACTTCAATGACTGGTTTTGGAGGGCAAAGCATTGTTAAATGGTCTAAGAGCCGGAAGAGCAACAAGAGGGCAAAACGAGGAAGGAATAAGAAGAGGAGGAAGGTTTGGTTCTCAAACATTGTTGAGACAATCTGTCCAATCGAAAGCTCAGAAACTGATGACACAAGCAGTGACAACAGAAACATTGCTAGTGGTGAAACAATGGTGGTCCTGCATGCCCAAGTATGTAAATAACATTTGTCCAATTAATTACAATGTTTTTATTTCATTGATGGAACTGTGTGACAATTCAAGGGTGTAGTATGACAGCCTTTACAAGTTTAGGTGCATGTGGGCAGAGCAGAGTAGGGACAAAACGACTAGGGGAATTCAAACGCCGGCCCATGTATTAGTCGCAAGTACCCCATATGTCCTATTTTAGCAAAGTCATGCTAAAATTCACGGAAAATTTCAGCATGACCTTTGCTGAAAATAGGACATATGGAGTACCTGAATTTGCCGGAACGTAAGTTAATCGACATTCCAGCAAACTCAAGGTACCTGCAAAATCATTATCCAATGAAGGAATTGCGCCGCACACTGCTTAATTTGGATGTTCCTCCTATCCAAATCTGCAATTCCTTCCTTTACAAATCTACCAGGCTGCTTAATTTGTACGTACTTCCTAATTAGTTTACAAGCAAAGTAAATAAACTCCTAAAATAATCTCACCCCCCCCTAAAATAATGAGTAATCTCACCATCTCTAAGAAAGAAGTCAACACAAAAACCTATCCACTCCTAATCCTCTCAAGTACCAAACATACAAATGGCTATTGTAAATCACTTTTCATTTTTGCAACCAAACAACAAATAGCAATGGCGGGGGTGCGCCATAAATAGCAGATCAGACAGACAGAGCGTCGGTTTAGCCGGTTGCAGCCTTGCAGGCTTGCGGTGCTTCGACTGACGGATTCGCCGGCCAGCCAACCAGCCAGCCAGCCAAGCAAGCATGAAGGCCGCCGACTGATGGATTCGTCAGGGGCTCCATCGATGTTGAATCCATGGGCTGGCACTGGCTACCGTCAGGCCCGCCGAATCGGCGGGAACCCCTCCCCCGTCCCGCCCACCAGAGCAGAGCAGGGGCCGAGCCCCCGCCACCGACGAAGGGAGCCGCGGGGGCAAGCACGCCATAAGGGGACGAGCGGGCGAGGAATACAGCCTGCCCTGAGGTGTAGAGGGAGAGGGGCACGGGTGCGTGCGTACCAGTGGCAGCCGGAGGGCTGGGCCGCGACGACGACGAACGGCGACGGGGAAGACGGACAGCGCGGAGACCCCTGGATGCTTGCTTGGTTGCTTGCTGGATGGGATTGGGGTGGCAGTTTCCGGTGGGTGGGGGTGGCTATCCCCCTGCGTGAAGGCGAAGCAGACCGAAGATAGCAATGGCGCACCTCCCAGGGGTGCGCCATAAGTATATCCATAGCAATGGCGCACCACTGAGGGGTGCGCCATAAGTAACTTTTTTTAGTTACATCTAATAATTTTTTATTTGTTATTTGAAAAAATTTATGAATATGAAAAAATTTATGAATATGAAAAAATATCATCAAATTTGTTATTTGAAAATATCATCAAATTTGTTATTTGAAAATATTTGAATTTTTTTCATAAAAATTGGTATACCAATGGCCGGCGCACCTCCTAGGGGTGGACCTTCAATATATTTTTTGGATTTTTAGTTGCATTCGTTTGTGAATTGGTAAAACATTTATGAATATGAAAACATTTATGAATACAATCGAGAAATGAAGGCTACAATTTAAATACAATCGATCTTAGCTAGCTATCTGTTCACAATCTTCTTGCCCTTATTTTTCGCAAATGGAGTTCTTCTTTTGAACGGACGTCCTTTAGGTAGGGCGGTCCTGCTTCTTCTTGTGGTGTATGCTGGTACTTCATCATCGTCGTCATGTTCCATCTTCGGGTCGCTGTACTTGTCGAAGTCTTGCTCATTGGCGACTCCATCCATTCCAATGATCTTCCTTTTGCCTCTCCTCACGACAACACGACTGGGCTTTGACGGGTCAGTAATGAAGAAGCATTGGTCCACTTGGGAAGCCAGTACCCATGGCTCATTTTTCGTGGTGGCGTTTGCGCCCGCGGTCTTGGATTTGACTTCGGGTATAACCATGGTGGTGAAATACTGGTCTTCTTTTAGGACGCTCTTGGCCCATCTGACACAGAACATCGGGACCTTCTCTCCAGCATAGCTTAGCTCCCAGATCTCCTCGATCCTTCCATAGTATCTGTCCTTGTCGTTACCGGTGTAGGATTCCATTGTTACCCCAGAGTTCTGATAACCATCGCTCTTGATGTCCTTTCCCTCGGTGTAGAATGAGTAGCCGTTGATATCGTACGCCTCATACGTCATCAGGTTGTGCTCGACGCCCTGTGACAAGGCGAATATGAGTTGTTCTTCCGCGGAAGAATCCTCATGTAAAGGGTACGACAGAAGCTTCTTCTTGAACCAACGCGTGAAACATGAGTTGTGCTCTTTGATTATATCTCCGTCCGTCCTTTGTTGGCCTCGGTCATTGTACGTCTTCTCAATAAAGGTTTTGTGCTCTAGCACCCAAGTATCGACCACATCTATGTGTTGTAGCACGACTAGGTTTGCTCTTTCAAAGTCGGCGAGTCGACCCTCGAAGTCGACATGCATTTTGTGGCGACCCTCACGGTGACCCCATCCAGCGAGCCTGCCGAGGTGCCTGTTGACGGGCAGACCAAGGGGGTTCTCGATGCCTAGATAATTCGTGTAGTAGGAGATACACTCTTCGGTCAGAAAGCCCCTCGCTATGCTTCCCTCTAGACGTGACATGTTGCAAACGTATCTTTTGATGACACCATTCATCCTTTTGAACGACATCATGCTATGCAGGAATGTCGGCCCGAGTTGGATGATATCCTCCACGATATAGACCAGAAGATGCACCATAACGTCGAAGAATGCGGGCGGAAAGTACATCTCAAGCTCGCATAGTATCACCACGACTTCTTCCTGTAGCCTTCTGAGTTTCCTCACGCCAACCGACTTCCGGGAGATGACGTCGAAAAAGTTGCATAGGCCAAATAGCGTTTCACGGACGTGCGCGTCCATGATCCCACGGATTGCAACTGGAAGTATCTGCATCATCAGGACGTGACAGTCGTGAGACTTCATCCCGCTAAACTTCTGCTTCGCTGAATATAGGTATCTGCTTATCTTCCCCGCGTAACCATAAGGAAGTTTTACTCCTATGAGGTAGGTGAAAAACTGATCGATCTCCTCCTAACTTAGAGTGAAGCACGCGGGAGGGAAGTCATTTCCGGTCTTCTTGGCCTTTTTGCCTTTGCGACGACTTTCCGTGTCCGGCTTCGCCTCATCATCATCATCATCATCATTATTAGCGTGAAGCTCCTCCGTAATGCCCATTGATTTCAAGTCTGCCCTTGCTTTCGGCCCATCTTTGGTCCTCTCTGGCATGTTGAGCAGGGTACCAAGCAGTCTCTCGCACACGTTCTTCGTGATATGCATGACATCAGGGCTGTGAGGCACATGAAGGATCTTCCAGTACGGCAAGTCCTTGAAAATAGACCTCGTTTTCCATACCTTCAGTAGTGGCTCTGGCGCCTTTCGCTTCTTTCCCAGCTCTAGCGCATTTCTCGGCGGTGGGCACTCTTTCCAATTTTTCAATAGCTTGTCTATTTCCTCACCGCTCCTCGTATATGGGCGTCTTCGGGGTTCGGTTTCACCATCGAACAGATCCTTGCATTTTCTCCATGAGTCATCGTCGCGATGCCACCTTCGATGTCCCATGAACATGGTTTTCGAAGACCCGGGGTCTCTATCTAGCTGGCAATACGTTGTGTCATCTATGCACCTGACGCATCCAGAAAATCCGTGGACCACCTGCCCTGTGACATATCCGTAACCGAGATAGTCGTGCACCGTCGTGAGCAGTGCGGCTCTCATAGGGAAATCTTCTTTCTCTGCGGCGTCCCACGTATTGGCTGGGGTTTTCCACAGCATGTCTAGCTCCTCTTTCAACAGCCCCAGATATAGATTGATGTTGTTCCCTGGTTGTTTCGGCCCTTCAATTAGCATACTCATGTGAATGTACTTCCTCTTCATGCACAACCAGGGGGGAAGGTTGTACATCCACACAAACATAGGCCAGGTGCTATGTGTGCTTCTCTGGCTGCCAAACGGATTGAGTCCATCGGTGCTCGCGCCCAGCACGATGTTCATTGGATCGTTCCCAAATTCTGGGTGTTCGAAGTTCAACGCTTGCCACTGGCTCGCATCCTTAGGGTGACTCAGCATCTTGTCTTTTTTATTTATCTCCGGATCATTTGCGTCATCTTCTCGCTTCTTCTCCTCCCTATCCGCGTGCCAACGCAGGAGCTTTGCTACCTTAGGGTCCGCGAAATACCGCTGCAGACGAGGAGTGATCGGAAAGTACCACACCACTTTTCGAGGAGCTTTCTTCCTCTTCTTGAATCGAGTGACGCCGCACACCGGACATATGGTAGACTCTGCGTGCTCATCCCGAGAAATGATGCAATTGTTCATGCACACATGGTATTTCACGTGCGGTAAATCCAGAGGACACACGATTTTCTTCGCCTCCTCAAAACTGGTCGGGCACTTGTTCCCCTTGGGAAGATGTTCATGCCAGAATGACATGTTCTCGTCGAAGCATGCGTCGGTCATTTTGTGTTTTACCTTCATCTCTAGAGCCATGAGCGTTACTTTCAGGCGGGTATCCTCGGGCCTTCATCCTTCATACAATGGATTAACCATGTCTATCTCTAGTTGATCCAGCTTGGCTTTCTCTCGGGCGGCAGCTCTTGCATTATCCGTCTGCTTGAGAAGCAGCTCTTGAATATGAGGGTCCTGCACCCAGCCCATCGATGGTCCTTCGTCGTCTGCTCCGACATCTTCATCTTCATGATCATGCCCTTCTTCTGCTCCAGCATCTTCCTAATCATCATGTCCGGCATCTTCTACATGATGACTGTGTACTGCATCTACTTCGTGATCATGTCCTGGAGATTCTTCGTCTTCTCGCCCGCCCTCGCCGTGGTTGTCTTGCTTATGCCCTTCCTCATTTCTTGCCCGCCCCCCTGGTTACTAATGGCGCACAAGTTAGGTGGTGCGCCATTACTAGTTTTGCAAAAATAAAAATAAAAAAAATGTTCGTAGTGGCGCACTGTGTGTGGTGCGCCATTACTAGTTTGAACTAGTAATGACGCACTATACACTGGTGCGCCATTACTAGTTATGAAAAAAAGTAAAAAAAAATTGTTAGTAGTGGCGCACCGGGTGAGTGGTGCGCCATTACTAGTTTTGAAGAAATAAAAAAAGTTTGTTAGTAGTGGTGCACCGTGGGTGTGGTGCGCCATTAGTGTCCATCACACTAATGGCACACCAACACATGGTGTGCCACTGCTATATAGTAGTGGCGCACCACATGTGTGGTGCGCCATTAATGTCCATATTATCTATAGCCCTTTTCCTAGTAGTGGATGATCATGTTGATGGAGTCAACTGTTTGGCTTGAGAGCCGACCGATAGGGTCTGATAAGCTACGCCCTGAGGGTGGGAAGCCCCCTGGACGATCATGTTGATGGAGTCAACTATTTGGCTTGAGAGCCGACCGATAGGGTCTGATAAGCTACACCCGGAGGGTGGGAATCCCCCTGGACGATCATGTTGATGGATTCAACTATTTGGCTTGAGAGCCGACCGATAGGAATTGATAAGCTACACCCGGAGGGTGGGAAGCCCCCTGGACTATCATGTTGACGGAGTCAACTGTTTGGCTTGAGAGCCGACCGATAGGGTCTGATAAGCTACACCCGGAGGGTGGGAAGCCCCTTGGACGATCATGTTGGATCTTTCTTGCATAGATGAAGATATGCGAAACGGCAGAGGCCTCGGCTTGCAGGGATGCCAACTTTATTCATATATAAATATGATATGTACAATGATAGTGTACAATCTCGAGTCTCAACGACTTAGGTGTAGTAAGGCCGCACATGCGCTATGTTCCATGGCCGGCGGGTCTCCTGCCCCGAGGTATCTGAATCGTCTCGGATGTCAATGAGGTTATATGACCCATTGTTGAGATTTTTGCTGACCACGAAAGGTCCTTCCCATGGAGGAGATAGCTTGTGCGTATTTGTCTGGTCTTGAATCAGCCGTAACACTAAGTCACCTTTTTGAAATGTTTGGGTCTTGACTCTGCGGCTATGATAGCGGCGCAGGTCTTGCTGATAAATCGCCGAATGAGCAGCCGCCAGATCACGTTCCTCCTCCAAGGCATCCACTGCGTGTTGAAGCGCCGTCTTATTGTCTGTCTCAACGTAAGCCGCCACTCGTGGCGAGTCATGACGGATGTCACTCGGTAACACAACCTCTGCACCGTAAACCATGAAGAAAGGTGTATAACCCGTTCATCTGTTGGGGGTAGTCCTGATGCTCCATAACACGGAAGGCAATTCCTCCACCCAACAACCCGGCGTTTGCTTTAAAGGAACCATAAGCCGGGGCTTGATACCTCTCAGGATTTCTTGGTTAGCACACTCCGCCTGACCGTTGGACTGTGGATGAGCAACCGCAGAAACATCAAGCCGGATGTGTTGAAAGGGCCGACCATATCGAGCCCCTAGACTGCAAACGGCCAAGTGTTTAGAATCATGCGCAATTCTTCAGCCGGAACATGAGCACGCCACCCAAACTTTTGACAACCGTCGCATTTGCGGACCAGATCCTCTGCATCCTTGTGAGCCGTCAACCAGAAGAAATCATGCCGGAAAGCCTTGGCCACCAAAGATTTTGAGCCAGCGTGATGTCCGCAATCACCAGCATGAATTTCATTCAAGATTTCCTTACCCTCCTCCGGTGAGACACAACGCTGAAACACTCCGGTGGCGCTGCACTTGTGTAACTCGCCATTGACTATCGTCATGGACTTAGACTGTCGGGTGATGTGTCTGGCCAGATTTTCATCATCAGGTAACTCGCCCCGAGTCAAGTACGCCAAGTAAGGCATAGTCCAATCCAGAATAGCATGTAGAGCCGCCACCAATTGTCCCTCCGGGTCAGGAACATCCAAATCTTCCTCTGAGGGTAATTTGACGGACGGGTGATGTAAGACGTCCAGAAAGATATTAGGTGGCACCGGATTTCATTGAGAGGCTAACCTTGACAGGGCGTCAGCCGCCTCGTTCCTGCGATGATCAATATGATCCACCTGACAGCCCTTGAAGTGACCAGCAATGACATCCACCGCCTGACGATAAGCCGCCATCCGCGGATCATTGGAATCCCAAATGCCCGAAACTTGCTGAGCCACGAGATCTGAGTCGCCGAAGCACCTTACCCGGCTTAAGTTCATCTCCTTAGCTACCCCGAGGACATGAAGTAGGCATCGTATTCAGCTGCATTATTAGTGCAAGGGAACATCACCCGGAGCACATAGCAGAACTTGTCACCTTTGGGGGATGTTAAAACAACCCCTACCCCTGATCCTTCCAGCTGCCTGGATCCATCAAAGTGTACTGTCCAGTATGTGTTATCCGGCTTTTCTTCGGGTGCCTGACACTCTGTCCAGTCGTTTATAAAATCCAGAAGGCCTTGAGACTTGACAGTCGTACGAGGTACGTATTTCAGATTGAGAGGTCCCAAATCCAATGCCCACTTAGCAATCCTACCAGTGGCTTCTCTGTTTTGAATTATGTCCCCCAACGGAGCAGAGCTGACCACGGTGATCTGGTGCCCTAAGAAGTAGTGCTTTAGCTTGCAGTTGGCCGTGAACACCCCATACACTAGCTTCTGCCAATGTGGATATCTCTGCTTGGACTCTGTCAGGACCTCACTGATATAATAAACCGGCCTCTAAACCAGATATTCTTTCCCTGCCTCCTTGTGCTCGACCACAATTGCTGCGCTGATAGCCCTGTTGTTAGCCGCCACATACAAGAGCAAGGGTTCTTTCTCAGTTGGAGCGGCTAAAACCGGCAGCTCGGTGAGCTACTTCTTGAGTGCCTCAAAAGCTTCACCCGCCGCCGTACTCCAGACGAAATTGTTTGTCTTTTTCATCATTTGATATAAAGGGACGGCTTTCTCACCAAGGCGGCTTATAAACCGGCTCAATACGGCGATCCGCCCTGCCAGGCGTTGAACCTCATTGATACAAATCGGCTCAGCCAGGGAGGTGATAGCCTTGATCTTATCCGGGTTAGCTTCAATACCATGCTCAGAGACCAGAAACCCCAAGAGCTTGCCAGCCGGAACACCAAAGACACACTTTGTCGGGTTAAGCATCATCTTATAGATCTGCAAATTGTCAAAGGTTTCTTTTAAGTCGTCAAGCAGAGTCTCCTTCTTCCTTGACTTGATCACAATATCGTCCACATAAGCATGAACATTGCGCCTAATCTGGTTGTGAAGACAGTTCTGCACATAGCGCTATAAGTCGCCTGGGCACTCTTGAGCCCAAAAGGCATAGACACATAGCAGAAGGCCCCAAAAGGCGTGATGAAAGCCGTCTTCTCTTGGTCCTTAACCACCATCTTGATCTGATGATATACCGAATAAGCATCCAGGAAGCATAAACTTTCATAACCCGCCATAACATCAATGATTTGATCAATACGAGGGAGAGCAAAAGGATCAGCCAGACACACCTTGTTAAGATCCGTATAGTCCACACACACATACGCAATGTGCCGTTCTTCTTGATCACAAGCACTGGGTTAGCAAGCCATTCCGGGTGAAAGACCTCGACGATGAAACCCGCCGCTAAGAGCCAGGCGACCTCTTCCCCGATGGCCTTGCGTCTCTCCTTGTTAAACCGCCGTAGAAATTGCTTGACAGGTTTAAACTTAGGGTCCACATTAAGGTTGTGCTCAGCAAACTCTCTCGGCACACCCGACATGTCAGAGGGCTTCCATGCGAAGATGTCCCGATTCTCACGGATGAATTCGATGAGCGCGCTTTCCTATTTGGGATCCATATTGGACCAATAGTGAACTCTTTAGATGAGTCAATAGGAGTAAAATCCACCGCCTTGGTATCATCCGCCAAAAATTTGAGGGGTAGCTCAACCTCTATGGTAGGCTTCTTCAGCGGGGTCATATCTTCCGGGTCACCATTTTCCTTATAGAACTTGAGCTCTGCCTCAGCACAACTGGATTCCGCATAAGCCGCGTCCCCTTCTTCGCACTCAATAGCCGTATTCCGATCACCATGAACAGTAATCGTACCTTTTAACCCGGGCATCTTGATCTGTAAGTAGACATAACAGGGTGTAGCCATGAACTTGGCGTAAGCCGGCTGCCCAAATAATGCATGATAAGGGCTCTCGACCTTGACTACTTCAAACCACAAGGACTCCACCCTATAGTTGTACTCGTCACCAAAGGAGACTTCCAAAGAAACCCTACCCACTAGGTAAGCTGACTTGCCCGACACTACACCATGAAAAACTGTTGATGAGGGCTTAAGGTCTTTATCAAGTAGCTTCATCCGCCGGAAGGTATCATAGTACAGGATATTGATGTTGCTGCCACCATCCATAAGTACCTTATTCACCATATATCCTCCCACTTGGGGGGCAACTACCAGGGCTAGCTGCCACGGGTCATCAACACGCGGCGGGTGATCTTCTCGGCTCCATGTTATGTCATACTTAGACCACTTCAAGTAGTGCAGCAGAGCCGGCGTGATTACATTAACCGCCCGCTTGCGTAACTTCTGATCCCGCTTGTTAAGGCTAGTTGTAAAAACATGATACTGGCCCAAACTGAGCTGCTTTGGATTTCTCTGATACCCGGACTGATTATGCTGCTACTGATTATTGCTACCAGAGCGCTAAGGATGTCCTCCTTGGTTGCACTGGCCATGATGACCGGATCCAAACCCGGCTCCTGACCTGCCTGTGCTTGAGCCGCCGGGCGGGCCACGACCATTGTTGTATGCTGTTGCATGTTGTAGTTCTTAAACTTCTGCATGATGTGGCAATTAGCCCATCTGTGACCCGCAACTCTATCAGGCTGGCTGTGCTCCGGACAAGGTTTATTGAGAATTTCCTCCAAATTGAAAGGAGTCTTATTTTTGTTAAAAGGCGGTCTAAACTTCCCATTGCCCTTAGGACGGTTATGGCCGGTGCTGGCATTAGCCACTAGTTCTGACCCACCATCCGGGTTCTTCCGCATGCCCTGGTTACCATTACCCGTCGCACCCTTGCCATGATTGTTCTTTTTACCTTGGCCAGTCTTCTCCTCATCAGAACCTGGATCCTTCGTGTTATCATAGTCGGCATACTTTGTGAGAGCCACCATGAGTTCTCCCATGTCCTGACACGTATGCTTGAGCCAGCCGAGCTTCTGCTTCTGAGGGATGAAGTGACAGTTCTTCTCTAGGATCAGTATTGCTTGAGCCGCCATGATCTGTTCAGACGAGTGGATGACGGTCGACACCTGCCGGACCCAATGATGAGCCGACTCATTCTCCTATTGGACACAATGATCCAAATCCACCATCGTCATAGGCTGTTTTCAAGTCCCTTGAAAGTTTTTGATGAACCTTGCTTTCAGCTCAGCCCATGAATTCATGGTATTGGGTGGCAAACCCTTCAACCACGTGCGAGCCGGTCCTTCAAGCATCATGATGAAATACTTTGCACACACCGCGTCATTGACTTACAACATCTCCATAGCCAGCTCATAGCTTTCGATCCAGGCCTCCGGAGGTAAGTCGACAGTGTAATTCGGGACTTTGCGAGGTACTTTGAAATCCTTTGGCAACCGCTCGTTCTGCAGAGCCGGTACTAAACACGGTACTCCCACGGCCCTGGTGGTCACTCCCGCCCCTACTGAGACGGAGGGCGCGGGCTCTTGGTGAGCCGCCGCTGCCAATGCCTCGTACTGTTCCAGTAAGCGGGATTGCTGCCTGATACGCTGCACCACATCCACTAATTGCTGCTCTAGCTCAAGGCGGAATGCATTTGTCTTAAGGCGTTCTCCCTCCGCCTCCATCTGAACTTTTAATTCGGCTATCCTCTGTTGCACCTCCGCCATCCGGTCCTTGAGTCTTGCGATCTCCAAGTTCCAAGCGGCTTGATTATCTAGTGTGACTTCGGTGGTCATCAGCGTTGCAAGCTCGTTCATCAGATCCAGAAGAACTTGAGCCGGCGGCGGCGGGTCAGCCCCCGAGTTTGCTGCTCCGGCGGCTGTGCTCCTCATGCCTAGGGCTGACCCTGCCATGAACACGGCCGCATGAACCGACAAGTCAAGATCGTCCGGCTCAGAACGCTCCGACTCAGGGTAAGGCTCGTCGTAGCCCCCGAGCCTACCGTTGTGAAGCTGGTAGACTGACTTTGCTTCTCCGCTCGAAGATCCGTCCTCTGAATAGACAAGAGTCTCCTGTGACGTAGAAGTTTCAAGATCCATACCTTGAGTAAAGCCCACGAAGACGTGCTTCCGGCCTGGGTTGACGCGGGCAGGTCACACATATTGGGCAGGTTGGGCACGTTGAGCCGGCTCGATGATGTTGGTGTAGACGTCCGGCCCGGCTGTAGATCCGCCAACCTTGCCGATGAAGACATGGATTCCACCGAAGGGAACCCGGAATCCATATTCGACAGAATCTGCTTCAGGACCCCAGCCGGCGTCGTCGATGTAGAGCCGGCCGTGGCGACTCTTGCTCATCCTTCCGACCACGTATCCTTCGAAGCCCAGGAGAGGGCCCTTTGAGAACTCGACACCACCGAGCACAAGCCCCACGGTGGGAGCCAACTGTCGTGGTTTTGTCACGGTAGATGTCCGGGTGAAGGAACTTGTTTTCGAGGCCATCGCTGGGGTGATGGACTCAAAGGGGTTGATTGGGATGGTGGACACGGGTTTACCCAGGTTCAGCCCCTCAAGTAGAGGTAACAGCCTATGTCCTGCTTGTGTTTGTATTGCTTGTGTATCGATTACAAGGGAGATGATTGTTTGACCTAGTTCTCGATAGTTGATCTCTCCCTCTAAGTCGCCCCGGGTCTCACCTTTATATAGGAGGTCAAGACCACGTGTCATAGAAGTCGTAACCAACTCTCACTATGTGTTTGAGTCTATCTCTACATTGTCTTGCCTTCTTGAGAAAGTTGTCTCTGAGCGGCTCACCCGCCTGGGTCCTCATAGCTTCTCCGTTCGGGCCACATCCCAGCCCATCTTGTCAAGCCGCCCAACGTCTTGGGCTTAAGTCTTCACGACCCATCCTTGGGCTGGTGTATGAGCCGCCAGGTGTGACCCGGAGCCTCAGGGGCGGGTCTCACCGTGGGGTTATATCCTCAACAACTCCCGATAGGCAGTTAGCCTGAGGGGCTTGAGTGGAGGCAGGGTTGGGGACATACTTGACTTCCACTCCTTGGCTATTAGTCATGGTGACAATCCTCTTGGCACAGTCCAACATGCCTTGGTGCTTAGTTAACCAATTCATGCCAAGGATAACATCCAAGCCTGGTGAATCCAAAACTATAAGGTCTGCTAGGAAGTCTACCCCGTTGATGTCAATCTTCACTCCCTTACACCCTATCCCAGACTTCATAACTGAACCGGGGGTTTGTATCAACATACGACTACCAAAGGGTGTAGGTTTCATGCCACTCTCTAGTGCAAACTTTTGGGTGACAAAAGAATGCGAAGCTCCACAATCAAACAATATTGTTGCTAGGGTTGAGTTGACGAGGAACGTACCCAGTATGACATCCGGGTCTTCCTAGGCTTCCTCTATAGTGACGTGATTCACACGACCCTTTCCATTGTTGGGCTGGTTGCGGGGAGCTGGGTTCCTCGGTGGTGCTCCACAGGCTTGACCTTGGTTTGGCGCAATGGGGCGCGGTGCATCTGGCTTCCTGTTGGGGAAAAGCTTAGAGATGTGTCCAGTCTGACCACATCCAAAGCAAGTGACCTACCTAGGGTTGTTGTTGAAGTTTCTGCCACCGTTATTGTTATTGGGGTTGTTGTTGTAGGATGGCCTGGGATTGGCATACTGCTGAGGCTGGTATCCCGGACGAGGTCCAAGAGGTCTAGGCTGCTGGGGCTGATAGGTTGGCTTGGCTGGGGCAGGTTGCCAGGGTGAGGCTTCTGGTTGCTTGAGCTTCCCTTGCTTATCATCTTGCGCTTGCGTGTGTTGTCTATGGCACGAAGCTTGTCTTCCAGCATGAGGGCCTTGTTCACTAAGTCGAACAAGGTACGATAGTCATAGATGATGAGCTGATACTGCAAGACCTGCTGAAGTCCTTCCATGAAGTGTTCCTTCTTGGCATCCTCCGTGCTGACATCTTCAGGTGCATACCTTGTAAGCAGGTTGAACTTCTGCAGGTACTCCTTGACAGAGCCACTTCCTTGCTTCAGCGCTCGGAATTCTCTCTTCTTGATAGCCATGATCCCAGAAGGAATATGGGAAGTGCGGAATCCTTCCTTGAAGTCATTCCACGTGATCACACGTTTTCCTTGCATGATCTTGAATCCATGCCACCAAGCTCGGGCGGTACCTCCGAGGCAGTGAGAGGCGTAAAGCACTTCACAATCCTCATTGCAGTTGACCAATGCAAGGAGGTCCTCGATGGTGCAGATCCAGTCATCAACATCCAATGGTTCAGCAGTCTCGGTGAAGGTTGGGGGCGAGTTCCTCATGAACTCAGACAGCATGGAGCGGCCATTGCTGTTCCTGCCTTGCTGCTGGTTGTTCACAAGGGCTCGAGCCATCTGCTGGATAGCAGCATTGTTAGCTTGGCGCTCCTCTCGGAGAACTTGGAGGAACTGAGCTATGATCAGGTTCTACGGTGGAGGTGGTGGCGGGGGAATGTAGCCTTGTGGCTGCTCCTGGTGTCCTCCAGCGTGAGCAGCCCCACCAGCTCCCTATTGCTGGCTCGAGTTGCCGGCTTCGGGGTTGGTGAAGGAGCTGTTGCAGGTACCAGTCACCATCCTGTTTGGAGTAGCCAAGTCAAACAACTGGGATTGACAAGAGGATAAGCAATAATGGTAAAGCGCGCCTAAGGGGGTCGCTCAAGTGCAAGTGTGTTGAAACAAAGGTTGAAAGACCAACATATATTAAGATAGACGATGGAGTCGCTTACATGCTGCCTAAGGCAAAAGCATGACTTGCATCGGATCACAAACAACAAAACAATCAGCAAGCACACATGGTTTCATATGAACCATTTCACGGACTTGACTTCGCATGAGGGATACATGACTGATCCTACCCTAGGTATTCTCGGACTCAGGTGGTGGAGTGCTCGGTCTCGTAGTCACACTCCTCTAGGTCTTCTTCCTGTTCATCATCTGAACGGGCATCGTTCCCGGTCAAAGGGGTCGAGGAACGAGGAGGTCCATCCCGGCGACGCTTTGCAGGCGGGTCGGTGAAGAGCTCACGGTACTCCTTCGCACTCATGTGATGACTACGCGTAGGTGCATCACTAGCTGGGGGTACTCCTCCTCGATAGGCGACAGCTGGTCGTCCCTTGTGGGCTCCATCCTTCTTGATCTTGTCTGGCTTCGTCTTGGCTTGTCAAAGTAGCTCTCGGGTGTGCTGTAGTTCCTCGTGGAGCTTCACAGACTCCTTCATCAGGTTGTGAACCAAACTATCGGCAGAGAGGCTGAAATAGGTTTGGAACCTGAGTGTTGTGCCATCTTCCTTGGTCGGAATCAGCGTCCAACTTAGCATTAGTCATTGATATAATCAATGCAAGATTAATGTAGAGGAGAGGAGATTCACATACAAATACACTATCTTGGACATCTTTTATTATTGTGAACCCCCACCAAATAATATATAATGATCTAGTGTTCATATTGGACATTGAAGACAACCTAATGATTATGTTTGTTTACATTTACATTGTGGGGACCCCGACTTAGAAGTCGTGATCACCGAATGCACGTGTACAGTGATCCCAGAGATCAATGCTCGCTGAGCTCACAGAAGTTCAATAACAAGAGTCTTACATCCACACTTAACGTCTTACACAAATAATGACCACGAAGGTCTTAGTCTTACTTAGATAGGGCCACGAGGGCCAAACACTTAAACTAGAACAAGCAGCGGAAATCTTGGTCGAAAGCGTGAACCCATGCAATCTGCCTTAACCTACATGCATTCTGACTGGGAAGCATCCTAGTTTGCATGTTCGTCTCCAACAAACTCTTCAACATACTCCTGTTCTTCCATGCCTGGCCAATTAAATAACCAGTGGCACGCCAATGAGCACTTTGAATGTACTCGCAAGAAACCCAAGTTGTGGAACAAGGTAACAATGATGCATGGTATAGCACTAAGTAGGTAAGTTTGCGGAAAGCTAATTTTGTATGCAAATGACATGATCAAGTAATTAGTAAGCATGCATCAATAGTTCACAGATGTCCATGTGAACAAGTTATAGACATCATCATAAGTAGGGGTAGAACTTCTCATGTTCATTCATCATGCTAAGCCATCGGACTTAGTTAAATTCCCTTGCTAAGTCATTGGACTCAGCTCATGTGACCTCTTGTCACCATCACATCCATACTCACACCAAGTTTCACAAAAACATCCGGACATTGCATAAGCTACACCACCCAACTGTCCTTGACCGCGGACACGGCTATTCGAATAGTTTTACACTCTGCAGAGGTTGCACACTTTACCCACAAGACTCGGGGAACTTTTGTGTCATCCACAACTCGCGTTATATATAACATACCCGAGGTAAGCACCCGAACATTGCCTTTCCCATGGTGATACTAAACAAAGAGTCCACTCGTTGGTGCCATGCCTCATGATATACATCACTCATATCATCCATGAAGGCACGCAACAGTGTGCCCGGTGCGTGTAAAGACTGCGCATGACCTTCCTCTCAGGGACGACCCCGTCTCAAGAGTGACCACTTCACTCTTGCCACTAGTAATGCGGTCTCCTTGCTAGCACCAACCATAGTAATCAACAAAGCCCCATCCCATAAGGGGTATCGTGGTTGCGCATGTAAGGTTGGGACGACCGACAAATCTTAAACCCTCCGTTTTCGAAAACACATCCTCATCTTGTTCCGGCACACCACTTCTTTCTCAAGTGGTCGCCCATCTCATCATCATCTCCCTCAGGCATTAGTGGCACCCGACGGGGTTTTCTAAAAAGTTTTTGAAATCATTTCCCTTCTTGCCATCACTATGCATAAGTCCCACCCCATTTGCGTAGCATCTATTAGCACGTAACTACTCCCACCCGCACAACCCTCGTAAGGTGGTAGGGTCATGCACGATGCAAGTCTTAGTGGTAAAAGTACCGGAGGCATAACACCAAAAGGGGAATACCATATCACATGATCAAATTTGATGAAAGTAAAGTGCTATATGACATGCAATAAAAATGGTTTCTCATCATGGTCAAAGGGCTGCTTGCCTGGCTCAACAAAGTCTCCGGCGTCTTCGAAGTCTTCGGGTTCGACTTCTTCGTGAACCGCGCAATCTATCATCGCGAAATAAAGCGATAAAAATAAGCAACACACAAAAACAGAGCACTCAACTATTTATTAAAAATGTTATCCTACTTTGATAAATACTAAATGTCATACTAAAAATATTCTCCTAGGGTTTTGGTGTGAAAAATATTTTTTAAATAAAATAAGTAAGGCAAAAACGTGCCAATATATAAGTTTTAAAATAAATCAATACTAAAATATTTTCAAACATTTTTACAAAAGGCACTATTAAATTCTATGGATTATTCTAAGAATTTAGGTGGAAGAAATATTGTCATAGGATGAATATTTATTTCTGTGGGATTTTTGGAAATATACAAAAAAAAGAAAAAAAAGGCTACTGTGCCGTTTCAGGCCAGAATGCCTGGCCGAAACCGGCGTAGAGAGGGATGCCGGCCCAGGCGAGGCGTCGTGCGCAGCAGGTTTGGTTTTGAACCTGCCCGCGGGCCCGGCCTGCCAACGAGAGAGGAGAGGGCGAAGGGATGATAGGTGGGCCCCATCTATCATCCCTTACCTCGCGACAATAGCGGAGGGGCTTGCCGGAGGGCTTCAGGCCATGGTGGAGGGAACGGAGGGCACCGGCGTGCTCGCGGGGCTCCCGCACGTCGGTGGGTGGTCGAGGGGTCACTGGGAAGAGAGGAGGACGCCGATGAGGGGGAAGCCCGATGGTGGTGGCAAGGGTTTGGGTCGGGAGAGGGATCCCGACCACGGGGGAGTGCTTTGGGCACGGGGGGAGAAGCGGAGGATGAGGGGGAGCAAGGAGAGAGGGACAGAAGGAGGCGGGGGGCCTATTTATAGGCGAGCGCCGGCTCACCGTGGACGTGATGCGCCGGTGAGCTTGGGGTGCTTGCAACAGGCCACGGGGAAGGGAGAGGACGTGCTCGGGGTGTTCGTGGGGGTGTTCTAGGCCAGGGGGAAGAGGAGAGAGAGGCGGGGGCGCGCGCGCATGTGAGGCCGCTGGTTGGCTGAGCCGCGCGGCCCGGGCACGTGTGCAGAAGCCGCCGGAGAGAGAAAGGAAGGGGCTGACCATGCGGCATGTTGCGGACGCCGCGGGGGCAGAGGGGACAAGGTGGGGCGGCCCGAGGCTATCAGGGATGCCCGTTGGCCAATGGCTACAGTGCAGGTGCACTTTGTAGTGCGCTCTAGAGCGCGAGCTCTGCATGCCAAGGCATCTTTTGGGCACATTGGCACGTCCACTAGTGTCCTAAGGATCTAGGGAGGTTTAACAATAGGGTATAGGCCATTGGATGCTCTGGTGATGCCTTAGGGTGGAAGGAAAAGGGGAGAGGGGGTAGAAATGGATGCTGCCAGGGGTGAAAATGGGGTTTTTACACCACCTCCTGTTGACCTGAGGACCTAGGGTTTTTACTGGAGGCACTTGGGCAAGGCAAGAAGATGTGGTAAAAAGTTGGGGGCAAGGGTAAAAGGGTAAGAGGTAGGAATAGGTGTTTTACCAAATCACCAGAAGGTGTTTGGTGGTGATTTGGCCAAGAAATATTTACCAGCTCACTGAGATATTTACAAGGGTCAAGTGCTGGGTAGAAATGAGATGCTTCACCAAATTTGAGCTCAAGGGGAAAAAGTTGATATTGGAAATTTGATGAACCCTAGAATTTAGCAGAATCAAATTTCTGCAGAACCAATGACGCAGGCTTTTACCCTTGATGCACCAATTAGTGTATCATCACTATTTGGCCATTAGAGCATGCCCACAAAGGTCGAGACCAAGGGGAGACACTTCACAATGTAAAGTTGCTCAAATTTGATTCTGGACAGGAATGGTTTTGGGATGGTTTGATGAACCAAACCAACTTGGATTGAGATGAAACTTTGCAAGATCAACACCCATGATAGTGTTGACTTGCTGGAATTTTCTTGGAATTTATAGAGAAAATTTAATATAGAAATATTTCAAAATTTTGATTTGAACAAAAAGGGTTTTGAGGGGTTTTGCCTATGATATGATCATGCCCTTGTGTTGAAACTCATATATATGGAAAATATATGTCCACTGAGTTTCTCTAAATTTTCTCAAATATTTTCAAAGCATTTAAATAATTTTTCCCTAGGAAAAACCATTTCTGTCTTTAAGAAAAATCCTTTTAATAAAATATGAAAATAATCTTTAAAAATAATATTTTGTGGTTTTGAGAAGTCTTATATATAGTAGGTTTGAAATAAAGCCTTTGGGAAAGAAGGGTCCACCTGATTTGAGGACTTGCAATGCAAACCTCATTTCAGGGGGTTTTGGAAACTTAAATTAAATAAATCAGTTTTAGTTAAAACAAAAGTTGATAAAAATAGTTTTTGACACTATTCACATGACATGATCATTAGGCAAGAGGTTTGGGACAAGAAAGATGAGGATGAAGTGGAATAGAACCTCGGAGTGCCATATAACACAAACATCAAGCAAGCAAACAACATAGCAAACAAGCACAAGTACTATGAAAAAGTTTCAGTTGGCTCCAATTTTTATAAACCCAAACATAACAATGTGCTACAAACACAGGGTGTGTCATACATATATCACAAAATTCGGTAAGCAGTTTTTGACAGGTTTCAAGATATAGATCAAACCGCACCTCGGGAGGATTATTCTTACTCAGAAAATGAAAACTTTGCACAAAGGAATTGGTAAGGAGGTGGTGTTGGTCACACTCATCTGCGAGGAAATCGGTCAACCCAGCATTTGCAACGAATTCAGCAAACTTTTTATGGAACCCGGCCTCCTACATGAAGGGATTATGCAACCATTCCCACAGCCGCACCTCCACCTTTCTTGGAGTGTTGAGGTTAGTGTTTGATGATTCCCCAATAACTCCTTTAGCATTCCTCTTGGAACAAAACTTCCTAAAGAAACTCATCTTATTCCTATAAATAAATTCCTGAAAATCTTAGTCTACAATTGTTTTTTGTCAATAAAACTTCATAAGATTGATAGAAAATACTCATATAGATGCCTAGAGACTTTGACAAGCATTAAAACTACTTAGAACCCTAAGAATTCAACACGAAAGACCATCTATAACAGCACCAATAGTAGCTAATTATTCTAACAATAAACCACTAAAGCAAACACTAATAGGACAAATGGGGGAGTCACATACCAAGAAGCAATCCACCAAAACTGTTTCGGAAATGGAGCTTCGAGCAAAGAGATCGAAATCCATGGGTTTGTGAGCAAGAACACATGAATGAGAGCTATGGTGATCTTTTTCTGGAGGTAGGAGATGACATAGGCTAAAGAAGTAAGTGAGGGGATCCACGTGGGGACCACAACCCACCAGGTCACGCCTGGGGTTGATGGCGCGCCCTAGTGTCTTGTGGACACCATGTGCACCCCCTCTGATGTTACTTGCATCATAAATTCAGAAATAACTAGGAAAAAAATCGTGTTAAATTTCTAGGATATTATGATAATTTTTTCCTTTGGGTCATTTTTTTACTGCGCGGAGAAATCGGAATACAAGATAGACATGGCATTTCATTTTATTTAACTAAGAAAAAAAAACAAGAAGTGGATACAGAAGCTGGTGTCTACTAGATTCATCAACTTCATACCTCTAAAAAAATGATCCATTAATAAGGTTGATCAAGTCTTATTAACAACCACTTTCGATTAGCATGAAACCAAAGAACTTTCGCAAACGCTAAGTTACCTCAACGTGGATATGCATATCCCCAACCATAAGTATATCATATTTCGGTTTGGTAATAGGTCGAGGTAGTTGAAAACTTCCAACAGTGAGTGTTAGAGAATTTTCAATAACATTTACACCATTCACTTGGAATTGTGTCTTGGTAAAGTGCATCGTATGCTCATTACCATTGATATGAAAAGTGACTTCGCTTTTATTGCAATCAATGACAGCCCCTCAGTATTCAAAAATGGTCTACCAAGGATAATCGACATGTTGTCGTCCTTGGGCATCTCAAGAATAACAAAGTCTGTTAAGATAGTAAAATTTGCAACAACAATGCGCACATCCTCACAAATACTGATCAGTATGGCAGTTGATTTGTCAGCCATTTGCAAAGATATTTAAGTAGGGGTGAGTTTATTCAAATAAAGTCTTTTATATACAGAGAAGGGCATAACACAAAAACCAGTTGCCAAATCACACAAAGCAGTTTTGACATAATTTCTTTTAATGGAGCAAGGTATAGTTGGAATTCTAGGATCTCCATGTTTTTAGGTACTCCATCCTTACAAGAATAATGAACAAGCATGATGGATATTTCACCTTCAAGTATCTTTCTTTTATTAGTGACGATGTCTTTCATGTATATTACATAAGGGGCCATCTTTAAGATATCAGTTAAGCGGGTACGCAAAAAGTTTGGACTAATCATTTCAGCAAAGCGTTCAAATTCTTCCCCATCCTTTTTCTTAGACGGTTTAGGTGGAAAAGGCATGGGTTAATGAACCCATGGATCTCTTTCTTTACCATGCTTCTGAGGGGGTCCTGGTTTAAGGGGACCTCGGGAGGCCGACCTGTTTCTTATGGGCTAGACTGTATGGGCCCCTTGCCGAGCATTGGATCGATTGAAGGCCCTGTCTCCAAGAAGGAAGTTTCGGGAATCATGGCATTACCGCCACGTACGAAGTAGTGAATAGGCTTGTTTAGCCCTTCGACGTGTAACCGACCATGTGTAAACTCTAGGTACCCTCGGCATCTATCTAAGCCGGAGGATTTTACGTTGTAGAAAGAAGACAACTCATCTAGGGTTTAGCTATTCGATCTCGAGCTAGATCAACTATGTAACCTACATATCATATATAAAATCAAGAAGGACATAGGGCATTACCTCCATAGGAGGGCCTGAACCTGGGTAAACATCGTCTCCTTCGTCTCCAGTTACCATCGATCCTAATCTCACAGCTCGGGACCCCCTACCCGAGATCCGCCGGTTTTGACACCGACATTGGTGCTTTCATTAAGAGTTCTGATATGATCACCAAAGGAATCGATGGATCACGTCGTCACCAATGAAGAGGTCCATAACATGAACACTTTTGTTCCTGGACAGATCTTCACCTTCGGCAAGCTGACCCGACCGACCATCTAGGGAGCTTTGCCCGTGATCAAGAGGTCGGCTTAGGGAACCTAGATTTCTCCGTAGACTTCCGGGGCGATCTTTCTATCACGCCCAAGATGCACGCCTATCCATATTAAGGCACGAGGGCCTCGCCAGGGATTGAGGCGCATCTTGTCGTTCACAAGTATAGCATCATTTCATCATGCATTACAGAAGAGAAGAGTATACAAGTTGGCTTACACTCGCCACATACTAAATTACAATTCCACACCGAGTTCAAATCATGAAGATGAAGACAAGGTCCGACTACGGACGAAATCAAACGATAAAACGGATGCAAATGATACTATCTCGCTATCCCAAAGATCACGACCATGGTCCTCTGCTCGTCCGGGTAAGTCATGTATATCCTGCCTCTTTCCTCATCATATTCCCAATGGAGCTGCGTCCGATCATCCTGCACGTACTCATCTGTACCTGTACCTGGAGTGTTGTAGTAATCTGTGAGCCACAAGAACTCAGCAATCATGTGCCCAGGTACCGAGACTATTCAAGCTTAAAGGAAGGGATGGGGTATGTGTTTAGTTTGAAGCAGCACTAAGCATTTATGGTGGCTAAACTTACATAACATGAATATATATGTGAGTGGCCTATGATGAACGATTGAATCTAGAATGACCTCTATGAGATCCTAAACACTTACTTACGTCAATCATAACCCCACCGTGTTCTGTCTCGGATCATGTTCACGAGTAGAGACGATCACGGTTAGTCACACAGTTGGTATATTTTATTAGAGTTTAATTCAAGTTTACTATAACCGGGTGTTAAAAAAAAATCCAAGATGCCACATAACCGCGAGCACGGCTTCTTGAAAAGATTTAACCCTTAGGGGTGCTCCAACTAGTCCATCACAAATTAACCACACTCCGCGGGAATAGCCTCAACCATGGATCTCGTGATCATCCTAGGCAACTCCAAAGGAATTCCAACACCTCGAGATAACCCGAAGAAAGTCAGAGCCCACACGCAAGACACCCGATAAAGGTAAAACAAACCGAGCAAGACCACCCGACGTGTCGACGAACCCGATAAGAGCCGCGTATCTCGTTCTCAGGACACGACGGATAAGCTACGTGTACGGAGTCCTGATAGAAATCTCCCAAGTTGCCTTGGGTTGGACCCGCATAGTGCTCTAGTTTGTACCAACACTCATGAGGAGCACTGGCCCGGGGGTTGATTAATTATCCATGGGGTTGCAAAGCCCTATGCAAATTAAGTTATTAAGCAAATGTAGTACCAAAGTTGGGTCTTGCCAGACAAGTTTTAATCTGAACCGAGTAAATAAGGGGGTCCCCATAACAACCCCGAGCATGTTAGGAGCGCAAAGTCTGGAAACGTAACACTGGTAACAAGAAACTATGGCGGTAACAGCGGAACAAAACACCTAGCAAAAGGCCAACCCTTCCACCAATACCAAGATATATATGTGCATTAAATTAAATAACAGATAATATTGTGATATGCCAAATCCATGTTATCACCTGGAACAACCTGAACCTGCAACTAAGAACGCTATAAGAGGGGCTCAGGAGCGGTAACTTAGCCAATCAAAGGTTTGCTAGGATGTGGAGGGTTAGAGGCTATCATGGCAATTTAGGATGCTGACACTCAAGTGGTAGGTAGCGTAATTGTAATGATAAGAGCGAGAAACTAGCAAGAGAAAATAGTATCGGGATTCGAGTACGATCATCTTGCCTGTTGGTTCTTCAGTGGAGCAAGTAGCGGGATCCTCATAGTTGTACTCGCCTGGCTCTTCGTACTCAGGTTCAACTTTTGCGTCTACCCAAAAAAAACAGCAATAATAAACAAACAACCATGGTGCAATGCACAAGCAAGAATGATGCATGCTTAGGTGAAGAGTTTTAACATGGCAATCCTAACTAGTCATGTTTCACATGCAAAGGATTGGTTATTAATGAATATGGATAGAACCTTATGTTAAGTTATTTAGACATGCATGGACATGAGAAATATGGATGCATCATGCAAAAATGAAGAAAATGCAAATGAAGAACGTAAGAAACGTTGTTACGGTTCTCACGATACTCTCACGACAAGATACGAAGGCAAAACACAAGACAACAAGGAGCTGGGCTATTCCTTGGCATTCCAAGGCAGCCACTGGTTAGGTGATGAAAAACCAAGCACAATAGAGCCAAATATCAAGCAATTCCATGGATTATAGCTCCCACAAGTCACAAAACAATAAACCGAACAATCTGCCACAAAACAGCAACATAGCAAATTTCACAGCCAACAACTTGAGCTACAGGAATCCTACAACCACAAACAAGGCATTGATAGAAACTAAATAACATGCTTATCAACTTATCCAACTACACAATCTGGAAAGGAGGCCACATCAATAAGCATGAAGCTATTAAGTTGGCATGATGAAACAGTTTTCTCGAACTTAGTGAAAATAATAGTTTTCTGGAATCTGAGTTAATCTGGTGGCATGTTGACAACCGAAGTTAAAGGTGTTAGAGACCACCTCATGGCACGAAAATTAACAGGATGGTAGTAGACAACATCTACTTCAAAACACTAGCACTAAGCATGAGCTAATTGTCAACATAACACAAGATGGCAACCACTCTTCATGGCATAAAAATAACAGCAGATTCTCAGACAGAAATATTTAGCATGTTGAAAACAGCAACATCAAGTTAGCTACTTTGCAGCAAGTTTCCCACTTATATGGGTGAATCTCATGTCAAACAAAAATACCATGGCATAATAGACATAAAACACTAACACTTCCATGTGGGCACATGCCCAAATCAAGCATGGATTAATTCATGCAAAAATGACAAAGTAGCATTACAACAGAAAATGAAAGTTTTATAAACTTTCTCAAAAGTGAAATCAGATTGCACCAATGGATTCCTTGGTTCTTTCTACCCCAAAATCATGTGTCATACTCATGTATACATGTGAAGCAACATGGCACAACTATACTAGCACAACTATCACCTCTCTTATAAGTCAAAACTTGCTTAAAATGCACATGAGCATAAATGGACATAATCAGATTTTGAAACTTAGTTAAAAATGGAAATGATCTAACAATCCTACACAACAAGCATATTTACAACAAGGGGGGGGGGGTATGGCAAGTGGGGAAGGAATCCACTTGTCACCTACACACACACTCTACACACACACAACCTTGCACACACATGGCGCCATATGCCTAAGGGCATATGAGCACAATCTCACTCATGAAAATACCACCTATGAGGGGGTGTTTATCCACACACACACACACATGCACCATATGTGCGCAATGCATATAGGCACACATCACACACATGCACAAGTGAATATGGTCACATACACACGCACATACACACATGCTCATGTGTGTGGGTGTTCATCCACACACATATGCACACATATATGCACAATGCATATATGCATATGCATATGCATATGTCAACACACACACACACACACTCACATACACATGCATATATGCATACTCACATATATGCAACACACACTCACTACACACTCCACACCACATACACACATGAAAAAAACACACACCCCTGCAGATCTGCACATACACATATACATGCAAGCAAAGGAGAAAAGAAATAAAACAAAAGGAAAAAACATAACAAAAGGGGAGGGGTTCGGCTCGAACCCTCGACCTCTTGGTCGTTTACCCTAGCGCTAACCACTGCGCTACGCTCTCGTCTGCTAACAGAGAAGGGGCGCGATCCCACTAATACACACACATGCGCACTCCGACGAAACTGAATTTAACCGTGGCGGCGATGACAGAGACAAGGCGGCGACAATTCCCGGCAACACACGGGCGTTCCGACGAGGGGAAGCTACCGTGGGGACTACGGACACTACGGGAGTCCATCTCCCCGTTCGCCTCGCGATGAGGGGGACGGTAGAGAGCTCAAGGGCTCACCTTCCGACCGGCGGCGACACGAACATGATGGCGAAGGCACTAGCTACAAGGGGAGGAGGGTTGCACATCGACTGCTCACCGAGGGGAGGGCGACGACGACCCGGACACGTGAAGAGGAAGAAGAGGCAGAGATGACGACGGCAACGAAGAGGAAGCAGACCCGACGATGACCTGACGACGAGGAGGAAGAAGACGACCCTCGAGAGCCTCCTAGCACTGGGAATGGATCGAGGACAATGACGGCTTGCCCCACGCCATCTCCACTGATGACGAGGGACACCGGAGCCACGAAGATGATGGCGTCGACGAGTGGCGACCTCACTGCTCTCTGAAACTCTGCTCTCACTAAATCTTGGGGAAGAAGAAGGGGAATAAGGGAGAGGAACGAGGGGAGAATGCGAACGGCAACGGCAAGGAGGAAGAGGGGGAACCCTATGGCTCCGTGCTTTAAAAAGGGGAGGCCCTCGACCCAAGAAGGAGAGGAAGTACACCCTTCGGGAGGTCTACCCCGTAGAGCCTGTAGCCCCGGAGTATAACCCATGGTCGGCGTACCTGATCACCTTCGATCGATGTGACCACCCGACCAGTATCCGTCATGGGGGTTTGGTCACACTCGTCCTAGACCCCATCATAGACGGGTATCATCTCAATAACATCCTCATGGATGGAGGAAGTAGCCTAAATCTAATTTACTCAAATATGGTGAAAAAGATGGGTATAGATCCGTCAAGGATCAAACCCAGCAACACTACCTTCAAAGGAGTGACCTCAGCCGTCGAAGCCCGGTGCAAGGGCCTCGTAAGCCTGGAAGTAGTGTTTGGCTCACCCAATAACTTTAAAAATGAAGACTTGATCTTCAACATTGTACCTTTCCCCAGTGGCTACCACGCCCTGCTCGGTCGTACAACGTTCGCTTGCTTTAATGCCGTCCCACACTACACATACCTCAAGCTCATGATGCCCATCCCCAAGGGGGTCATTACTGTCAACAACAACACAGAGTCCTCCCTCCAAACTAAGGAACATGCGTTGGCCCTAGCGGCCGAATTCCACTACAATGATGATCGGCAAACGCCGACACCTGTCGTGAAGGAAGGCAAGGTTGGGAAATGAGCTCGGTTTCAGCCCGAACCCTCAGAACCTTCTTTTCCCCGTAAATAGGGACTCGCCCCCATTGCATATCCCTAGGACCCATTAAGTATGTTCCAAGGAGGCACAACTTCACACCAAAAAATCCATGGGCGGGGGGGGGGGGCAAAAAGGGTAAGTGTTTGGTTGGATCGAACTGCTACCATCAAATGTCTTCGGACACATTGCAGGTACCATCAAGGGCCTGATAAAGATGTAAAGCTCATCCTCACTTCGACGACATCTCAAGACCTTGTTTGCAAGATCCGTTCACCAAACAGTACCACCCATTGAGGTGCACCACTCCCTAGGAGGAGCAGGAGTAGACAAACGATAGGGCACATCACGGACGTAAGGTCACCAATCGAAGACTCCTGGTACAACCAATCCTGTACAATTTCTTTTTTCAAATATCTCTAAATAGTTGATTCGGAAATTCGAGCAATAAGAATAGTTAAGAAAAATATGAAATCATTATACATGGTTATCTCGTTGTCCTTTTTTGGCACATATTCTGTTTTCTCCCTCTTCTTGCGAAACTGTTCGGTACATTACGACGCAACCGGCTAATAGACCGAGGGCTCTAGTTTAAAAAACCCGCCTTATGCACAATTGATTATGCGTTTGGTGTCTGGGAATTCACTTTATACACATTGGTTCCGAACTATATCTTGGGTCAGTAGTTGGGTTGCTTGGCTTCTGCGCTTTCCCCTTTACGTTCTACTCGTTCGGCTAAAAGGGCAAAGGGAGAACCTCTACGATTGTGTTTCCGACTAGTCTAGTCAAACACCTCAGAGGAGAAAGCCGAAAACTGACTATCATAGTATGCGAGAAACGGTCTACGAATCCAAGCTTAAGTGTTATACTCCAAACCTCGTCAGAGGTTATTCCGTGTCATATGATGGGTTTGGTATTCGTACAATCCATGTGATATTGGCTTTGGTTGTGGTTCATCCAAACATCACAAGTCACCGGGGGCTAGTCACTAGCCTCTCACAGTCCTTCTCGCGCCCCTACGGCCAAGTGAAAGCAATAAAGCATTATGGTATGATTTCCTGGTCCGCCGCACACTACCGCCTTCGGTTACGGATAGCTCGGCTAAGGGTTATAGTGCGTAAGTAGAGACACCCCATGTAGCATCTACATGGGGGTTGAAGCCGACTACTCGCAGCTTTTAGTTTCAATGGCCACACAGGAGTTATAAGGAATGAAAAACATTAAAAACATGATAAACCATGTATCATAACCTTAAACCATTAACATGTCTTCGGACATATTACAATTCATTTACTCATAAATGTTTTCTTTTGAGCACTGCGACTCTATCGCCCAAGCACCCTCCATTACTCCGGAGAAGTATAGCTCGGGGCGCCTTTGCTCCTTCTCGGGAGGCAGAGGGGCGGTAGCTATCTTCATCGGATCAATCCCCAGCGAGTGCACCTTGGCCTTTGCAAAGATCATCCGAGCTCCCTCGATACAGGAGGACCGCCTTAGCACGTCGATCCGAGGCGAGGCGTCGCTCAGCTTCTGCACCAGGCTGAAGTAGCTGCCCGGTAGTGGCTCGTTGGGACATAGCCGGATACAAAGATCCTTCATGGCTGGCTCTGCCATCCGATGTAGCTCCATCATCTACTCGGTGAGAAGAGGAGAGCGCTCGGACACTTCGAATTGCGCCCAAAACAGCCGAGCTTTATCTCCCTCTCCCCGCGAAGCATAGAACTGATTCGCGTCCGCTGCGCTCTTCTGGAGGTCGTAACAAGCGCGTGAGGAATGTCACACTTGGGTAAGAAACTCGAACTTGCTATCCCTGAAGAAACACTGCAATAAATATGTCTTACCATCCATGATAACCTTCGCTTGGCGGACTTGCTCCTCAAAGAACTACCTATCCACCCACTCCTTTTGGAGATCGGTTTTCAGGGTGGATAGTTCGGCGGCCTGCTCCTTGCCTCTCTGCTCGAGGGCCTCACACTTTTGGCTAGTGTCTTTGAGCTCCTATTGGATTTCCTCCACCTGAGCCTCATGCTTGTCTCTGGTGGCTCTTAGGGCAGAAAGAATGGTATCCGCTTGTTCGGCCGCCGCCCTCTCGACCGTAGCCTCCTGCTTCGCATGCTCTAGCTCGACCATGAGCTTCTATATTTCCTTCACCGAGGCTGTGTAAGCATCAAAAATATGAATACTGCATCGACAATACTATGATGAATTTTTTTGATATTGAATGTGGCTTACCTTACGCCTCGTCGAATCTCTTGTTCAGAGCATCAAGCTCGTCTTCACAACTTTTGAGCTTCCGATTTAGCTTGTCTAGCTCGGTGGCATTCACGACTGCCGCCGATGATGAAGACTATAAAAAATAAATCCCTATCAGGTTACATGGGTTCAAAACTTCCAAACTGTCATCAATATGATCCTCTGTCCGGTCCTCTTAAGGGCTGTTAGAACATCCCGAACAAATATCATCGCATACATAGTTCGGATTATGATCTATGATTGACCCCCAGGTTAGTTTTTTCCAGACTCACCTAGGGCTCGGGGGCGGCCATGTATATAACGATAGCATAAATAAATTAATATTTCGCACACAAAGTACCACGTGGCTCACCTGGAAGCCCGTCAGGAGACCATTGAAAGCCTCCTCCAGTCCGCTATCAGCGGACTGAGTGCTTTGTAGAACCGCACCCATGAAGGTGCGGTGCTCCTTGGAGATGAAGGCACTTGATAGAGCCTCCCCCATCACCGAACACCCATTGGTCGGTGGTGCTAGTGGTGATTGGTTAATCTGACCTCCTACCAAGGATTGAACCGGTGCCTCCGGAGGCGTTCTACGCTCCGGAGATGGCCTTGGAGGGAGCTGGACTTCCCCTCATCTGGTCTCCTCAGTATTCGGGAGGGCTCTTCCCCTCGGTCTTCAGTGGCCAATGCATTAGCCTCGACCATGACGTCGTCTCCCCCACCGCAGGTGTTCGTCTCCATGGGAGCCTGCTGGGAGGATACCTCCGTGGCATCCTTCGCGGCGCTCGGAGGAGTGGGGTGAGATGCGGTCCCACTCCCCGCTAGCTCGCCAGGCGGGTTCTACCCGCTCGAAACTTGGTCGGTGGAGAGGAAGCGTGGTGGGACACAAATCTATGGACGCTCACACGATTTTAAAATCCAAAAACTTAGCATTAGCAGCTCAGGAAGTCTTCGTATTCTTATCTTTGAGCTGGGGGCTTGACCCTTAGGATGCTTTCTGGAACCTTCTGGAAGTCCTTGGACTCGGTATCCGAGTCCGAACTGTCGTCGGACACAATTACCTGTGTCCGACGCGGTTTCTTCGGGGCAGGAGGGTGTACCTCCTCTGTGGCGTCTGATGACGCCGCCCTATTTCTTGTGAGGGGGAATCGCCTCCCCCCTCGTCATCATGCTCCTCCTCCTGATTGGAGGAGGCATGGGTTTCCACGGACACAACGTTCGGCTGGTCCTGGATACGCAGTACTCCTCGGGCTGGTTTCTTCTTCTTCTCCTTCTTCTCTGATGCCTTGTAAGGCGCCACAATGAGCATCTCCGACAACAGCCTGTACCTAATGTCCTCGGGCTGAGGCGGCGAGCAGTTGATGCCCATGGCCTTGCTCAGCCATTTCTGCAGAGGTGATTGGAAAATGATTAGATTTTCTTTCGGAAAACAACGTCGATCAAATGAGACTATATTATACCTGGGAAGGAGGTTTAACGGTGTGCAGACCCCGATCCTCCTCCTTGACTAGCCAGTTCTCCTATGCCTTGAATAGCACCTTCCACAGCTTCTCCCGAGTAGTTCGGAAGAGCTGACCAATAGTAGGCTCGTCGTCAAGATGATAAGCCCACATGGGAGAGTCCCGACGCTGACAGGGGAGCATGCGCCGCTGAAGCATAATATCGACCACGTGGGCTAGCTCAATATTGCCTCCGATCATGGAGGCGATGCACTTCTACAGGTCGTCCACCTCCTTATCTGACACCCAGTCAAAGCCCTTTCGGAGCCACGAAGTCTATCTGGTGGGGGACCGGATCTGAATTCGCCGAAGCATCTCGGCTTTCCTCCCTTGGCTCGGTGATGTAAAACCACTCTTTTTGCCAGATCTTGATGGTGTCGATCAAGGTGTCGGACGTCCATCTGACGCAGGGGAGTTTGCTGATGAAAACCCCACCGTAGTTTGCATGTTCACCTACGACACACTTCGGCTTGATATTGAATGAGCCATAGTATGAATTGTGGCTTGACTCACAAAAAGGCCTCGCAGATGATGATGAAGGCCCATATGTGCATGAAAGAGTTCGGTGATAGGTAATGGAAGTCGAGACCATGGAAGAACATGAGCCCCCTGATGAAGGGGTGGAGTGGGAAGCTTAGTCCTCGGATGAAGTGAGGGATGAAGAACACTCTCTCGCCCGGCTTGGGAGTGGGGACCACCTGGCCCTTCTCTGGCGCGTGGTGGTAGACGTTGGCGGGGAGGTAGCAGGCGTCCTTGAGGTCCTCAATGTCCTGGTCGGTGACCGTGGAAGCCTCCCACTTGCCATCAAAGCTGGCCATGGTCGAGCTTGGAGGAGTAAGGAGTGGAAAAACTAGATCTGGGCTTTGGAAGCTCAAGAAATTGGGAAAGCAGAGGGTGTGAATGGAAGGCGTGGCTGTGCCTTGGGGTTTTTCCCCTTCTTATGGGGTTAGTCGCTGGTTAACCTCCCTATGCTGCGCTGTGTATCCCTCCACTTCCCAATATGTGCATGCCGTTATGCGTGCATGATTAAACATATCCTGTGTGAAATGGAGCACGATCTGTGCATTGATGGATCATGCTGATGAAAACGGCCTCGAATCGTGGTTTGAGTTTTTGTAACTGGTCCTACGGTCGTGGTGGGCCATGACCTTTCTTCAGAAAGGTTTTCAGGGAATTCTGATTTCTCCTTGATGCTTGGCCTTCGAAGCTAAGCTATTCATTGTGTTCAGACGATTCACAGATCCGGAAAAACTACATGCCATCAGAGCCAAACTAAACCCAACCGATCACTGATTACGGAGAAGAACTCGCCTCGCAAGACGAATACTCTGATTATACGAAGCAGCTGGAGTTAAGACCGTTGGCGTTGGAGGCAAGTTCGTGGGCTACTAAGTAATTCCTGGTTTAAGGGGTCCTTGGGAGGCCGACCTGTTTCTTATCGGCCGGACTATATGGGCCCCTTGCCAAGCATTGGATCGATCAAAGTCCCTGTCTCCAGGAAGGAAGCTTCGGGAATCATGGCATGTGCGCCATGTTTGGAGTAGTGAATAGGCATGTTTATCCCTTTGACGTGTAATCGACACTGTGTAAACCTAGGTACCCTCAGCGTCTATATAAGCCGTAGGGTTTCAGGTTGTAAATAGAAGACAACTCATCTAGGGTTTAGCTATTCGATCTCGAGGTAGATCAACTCTGTAACCTACATATCATAAATACATTCAAGCATGACATAGGGTATTACCTCCATAAGAGGGCTTGAACCTGGGTAAACATCGTCTCCTTTGTCTCATGTGACCATCGATTCTGGTCTCACAGCTCGGGACACCCTACCCGAGATCCGCCAATTTTGACACTGACAACTTTCTAGCCACAAATTCTTTTTCATCACGTCGTTTCTTTTTAGGTTGGGATTATCAAGATCAACAACAGGTTTTATTTTTACATCATTATCTGTTTCTTTATCATTGTTCTATTGAGTATCTTCATGAACCTCATCATTATCATTATCATTATCACTAAATGAATATTCGTTACCAGATTGAGTTTCAGCATCAGAAACAGAGACATCATTATCTTCATGAGGTTCTTCTATCCCAGGTTCACTAGAGGTATGCAAAGTCCTATCGTTTTTCTTTTTCTTTTTATTTTTAGAAGGACTAGGTGGATCAGCATTAATTCTCTAAGAGTCTTTTTTAGTTCTTTTAGGGTATGCCTCAGGATAGAGTAGTTCCTGAGTCATTTTACCTCCTCTAGTTGCTACTCTAATAGTAAAATCATTCATATTATTATTCATTTCATTAAGCACTTCTCTTTGAGATTTAGCAAGTTGTTCTAACTGGGTTTGAACCATAAAGGCATGCTTTCCTACACCTCTAACATCATATCAGAATTATATTTCAATTGTTTCAGAACATTTTCATTGAAGTGATCTTGTTTCTTGATGTAGTTATCAAAATAATATAAGAATTGACTAGGATGCTTATTGTAAGGGATGTCACCTTCATCAAACTTTAATGAAGAATTTACCTCTACCACCTGTGGAGGTGGTGGTGTGTCAAGGCCATGTATTTCTTCAACAGGTGGTAAATTCTTAACATCCTCAACTTTAATACCTTTTTCCTTCATACATTTCTTTGCCTCCTGCATATCTTCAGGACTGAGAAATAAGATACCCCTTTTCTTCGGAGTCGGTTCAAGTGGTGGTTCAGAGAGAGTCCAATAATCATAATTCTTCAATATATTATTCAATAGTTCCTTAGCTTGTTCAATAGTTCGTTCCCTGAAAACACAACTAACACAACTATCTAGGAAGTCCCTAGAAGCATCAGATAGTCCATTATAGAAGATATCAAGTATTTCATTTTTCTTAATAGGATGATCAGCAAAGCGTTAAGCAATTGTAGAAGCCTCCCCCAAGCTTGTGGGAGACTCTCTTCTTCAATTTGCACAAAGTTAAATATTTCCTATAAGGCAGCTTGTTTCTTATGAGCAGGAAAATATTTTTCAGAGAAGTAGTAAATCATATCCTGGGGACTCCGCACAGAACCAGGAGCAAGAGTATTGTACCATATCTTACCATCACCCTTTAATGAGAGCAAAAATAATTTGAGAATATAGTAGTACCAAATCTTCTCATCATGGGCAAAAAGGTGGCTATATCATTCAACTTAGTAAGATGTGCCACTATAGTTTTAGTTTCATAGCCATGGAAAGGATCAGGTTGAACCAAAGTAATTAACTCTGGGCCAACAGAGAATTCATAATCCTTATCAGTAACAAATATAGGTGAAGTAGAAAACTTAGGATCACATTTCATTGTAGTATTCAAAGTCTTTTCTTTATACTTGTATAATAATTTCTTAAGGTCATCTCTATCCTTACAAGCAAGACTGTCTCTAGCTACTTCTCCATCCATAACATAACCCTCAGGTATCTAAGGCATTTCAAATCTAGGAGAGATAGGTCTAATAGGTGTTTCATAATTCTTATTTTGAATGACTTCATCAGTTTAAGTCATTTCATTCTCTTTAGCTCTAGCAATTTTTTCATCAATAAATTCACCTAGTGACACAATATCATCAATCAAGGTACTAGCATCATGATAAGAATCATTCATAGGAGAAGTAGCATCATCAATAACTTGCGACATATCAGAATTAATAGCATGTGGTGGTGTTGCAAGTGTACTCATAATAGAAGGTGAATCAAGTGCAGAGTGTAATGGCAAATCCGTACCTCCCCTCATCTTAGAGGGAACGATCTTGGTTCTTGTATCCTTCAGATTCTTCATAGTGATAAATTGATATATATCCCAAGTGACTCAACAAATATAGCTATGCTCCCTGGCAATGGCGCCAAAAAAAGGTCTTGATAACCCACAAGTATAGGGGATCACAACATTTTTCGAGGGTAGATTATTCAACCCAAATTTATAGATTCGACACAAGGGGAGGCAAACAATATTTGCGAGTATTAGCAGTCGAGTTGTCAATTCAACCACACCTGGAGATTAGATATCAGCAACAAAGTGATCAGTAGCACAATAATATGATAGTTTGATAGCAGTGGTAACAATAGCAGTAATGGTAACAATAATGGCAATGGTTTTGTAACAAGTGTAACAGTGACAACAAGAGTGGTAACTTAGCAAGAACAATATGTGGAAAACACATAGGCACTCGATCAGTGTATTCTTTGGATGATATTCATCATATAAAAGTCATAACCTAGGGCAACACAGAACTAGCTCGAGTTCATAAATATAATTTAGGCATGTATTATGTAAATATTCATACGTGCTTAGGGAAAAGAACTTAAATGACATCTTTTGTCCTACCCTCCCATGGCAGCGATGTCCATAAGGAAACTAAGGTATATTAAGGCCTCCTTTTCAAAGATAACCGGAACAAAGCATTAACACATAGTGAACACATGAACTCCTCAAATTACGGTCATCACCGGAAAGTATGCCAACTATAGTCACCTTAGGGTTTACGGATCATAACACGTAATAGGTGCATATGACTAGCAAGATCGGATCAAGAACATAGATATAATGGTGATAACATGAATGGTTCAGATCTGAAATCATGGCACGCTGGCCCTAGTGACAAGCATTAAGCATGGCAAAGTCATAGCAACATCAATCTCAGAACATAGTGTATACTAGGGATCAAGCCCTAACAAATCTAATTACATTAAATGATGAATCTCATCCAGATCCTCACCGACCAGCAAGCCTACGAAGGATTTACTCACTCCTGGTGGGGAGCATCATGGAATTGGTGATGAAGGAGGGTTGGTGATGACGGAGACTGAAGATTCCCCTCTCCGGAGCCCCAAACGGGCTCTAGATCTGGCCTCCTGATGAAGAACAAGAGGTGGCGGCAGCTCCATCTCGTGAAATGCAGTAAAACTTCATCTATGATTTTTTTCTTAAGAAATAGAAATTTATAGTGTAGGAATTAGGGTCAACGGGATAACGAGGTGAGCACAACCCACCAGGGCCCGCCTTGGTTGGCTGGCACGCCCTGGTGTATCGTGACCAACCAGGGAACCCCCTCCGGTGATTCTTGGCTCTAGTATTTTTATTTATTCTTAAATAAATCTCCAAAAAGTTTTCTCCAATTCCGATAACTTCTATTTTTGCACAAAAACAACACCATGGTAGTTCTGCTGAAAACAACGTCACTTCGGGTTAGTTTCATTCAAATCATGCAAGTTAGAGTCCAAAACAAGAGCAAAAGAGTTAGGAAAAGTAGATGCAATGGATACCTATCACTATGTTAATCTCCGTCATGCTTTCATGCCCATATTTTATTTCTATCGACATCTTCCTCTCAAATCATGTGGTCATTATTATCGACTTCGATTTTCGCTTGAGGACAAGCGAGGTTTAAGCTTGGGGTAGTTGATACACCCATTTTGCATCATGATTTCCTATTGATATTTATGATATTATTTTCCATTATTCCTCATTACGACATAATTCTTATGCATTTTCTCTATGAATTTGCAAGGAACACCACAAAGAGAGAAACTGCCGGAAACTAGAATTTTGGACCTGAAAACCAAGAAAAAAGGTGTAAATCACTAGACCCCAAATGACCTGAAACTTCATGGAGAAGTTTTTATGGAATATATGTGAATTATTGGGCCAAAAATATACCATAGGGAGTCCATCTGCTTCCACACCCCCCTGGGCGGGTCCTGTTCGCTTGTGGGGCCCCAACAAGTCTCCTGACCCCCTCTTCTCCTATAAGGTGTGTTTTGACCTAGAAAACATCAAGAAGATACTTTCGGGACGAAGCGCTACTGTCTTGAGGTGGAAACCTGGGTACATGCGCTTTTGCTCTTTGACATAGAGATTCGGTCGGGGAAACTTCCCTCGAGGAAGAGGAGATCAAAGCCATCGTCATCACCAATGCTTCCTGCTTCATGGGAGGACCAATATTCATCAACGTCTTCGCCAACACGATCTCATCTCAAACCTTAGTTCATCTCTTGTATTCAATCTTTGTCTCAAAACCTCAGAGTGGTACCTGTGGGTTACTAGTAGTGTTGATTACATCTTTTAGTTGATGCTTGTTGGTTTACTTGGTGGAAGATATTATGTTTAGATCATTCATCACCATTATTATTGTGAGAGCCTGGCTTAATAGGAATGATAGACTACTCATATCAACAAGGAATTCCTTCTTTTCCGGGAGCCCACTCGAAAAGAACTCCAAAGTTAAGCGTGCTTTGCCTGGAGTGATTCTAGGATGGGTGACCAATCGGAAAGTTGGTCCCGGGTGCGCACGAGTGAGGACAAAGTGCGTAGGAAAGACTAGTGTTGGTCTGTGGGGCCAGTCTAGATCCCGCCAGGAGTAACGGGGTGTTACAATTGGTATCAGAGCCGACCCTTGCGGTTACACGGGCATGTGCGGTTCAGGTGCACGGGCATGTGGCGCATGGCGTGTGTGGCCCGTCGTGGCACATAGCATGGCACATGTACTGGACTGGATGCACATACGTGTGCCAAAAGGGAACATTCCTGATGGGCCGACGAGGACGTTGGTTCCTTTGAGTGGGGGTGTATGTGAGAGCCTGGCTTAATAGGAATGATAGACTAATCATATCAACAAGGAATTCCTTCTTTTCTGGGAGCCCACTCGAAAAGAACTCAAAAGATAAGCGTGCTTGGCTTGGAGCGATTCTAGGATGGGTGACCGACCAGGAAGTTAGTCCCGGGTGCGCACGAGTGAGGACAAAGTGCACAGAAAAGCCTAGTGTTGGTCTGTGGGGCCAGTCTAGATCCCGCCAGATGTAATAGGGTGTTACAATTATGCCTCTGTTCTTTAACATGTTAATAATGTGTTAGTACTTACTTTTGGTCCCAAGGACATGGGAGAAGTCTTGTCATAAGTAATCATGTGAAGTTGGTATTCGTTCAATATTTTGATGACATGTATAGTGTCGTTGCTTCTCTTAATGGTGTCCTGTGAACGTCGACTACATGACACTTCACAATTCTATGGGACTAAGGGAAGTCATTGTGGAGTAACAAGTAGATAACGAATTACGAGAGTGACAGAAGCTTAAACCCCAGTTTATGTGTTGCTTCATAAGGGGCTGATTTGGACCCGCATGTTTCATATTATGGTTAGATTTATCTTAATACTTCTTTTGTAGTTGCGGATGCTTGCGAGAGGGGGTAATCATAAGTGGGTTTCTTGTTCAAGTAATAACATCACTTTAGCATCTTTCCATTCATGTATCAAATTATCAAAGTAACAAACGCGAATCAACTCAACATGATGAACATGACTGGACAGAAATTCACATGTGTCCTCGGGAGCGTTTGCTTCATATAAGAGTATTTTCAGGCCTGACATTTTCTATAAAAGGATTGGGCTATATCGCTGCACACTTTTTACTATTGTTACTTGTCACTTGTTACGACTTATCTTGCTATAAAACTATCTATGATTGTTACTCACAACACTTGCACACAATACTTTGCTGAAAACTGCTTATCCTTTCCTTCTGCTCCTCGTTGGGTTTGACAATCTTACTTATGAAAAGGACTATGATTGATCCCCTATACTTGTGGGTCATCACTTACCTATCAGAAAACTTGCTGCTGATAGAAGGGAATATGATTATAGCATGGTGAAGTTCTCTCATGATTACTACAACACTTGATCATATGCATTATGCCTAGCTAGGGGCATAAAACAATAGCGCTAATTGGGAGGCCACCTAATAGTTATATTATTTTCTTGATTTTTTACTTTCTGTTTGTATTTGATAACATGATTATTGCTACTGATATAATTGTGTCTTTATGTTTAAATTAGTTTTTGTGTCAAGTAAAACCTTTGGGGTGACTTGCATGATGAGTAGAATTGATGCGGTGCAAAAACTTTAGCATTCAGTGCATAATTCCTCTAATTTTACAGGGATGCCTTCTTGATCCGAAATTTTAACACAGTATATCTATACAAATTCCCCAGATTGCCCTGATTTTTCAGATTTGTTGGAGTTACATAAGTATAGTTTCTTTACAGATGATTACATATTGTTTTGTTTTAGACATATGCTGTTTTTTCTGCATAGTTTGCTTGTTTTGATGATGCTATGGATTGTATCGGGGGTATAAGGCATGAAAAAGTTTTTATTCAGTACCTTATGCAATAATAAAATAAGGTCAATTTATAAGATTAACTAAAGTATTTGCTATGTTTATTATACTATTGGATCTCACAAAGGTTTCTGTTGAGTTTGATGTGCTGAATTTTTCAAGTTTTGAGTGCTATCACTATGGATGAAGGAATAAGGAGCGACAAGAGCCTAATATTGGGGATTCCCAAGCCATCCCAAGTCAAATTCTAGGAAAACTCAAGCATCTAAGCTTGGGGATGCCCCGAAAGGCATCCCCTCTTTAATCTCAATCCACCGGCATGTCACTTCGAGCTATATTTTTATTCATAACATGATATGATCTTTGCTTGGAGCGTCCTTTGTTTTAGCTTGTTTTAGTTTCAGTTTTCCACAATCATTGTTTTCTGGACACACCTACTTGATAGAGACACAAGATCACCACGATTTATTAGAATACACTTTCTTCTTCACTTATATCTTTTGCTCTAAGCTGGTGCTCTAGTACTTCAGTTATATCTTTTATAGGACGGTGGCGTATAGATTTTAAAGAAATAATTTTGCTCTTGTTCTTCACTTATATTTTTTGATAGTTAGTAAAAAGTGATGGTAATTTTCATGGGTTATAAGACTAGTCCAAAATAATAGGTATTCAAGGAGTGTATAATGAAAACCTTCATGTAGCACATAAAAGAGAAATTGGGAGTTAATGATACTAATGTGGTAATGTGAAGAGGCATCAATGCATGATCATTGATTAGTACGAGTATCGTGAATTAGAGGTTGTTAAATTTCTGTTCATCTAAATATTTTTTTGGCATGGTGCTGATGTGCGAGCATTCTTATCCCTCGTTGAAATCCTATTGTTGTTTAAGTAGGAGGCACGTGATGCTTAGCTCCTCCCAACCTCCTCCCTAAGGGCATGCGAGTAGTACTTTGCTTTTAGAAATTTAATAAAATCTTACAATAAGTATGTGAGTTCTTTATGACTAGTGTGAATCCATGGATATACACACTCTCACCATCTCATATTTGCTAGTCTCTTCGGTACCATGCATTGCCTATTCTCATCTCGAGGACCCATGCAACCTTCTTCGGTGCATCCAAATCCCACGACATGATACACTATGTTGCACATAATCCACCTTATATCTTCCTCAAAACAACCACCATACGTACCTATCATGGCATTTCCATAGCCATTCCGAGATATACTATCAAGTAACTTCCACATTTACATCATATGACTAGTACTTTCATTGTCATATTGCTTTGCATGATCATATAAGCTAACATAGTATTCGTGGCAAAGACACCATTCATCATTTTTTGATACATGTTATGCTTGATCATTACACATTTGGTACACTGCCAGAGGCATTCATATAGAGTCATATTATCTTATCAGTTTTTCATATCGAGTTGGAAGTAAATAAAAGTGTGATGATCATCATTATTAGGGAACTTTCTCAATAAGGAAAGGATGATGGAAACAATGACTCCCCCAAAACTAGGTATGAGACTCCAGAAGAAAAATAAAACGGGAGAAAAATAAAAAATGAGAGAAAACATAAAAAGGAAAAAGAAGAAAATGAAAAAGAAAAAATGAAGAAAAGAGAGAAGGGACTGTGCTACTACCTCTTTTTCCGCACTTGTGCCTCGAAGTGGCACCATGTTCTTCATATGGAGAGTCTCTCGTTTTGTCATTTTCATATTCTAGTGGTACTTTTCATTATAGAACTTGGCTTGTATATTCCGGTGATGGGCTTCCTCAAATGCCCGAGGTCTTAATGAGCAAGAAAGTTGGATGCACACCCACTTAGCTTCACTTGAGCGTTCATACACTTATAGCTCTAGTGCATCTGTTGTATTGCAATCCCTACACCTCGCATTGATATCTATTGATGGGCATCTCCATAGTATGTTGATACACCTAGTTGATGCGAGACTTTCTTCTCCACTTTTACCCCTTTGAAACCTACCACCATATTCTATTACACCTTTATGTTATATCCATGGTTCACGCTCATATATTGCGTTAGTAATAAAAAGGTGAAGCGTGTTAAGATGTATGATCCAATTGTCCGACTTAACACCATGTTGCTTGACATTTGTATTTATGTGGTGAAGACGAAGCCATGCTATACTTATATGGTAAAATGAATATGGGTAAAAACTTGTCATGGGAACGAACACCTATGGGATCATAGGGACCCCTTTCTGTTCGGCGGGGGGAAGGCTCGTACAAAGAGCCGGTCTGATGAACAACACGCGGGGATCTTTGCCCAGGTTCGGGCCGCACGCATGCGTAAAACCTCACTCCTGCTTGGTGGTATTGAGAGTGTTCTTAGGGTTCTTGCTACAGGGGCGCTGTGAGCAGCTGCCACGCGTGTGTGCTAGAAGGTTCAAAGATCCAAAAGTCCTCTACCGTATCGCCCTGGGCCTCCTTTGATACTATGAAGGGGATCCCAACAGTGGCGTACAGTACGTACATGGGGTGTACATAGCTATAGTGCTATCATACCTAACACTAACAGAGTAGGATAGGCACATTTAATGCACCGTCAGGCATCTCTGTCCGTCAGTGGGACGGGACAGGAGCCCATCCCATCGGCACTGCTTAGCCCCCCCTCCAACATTGACGCTGCAACACACATCCAGGTGGATCGACACCTGGTCTGTGCGCTGACGGGGCCTTGCTGGGACTTCGCCTTGTCGGGGCCTCCCCTTGCTGGGGCCTTGCTTTGCTTGGGGATTCAATAGCCCTCCCGGCAAGGTCTTTGCCGATGATCTTGATTCTCCTGTGTTGGTATCTAGCAAGTCCCTGCCGGGCCTCGCTGTTAGGGTGGCTACTATTTCCCATGCACGGCTAAGGGGCACTAGAGAGCCCAAAACTCTAGTGTACCGACAAGAGCCCCCGAGCCTAGGCCACACACGTCGCGAGGCGCTGTTGGGCTAGCCCCAATCAGTGCACGGGCATGCGTGGCAGGGCCTTGCGGTTGTGATCATTGCGCTCGCTGTGCTTCCCCATGACGCCCATTGAATGCGGGACACGAGATACGTGCATGGCACAACTTTCAAAATTTTAATTATTGCATCAGGTCATTTCTTCCACGCGCGCCGCATGCACAGCGGGGAGCCAGCGGCGGGCGCCTGTGACCCAAAGTCCCTAGGAAAAGCAGTGACCGCAGCGCCATGGATTGGAGCAATGGGGTGTTTTCTGTTTGCTCCGTGACCGAGGGTGCAACTATTGGAGGAGGTGGGCGGCGTCCTTTGGAGTGGGGGAGGGACAGCCCCCGCTCTTCTCCATATAAATTGGGGAATCGGGGGTGATGCTCACCCATCCTTCTTTCATATTCCGGGCGCAAACCTCCATAGTTCGCCCTTCAACGTCTTCCCAACCTTCAGGTAGGTTCGCCCTTAGTCATGAACAGGGGGCGGGGTGACCACTTTCCTCCACTCCGAGGTGGATCTCTCGTCGGGATCATCTCGCCGCTTCAGCCACGGAGGCGGAGGGTGTTTCGATCTCACGCGGTTGAAGAGGTGCCAGGGGTCACGGCCGCCACGGAGGCCGAGGTCGGGGGAGGCGGAGTGCTACCCCACACCCTCCTCTGGTGCTAGGCGTCCCCCTTGAGGAGACCCACGTCGAGGGGATGGCGTTGGATTTCGTCCTCGAGCCGGCCGGCTGAAAGCACATTTCCTCCCTTGGTGGTTTTGGTAATTAATAACAACATATGAGTCATTGAACTAATGTTTCCACTAATTATATTTCAGGAAATGTTCAATGATAGGATTGGCAAAAGGAGATTGTGGAGAAACCCCAAGATGCAAGGAAATAGGTTGGCCAAGCTTCAAGCAAGAGGACTCTACATTTTATATTTGTGAGAAATCACTTTGAGTCATAGGAAATCCAATACTATTAAAAGGGGGTAAGGTGTTGTTGGTGAACAATATGCTCAAGTGTGCACAAGTGATAGTCGCCAAAAAACATCCACAAAACTCTCCCACCAAGTCTATTCTATACCCAACACTCAAAATCGGTGCAACCAACTATCCCACTTCGGTGCCACCGATTCCAGAACCTAGACAGACTCAGCCAAACCCTAGCCACTTCGGTGCACCTGATTCCATACCGGTGCCACCGAGTTTAGATTGCCAACTTTTTGTTACGCAAATTCACATTCTCGGTCCCACCGTGAATGTTGGATCGGCGTCACCGAGATTGGAAATTTGAACGTTGGTCACCTTATCGGTGCAACCGAGATTCCTATATCGGTCCCTCCGAGATTAAAAAGTTGCCACCTTTTGGTCACTTAGGTACCACCGAGATTCACACATCGATGTCACCGAGCTGGTCATATTGTTTGTAACGGTTGGATTTTTGGGTATGCCTATATATACCCCTTCACCACCACTCACTCGACAGAGAAGCTCTCAGAACTATTCCATGCCTATCCTATCAGATTTTCTGAGAGAGAACCACCTACCCTTGTGTTGAGGTCAAGATCTTCCACTCCAATCATATGGATCTTGATTTCTAGCTTCCCCAAGTTGCTTTCCACCAATCCTATCTCTTCTACCTAGCCAAAACTGTGTGAGAGAGATTGTGTGTTGAGGAGTCTATCATCTTGAAGCACAAGAGCAAGGAGTTCATCATCATTACCGAGCCTATTACCTTTTGGAGGGTGGTGCCTCCTAGATTGGTTAGGTGTTGCTTGGAAGCCTCCTACTTCGTGTTGTGGAGTGAACCAAGAAGTTTTTAAGGGCAAGGAGATCGCCTAATTCGTGAAGATCTACCCCATAGTGAAGCTAGTCCTTCATGGACGGAAGTCGTATGGAATAGTCAAGGTTGCTACTTCGTGGACCCTTTTGGGTGGAGCCCACCGTGGACTCTCGCGACCGTTACCCTCCGTGGGTTGAAGACTCCATAAACGTGAATGTACGATAGCGCCACCTATCGGAACCATGGCAAAAATCATCGTGTCTACAATTGTGTTTGATCTTCCTACCCTATCCCTTCTATACATGCTTGTTGTTACTTTCCGCTGCTATATACTCTTATACTTGCATGTGCAGGGTGTACTTGACTTGCCATGAAATGCTAAAAATTGTCAACCCTAAAATTTGGTATAGGCAAAACCTTTAATTGGTCAAGTAGTCTAATCATCCCCCTCTAGACCTACTTTCGATCCTACAAGTGGTATCAGAGCATTGGTCTCCATTGCTTAGGTCTCACAAACTATGAGAAGTATGGCGTCTAGTGAGGGAAGTTATCACCGTAGAGGTCTGTACTTTGATGGCACTAATTTTGCTAGTTGGAAGCATAAAATGAAAATGCATATTCTTGGTCATAACCCCGCCGTTTGGGTTGTTGTTCGTGTTGGCTTGCAAGGTGAGTTCTTTGCAGATGGACGGGAACCGGATCATGAAGCGACCACAGATGAATTGAAGATGTTGCAATACAATCCTCAAGCATGTGACATTCTCTTCAACTGCTTATGCCCCGAAGAATTCAACAAAATCAGCCGTCTTGAGAATGCAAAAGAGATTTGGGATACTTTGGTTGATATGCACGAAGGAACCGAGTCCGTGAGAGAATCCAATTTTGATGTTCTTCAAGGTCAGCTTGACAAGATCAAGATGAAGGATGGTGAAGGAGTCGCAGAGATCTACTCTAGTCTAGCTCTCATCACCAATGATATTGCCGGTTTAGGAAGCGAAGAAATGACCGACAAATTCATCATCAAGAAGATACTTAGAGATTTGGATGAGAGATACTACACTGTGTGCACATTAATCCAAATGATGCCAAACTACAAAGATCTCAAGCCTACGGAAGTCATTGGAAGGATTGTTGCTCATGAGATGACACTCAAAGATAAAGAAGAGCTTCATCACAAGTCTAGCGGTGCTTACAAAGCCACAAATGATGCTACCACAAATTCAAGCAACAACCTTGTCACCACTGAAGAAATAAGCCTCATGGTCAAGAAATTCAACAAGTTCTACAAGAATAGAAGCAAAGAAAGAAACTCCAACTCAAGATATGAATAGAAGCGTTCGTCAAGTCGTGACCGCAACTTCTACAATTGTGGGAAGCCCGAACACTACCCAAATGAGTGCACGGCTCCCTACAAAAGAAAAGAAGAGTCAACTCGAAGATGAAGCTCAAGGAATGAATCACCACAAAGAGAGAGAAGGAGTAGAGATGATCGTTATGAACGAAGACACTCAAGGAGAAGTAGAGATTCAGATAAGAAGGACAAGTACACCAAGAGCTACACAAGAATAAAACGTCAAGATCATGTTGGTGAATGGGTTTCTGGATCCGACTCTGACAACAACTCTGAGAGAAGCTATCACTCTGACTCCGACTATAGTCAAGATGATGGTGTTGCCGAAATTGCTCTAGTGACTACCAACTCCTACGATCTATTTGATTCACCAAATGAAGGGAGTGGAAGTTGCTTCATGGCTAAAGGCCCCAAGGTATCACACCCCGAATATCCTGATTTTGATAGTGATGAAGATGATTTACTTTGTGATGATGATTGCTTTGTGATAAAACTAGTGATATTGATCAAAATGAACTTGATAATTCACATGCTAGTCAAGATAAGTCAATCGATGATGATAAGATGAAAATAGAACAACTAACTAAAGAACTAAATACTCTTAAGTTAGCTCATGAATCTACTCTCGTAGATCATAGAGAGCTTGTGAGAACTCATGAGAAGCTACGCTTCGAGAAGCTCAACTTGGAGAAAGAGCATGAGTTTCTCAAAGCTATCAATGACTATCTCCGAAAGAAGACCTCATCTTATCTAGCCAAACGACTACTCTTGTCTACTTTCATGCCTCAAGTTAAAACTAAGCGATCTAGTAACAAAGGCAAGAAAGATTCTTCATCTAGTAGTAACAATAAAAGTGATAAATTCAATGATGTTGCTTCTAATAGTTCTATTGATTCCACTAATGATGTTTCTCTTAGACAAGTTACACTTGAGGAACAAAATGCTTTATTGAAAGGAATTATAGAAAAAGGTATCTACAAGAGTCTTTTCGGATGTAAGCAATTTGAGGAAATTGTACGCAAACACGGAGGATACCGGAAGAATCGTGGTGTTGGCTACTTCAATGCTAATGGAGTTGAGTGGGAAGAAGGTCAATATCCCAAGTCCAAGTTTGTTCCTCAAATGGAGAGGTATGAAAATACTCTTCCTAAGGGGACAAACACTCAGGATGACCTTCCACCACAAGACCACAAGCTCAAGGGCAAGAACAAGCTTCAAGAGGACATTGACTCATATGAAGATGAACCCCTAGCTTTGGTGGAGTGGTTCCCAAGGCTACTTCAAGCTCAACTACTACAAAGGCCACTTCAACACCAAGGATCCCCATCAACTTGATGTGGGTTCCCAAGAAGAAGAACTAGTAAGTTCTTAAGGGGTGACTCCGCCAATGAAATTCACTCACATTCATTATTGGCAAGGACTTTTTACACTCAACATCAACACAATGCAATAGTTCAAGGAGTCACACACGGTAATCAAGGAACAAGGTAATCAACAAATCAAAGGACATCATAACACATGCTTTGCGCTCCATGTCCATAGATATCCTTGATTAGCCCATGTAGGTGAGAGGAGTAAAGAAACAACAAGGATGCTCCCAACTCTTGGTGATCATCATCAACATTGAGCATCCACAACTACCTCATCAACATGAAGTCTTCATCAACAAAACCCAAGGTTAGTTTATCCCTCTTATGGGGGATGTCACATTTAGGGGAAGCTTTACTCAAATTCATGAGTCAAAGCATCTCTTAGTATGTGACAACATCAAATGCTTTATGAAGAAGTGGTAACCCCACTTAAGCTAAAACGATGAGTATGACCTATGATCAAGTACTCTTACTTGGCTCCTAAGTCAAATACTCATATATAGATGACTTCGTCATCCCCCAAGTGCTTGTTAGATGCTAGTATGTTTGTGCATCTTCGTCATGATTTCTTTTGACATCTTATTGTATGAGCATGTTGGTCTGCATTTATTTTCTCATTCGAGGATATCCAATTGTTGCTATTTGGATTTTGATTTATCTTTTGCCAATTGGATGGACAAGAATGCATAGGACCACTCTTTAGCTATCTATGCTCTATAATCTCATATTGCATTCATGCTGCATCACAAAATTTGAACAAGTGCTTTTTGATCTCTCTGTGTGTGGAGCACTCGGAGTTCCGTATCGACAAGGACTGACCATTAAAACCTCCCAAGTGCAACTCGGTGGAACCAACCACAAAATCACGGTCTCACTGAATGCCTAGGGTTGATCTAGTTTTCCATCTCGGTAGCACCGATTTCATATTCTTGGTTACACCGAGTTTCCCTGTCAGGAAACAGTTGAGGAACTCGGTGACACCGAAAACGTAAAATTGGTATCACCGATAGTGAGGGGTATATATGTTGTGGACCCTGATGCTTTGAAATTTCTATCTTCAATGTCGCGCCCACAGAACCCTAACCTGCCGCCCCAAACCCCTGGTCATCGCCCTTGACTTCCCGAGCTCCTCCATCGCTGGGAATCGCCGTCGTCGATGTAATCTACACCAACGTCACCGCGTAGAGGATCCAAACCAAGCTAGGGTACGGATTCGATCTCTAGTGCGCTCCCATTCTGATTCTTGCGCATTGGACCTTGTTTTCTCTATAAGCCACCTACTGCTCATGTATTCATCTAATCAAATCTACAAAATTCTGAGGTAGATGAATTTTTTAGGGTTTTGCTGTCCGCCCGATACATCTCGGTGGAACCAAAACGAAAATATCGGTCTCATCGATATACTTTTCTGTGTTGCTAAGAACTAACTCGGTGGAACCGAGTGGCTCTTTTCGGTCCTACCAAAAATGCTGCTAATTTCCTGTTAAGGAGTTGGTCTGTCTTGGCCCCACCGAAAATTTCATTTTGGCTGAACCGATATGTATGTGACAGATTGCAAAACTTTTGAAAAACTCATTGCTCAAATTTCAAAAATAGCCTAATTTTGTGATGACTCATGTTCTTCTGCTCATCTATACCCTATTCACAGGGTCAGCATGTCAGGTTCAGAAGACAGTCAGAACAGGTCAGAGCAGAGAGCAGACATGAGTTCAGGGACAAGCCCAGAGCCCAGTTCATTCTCAGATCCAGGCACCCCTAGCTGTCACGGGTTGCCCAAGGCTGCCACCAGAACCAGTAAGAGGTTGAACTCAGATGAAGAGGATTCAGACTTTGTGCCTGAGGAAATTCTTGCTAAGAAGCAAGAGAAGGCTGCCAAGAAAGCTGCAACTGAGGCTACTTCCTCTAGAAGAGTAGTAAGCAAGGTATATGCACCAGCTTCTACCTTCAAGGCTTATGAGATTGCCAGAGCAACTATTTCTGTTGAGATCCCTAAGAAAGTTGTGCCTAAGAAGGAAGGAGAGGAAGAGGATCATCCATGTAACTGGAAGGCCTACCTCCATGTTTGAGGATCTAGAAGCTGCTGCTGCTGAGGAAGAGGAGGCTCAGCCAGCTGCAATGGCTCCTCCCAAGAAAAAGGCAAAGAAGTTGATGTCTGATGCTATGCCTAAAACAAGCACATCCAAGAAGGCTGCTGAGAAGCCCAAGAGGACCACTAGGCAGATTCCAGCTTCTGAAAAGAACAAAGGAACTGCTTCCAGAGTTCAAGATGTGGAAGACTTGACAACACTGATGAAGCTTAGACCACACCTCCCTATTCACAATGCCAGCTATCCAGTAGCTGAGGACATGAAGAAGAGAAAGGATTCTGGATTGAGGGCTTGGAGAGCAATAGACCCTTATGCTCAAAGAAAGAAAACAGTTGTGGACTACAGGTTCTATACCAAGGAGCAGCAGGACTTCTATGAGACTATGCTCTTTGACAAGAGTCTAGCTATCAGTGATATGCGCTATGTAGATTGGAAGTTCATCAAGGAGAATGAGGACTACTTGCCAAGTCTCCAGGACAACTTCCATTGCATTGGTCTTGATGAATTCGTTGTCAAAGAATTCACAGCATGGAATGACGAGATGATCATGCAGTTTTACTCCACTGCACACTTCTAGGGAGATGGTAGAATTGTGTGGATGACTGAAGGTGCCCGATATTAATCAACTGTTGAGGAATGGGCAGAGATCTTAGGAGTTCCTGAAGCACAGGATGGTGACCTGGATGTCTACTTAGAATCCAAGGCTGGTCACTGTGCTATGGCTAAGATGTATAAGGAGATCCTTGCTGCTAATGTGAAGACTCACAGGCTAGGATCCATCTATTTCCTCTAGGCTGGCCTCCGCACTATCAACACCATTCTATGGCATACCTTGATGCCCATGTCCGGAGATGAAAGATGATCCGAGGCCACTCCATCAATTTGTTGATCCACATTGACACTCACACCAGGATTAGAGTCATGGACTTGATTGTAGAGACAATCAAGAGGGTTGCTGCTGACCAGAAGCGCTCATGCTGTTATGCACCCTACATCCAGATGCTCATAAACTCAAAACTAGAGAAGCACATATTTGCCCTAGATCACCCACATTTACCCCTACAGCCGGATCTAGAGGACAACATCGTGGTGATGGACACTGATCATCCCACGTCTGCTACAGCTCAGGAAGAAGCAGAGGCAGTGAGAGCCGCTAGTGCTCAAGTCCCACGATGCAGGAACGAGCAAATGGATCTACTGATATCATCTTTTCAGGGCATGCAAAAGGACATTAAGGGGATTCTGGACAACCAAAATAGTCTTGTCAGGATCTTTGAGACTAGAATCAAGACCTTTACTGATAAGGTGAATGGACTGACGAAGATAGTGACAAAACTTCAACATGAAGTTGACTCCATGAAGATCCCTCGGGTATCTTCTACTTCAGAGGATGAGGATGATGATGAGGATGAGGAGGAATCACCTCTAGGTCCAAGCACTCAGTTCACTACTCAGGCCAGATCAGCCACAATGCTAGCTCCAACAACTCCATTAGCTCCATCAACTTCAGCTCCCTCAGTGACCACTCCGGCTCCATCTACGATATATGCAAAGATCTTTGCCGACGCCGTCATCTCGACTCCTTCATCAACAACCAGAGGAGATGTTCCCATGAACGCATAGATATATGCCTTTGAACTTTTTGGTAACTTGTTGCCAAAGGGGGAGAAGTGTATATAGATCTATAGGCTTCGAGCGAGAGAGAGATTTGTTTTTTGATTTGATTTTCAAAACCATTTGGTTCTTTTGGTGTGATGTGAGATACTTTTGTGTTTGTGTTATGATACTATGTTATGGGTGATGCAACTATTTCCTATCATCGTAATGCTCATGAAATGATCATTCACCTTTGTTTGATTGTGTTGTGCATTGTTATTCATTCTAAATATTCTCGCACACCACCAAGTTTTATGTGACATGGAAGAAGTGCCCCATATGCCTAATCGATTCTGCATTTGCATTCAAACGCAAATTCAAAATAATGCACAAATATAGGGTAGCTCTTGCTTATCACATACCTCTCAAAGTGACGATTATACTCATTGATTTTATCATATGTCGAAGCTTTGATCTATATGTTGTCATCAATTACCAAAAAGGGGGAGATTGAAAGCACATTTGCTCCCTTGGTGGTTTTGGTAATTAATAACAACATATAAGTCACTAAACTAATGTTTCCACTAAGTATATTTCAGGAAATGTTCAATGAGAGGATTGGCAAAAGGAGATTGTGGAGAAACCCCAAAATGCAAGCAAATAGGTTGGCCAAGCTTCAAACAAGAGGACTCTACATTTTATATTTGTGAGGAATCACTTTGAGTCATTGGAAAGCCAATACTATTAAAAGGGGGTAAGGTGTTGTTGGTGAACAATATACTCAAATGTGCACAAGTGATAGTCGCCAAAAAAACATCCACAAAACTCTCCCACCAAGTCTATTCTATACCCAACAATCAAAATCCGTGCAAGCAACTATATCACTTCGGTGCCACCGATTCCAGAACCTAGACAGACTCAGCCAAACCGTAGCCACTTTAATGCAACCGATTCCATACCGGTGCCACCGAGTTTAGATTGCCAACTTTCTGTTACGCAAATTCACATTTTCGGTCCCACCAAGAATGTTGGATCGGCGTCACCGAGATTGGAAATCTGACCGTTGGTCACCTTAACGGTGCAACCGAGATTCCTATATCAGTCCCTCCGAGATTCAAAAGTTGCCACCTTTTGGTCACTTAGGTACCACCGAGATTCACACATAGGTGTCAACGAGTTGGTCATTTTTTGTGTAACGGTTGGATTTTTGGGGATGCCTGTATATACCCCTTCACTACCACTCACTCGACGGAGAAGCACTCGGAACTATTCCATACCTATCCTATCAGATTTTCTAAGAGAGAACCACCTACCCTTGTGTTGAGGTCAAGATCTTCCACTCCAATCATATGGATCTTGATTTCTAGCCTCCCCAAGTTGCTTTCCACCAATCCTATCTCTTCCACCAAGCCAAACCTATGAGAGAGAGATTGTGTGTTGAGGAGTCTATCATCTTGAAGCACAAGAGCAAGGAGTTCATCATCATTACCGAGCCTATTACCTTTTGGAGGGTGGTGCCTCTTAGATTGGTTACGTGTCGCTTGGGAGCCTCCTACTTCGTGTTTTGGAGTGAACCAAGAAGTTTGTAAGGGCATGGAGATCGCCTACTTCATGAAGATCTACCCCGTAGTGGGGCTAGTCCTTCGTGGACAGAAGCCGTATGGAATAGTCAAGGTTGCTACTTCGTGGACCCTTTTGGGTGGAGCCCTTCGTGGACTCTAGTGACCGTTACCCTCTGTGGGTTGAAGACTCCATAAACATGGATGTATGATAGCGCCACCTATCGGAACCACGAGAAAAATCATCGTGTCTACAACTGCGTTTGATCTTCCTACCCTATCCCTTCTATACATGCTTGTTGTTACTTTCCGCTATTATATACTCTTAGACTTGCATGTGTAGGGTGTACTTGACTTGCCATGAAATGCTAAAAATTGTCAACCCTAAAATTTGGTATAGGCAAAACCTTTAATTGGTCAAGTGGTCTAATCACCCCCCTCTAGATCTACTTTTGATCCTACACCGGTCCCCTCTAGAGCCATCTACGCCTCCTTCGCCTCTTCGCCAGGGCAATGCAAGCCGACGAGCTGCCCATCCTGTGGTTACGGGTGGCTGGTTGTTGTAACGGCGTGACGCGGGTAAACGTCGAGGACCCAGCAAGCTGCGTCATGTTTCTCATCCCTGCTCCTCTGTGTAGTGCTAGTCTAGAGGGGTCAGGCCGTGCTTCTGTCGGGGGCCTCTCTCTATCTTTTTCTTCTTGTACTCTGCCTCCCTTTTCCATATTTTTCTTGTTGTAATCTCACCTAGGGGAGAAAGTCAAATAAAGATGTACTTAGGAAAAAGTAGTATCTCATGTAAATTTCATCCTATTTTGAATGACTGTGCATTATCCTCCTTGTTAGAATTTTTTTGTGCACGGAACTTTCCCTACGCCTTCTCAAAAGAATCCCGCCGGCATGTGTAGCCCTACCGCGAGCACTTTGAGGAACGGGTCCTTAGCAGCCTGTTGGAGGTGCTACTGCCGACAAGATGCCTTGGCATTCTTGGCACCGCCGCACAAGGTGTTGGTCGTGCCCAAAACAGACTAAGGGCGTTAGCGCTGTCACTCGAGTCGTTGAGCGGACTTGAAAAGAAACAAGGAGCGCGGGCATGACCACTCAAGCCATTAAGCAGTCCTGAACAAAGTGAGGGCGCAAACAATCGCAGCAAGGTTCCCGTGCAGGTTTTCCGTATAGAGATGGAAATCGCCCAAGGAAAATAACTCCATGGCAAGAATTCACTTGGGGTGTTTGCAACTTATCTTTTTATTGTCGTGCTCCCTCCAACAAGTTTTTTTGGGGACGTCGCTCATAGGTATCCATACCTCCATCCCCCCGGCAAAGCTGCACGCGAGGTGACCTTCTGCCCATCGACAAAAAGAAAGAAGAAAAATATGGATATGGAACCTTGGCGGTCCGTTAGCCCTTGCCGAGATTAAGTGTAATGCAACACCTCAGACAAACATATACATAAGTAAACATGGGAATCGATCGAGATTGCATAACACTTATCTTTATTCAACTACACACAGGGCCTGAGCCTGGCTTTGTACCAAGGATTACTTGCTTCAGCGGCATGACTTGTACAAAAGGTGGTTGCCGGGGGCCCCGACAACCATGCCTTATGGGTCGAACTTGCGAAGATGTTCGATATTCCACGAGTTGCTCACTTGGATGCCATTTTCGGTCTCGAGGCGGACTGTGCCAGGCCTGGTGACTCGTACCACCCGATAAGGGCCTTCCCACTTTAGCGTCAACTTGTTGGAATTCTTGGAGGACTGAACTCACCGAAGAACAAGGTGGCCTTCCTCAAAACTTCTGGCATTAACCTTGCGGCTATGGTAGCGACGCAAAGCTTGCTGGTAGCATGCAACTCTCATAGCAGCCTGAAGACGGTCTTCCTAAATGAGCGTCGTGTCGTCTTGCCGCAACTGCTCTTGCTCGAGCTCATCATAAGCGAGCACTTGAGGCGACCCGTATATGAGTTCTATGGGGAGAACTGCCTCCTCCCCATAGACGATGGAGAAGGGTGTATGGCCAGTAGCTCGATTTGGTGTCGTTCTGATTGACCAAAGAACCACCGGCAACTCATCAATATAGTGCCTTCCGCAGTTGGGAGCCTATCGAAAGTTCTCGTCTTGAGGCCTCACAACACTTCAGCATTGCCCCCTCTCCGCTTGGTTGTTGCTCCTCGGGTGGGCAATGGAAGCAAAACATATTTTGTTGCCAAGGTCTTGGACAAACTACATGAAGGTGCGGCTCGTGAACTGTGTGCCGTTGTCAGTGATGATCCTATTGGGAACACCAAAGTGGCAAACTAGTCTCTTGCAAAACGTCACGGCTGACTGTGCGGTCACCTTCCTCACTGCTTTGGCTAGTTTGTGAACTTGTTGACTACAACGTACAAGTACTCAAAGCCCCCGGCAGCGCGGGGAATGGGGCCCAAGATGTCAAGCCCCCAGACAAGAAATGGCTAGGAGAGAGGGATCGTTTGAAGTGCTTGAGCTGGTTGATGTAATCTCTTCGAATGAAACTGGCATGCCTCACACTTGGTTACTAAAGCCGTTGCATCCTGGAGGGCAGTGGGCCAAAATAAGCCTTGCCAAAATGCTTTTCTGGCAAGGGCTCTTGATCCTATGTGGGACCCACATATGCCTCCATGTATCTCTGCCAACAGCTCCAGTCCATCTTCCCAGGAAATACATTTGAGTTTCACACCGTTCAACATCTTTATGTACAGGATGTTCTCTACGAACTGGTACATACTAGACAGATAGACTACTTTCTCTGCTTCTTCTTATTCCTCGGGAAGTTCTCCTATCAGTAGGAAATGGATGATGTGTTGTACCCATGTTGGATCCTGGGGCTCGACAACAAGGACTAAAGGCATATCCTCTACCGGGGTAGCATTTGCCTCAACAGCAAGGTCCTAGGGACCTGCTAGAGCCTGGTGCACCCCGGCAAGCCTGGCAGGATCGTGTGCTTCTACGACAAGATCCGGAGGCCTTGCCGGAGCACAACTCTCACCGACTAGCTTGTGGTTGTCCCTGGCAACCTTCTCGCTAGTGGCTTCCGAGAGCTCTATCGGGAAGTACTTGTCGGAACTTAATTTCCTTCTCTTTTATTGCTAGGTTGATCATGTCACGCAGGGTTGAGTTAGTTGGAGCACGAAAGTTCTTGGTTCGAAAGGTAACTTAAGGGCAGCACACTTTGACAGGCCATGGGCAACACTGTTTTCTGCACATGGAACGTGCTCATTGCAGGACGTCAAAACATTCTTCCAACTTCCTCACTTCATTTACATAAGCTTCCATCAACAAACTCTGGTAACCTTTGTTCACTTCCCCGACAACAAGTTGAGAATCAGCCCTGACAATAAGTTTGTTGATCCCAAGGTCTGCCGCATTCCTAAGACCAGCAAGCATTCCTTCGTACCTAGAAGTGTTGTTCGTTGATCTCTTCCGTGGAAAGTGCATCTGAACCACATATCTGAGGTGCTCTCTGGTGGGTGCGATAAGCAGCACTCTGGCACCGGCGCCTGGCAGCGAGAAATCTCCATCAAAATACATGATCCATTCTTGATCGGTTTCCTTGCCGGGGAGACTTGACTCTGGAACTTCTTCATCCGGCGTTGGGGTCCATTCTGCAATGAACTCTGCCAAGGCCCTGCTCTAAATGGTCGAAGTGATTTCAAACTTGAGACCAAAGCTTGATAGTTCCAAAGCCCACTCCACAATCTTGCCGGTAGCTTCTGGGTTCCGCAAGATCCGCTGTAGTGGGAAGCGGGTGACAGTGGTGATCTCATGTGCTTGGAAGTAATGGCGCAGCTTCCTTGAGGCCATAAAAATGCTGAAGAGCAACTTTTGCATGCGAGAATATCTCGACCTAGCCCCCCTTCAACAAGGAGCTAACAAAATAGACTGGTCGCTGCACCACTTTCCTCTTCTGGATTGTCTCCTTCAATTGTGCAGATCCTTCTTCGCCGACACTAGACCCTGCCGGGGAATGTCCCGACTCGTCGCTTGGTGGCCCTACCTTTGCCACTGATTCCTCATCAATTTCTCTTTCAGCCACTAGCGCAGCACTCACCTCTTGATTTGTTGCCGCCAAATATAGCAACAATGGTTCTTGTGGTTTTGGCATGACTAGGACTGGCGGAGAAGAGAGGTACTTCTACAAATCCTGCAGCGCCTCCTCCGCCTCCGGAGTCCATTTCATTGGACCTGCCTTCTTCAAGATTTTGAAAAAGAGCAGGGCACGCTCAACAGATTTTGAAATGAACCTACTCGGAGCAGCAACACAACCGGCAAGACGACGCACATCTTTGACCCATCTTGGTGCTTCAATTTGCTCAATTGCTTTGATCTTGTCGAGATTTGCTTCGATTCCTCATTGAGATACAAAGAACCCGAGAATCTTGCCGGATGGGACGCCGAACACACACTTCTTAGGATTAGCTTCATGTTGATCTTGCGCAGGTTTGCAAATGTTTCTTCTAGGTCTGATATGAGCATAGCCTTGTCCTTAGTTTTGACCACTATGTCATCCATATAAGCGTCCATATTTCTATGTATCTAGGGCTCAAAATCAATCTGGACCGCTCTTGCAAAAGTAGAACCAACACTTTTCAACCTGAAAGGCATATGCAAAAAGCAATACGTACCACATCGGGTGATAAATGCGGTCTTCTCCTCGTCTTCCTTAGCCATGAAAATCTAATGATAGCCGGAATATGCGTCAAGGAAAGACAACAAGTCGCAACTGGCAGTGGAGTCCACAATTTGGTCGATGCGTGGCAAGGGAAAATGATCTTTGGGGCAGGCTTTGTTGATGTCTGTGAAATCAATGCATAGCCTCCATTTTCCATTCGCCTTGCGGACTACGACCGGATTGGCCACCATGTTGGATGGAGTACTCCTCTGATCAAGCCAGCCGCTTCTAGTTTCCCGATCTCTTGGGCAATAAACTATTACCGCTCCAAAGCTTGCTTGTGGACCTTCTGCTTGACGGGCCACGCATGTGGGCAGACGGCAAGGTGGTGCTCAATCACCTCCCTGGTAACACCAGGGATATCAGATGGTTTCCATGCAAACACATCGACATTCGCCCACAGGAAAGCGATGAGCACGCTTTCATATTTGCCGTCAAGGGTGGAACTTATGGTGAAAGTTCCCCCGTGCCATCCTCCTTGGCGGGCACCTTCTTGGTCTCTCGCGGAGCAGCCTTGGACTTTTAGCTCGTGCCAGTGGAGCTCTTTGGCACATTGTCAACGGGAGTGCAACACTCTGAGGAGGTGCACTTGCCGGAATGACTGCCAGAGGCCTTGCCGGTCTTCTTACCCCCATGAGCTTTAGTGGTAGGAGCAAGTGCCTTGGCAGAAGGTGCTGCGACTGCACCCCGGTAGAGCTTGTCGGCGCAGATAAGTGTGCTTTTCTTGTCGGAGATGATAGTGATGACGCTCATTGGCCCGGGCATCTTCAGCACGTTGTAAGAGAAGTGGGTGGCCGCCATGAATTTGGCTAGTGCTGGGCGACCAAGGATGCCATTGTACGGCAACGAAATCTTGGCTACGTCAAAAACGTTCTTCTCCGTACTAAAATTGATATCACTACCAAACGTCATCGGTAGTGTGACCTTGCCCTTCGGTTGAGTTCTTCACGAATTAACCCCTTGGAAAGTGCCTGTTGGCTTGAGATCCTCATCACGAATTTTCAGCCTCTGGATGACATCAGGCGAGATCAAGTTCAGGCTGGCCCCATTATCGACTAGCATCGTAGTCACCTTTAGGTTGTGGACTGTCGGAGAAACCAACAATGGCAGGCACCCGGCCACAGTTATGCGACCAGGGTGGTCCTCGACATCGAAGATGATAGGAGTGTTGGACCACTTCAGAGGCCTCTGGGCACCGATAGAGGGCTCTGCCGTATTAACCTCACACACCCACTGTTTAAGTTGGCATTGGGAGGAATGCGATGAGGCACCTGCTTCTATGCACATCATCTCTGTAGCCTTCTGGAACTCATTGTTGCTGGACTCGTCGTCCTCTTCAACATCATCATCATCTCCTTCTTGCTTGTCGCAGCCACGGGCTGGCCGGTCTTTTTGTTGCTTGGGCCTGCCGCGGCAACCTCCTCGGCTGACACTCTTCTTGCCAGACCCCTCGGCACCATCCTAGACTTTCTCCTTGTCTCGCCTCTTGTACTTGGCTTTTCGCTACTTGGCAAGCTGCTCAACTTGTTGGCAGTCTTGGAGATCATGGCCTTTGGTGCGATGGGTCTTGCAATATTGCTTGCTGGAGCCTCTGGTTTTTCATTAGCCGTCATGACGTGGCAGGAGGTGCAGCCGGCAACATCGTCGTCAGAGCCATCAACCTTGCCCTTCTTGGCGGCACCGGGGTTGCTAGATCCCTCGACGGCAAGTACGGTCTTGCCACTGTGCTTCTTGTTCCTCCACCAGCCCTTCTTTTCCGGGGTAGCGGTGTCTTCATCTTTAGAGTCGACCCCTGTGCCAACTTCTTCACCAGGGAGTCTCCTTGCTTCTTCAGACCGAGCACATTTGTCTGCCAAAGCATAAAGCTCAGCGACGTCCTTGACTCTGGTCATTGCCAGCTCTTCCCGCATCCTGCGGTTGCGCATGTTCTGATGGCGCGTTGATAACAGCGGCAGGATGAACGTCTAGGCTATTGTGATGCACGCGGCTGAACCTTTGGATGTACTTGCGTAAAGTTTCGCCCTCCTTCGGAGGGATGATGTGTAGATCACTTTCTTGGCTAGGATCTTGATGACCTCCTGTGAACGTGCCACCAAACTCGTGGCACAGGTCTACCCAGGAGGTGATGGACCCCTCTGACAAGTGCATCAAGCATGACCTGATGTTGGGCTTAAGCACCAACAGGAAGTAGTTGACGAGTATCTTGTTGTCGCGACCCCCGGCAGCTTGTACCGCAATGGTGTAGATGCTTACGAATTCCCACGTATGAGTCATGTCGTCATACTTCTCTGGGAATTCTCGCTTCACCATGCAGGAGTTGGGCCACTGGAGTTGTCGCAACTCATGGGTAAACGCTGGACAACCCACCTGATAAGGTAGGCTGATAGGATACCTTGGCGCAGACTTTTCTATAGTGGCCCCCGCGTGCCTAGCAGACTAGAGGCGTAGTTCCCGCTGCCGCTCGATTATTGTTCGAGCATCTTCCTTGCCACATTCTCGAAGAACTTGACGCCGATCGCGGCATGTCCATGGATCACACGACGCTGTCGAGTAGCCATCGTACGCGTCGGTCCGCCGAGTCGGTGAGCGGCGTCGTTGTTGTGGAGGAGACTGCACCGAAGTCGCGCCGCCTTCGACCCTCTCACCAGTGGCGCGTGCCGGCTCGGTGGACCGAAACTTATCTACGAGGCTGAGGAGGCTCTGAATGGCGGATCTCCATTAGTCGAGCTTATCCGCAACAGGAGGGAAATTTAGGAGTAGCTGCGCCCGCGCCATCGCTTCCTCCGACATGGTCGGCAGTGAACGGCACAAGGAACGCGAGGTGCTGTGACTCCTAACTGTTTTAGAAGGAGCACCGTCGCAGTCCTGCGACGGCACGCCACTCCCACTAGCATGCTGGTCCCGTGCACCTTGGGAGTGATGCGATAGAGCTTTTTCGTGGGGGCGTTGAGAACTGCGGGTGCCGTGGCGCGGCTCTCCGCGCGCGTCCTGAGAAGATCTCGGCATAGGCGCCGGTGTGGGTACCCTGGAAGATACCCTTCGTCCCTCGGAGTTCTCCATACCACCCGCAGGCGATACTGCTCTGTCCTAAGACCCAGGAGCAAGGGGGTTCCCATTGCCGCCATGGGCGTCTCCGCGGCGAGCATCGCCGCTTGCTTGGCCTTGATCACCAGAGCCTCGCAGAAGTTCCGAACCTCTGCCTACTCCTCCTCCACCCGCGTCTACACCGTCTACTATCTGCACAGATATAGGGATGGTGGACGTGGATGGGCCAACTGCTGTCAGGCCCTTCTTCTTGGAGGCCATGGCGATGATGAGTATGAAGAAACTAACACGCTGATTACTAGAACTGGTTCGCATGACCTAGCTTCCCCCTAACTGGCGCGCCAAAGATGTCATGGGAATGAACACCTATGGGATCATAGGGAACCCTTTCGGTTCGGGGGGAAGGCTCGTAAAAAGAGCCGATCTGATGAATAACACGCGGTGATCTTCACCCAGGTTTGGGCCACACGGATGCGTAAAACCCTACTCCTGCTTTGTGATATTGACAGCGTTCTTAGGGTTCTTGCTACGGGGGCGCTATGAGCAGCTGCCACGCGTGTTTGCTAGAAGGTTCAAAGTTCCAAAAGTCCTCTACCGTATCGCCCTGGGCCTCCTTTTATACTCTGAAGGGGATCCCAACAGTGGCGTACGGTGCGTACACGGGGTGTGCAGAGCTACCATGCTATCATACCTAACACCGGTGGAGTAGGACATGCGTGTTTAATGCACCGTCAGGCATCTGTGTCCATCAGTGGGATGGGACAGGATCCCGTCCCATCGCCACCGCTTAGCCCCCCTCCAACGTCAACGCTGCCACACGCGTCCAGGCAGATTGACACCTGGTATGTGTGCTGGTAGGGCCTTGCCGGGGCTTTGCCTTGTAGGGGCCTCGCCTTGCCGGTGCCTCCCTTTGCTTGGGGGTTCAATAGCCCTCCCGGCAAGGTCTTGCCGGTGATCTTGATTCTCCTATGTTGGTATCTGGCAAGTCCTTGGTAGGCCTCGCTGCCAGGGTTGCTACTATTGCCCGTGCACGAGTAAGGGGCACTGGAGAGCCCAAAACTCTAGTGCACCGACAAAATTCTTTAAGGATCATATATTTTGAAACTTGATGATTATGTTACTTATGTTTATGAATATTACTATGCTGATGTTTATTAATTCATCGTTTCTCAATGATCATACCTACAACAGATTACATGTTGGGTAGCATGTCACATCAAATATATTGTTTTTATCATTTACCTACTCGAGGACGAGCAGGAATTAAGCTTGGGGATGCTGATACGTCTCCAACGTATGTCTGATTTTTGATTTTTCCATGCTATCATATTATCATTCTAGGATACTTTTTAGTCATTTATTTGTCAATTCATACTATTTTTTATCACTAACTTATTAACCCAGTGCCAAGTGCCAGCTGTTTTTTTGCGTGTTTTTTGCTTTTCAGGTTTACAATACTAAACAAAGTCCAATTCCATGAAACTTTTTTTTCTGGACCAAAAGAAGACCTGGAAGCTTCGTGAGAAGACCAGAGGCCGCATGAGAGAGGCAACACACATCAGGGCGCGCCCGGGGGGTGGTCGCGCCCGGGGGGTGGTTGCACCCTGTTGTGTGCTGGCCCATCCTTGCGTCTCTTGACGCCCCTCTCTCGCCTACAAATTCCAATATATTCTGAAAACCCTAGAGAGCCTCCCGAAACACTTTTTATGCTGTTGCAAGTCTCTTTTCCGCCGTGTGCCCGACTGGAGCCCTATTTCGTTGGCTTGCCGGAGGGGGGAGGGGTCGATCACACAGGTCCTTTACATCAACCTTGTTGCTCCCATGGTGATGTCTTGGTGGTCGACCACACATCTATGGGTTCGTAGGTAGTACCTAGATCTCTCTCTCTCTCTCTCTCTCTCTCTCTCGATCTTAAATACAAAGTTCACCGCATCTGCACGATGATATATTCGACGTAATCTTCTTGTGCGATGCGTTCGTTGGGATCCGATGAATTGTGGGTTTTTCTTAAGATTGTTCATGAAATAATACCGAGTTCCTTGCATGTCCTTCTTTACATATGCATGATTATATTATAGCTTCGTAATTCTCTCCGATCTATTGAAATAATTTAGCCAACTAGATTGATATGAGAGAGGTGCATTGTAGTGGGTTGAATCTGGCGGTGCTCTATATCCAGTGAAAGAAAGGGAAAAGACACATCTTTTTATTGTTTTCACTAAGGATAAAATGATGGGGTTTATTAATATTGATTGAATCTACTTTGTCTACATGATGTCAATGTTCTCCAAGCATTACTCTATTTACTTAATACTCTAGATGCATGTTGGATAGCAATCGATGGGTGGAGTAATAGTAGTAGATGCAGGTAGGAGTTGGTCTACTTGCTTACGAAAGTGATGCCTATATGTAATTACCAATTGCCCAACAGTAATTTGTTTACCCATGTTATGCCTACTTCATGAGAGATGCCACAAGGAAAAACTTTGGCCACGGGTCTATCCTCTTATATATTTACAAAAATCTATATTACCTTGCTATTATTATTTACTTTTTATTGTATTTTGCAATTTACAATTATCTACTATCATCTACACACTTCATTTGCTTGCAAGTAACGAGTCCAAGGGGATTGACAACCCTCTTGTCCGCTGCTACGTCTCAAACATATCTACTTTTCCAAACACTTTTGCTATGATTTTGGCCTCTCATTTGCATTATTTGAATGAAACTAACCGGGACTGACGATGTTTTCAACAGAACTTCTTTGGTGTTATTTCTATGCAAAAGAAAGTTCTCGGAATTGGACAAAACTTTTTGTGAATTATATCTGGAAATAATGATGAATTATGGAGCGAAGACCTGTCGGAGGGGGTGTGCCAGGGGGCCACCACATATCAGGGTGCCCCCTAGGGCACACCCTAATGGCTTGTGGGGCCCGCGTGTCCCCTCCAACCATAATTCCATTCCTATTAAATCACATCTTTGGAGAGAAAAGTCAGAGAGAAGTTTTCATCGTGTTTCACGAGACGGAGCCGCCGCCACCTCCTGTTCTTCCTCCACATGGCAGATCTAGAGCCTGATTTGGGATGTGTAGAGGGAAAATCGTCGTCGTCGTCATCACCAACCCTTCTCCATCCGGACCACCATGATGGTCACCACCGGGAGTGAGTAATTCCTTTGTAGGCTTGTTGGACGGTGGTGGGATTGGATGAGATTGATCATGTAATCGAGTTAAGTTTGATAGGGCTTGATCCCTAGTATCCATTGTGTTCTGAGATTGATGTCGCTATGACTTTGCTATGCTTAATGCTTGTCACTAGGGCCTGAGTGCCATGATTTCAGATGTGAACATGTTATGTTTTCATGAATATAAGAGTGATTTGGATCCTGTCTTGCAAGTTGTATGCACCTATGATGTGTCATGATCCGCATACCCCAAGATGAGAATAATTGGGATTCTTTCCGGTGATTGCCATAGTTTGCGGAGTTCATGTATTCACAATGTGTTAATGCTTTGTTCCGGTCATCTATCAAAAGGAGGCCTTAATATCCCTTAGTTTCCAATAGGACGCCGCTGCAACGGGAGGGTAGGACAAAAGATGCCATGTAAGTTCTTATCGCAAGCACATATGACTATATACGGAATACATGCATCCATTACATTGATGAATTGGAACTAGTTCTGTGTCACCCTAGTGTGTAACTTTTATATGACCAATGTCATGTAAATTATTATCCATCACCGATCCACTTGCCAACGCGTTACATATACTGAATATTGCTAAGTTACTATTGCTATTGCTACTGTCACGCCAACTACAAAATTACTGTTGTCACTACTATTGTTACTTTTTCTACTACTATTTACCGTGCTACTAAATATTTTGTCGTTACTATTTGCAGTGTTACAGAGAGATATCCATGACGTGGCTTGAGACTACGTCGGTATTTCCCCAAAGAAGAAGGGATGATGCAGCACAGCGACGGTAAGTATTTCCCTCAGTTATGAAACCAAGATATCAATCCGTAAAGGAAGATCACACACCCACGGAAACACCACCTGCACACAAACAACAAATACTTGCAACCCGACGGGAAAAAGAGGTTGCCATGCTCTCTATGGTAATAACATAGATTAGGTAATGATAGTTTGGGCAAATAGATCTCGCAAGAACACAAAGTAAAATAATTAAACAAAACGTGCAACAAGGTATTTTTTTTGGATTAATAGATCTGAAACAATAGATGCAAATAGTAGATAAAAAAGAAATATGTTGGAAAACTAGACCCGGGGGCCGTAGGTTTCACTAGTGGCTTCTCAAATGAGTATAACAAACGATGGGTGAACAAATTCAAGTTGATCAACTGATAGAAGATCAAATAATCATGACGATATCCAGACAATGATCATTATATAGGCATCACATCCAAGATAAGTAGACCGAAATGATTCTGCATCTACTTCTATTACTCCACACATCGACTGCTATACAACATGCATCTAGTTTATTAAGTTCATGGGAAAATGGAGTAATGCAATAAGTACGATGAAATGATGTAGACACGATCTATTCATCTAGGAATAGAGCACATCTTGTTATCCTTAATGATAACGATACATGCGTGTCTTGCTGCCCCTTGTGTCATTGGGAAAGAACACCGCAATATCGAACCCATCACAAAGCACCTCTTACCATGGCAAGAAAAATCGATCTAGTTGGCCTAACTCAACCAAAGATTTGAAGAAGAAATACGAGGCTATAAGTAATCATGAAAATAAGAGATCAAAGAAGACTCAAATCATATTCATGGATAGAAACTAATCATGAACTCAAAATTCATCGGATCCCAACAAAAGTGATTACATCAAATAGATCTCCAACAGACCATTGTATTGAGAAACATAGAGAGAGAATAAGCCATCTTGCTACTGCCTACGGACACATAGGTCTATGGTGGACTACTCAAGCATCATCGGAGAGGCACCTATAAGGAAGATGAACCCCTCCGTGATGGTGTTAGATTGGATCTTAAGGTTCTAGAACTTGCGGTGGCTGGAATTGTTTTTCGTCGAATCCCCTAGGGTTTCTGGATTTTCTAGGAATTTATAGTCTTGATTGTCAGTTGAGGGGGTGCCCGAGGTGCCAGGGGCCTCTGGCACATCCTTGGGGAGGGTGGCCACTCTGGGCCTCCTCTTCTGGTGTTGTTTTGCCCACCCGCTTCCTTCTGCTCCATAAGAAATCCACAAAAATCCCCACATCGTTTGGGCTCCAGTTGGTACTAATTTGCTACGAAGTAAAAAACAAGCAAAAACAAAAACTCGCACTTTGGCACTATGTTAATAGGTTAGTCCCAAAAAATGATATAAAGTTTCTATAAAATGATTGTAAAATATCCAAGATAGATAATATAACAACATGTTACAAGCAAAAACCGTAGATACGTTGGAGTCGTATCAACATCCCCAAGCTTAATTTCTACTCGTCCTTGAGTAGGTAAATGATAAAAATAGATTTTTTTGATGTGGAATGTTGCCTATCATGTTCATCACCTATTGTTTTCTTTATAGCATGGACATTTGGACTTTTCATATGGTTCAAAGCAATAGTCTAGTATTGACCTGAAAACTTTAATACTCAAGCATATCTACAAGCAACTATGTCTTTCAAAATATCAAAGCTAAAGCAAGTTAGCCCTAGCCCATCCTGCTCAATCATTGATCCATTCACAACACACACTCAAATATTAGCTACACCTAATGCTCAAGTACGATCATAGTGTCCCCTAGTTGGTGTTTTATAAGAGAAGATGGAGACTCAAATTGAAAATAAAAATTGCATAAAGTAAATAGATAGGTCCTTCGCAGTGGCAAGTAGGGATTTGTAGAGGTGCCAGAGCTCAAGTGTTTAAATTGATATAGAAAAATATTTTGAGTGGCATGCCTTTCCTATCAACGAAAACAACTGAGAGATTTCAATATTTTTCCACACTAGATGCATCATAGGTGGTACCCAAACAAAGAGTAAATCTTATTCCTTTTTCAACCATACTTTCACTTTCCATGGCTATTCGAATCCACGGTTTCCTTCCATACTAACACTTTCCAAGGAATTTACTATTTGACAACATAAAGTAAATTTATTTTCTTTTTCATTTTGGGACTGGGCATCCCTATTACCACCATACTCTCGTGCAATGACAAGTGAATAAACACTCATCTTGAGAATAACACATCTAGCTTGAAAAATTATCGGTCACCCCCTATTGTTTCACGAGTGGTATGAGCACACAAAAAGGAAAATTTATTTTGAAAGTTTAGAGATGGCACATACAAATTTGCTTGTAACAACATGGAAATATCGTATATAGGTAGGTATAGTGGACTCATATGGCAAAACATGGTTTAAGGATTTTGGATGCACAAGTAGTATTTCTAATTAGTACAAGTGAAGGCTAGGAATAGATTAAGAAGCATCCAACCATGAAACAAAAAATCACATAAACGAGCATTAAGCATAACTAACAGTAAATAATGCACCATCAGTAGGATGTAATTTCATAGGACAGCTATTGTCTTTCGTGCTTGCATAGGGAATCACAAACCTTAACACCAATATTCTTCCTAAGCATAATTACTCACTAACGTAACTCACATATTTCTATTTTTATGTGTCAAAAACTATTACAAAGAATCAAGTTTAATTTGTCCAATGATCTTCATGAAAGTTTTTATTACATCCCTCTTGAATATCTATCACTTTGGGACTAGTTTCATAGATTGCAATTGCTTTTAATAAGCTCACATGGATATAAGTGAATAACATGAGCATACAAGTTTCATATCTCAAAATAATATAATGAGGCATGAGAGGATTTCTTCAAAATTACTAATTCTCAAATCAAGTGAAGCACTAGAGCAATTCCTTTGCTCAAAAGTTTTAAGTGGAGCTTAAAGAGAAATTCTAATAAATCATAGCACATTTTGGTTCCCTAAAATAGGTGCATGCAGAAAGGATAAAAGAAAGCAAAGCAAAGATACAAGACGCTCCAAGCAAAACTCATGATATGTGCTGAATAAAAATATAGTTCCAAATAGTATACTGATGGTTGTTAGAAGAAAGAGGGGATGTCACTCGGGGCATCCCCAAGATTAGTTGCTTTTTACTGTTTGGATATTACCTTGGGGTGCTATAGAATCCCCAAGCTTTTACTCTTCTAACTCCTTATTCCTTCATCCATCGTGATCTCACCCAAAACTTGTAAACTTCAATCACACAAAACTTAACAAAATTCCCGTGAGATCCGTTAGTATAATAAAGAAAATTACCACTTTTATGTACTGTTTTAAACCCATTAATATTCTATTACTTCATTATACCTACTGTATTATAACTTTACCGTGACTTATACCCCCCCGATACAAGTCATATATTCATCAAAACAAGCACACAATGCAATGAAAACAAAATTTGTTTCAGACAGGAAATTTTGTAGTCATCTGTACTCTACCCATACTTATGGAATTCTAAAAATTCTGAATTTTTTTGTAAAACATAAATACTTTGTATATAAATATTGTGTTAAAATTTCAGCTCAATTACACGTTCCAGTAAAAAATTAAAAATCGTGCACTAGGAACAAAGTTTCTGTTTCAGATTCAGCATTGTTTCTACTCATCTCAATTATCATCCTAAAGGAATTACTTGGCACAAACACTAAATAAAACATAAAATAACAGTCATAACATAATCATAATTGTGCAAAACTTACAAAGTAAAAAGCAACGGATCGAAATAATTTATTGATTGGGTTGCCTTCCAACAAGCGCTATCGTTTTACGCCCCTAGCTAGGCATAACTCATAGATTCAAGTATTGCCATCCTTAGTTTCCACTCCATAGAAGGCCCTCATGATTGATTCATTTGGTGGTTTAATTCTTGTTCTAGGTAAGTGTTCCATATCCTTTAAAAGGGGAAACTAAAACTTAATATTACCTTCTTTCATATCAATCACGACACCTATAGTGCGTAAAAATAGTCTACCAAGTATGATAGGACAAGACAGATTGCAACCAAGATCAAGAACAATAAAATCAATGGGAACATAATTCATATTTGCAATAATAAGAACATCTCAATCACGACACCTATAGTGCGTAAAAATAGTCTACCAAGTATGAGAGGACAAGACGGATTGCAATCAATATCAAGAACAATAAAATCAATGGGAACATAATTCATATTTGAAAGAATAAGAACATCATTAATTCTTCCCAAAGCCTTCTTAATAGTAGAATCCGCCAAGTGCAAATTAAAAGAACATTCTTTAATATTAGTAAGACCAAGCACATCACATAGAGATTTTGGAATCGTGGAAACACTAGAACCCAAATCACACAAAACAAAACATTCATAATTTTTAATCTTTACTTTAATGGTAGGTTCCCACCCATCATGTAATTTTCTAGGAATTGAAATGTCTAATTCCATCTTGTCTCCTAAGGATTTCATCATGGCATCAACGATATATTCAGTAAAAGATTTATTTTGTTCATAAGCATGGGGTGAATTTATCATAGATTTCAGCATAGAAATACAATCAACCGAGGAGAAACTCTCATAATTAAATTCTTTGTAATCAAAGATAGTGGGCACATCACTAGTTAAAGTTTTGACCTCTTCAAACCCACTTTTATCAAAAAAAATATCACGATATTCACCCTCCAACTCATTGGGACGCCCTCTAGCTAAAGTTGACTCTTGTTTGGTCCCTTTATCATAAATTTTAACATTACTAAACAAGGAATCAATAGAGGAAACACCAATCATTTTAATATCTTCGCCATTGTTATGAAAGTAATCGCTAGAAAACGCTTTTTCTAAAAATTCTCTTTTAGCTCTAAGCGTAGCGGTTCTTTTCATAATTTCATCCATAGAAACATATAAAGATTTAATTGATTCATTGATCTTAGTGGAAAAGCATGCAACTTTAGATTTTCAACGTCATTGGAAATTCTATCAATGCTTCTACACATATCATCAATCTTATTCAACTTTTCTTCTATCGTAGTATTGAAAGACTTTTGAGCATTGATAAATTCTTTAAAAACGTTCTCAAGATCAGAGATTTTCTTCATATTATTATAAGAATGTCCATAAGAATTGCCATAATTGTTAGAGGAATTTTCAGAAAAAGCCTAGGATTAAAATTACCTCTATAAGCATTGTTATCGAAATTGTTTCGTGAGATGAAATTCACATCTATGGAATCATTATTTTGCTCAATCAAAGTAGACAAAGGCACATCATTAAGATCAAGAGGAGCACTTTAGTAGTAATATACTTCATAAGAGCATCAACTTTTTCACTCAAAGTACTAATTTCTTCTACAGAATTAACCTTTTTACTAGTAGGTGCTCTTTCGATATGCCATTGTAAATAATTTGAAATAATATTATCTAGCAATTTCGTAGCTTCACCAAAAGTAATTTTCTTAAAAGTAGCACCCACGGCGAAATCTAAAAGGTTTCTAGAGACAAAGTTCAATCCCGCATAAAGAAATTGTATGATCATCCAAAGATTTAAACCATGAGTAGGAAACTTTCTTAGCATCCACTTCATTCTTTACCAAGATTGTGCAACATGTTCATGCTCAAGTTTCTTAAAGTTAATTTCTAAGGGAAATAATTTTCGCGGGCATAAAATACTTAGTAGTAAAAGCATTCTTGCACTTATCCCAAGAATCAATGGAATTGTCTGGCAAAGAATAAAACCAAATTTTTGCACGATCCCGCAAAGAGAAAGGAAACAAATTCAAATTCACAATATTGTTTTCCACATATATTTTCTGTTGCATATCGCATAATTCCAGGAAGGTGTTTAGATGGGACGCGACATCCTCATTAGGAGTACCGGAAAATTAATCTTTCATGACAAGATTCAACAAAGTGGCATTACTATCACAAGACTCCACACTAGTGGCGGGAGGAGCAATATGATGGATAATAAAATAATTATTATTGGTATTGGAAAATCACACAACTTGGTGTTTTCTTGAGTCATCGTGATTACACAAATGAGATTGAAAGCAAAAAAGAGATTTGACGATAAAAAGGCAAACGAAAAAGAGAGGGTGAATAAAACGGAAAATTTGTGAAGAGATGAGATTTGTGATTAGGAACCTGGTAGATGAGATAGCTTCCTCCCCGGCAATATAGCCAGAAATTCCTTTGACCTGGCTTGAGATTGCGTCAGTATTTCCCTAAAGAAGAAGGGATGATGCATCACAGTGACGGTAAGTATTTCCCTCGGTTATGAAACCAATGTATCAATGTGTAGAGGAAGATCACGCACCCACCTGCATAGAAACAACAAATACTTGCAACCCGACAAGAATAAGAGGTTGTCATGCTCTCTACGGTAATAAGATATATTAGGTAATGATAGTTTAGGAAAATAGATCTCACAAAGTAAAATAAGTAAACAAAAAAGTGCAGCAAGGTATTTTTGTTTTTTGGATTAATAGATCTGAAAACAAAAGATGCAAATAGTAGATCGGAAAGCAATATGTTGGAAATGTAGACATCGGGTCCGTAGGTTTCACTAGTGGCTTCTCTCATGAGTATAGCACACGGTGGGTGAACAAATTACTGTTGGGAAATTGATAGAAGATAAAGTAATCATGATGATATCCAGGCAAGGATCATTATGTAGGCATCACGTCCAATATAATAGACCGAAACAATTCTACATCCACTTCTATTGCTCCACACATCGACCGCTATCTAGCATGCATCTAGTGTATTAAGTTCTTTGGAAAACGGAGTAATTCAATAAGAACGGTGACATGATGTAGGCAAGATCTATTCATGTAAGAATAGAGCCCATCTGGTTATCCTTAATGGCAACGGTACATGCGTGTCTTGCTGCCCCTTTTGTCACTGGGAAAGAACACTGCAAGATTGAACCCATGAAAAAGCACCTCTTCCAATGTAAGAAAATTCGAGCTAGTTGGTCTAACTAAACCAAAGATTCAAAGAAGAAATACAAGGCTATAAGTAATCATGAAAATAGGAGATCAAAGCAGACTCAAATCATATTCATGGAGAAACTGGCCATGAACTCAAAATTCATCAGATCCCAACAAACACACCGCAAAACTCATTACATCAAATAGATCTCCGAAAGACCATTCTATTGATAAACATAGAGAGAGAGGAATCCACCTAGAAACTGCCTACGAACCCGTAAGTCTATGGTGGACTACTCATGCATCATCCAAGAGGCACCTATGAGGAAGATGAACCCCTCCGTGATGGTGTTAGATTGGATCTCGAGGTTCTGGAACTTGCGGCGGCTGGAATTGTGTTTTGTCAACTACCCTAGGGTTTTTGGATTTTCTGGGAATTTATAGGCTCGACAGTTGGTTGAGGGGGTTCCCGAGGTGCCCACCCTCTACCAGGATGCGCTAGGGGCCTCTGGCATGCCCTGCTGGAGGGTGGCTGCCTTGGTGAAAGTACATTATATCGACTAGAGGGGGGGTGAATAGGCGATTTTTACAAATTCATCACTTGAGGAATTTCAACTTTGAGGAATTTGAAATGTGAAGAATAACTCGTAGTGGAATAAGTACCCAAGTGCATGAGAAACATAGCGACAACAGAGTCATCATGATGAAATGAAACATGCACAGATTACAAGTAGCATGAGACAGGATAAGAGGTGATGAACAAGGTAACTGAAGAATTTAAGGTGAGGAATTTGGGAAAGTCTTCAATCAAATTCTTCAAACAACAAAGTTCAATTTCATCAACAGTTATACGAGGAAATGGAAGAGTTGAGGAAATAGAACCAGGTAGCTTGATGAAGACAATGATTTGATGACCCAGTTCCAACTGCTGTGACAGTTGTACTCTGGTTTGGAGCGGCCTGGTATTTAAACCAGAGGACACACAGTCCCAGGACACACAGTCCATACCGTACTCTCCTTGAGCTAGGTCACACAGTCCTCGCCCAACACTCGTGGTAAGTCTTGGGGTAGACTTGCAAAACCCTCACAAACTGGTCACGCGGCGATCCACAATTTATTGCTAGATGCTCTAGACCAAGGTCACTTCGTGATCCCCAATTGACTACAGGACCACTAGACCATAACGCCTAACCGTCTGGAGGATGCACGGTCCTCAAAGGTAACAAGCGTCGGGTCCACACAGGAATTTCTTTAGTGATGCTCAATCACTTTGGGTTTGGTGGTTTGGTTGTGGGTTTTTCCTCACTGATGATTTTCTCTCAAAAGTCCTCGGAGGATGGGTTGTTCTCAAATGACAAGTGTCAGTTCTCTCTCGTTGCAGCCAACCAACTAGTGGTTGTGGGGTGTGGCTATTTATAGCCAGGGTGCAACCTAACATGATAAGACATGAATGCCCCCAATGATATGACCGTTATGTGGATAAGAATGATTGGGGTCAGTTGGCACTAAGCACAGCAACGGTCGGAATTTCAAACTATGAAAGTCCTCAACTTATCATGTTCCTCACTTGTAGGCAATTCGCACTGGTGAAATCCTAACTCCTAAGTCAGATCAATTTCCTCAGAGACCAAAAGAACTTCGTATCTGTCACTAAAGAACTTGTCTGAGCCGTAAGAGATTTCTAAAGGCTTCACTTGAAGGATTGTATAGGTTGAGGATTTTGGAGTTGAGCATCAGTTGGAAATTTTCCTTAGTATTACCTCGGCCCCCTTTAATAGTATGGTGTTTCCTTTGACTCGAAGAAAAGGAAATGAAACTACGAAAACAAAAGTCTTCACGCTTCATGTTCCTCGTTCATATCTGCAAGGTCACACCAACTTCTTCATTTTCAAAGTCTTCACAAAGTCTTCACCAAAGTCTTCAGAAAGTCTTCAGCAAAGTCTTCACTTGAAGACATACATTTTTAGGGGTCGATAATCTCCAGATATATCAAACTTCTCATAGACTTATAGATCCTGTGTACACTCACAAACACATTAGTACCTTAACCTATAAGTCTTCAATACACCAAAATCAGTAAGGGGCACTAGATGCACTAACAATCTCCCCGTTTTTGGTGGCTGATGACAAATAGGTTAAGTTTTCAACGGGGATACACATATGAAGTGAAAGTACAGACTTTTGAGGAATTTGAAAGCAGGATATAGAAGAACTCCCCCTGAAGATGTGCATATTTGAGGAATTTGCTTTGAACTGCAAATGCACATGGCAGGTGAACTCCCCCTATATCTTGTAATTCATACACGCATTTGAATATATGATATGAAGAATTTGAAATGCGTGAGGAAAATGGTGTCTGACAAAATTCAGCATGTATGCATTAAGGTACTTGAGGAAATAAACATGCGAGGAAATAGTTCAAAAGTGTCAGACCACCATCGGACTTAAGTTTACAACTCAACCAACAAAAGTTTCAGAAGAGCGAGAGTTGTAACTTAAACACAAATATAGCCCATATAGAGAGACCCGCTTGAAGACTAACTCAAATTTCCCCCCCCTTTGTCATCGAAGACCAAAAGGGATGAAAAAGTGTGGACTAACGCCCCTTTGAAGACTTTCATCGTGTTGGTGAGGAAGGAGCGCCAGCGTTATCGGGGTCGTTTGTCGATACAGGGCCTGCAGCAGTGTCATCAATGTCTTGATCGTCATCATGCTCACGAGATTAAGAATATGAACTTGCTACCATCAGAGGAACTTGAACTTTCTTGAATTTCTTCTGAGGTCGCCGAGACCAGTCGGGATGTTCCTCAATATCCAGCTCATTCAGTTCTTCAGAAGACATGATGTGAGACAGTACGGCCCAAGTGCGGTTGAGGGTTTCATGCACATAGTAGTGATTCCTCTTCACTATGTTCTGCGTCACAGTCATGTTCTGCACGAGCTAACCAAGTTGACGCTTCACCCACTTGTCATTATGATCGACCTTCTAATGAAGACTTATTAGAAGCTCGCAATGAGTCATCACACGAGGGGCAGACGCTTGAGGTTTTTGAGCTGAGGCTTTTGCACCAGAGTCTTCAGTGGCAATGTCATCATTGGTGGAGAAGGAAGCGGCATTGCGAAACTGTCCATCCAAAGGACGAGTGCCTTCATCAATGATAGATTTTCCTTTTCCTTCAACTGAGGCAATTGAGCACTTGATGACTTCTATTGGAGGCAGAAAGCCAAAGTGATTCTGAAAATCAGCCTTGAAGAGAATTGAGGACTTTGCCCTCATGAATTTCATGATCCATGGCGCATAGGGCTTCTGTTCAAATGGAGCTAAGGCAGCACTGACCAATGTTCTCATGAAGAAATCATGTAAGTCGATGGGAATCCCATGAATGATGTTGAAGAGCATATTCTTCATGACTCCTTCGACTTCTTCTTCTTCAGAACCGTGGCCTTTCTGAGGACATAGTGTATTTGTGAGGATACGATAGACATTCCTGGGCACATATAGCAGATCCTTCACAAGGAAGGTGTTTTGTTGAGGCGTTCCAGGAGGCAAAGGCTTCATCAACACTTGCATCGGCTGATTTGGAAGTGCAGGCTCATTAAACAGTTTGCGGACTTCATCTAAGGGAATTGGAATTGGTACACACTAAAGCAATTCAGAAGCTTGAGCAGTGAAGTGTGTTGATCCTGTCATGCAGTCCCATATCCAGGAGTTGACGTGTGAAGCATTACCACTGATATGCAATGTGGCATAGAACTAAAGAATAAGTTCTTCATTCGAGTCGCAGATGTCGACACAGAATGGAAGAATCCCTGCATCATGAAGAACTTAGAGCACCGGTGTGAATGATGGACTCGTTTCCATGTCAGCATGAGGAATTTGGTGGTGCCCGAAGACTTTCTTCTTCTCACAAAGAACTGATGCATAGTAGTTGAGTTGCATTGCAGTCCAGAATCTGTTGCGTCCTGCCCTTGCAGAGTCATAGGGATTTGGACCTGTGAAGAACATGCGCTCGCTGAAGAAATTTCTTTTGAGGAATTTGGGGCGTGATGAGCCTTTGAATGGCATCTTGGGCTTCGGTTGAAGATTCGGCTTGAAGCGGCCCTTGATCTCCTTTGGCATGGGAGCAACTTCAGACTGAGTGATTACAAGGACAGGTTCCTCAGCTGTGGCGGGAGCATCAAGAATATTAGCTGTTGCAGCTAGAATTTCTTCACTGACATGAATATTTAGATTTGCAGATTCTTCAGGTATTTCTTCAGTCGGAGCAGGCAACTGTGGAATCTGCAGCAGAGGAGTAGTCATTGGTGAATTTGGGTGTGCAGATTCCCAATATTCATCATTGATGACCGGAGTGGTGTCACCAATGTCAACTTCCTCATCAATTTTTTCAACTCCAACTTCCTCGGCAGTGTACTGAAGCTGGGGCGTTGATACCGTTGGGGTTGAAGCAGTGTCTTCAACAACTATTTCTTCATCAATCTGCTCTGTTGAAGCAGCAGAATGATTTTCTTCTTCCTCTGGGATGACATATTCTACCCCAAATGGCACAATCTCATAGGCAGGTGCTGAGGAAATTTGGGTTGCATCAATTGGTCCAGTTGAAGAACTTGGCATAGTCTTCAACTTCTTCAAAGCTGGGGTTTCTGAAGTTGTAGCGACCCGACTCAAAACGAGTCAAGCCTCTGTGTTTTCTGTGCCATCCCTGGATCAGTATGCTGGCACACACAGTACATCAATGTATATATCAAAGTGCAATCACATGTAGTAGCGTAAAACAGATATATACCTTAAAATAGCAGCGGATACAGTCAACGGGAGTGGAGTCCCAATAACACCAACGGCAAGTTGAGTGTGGATCGTAACCCTGAATCGTACTCTTACCCATCGTAGAAGAGTATCTGCAACATAAGATGTTGCAGCCGTGTAGGTCAGTACATTGAATGTACTGGCAAGATCACCATAGTAGAACAGAAGAATAAACTATACTATATGCAATAAGGCTTTATGGCTCTGTGGCTAAGTTTTTCCATAGAAGCTGATTTTGTTTTCCTACAACAAAGGAATATCAGGAATTTCACTATGGAGTTACCTATCATGACATGGTTCCGCCAACCAATGTCTCAGTGCCCATAAGTATCATTAAGTTGCCCACAATTAAGTTATCAGTCCAGTGTTGAGAGTTCAGAGATAGATCCAAGTCTAGAAGCTCAAATTGTCCGTAACCGGGGACATGGCTAATCGATTAGGTTTAACTCTGCAGAGTGTTGTGTACTTTACCCACAAGATTCGTTCCCTCCTGGTAAGTCCTCGCACTGCCTGGTGTTTGAGAACAGGATGAACGAAACATGGTCTTTCAAAGTGTTTCCCTGACTGTCCGACAGTGCCCATCCAATCCTAACGTCGACTACATCTCGTAGCACTGCCCAGCAGAGTCACAACAAAGATCAACCAAGCCAGAGCCCATATTGACTTGTGGCTACACAGGTAAGCTTCCGGGCATGAAGTATTCATCCTTCTCTTTGAGTCTGGGTGAAGCTTTTCGCAAGATGTCATGGCGCTTCTCCATGCATCCCGGCCACTCACTGGTTTCTCCAGGGTGCCCAATCAACCATCCTTCACCCAGTAGTGTGTATTGAAATCTTGTCTTCTCGAGTCTTGAAGTCTTGAGGTCTTGAAGATGCAGGACTTGAAGATGTCTTCATGAAGTTGTCGTCTTGACGTAGAGTCCTTCTTCACACCACTCACGAACACTCATACCAGACCCCGTCTACTTTAGCATAGCATTGCACTAATGGTGGGTTCCTACCTCATGCATTCTACTCAACTACAAGAATTTCAATAACACTACGGGAGGGATGTGTTGAATGAGGTCACTACATGCAATAAAACATGGGTATGAAATAGATGGTCAAAGTGAACTTGCCTGTACTGTTGATGAAGATAAAGATCGCTCTCAGAAATAACTTGATAGACTATTCGTCACTCTCCGATGAAAATCTATATAACAAACATTGCATTCATAAGCAAACACTTCTAACAATCAAAACTAACAATCACAATGTAACACAAGAGACAAAATCAACAAGGTTGATGAAGGAAATACTTAAGACAAAGTTGAAACACAAAACTCCAACAAATTCAGAAGTAACACAAAACCCAAAACAAAGTAAAATATAATAAAAGGATTTTAGTAAATATTTTGCTAGCAAAATGAATTACTTTTGAAAGACAACTAAAACTATGAAAACAACATCCTAAACAACATAAGTGTTTGCCTAATGAACACAACTACAAGCACAACCATAACTAAGAGAAAACAAATTATGAAACAACTAAGTTAACAGAAAGTAATTAATAAAAATCTTTGTTACAAAACAGAATTAGATCATCTAAAACTTTGTGAAAATAATCTCTACTAAAACTAAGTTGTTTTATAAAACATTACCTAATGATAGAGAATATAGTTTTCTATAATAGAGCAAAACTAAATTATTTTTATTAACAAAATATTTCTTAACATAAAGGAATTAATACAAATTTTATTTGAAAACAGAATCTAATTACTTAAAACTTTGTTAAAATTAACTATTACTAACTAGTTTGTTTTAATAAACTATACCTATTTGAAAAAAGGAGTGTAGGTTCCTACAATAATAATTTATAAACTAAACAAATTATCTTTGTTAACAGCAAGTAAACTACTAAAGCTAAATGAAATCTAAAACATAATATAAATCATATTCAGATTTTCTAAATAAAATAAAGTAATTCAAACTAATTAAACTAATAGGAACTAATCAGATTCTGTTTCTAGTTAAAACACTAATCAATTTTATTCTAAAAATTCTCAAACTTCACCTAATGATAACTAATATCACTAGTGACAAGTAGCAAAAAGAATCAATCAAAAATACATTATAAAACTCAAGTTATTCAGAAAACAAAATTTAAATCAAATCTGTTTAAATTCAAATTTAAATTTCTAAACTTGGTCAAACTTGGCATCTACAGAAACTAGACAAAAATTGTGACCTAATGCAAAAAGAATCAATTTAAAATACTTAAAAACATAAAAGATATACTAAAAACAAAATCAGAACTATTTTGTTTTTTGAAATTAAAATAGAAAAAAGAAAAAGGTTTCTAACGGACAGGGGGGTGACGTGGCACTATCCTATTGGCTGGCTAGTGCATGCGTTGGGTGGTTTCGAGCAGGAGACCGATCGGAAAGGAAAAACGGTTCGGGAAAAAGGGCTTCTAATCTTGGCCGTTGCGTTTTGATCCGATGGACGGGGAGGACTCACCGTGGATGGAGTCGCCGGCGAGGGGGCTTTCAACGGTCCGGGGCGGCGAAGATGTCGGCGAGGAGCTCCGGTGGTCGTTGGGGGCGACGGAGAGCTTCAGGAGATGGCGGTGAAGCTCCGGCGACTGGTGGTGGGGTCGGAGGGGCAAGGGGAGATCCAAGGTGACCAGCACGGCGTGGGGAAGGCTTCGGTCGGCAGCAGCTCCGGCAAGGGGAAATGGCGGCATTCTGGCGATGGGAGAGAGGGGACGGGGTGGGAATGGAGGCGGGGAAGGTCGGGGCTCTATTTAAAGGCCGGGGAGGGAGTCGGGAATGGAAGGGGAGAAGATCCCGCGGCGAGTGGATCTCGCCGGCGTCGGCGCGTGCGGAGGTTGGGGGTGATCGACGCGGGATCCGTGGCAAACGGGTGGGGCTCGGGTGTCAACGAGAGGAAGGGCGTCGGTAGAGCGTCGGTCGGCCGAAATCAATGGGATTTGGCATTTAATGGCGTGGGCCGGCCCGATCGGTTATTAATTCCTTTCCTTTTTAATAAAACCGCATAGTAAAAAGCTTTTATTGCAAATAATATTTTTCCAAACATAGGAGTATTATATATCAAAATTATCATAATAAAATATTCCATTTAATTAACATTTTTATTCTGTCAAATTAAATACTTTAAAAAAATATTTTCAGAAAATTGCCTGATTGGCTTTATTTAATATTGCAAATATTTTTCAAATAACCCTAGGGGTTTTATGGTTCAAATACTCAAAAAAATACCCCTGGTTTGGAGTGTCATGTTACTCCTCTCAAAAACTTTGTCAAGGGCTTGAATGCTTACAAATTCAAATAGGGAATTCAAATATGGAAGTGAAAATCCATATGAGAAAAATTCTCAAATAGTTTTCATATCTTCTTTTAAAATTCCAACTCATATTTCATATAATTTGAAGATTTCCTTTTATCCTCTCTCATGAAAATCATTGAGTTGCATAAAGTTTCTAAATTTGAAATATTTTCAATTGAAATTCAAATCACATGGGAAAGTCATTTTATTCCCTCTCATTCAAAAGTTTCAAAAAGTTTCAAATTTTCACTCAGTTTCAATCACTCAAGAAAACAAACAATCATTCTAATAATTATTATAACATTCCAAAGTTTGGGATGTTACAGAAGTTGATGCCTTTCTCTTGAGAGTGTTTTCGTCAGCAGTGGCAGTTTCTTCAGGAACGACTGTTGCAGCCGCCCTGGAGGGTTCAGTTTCTTCAGGCGTAACAGAGTCTTTAGCTGGCCCATCAGTTTCTTCGGGCACAACAATGGATGTTGTCCTGGCATGATCATCAGTGGTTTGAGTTTCCTCAGGAGCACTGGCAGTTGCTTCTGGTGCAGAAGCATTTGCATCAGCAGTTTCAACAGGTTGAGCTATTTCATCAGCAGCTTGAGGAATTTCATCTGACTGATGATGTTCTGGTTGCGATCGGGCTACAACCCTGGTGTTGTGATCCTTTACTGCTGCTTGAGCAGCCCTGGTGAATCTGACCTTGGTTCCCTTCCATTCAGCATCATATCTCTTTTGATCCTCAAAGAGTGTGCGAATTTCGTACTGAACAATGACGAGTTGATTTGGGTTCAAATTCATCATATTGTCTCTTAGGAACTTTTCTTTTTGAACCTTGTTCCTGTTAGCTCTCAGAGCTTGCTCTCTCCTACATTTTTCTTCATAAATGAAGTGGGTGAGGACATGATCCACTCCATGAGGCAGATTTAGTGAAGAAAGTGGGGTGCTCGGGTCATCATGCCATATATCGATTAAGTTGAAGATCATCTTGGGATCCAGCATGAGAGGAACAGAGCTTCCCTTTGCTATAGCAGACCTTTGCTGACTTTGCCTGATGATTTCTTCTAATTCTTCATCATTAGCTTCATCATCATTATCCTCAGAACTTGAGGGTATGGTCACCACAGCCTTGCTCGAGTGGGGACTTGGTCTTTGACCTCGTCCAGCAGTTTTCTTCAGTTCCAACGCAGAAGGGCTGGTTGAAGACTTTGCAGTGTTGGATTGGCTTGCTGTGATCTTCGAAACTCTAGAGAATCCCTCAGTCCTTTTAGATGTTGCCACATGCACTGGGGTTGAGGACTTTCCAGCTACTGCAGAAGACTGAGCAGCAACTGTTACAGCAGCTGAAGGTTTTGTAGTCTGAGGCCTTTGACCTTAAGGAATCTGCTGTGAAGGTTTTGAGGTTGAAGAACTTGTCTTCACTGCATATTTCTTCATCTTGAGTTTCTTCGGAGCAATTGCAGAGGCTCCAGCAGAGGTAGCAGCAGCAGCAGAATCCTCATTGAATTTCATCACTGCTTCCTTGGCTTTCTTCGCCAGCTTTGCTTGCTGCTTCTCCCATTTGTGCGGAAAGTCCTCACCAGTCTTAAGGCTAGTGGGATCAGCAATTTGATTTGGTGCAAGGGGAGGCCTGTTGCTAGGAGGTTTTACTGTGAATTTCATCATGTATTGTGGGGTTACATAACGATATTCCTTCCATTCCCTTGCCCATCTCCTCTCAATCTTTTGCAGACAAATCTTTCTCTGCTTGGTAGTTTCTTTATCATGAGTTTCTTCATCAGGTGTGCAGTATTCCTCATACACATCATCTGGAATCTCAAAGGTAGTGTGCATATTTGGCTTCTTTCCACCTTTCTAAGGTTTCTTTCTGTCAGCCATTTTCTTCACTTGAGGAATATGAACTCTTGATTACTCTGAAGAGGTACACAATTTTTCTTCAAGAAGTGCTGCAAATGAGTTAAGTTGATGAGAACCTAGTGATTCATCAGCGGACATGTTGTACTTGTGAACATAGTATAGGTGCGAGGAATTTAAAGAGGTCAGATGCGTTCTCAAAATTTTTGAACAAAATAGGTGTGAGGAATTTTACCGTGAGTGTCTTGAGGAATTTCACTAAGTGTTCTTTTGTCTCAGGTTCCAGAGTTGTGCAAATTTTGAGGATTTACACAACTGAGGAATCATGAAGAAAATTACTACTTAGGGAAAAACATCAAGAAGGTGAATATGTAAGGTGCTTTTAGAATAAGATTCATGAAGAATAAACACCTTTTGAGGAATATGTAGAGAATTTGAGGATCAAACAGGGGCAGTAAAAATAATTTTTATTTACCTTGGTGAAGAACATGACCAACAAGAGATGAGATTTGGAGGTTCGTCCGTTCACATCTCCCACGCCCTAGCTTGGCAGAGGGAGACAGCTACAACGGTGGCGGGATGAGGACTTCCGCGGCCGATGCTAGTACGACGACGACGTGGTTGAGGCAGTGAAGCTCTTCCTCACCGGTAACGATGAATTTAGCGGCGGCGCTAGGTTGGAGCTCGGGAGAGGGATGAGATGAGGAGTAACCGAGCACAGTTGAAGGGAAGGGGGTATTTATAGAGGAAGTGAAAGCAAATCCGCCCGAAAATTTTGGACAGGATTGCCCCTGACCCTTGCTCCCCACGCGACATGTGTCACCCATGTACTTAGCGATGGGCGATCGTGTGGGATCATGGGTTATCCAGGCGCGAGAACCGGAACCGTTTGAGCGAGAACCGCTAAATATTTTGATAGTGAAATTTCAAATCTTCCGTTCGCAAATTCTTCAGTTGTCAAGGACACAGTGAAGACTTCGAACAAGTTTCAAAGTAGAACGCATCGGAAGAATTTGTGAACAGACTGGGTTGAGTTTAGCATAGAGAGGTAAAGGGTCCGATCACATTCACTTAGATGGAAAACAGCTTGAAGAATTAGCAATAAGTGAATGTTGTTGAGGACATTGAAAACAGTGAAGCTCAATAAGTGAATGTTGTTGAGGACATTGAGTGTCAAAAGTTTGAAGAATTTGAAAAGTTGAGGAATTTGAAAAGTTGAGGAATTTGTAAATTTGAGGAATCCGATAATTTGAAGAATTTCCAAAAATGACGAAAAACTAAATTTTGAAGAATTTCAACTTTGGTTAGTGGCGAGACCCGCCGTATTAGAATGATGATTTTAGACACCACGTACAATCGTAGTAGGGTTCTAAGTATCAAATTCTTCATTAATTTCTTCACACTTAGAGGGTTATTCTTCATTGATTGAAGAAAAACGTTTCTTCGTGTGTTCAACATCAAGGTCATCAATTTTGCATAAGTGTTAGGATGTGTGTCTTTCTTCAAAGAACATTCGAAGATTCTAAGATATTTAGCTCACACCACAACTTGCAAAATCTCTTTTCATCCAAGGGCTTAGTGAAGATATCGGCCAGCTGTTCTTCAATGGGGATTTTGTCGATGGAGATGTCTCCCTTGAGTACATGATCTCGAAGAAAGTGATGACCAATCTGGATGTGCTTGGTCTTGGAATGCTGAACTAGGTTATAAGCAATCTTGATGGCACTCTCGTTGTCGCAGTAAAGAGGCACATTCTTCAGCTTGATGTTGTAGTCCTCGAGGGTTTGCTTCATCCATAGTGGCTGAGTGCAACATGAACCGGAAGCAATGTACTCAACTTCAGCAGTAGAGAGTGAAACGCAGTTCTGCTTCTTCGTGGACCAACAGACTAAGGATCGTCCAAGGAAATGACATGTGCCTGAGGTTGACTTGCGATCCACACGATCTCCAGCATAGTCAGCACCAGAGTATCCGACAAGGTGAAGATTTGAGCCCTTGGGATACCATAATCCAGGTGTTGGTGTGTGAGCTAAGTATCGAAGAATATGTTTCAGAGCCTTATGGTGTGATTCCTTCGGTGTTGCATGGAATCGGGCACACATGCAAACGCTTAGCATAATATCAGGCCTAGATGCACATAGATACAATAATGAACCAATCATGTAGCGGTATACCTTCTGACCGAAATCTTTACCATTTTCATCAGTGCAGAGGTGGCCTTTTGAAGGCATTGGAGTTTTGACGCCTTTGCAATCTTGCATGTCGAATTTCTTCAGAACATCTTTGAGGTATTTCTCTTGTAAGATAAAGATTCCGTTGTCTTGCTGACGAATTTGAAGACCTAGGAAGAATTTCAATTCTCCCATCATAGACATTTGATATTCTTCACTCATCATATAGGAAAATTTATCACTGTAACGTTTGTCAGTACAGCCAAAGATAATACCGTCTACATATATCTGGCATATGAACAGTTTATTTTCATAGGATTTTGTGAAAAGAGTTGGGTCGAGTGAACTGGGTTTGAAGCTTTTCTTCATGAGGAATTCCTTCAGAGTGTCGTACCACGCCTGAGGGGCCTTCTTGAGGCCATAGAGGGCCTTGTTTGGTCTGAAGACTTTGTCATGATGCTTAGGGTCTTCAAAACCTAGGGTTTGAGCAACATATACTTCTTCCTCAAGCTTACCATTGAAGAATGCACTTTTCACATCCATTTGATATAAGATGATATTATGATGGTTAGCGTAAGCAAGTAATATGCGAATAGCTTCAAGTCTAGCAACAGGTGCAAAAGTTTCATCAAAGTCAATTCCTTCAACTTGTGTGTAGCCTTGAGCTACAAGACGAGCCTTATTCCTCACCACGAGGCTATTTTCATCTTGCTTGTTGTGATAGATCCACTTGGTACCTATGATGTTATGTTTGCGAGGATCTGGTCGCTTGACAAGTTCCCACACGTTGTTGAGCTTGAACTGATGCAATTCCTCTTGCATAGCTTGAATCCACTCGGGCTCCTTGAATGCTTCATCAACTTTGGTGGGCTCTATTATAGAGACAAAGGCAAAGTGACCACAAAAGTTAGTTAAATGTGAAACTTTTGAGCGAGTGAGGGGACCTGGTGCATTGATGTCATCGATGATTTTGTCAATTTGTACTTCATTTGCAACTCTAGGATGAGCAGGTTGACGTGGCTGAGGATTTCATCAGCACCATTTTCTTCAGGTGAATTAGCATGAATATCTTCATTCATTGGAATGACTTCCTCAGTGGGTATGATATCTTCAGTTACCTTCTGCTTGAGGGATTCCTTAGCAGTCTGTTCATCCAACACAGAAGGTAGGTGCTCTCTTTGCGAGCAATCAGATTCATCGAACCACACATCTATAGTTTCAACAACCTTGTGATGGTAGGTGTTGAAGACTTTGTAGGTGTGCGAGTCCTTTCCATAACCAAGCATATAACCTTCATGTGCTTTCGGTGCAAACTTAGAACTATGATGAGGATCTTTGATCCAGCATTTTGCACTGAAGACTTTGAGATAACTTACATTGGGTTTCTTGCCAGTCATAAGTTCATATGAAGTCTTCTTGAAGAATTTGTGAAGATATACCCTGTTGATGATGTGGCATGCAGTATCAATTTCCTCAGGCTAGAAGCGACGAGGAGTCTTGTATTCATCAAGCATGGTGCGAGCCATCTCAACAAGAGTCCTGTTCTTGTGCTCCACGATGCCATTCTATTGAGGAGTATACGGGGCAGATAACTCATGAGTAATACCAAGTTCATCAAGATATTCATCAAGATTAGTGTTCTTAAATTCAGTCCCATTATCACTCCTAATATGCTTGATCTTGACGCCGAAGTTGGTGGAGGCCCTTGAAGCAAATCGTCCGAAGACATCCTGCGCTTCATTTTTGTACAGAATAATGTGCACCCATGTGTAACGAGAGTAATCATCAACAATGACAAATCCATACAAACTTGATGCGTTTGTTAGTATGGAGTAATGAGTGGGGCCAAAGAGATCCATGTGAAGCAATTCAAAGGGTCGAGTCATGGTCATGATAGTCTTCGAGGGATGCTTGGATCTGGTCATCTTCCCAGCACCGCAGAGGTGGTCCTTGAGGAATTTGACACCCTCGATGCCAATGACGTGCTTTTTCTTCACGAGTGTGTGCAGGTTCCTCATACCAGCATGCCCAAGTCGTCGATGCCACAACGAGCCTTCTGAAGACTTTGCAAGTAAGCAAGTGGCAGGTTGAGGACCTATAGAGAAATCAACAATATACAAGTCTCCTCTCCTAAAGCCTTCTAAGACTTTGGAATTGTCAGATTCCATGATGACAACACAACGAAATTTTCCAAACACGACAACCATATAAAGATCACAAAGCATTGAGACAGACATAAGGTTGAACCCAAGGGATTCAACAAGCATCACCTTATCCATTATTCGGTCCTTTGAGATAGCAACCTTACCAAGTCCCAATACCTTGCTTTTTCCTTTGTCTACGTAGGTGATATGCTTCAGAGGAGATGGAGTGAGTGACAAATTCATCAGTAGATTCTTGTCACCCGTCATGTGGTTTGTGCATCCACTATCGAGGACCCACTCAGTAGCTTTTAGAGTATCATCCTACAGATGAATTAGTACAACTTACGAACTCATATGCTTCAGAGTGAAGAATATGACATCAATTTCATCAGACAGAATTTCATCACACAAGATAGTAAGCAAGTAGCGTGAGGACAAGAGAAATGAGGAATTCATTTCTGCATAGTTAGCTTGCATCCTTTCAAGCATTTCTTCAGGTCTTCAGAAAGTTCATCAGATGTTCAGTTTCATCTGGAGACCTGACCCTGCATAAGAAATTAGTTCAATTTCTTCACCACCCACATCTGGAGGGGTGGTAAAGAGTTCATCATTCTGCGAGCACCATGTGAGAAAGGAGTCATTGAAGCAAGTGCGCTTCGTTTCACAGGGCGAGGATTAGAGTACTCAAATGAATAAGCAGGGAAATTCTCTCCGAGGACTTATGAACATAATGGTTTGAAGAATAATGCACATATTCATAACTCTTAGGTTTTCCCTGCGAAATAGAGGCATTAGTATGAGAATGATAATTTTGACCATTTGAGGAATTTTGTCCAAGTGAGGACTTTGATCTGGGGTTCCTATTCTTCATGAGTGATGTCGTGAGGACATTCACTTGAAGATTTTGAAGGTAGCTCTTGGGAACCCAGATTTTCTTCATAGGAGAGCCATTCCTGCATAGTTCCAATAAATCTAGTAAATACTTCACCTTTCTTATTTTTGAAGAATTTGTAGTTCGAGTCAAGTGATTCATTAGAGAAATATGAAGTTTCACACGTAAAGCCAGATAAAGTGGACGGATCTACAGGAGGTCCTTTTGCAGCAACCCATGAGGTTTTGTGGTACTGCTCAGGTGTCCAGTAGGATCCATCAGCGTTGAGTTTCCTCACAAAGGCTATACCCTCTTTACTAGGGTTCCTGTTCAGAATCTCCTTTTTGAGGACATTGCAAAGGGTTTGATGCCCTTTGGGACTTTTGTACATGCCTGTCACATACAATTCCTTCAACCCTGCATTGTCATCAGTGATACTAGTGGTATCCTTAGATGAGGAATTTAAGACCACGGGAATAGTTGAAGAAATTGCAGCAACAGATGCATTTGAACATTCAGGTAAAACATTTGCAGTTCCACGTTCGATGCATTTCAAACAAGGTGGAATGAAATCTTCCTGAGTGGTACTGATCTGTTGAGCTAGTAAGGTATCGCTTTCCCTTTGGAGATCCTCATGTGACACACTCAGTTTCTCAAGATCTTGCTTTCTTTGAAGAAATTCATATGAATGCTTCTCATGATCAGCTAAGAGGTCGTTATGATGACTCTATAGGTTATCATACTTCGTCTGAAGACTTTTGAGATCGACAGACAGAGTTTGAGTCCGATCCACTTCATGGTTCAATAGATCATCGGCTTTGTCTAGCATTTTTTGAAGCTTTTCAAGTGCACTTTGTTGCTTAGTGGCAATTTTAACAAGTTTAGCATAGCTAGGTTTCACATATTCATCAGATTCACCTTCACTTGATTCAGATGAGGAATGATGTTTGTGTACCTTTGAGCCTTTTGCCATGAAGCAATAGGTGGGAGCATAATCATCATTGTTGACGTTAGAGTCGTTAGAGTAGTCATATTCTTCATCGTTGAGGATGGACTTGCTAACGAAAGCAGTAGCGAGAGCAAGGCTAGTGACACCAGATTCTGATTCCTCCTCAAATTCTTCCTCTTCTTCACATTCTTGAGATTCTTCCTCAAAGTCCATTTCCTTGCCGATGAATGCTCGTGCCTTTCTGGAACCATTCTTCTTGTGCTTTGAGGATTCTGAAGATGAGGACATTGCAGATGAGGAATTTCAAGATTTCTTCTTTTTCTTCAAGTCATCAGAACTATCATCCTTATATTTTTTCTTCTTCTTTGAATCTTTTTCCTAGAGAGAACAGTCAGAGATAAAGTGACCAGACTTCTTGCAACGATGACAAGTTCTTTTCTTGTAGTCTTCTAAGGAATCTGATTTCCTCAAGCCACTTTTTGATGACTTTCCAAATCCACCTCTCCTTGAGAACTTCTGGAATTTTCTCACAAGCATTGCTAGTTCCTGACTTAGTTCTTCAGGATCACCAAGGCTGCTGTCAGAATCAATCTTCTTCTTCGGATGAGGAAATTGCTTTTGCCTTCAGTGCACGAGATCTTCCATAGCTTGGCCCATAGAGGTCTCTCTTCTCAGCTTGTTGGAATTCATGAGTATTGAGTCTCTCAAGAATATCAGCAGGATCAAGTGACTTGTAGTCACCATGTTCTTGAATCATCAAAGCTAGAGTATTGAATGAGGAGTCAAGAGATCTTAGCAGTTTCTTCACCACTTGATGGTCAGTGATATCGGTGGCACCCAGTGCTTGAAGCTCATTGGAGATATCAGTGAGACGATCAAAAGTTTGCTGAACATTTTCATTGTCAAGTCTCTTGAATCGGTTGAAGAGATGCGAAGAACATCAACACGAGAGTCACATTGAGTGGAAACACCTTCGTTGACTTTGGAAAGCCTATCCCAGATAAGCCTAGCAGACTCCAAGGCACTCACTCTACCATACTGACCTTTGCTCAAATGGCCACAAATGATATTCTTCGCTTGAGAATCGAGTTGCTTGAATCTCTTCACATCAGCAGTAGTAACATTGGGAGTGATAGAGGGCACACCATTTTCCACAACATACCAGAGATCGTTGTCAATAGCTTCAAGGTGCATACGCATCTTGTTCTTCCACTAGGGGTAGTCTGTCCCATCGAAGGTAGGATACCCCGCAGAAACCTTGATCATACCTATAGTCGACATAACTAGAACTCCAGGTGGTTAAACCAAAATCACACAGAGCGAGGGAGTACCTGCTCTGATACCAATTGAAAGTACGTTATATCGACTAGAGGGGGGGTGAATAGGCGATTTTTACAAATTCATCACTTGAGGAATCTCAACTTTGAGGAATTTGAAATGTGATGAATAACTCGTAGAGGAATAAGTACTCAAGTGCATGAGAAACATAGCGACATCATAGTCATCATGATGAAATGAAACATGCACAGATTACAAGTAGCGTGAGACAGGATAAGCGGTGATGAACAAGGTAACTGATGAATTTGAGGTGAGGAATTTAGGAAAGTCTTCAATCAAATCCTTCAAACAACAAAGTTCAATTTCATCAACAGTTATACGAGGAAATGGATGAGTTGAGGAAATAGAACCAGGTAGCTTGATGAAGACAATGATTTGATGACCCATTTCCAACTGTTGTGACAGTTGTACATCTGGTTTGGAGCGGCCTGGTAAACCAGAGGACACACAGTCCCAGGACACAAAGTCCTTACTGTACTGTCCTTGAGCTAAGGTCACACAATCCTCGCCCAACACTCGTGGTAAGTCTTCAGGGTAGACTTCCAAAACCCTCACAAACTGGTCACCCGGCGATCCACAATTTACTACTAGATGCTCTAGACCAAGGTCACTTCGTGATCCCCAATTGACTGCAGGAGCACTAGACCATGACGCCTAACTGTCTGGAGGATCCACAGTCCTCAAAGGTAACAAGCGTCGGTTCCACATAGGAATTTCTTCAGTGATGCTCAATCACTTTGGGTTTGGTGGTTTGGTTGTGGGTTTTTCCTCACTGATGATTTTGTCACAAAAGTCCTTGAAGGATGCGTTGCTCTCAAATGGCAAGTGTCAGTTCTCTCTCGGAGCAGCCAACCAACTAGTGGTTGTGGGGGGGTTGGCTATTTATAGCCAGGGTGCAACCTGACATGTTAAGACATGAATGCCCCCAATGATATGACCATTATGTGGATAAGAATGATTGGGGACAGCTGGCACTAAGCACAGCAATGGTCGGCATTTCAAACTATGAAAGTCCTCAGCTTATCATGTTCCTCACTTGTATGCAATTCGCACTGGCGAAATCCTAACTCCTCAGTCGGATCAATTTCCTTAGAGACCAGAAGAACTTCGTCTCTGTCACTAAATAACTTATCTGAGCCGTAAGAGATTTCCAAAGGCTTCACTCGAAGGATTGTATAGGTTGAGGATTTTGGAGTTGAGCATCAGTTGGAAATTTTCCTTAGTATTTCCTCGGCCCCCTCTAACAGTATACTGTTTCCTATGACTCAAAGAAAAGGGAATGAAACTACGAAAACAAAAGTCTTCACGCTCCAGGTTGCTTGTTCATATCTTCAAGGTCACACCAACTTCTTCATTTTCAAAGTCTTCACAATGTCTTCACCAAAGTCTTCAGAAAGTCTTCAACAAAGTCTTCACTTGAAGACATATGTTTTTAGGGGTCGATAATCTCTGGATATATCAAAGTCCTCATAGACTTATAGAGCCTGTGTACACTCACAAACACATTAGTACCTTAACCTATAAGTCTTCAATACACCAAAATCACTAAGGGGCACTAGATGCACTAACACTTGGGACCCCTCATCCGGTGTTGTTTGTCCATCTGCTTCCTTCTGGTCCATAAAAAACCCATAAAAATCCCCGCAGCGTTTGGGCTCCATTTGGTACTGATTTTCTGCAAAGTAAAAAACAAGCACACCGTTTGGGCTCCGTTTTGTATTGATTTGCTGTTTATTCTTTCCTTTTGTAGCCTGTTAGCTTTTTCCTTTCTTCTATTTCGATTACCTCTGGTAATCCATGTAAGTTGTATCTCCTTTTGGCAATAAAGTTAAAATGTTGTGGGGGGTTCCTCTACAGTTTCCGATCAAAAAAACAAGCAAAAAACAGCAACTGGCACTTTGGCACTATGTCAATAGGTTAGTCCCAAAAAATGATATAAAGTTGCTATAAAATGATTGTAAAACATCCACGATTGATAATATAACAACATGGAACAAGCAAAAATTATATATACATTGGTGACGTATCAATCCCAGGTGCAGTTGAATTGACAACTCAACTATCAAGGCAAATAAATATTCTTTGGCTCTCCTTGTGTCGAACCAATAAATTAGGGTGAAATACTACTCATGAAGACTGTCGTGATCCCCTACACTTGTGTTAACTTTAAGGTATCCACTTGCTACTTTGCTGGGGAGCATAGCTCTATTTATTGTGTTAACTTTAAGGTATCCACTTGCTACTTTGAGAAATATGAAATACAATCGAACTAAGATCATCCCCTCTTGCACGAGAGGAGAGAAGGAACTGCCATCTAGCTCTGCTTTAGATTCACCTACTGTTTTGGATTAGCTTTCTACACCACCACCTGTTGATCGCCTGATAAGTCACATGAACTTGATGATGCTACTTTTGAAATTAATGATGAAACTATTGGTAGACATGTTGAAACTGAAACTGTGCCACTGGATGAATTACTTGATGCTCATATTGCTAAAGCTAGAGAACTTGAAAATGTTGAAACTAATGAAGACTTTGAATCACCTATTACCCCTTGCTCACCTAATAGTTATGAATTGCCTTTTGTACTTGAAGGTTATGTTATGGATGGTGAGGTAGCTAGGGACTTCCGTGCTTGTAAGGATAGAGATGACATGAAGAAACTATTATGCAAACTAAAAGAAAAATCTATGATGGAGAAAATGAAACATGATCCTAAATTTTCTGCTTCTCCTATATTTGTTACTGATAAGGATTATGAGTTATCTATAGACCCTGAGTTCATTCCTATAGTAGAGTCTGATCTTTCCATGATTATGAAAATTAAACTATTGTCCAACACCTTATGAAACTGAATGATATTGCTGCTCTGTTTACCAATGATGAAAACATTCACTACTATTGTATCCTTAAGCTTATTTTCTTTCTAGCTAAAAGGCGACGCTAAGGAATGGTTCCTTTCACTTGCTCCTGGTTGTATGCGTAGTCCCTAGGATATGCTTCACCACATTTCTACAAAATATTTTCCCGCTCAAAAGAAACAAGCTGCCTCATAGGAAATATTTAACTTTGCCCAAATTGAAGAAGAAAATCTCCCTCAAGCTTGCGGGAGGCTTGTCCGGTTACTACGAGCTTTTCTTGACTGTCCGCTTGAGAAGAATGAAATACTTGATATTTTTATAATGGAATAACCCATGCTTCTAGGAATTCCCTAGATAGTTGTGTTGGTTGTGTTTTCAGGGAAAGAACTATTGGACAAGCTGAAGAATTATTGAACAATATATTGCAAAATGTCGAGGATGGACACTTCCTGAACCACCTCCGGAACCTATTCAAAAGAAGAGAGGTATTCTATTCCTTAGTCCCGAAGACATGAAAGAAACAAAAAGATCTATGGAAGAGAAAGGTATTAAAACTGATAATGTCAAGAAATTACCACCTATTGAAGAAAGACATGGACTTGACACCCCGGCATGGGTAGTAGAGGTAAATTCTCTCTGTTCCTTTAAGGATAGTGATATACCTTATACTAAGACTCCTGAACAATGCTTGGATGAATTTGATAATTACGTTGTTAAGCAAGAACACTTCAATAATTACATTAAGAATCAATTGCGACATAATGCTATGATGATAGATCACTTAAGTGACTTCATGTTTAGAATTGCAAATGATGTGAAAGGTTTAGGTAAACATGCTTCTATGGTTCACAGCCAATTAGAGCAATTTTCTAAACCAAAAAATGATTTGCTTGCTGAAATGGATAATAATATGAATGATCATGTTGTTAGAGTAGTGACTAGAGGAGGTAGAATGACCCAAGAACCTCTTTATCGTGAAGGTCACCCTAAAAGAATTGAACAAGATACTAAGAAAATTAATGAAGATGCACCTAGTTCATCTAAGAAGAAGAAGAAAAGGAAAGATGATAAGAAATTGCATGCTTCTAGTGAACCTGTTATAGATAAACCTATTGAGCAACATAATAAAGTTTATGTTTCTGATGCCGAGACACAATCTGGTAGTGAACATACACCTAGTGATAATGAAAATGATAATAATGATGATGTTCATGTAGATTCTCTTCCAAATGATAACAAAGAAAATGATAATGATGTGGAAATTGAACCTGCTGAGGATCTTGATAACCCACCTTCTAAAAAATAAATATTATGATAAAAGAGACTTTGTTGCTAGAAAACAAGGAAGGGAAAGAGAACCATGGGTTCAAAAATCCATGACATTCTCTCGTAAGCCCTATAAAGTAGGGGCAATGAAGATTTCGACCGCTTTGCTGAAATGATTAGACCTGTCTTTTTGCGCACTCGTTTGACTAATATATTGTAAATGCCTCTGTATGCTAAGTATATGAAAGATATTATTACCAACAAAAGGACGATGCCTAAAACTGAAATTGCTACTATGCTTGCTAATTATTCTTTTGATGGTGGAGTACCTAAGAAGTTGGGAGATCCGGGTATACCCACAATGCCTTGCTCTATTAAAAGATACTATGTCAAAATGGTGTCATGGGAACGAGCACCTATGGGACCGGAGGGACCCCTTTCGGTTCGGCGGGGGAGAAGGCTCGCGCAAAGAGTAGGTCCGATGAATAGCACACCGGGATTTTACCCAGGTTCGGGCCGCAAGTATGTGTAAAAGCCTACTCCTGCTTGGTTGTATTGAGAGTGTGTTCTTAGGGTTCTAGCTACATGAGCGTTGTGAGCAGCTGCCACGCGTGTGAGCTAGAAGGTCCCAAGTCCAAAAGGTCTAAAAGACTAAAAATCCAAAAGTCCTCTACCGTATCACCATGCTCTTGTTTTTATACTCTCAAGGGGATCCCAAGAGTGGCGTACAGTGCATACACGAGGTGTACAGAGCTACAGCGCTATCATACCTAACACTGACGGAGTAGGACATGCACACCGCGGGGCCTTGCGGGGGCTTCGCGTTGCCAGTGATTCGTATTTTCCTGAGGGTTTGATAGTCATCCCGGTAAGGTCTTGCCGGGGGCCTTGATTCTTCTGTGCTTGTACCTGGTAAGTCCCTACTGGGCCTCATTGCCAGGGTGGCTACTACAGCCCATGCACGAGTAAGGGGCACTAGAGAGCCCAAAACTCTAGTGCACTAACAGGAGCCCCCGGGCGTAGGCCACACACTGTGCGAGGCGTTGTTGGGCTAGGCCCAAACAATGCACGGGAACGCGTGGCAGGAGCTTGTGGTTGCTATCATTGCACTTGTTGCGCTTCCCCACGACGCCCATTGAATGCGGGACGTTCGATACGTGCACAGCGCGGCCGTCAAATTTTCAATTACTATGTCGACTCATTTCCGCCACACGCGCCGCATGGATAGCAGGGAGCCATCAATGGGCACCCATGACTTAAAGTCCCTGATAAAGGCAGTAACTTCAGTGCCATGGATTGGAGCAATGGGGCGGTTGTTGTTCGCTGATGGAGGAGATGGGCGGCGACCCTTGGAGCGCGGGAGAGCTAGCCCCCGCGCTTCACTCTATAAATTGAGGGATAGCGAGGGCGGTGCTCATCCATCCTTCCTCCATCTTCCGAATGTGAACCTCCATAGCTTGCCCTTCCATGTCTTCCCAACCTTCAGGTTGCGCTCACCCTTAGGCATGAACAGGGGGCGAGGGCGGTCGTCGTCCTCCGCTCCAAGGAGGAGCTCTTGTAGGGATCATGCCCGGAGGGCGGTTCGAGCTCGCATGGTGGAAGAGGCGTGAGGGGTCGTGGCCGTCATGGAGGCCGCAATCGAGGGAGGGGAGCGCTGCTCCACCCCCTCTTCCGACGCCAGACCTCTCCCTTGAGGAGACCCAAGATGAGGGGATGGTACTCGATTTCATCCTCGAGCTGGCCGGTCCCCTCCGGAGTCATCTGCACCTCCCTCGCCTCTTCTCCAGGGCAATGGAGGCTAAGGATCTGCCCATCCGGTGGTTATGGGTGGCTGGTTGTTGTAACGACGCGAGGCGGGTAGACGTCGAGTACCCAGCGAATCGTGTCATGTTTCTCAGGCGCGGCTGGAAGACCTTGACCCGCGCCCTCAACCTCCAGGTGGGGCATGTCCTTCGGATTAAAATGAAGGAGGCCAATATGCTCACCGTCAAGATTTATGGGTGCTCCGTCCCCTGTCTCAGCTGCTGGGAAGAGAGCTCGAGCGGCCCCGAAAGCTTGTCCTCGGGCGAGAGTGATGAGGAGGACAATAGCGAAGACGACGACAATGAGTCTGGTCTTCAGGCAACCAAGTTGGAGCCTGACGACTCTAGCTTGGACTAACCTCCGGCCGCACCATCACCGCCAGCCTCACACCTCTGCCCCTCCTGGCAGGACGACCTTGCCGGGGGCCTTTGTCCCGGGCGCTGCCTCATCTACCAGTTGGATCTTCCGGCGGGCCCGTGAACTTCAGCTTCTGGGTCCATCCTTCTTTTTGCCCGTGCTGGCCCTCTCCTTCGTGCAATGCTAGTCCAGGAGGGGCCAGGTTCTTGCCTGCCCATCTGGACGCCCTGCCCCTCCATGCAGTGCTGGTCTAGAGGGGTCAGACCGAGCTTCTATCGGGGGCCTCTCGCAATCTTTTTCTTCTTGTAGCTCGCCTCTGCTTTCCATATTTTTCTTCTTGTAATCTCCCCTAGGGGAGAAAGCCAAATAAATATGTACTTAGGAAAAAGCAATGCCTCATGTAAATTTCACCCTATTTTGAATAACTGTATGTTATCTTCCTTGTTAGACTCTTTCTCTGCAAGTTTTCTAAGCGCTTTGAGAAACAGGTCCTTAGCAGGCCGCTGGCGGTGCCACTGCCAGCAAGATACCTTGGCATCCGTGGTGCAGCCGTTCAAGGTGTATGTTGCGCTCGAAATAGAATAAGGGCGCGAGCGCTGTCACTTGAGTCGTTGAGCGGACTCGAAACTAAACAAGGAGCGCGGGCACGACCACTTAAGCCATTGAGCGGTTCCAAAACACAGTGGTCGGAGCAGCCAATCGCGGCAAGGTTCCCGCGCATGTAGATTTTCCGTACAGAGGTCGAAATCGTCCAAGGAAAATAATTCTACAGTAAGAATTCGCTTGGGGTTTTGCAACTTATCTTTTCGTTGTCGTACTTCTTCCGGCAAGATTTTTTTGGGATGTCGCCTGTAGGTATCGATACCACCATTCCCCCCCTGGTAAAGCTGCACGTGAGGTAACCTTCTGTCCTTTGAAAAAAAGAAAGAAGAGAAAATATGGATATGGAACCTTGGTGGTCCGTTAGCTCTTGCCGGGATTAAGTGTAATGCCACATCTCTCACAAACATGCACATCAGTAAACATGAGAATCGATCAAGATTTGCAGAGCAGTTATCTTTATTCAACTATGCACAGGGTCCGAGCCTGGCATTGTACCAAGGATTACATGCTTTAGCGGCAAGACTTGTACAAAAGGTTGTTGCCGGGAGGCCCGGCAACCACGCCTCATGGGTAGAACTTGCGAAGATGTTCGATATTCCAGGAGTTGCTCACTGGGATGACATCTTCGATCTCCAGGCGGACTGCGCCAGGCCTGGTGACTCCTACTACCCGATAAGGGCCTTCCCACTTCGGCATCAACTTGACAGAATTCTTGGCGGACTGAACTTGCCCAAGAACGAGGTCGCCTTGATCAAGGCTTCTGGCATTATCTTTGCGGCTATGGTAGCGACGCAAAGCTTTCTGGTAGCGCGCAACTCTCATAGTATCCTGAAGACGGTCTTCCTCAAGGAGCATCGTGTCATCTTGCTGCAACTGCTCTTGCTCAAGCTCATCGTAAGCAAGCACTCGAGGCGACCTGTATATGAGTTCTGTGGGGAGAACTGCCTCTGCCCCCATATACGAGGGAGAAGGCTCTCTGACCGGTAGCTTGATTTGGTGTCGTCCTGATTGACCAAAGAACCACCGGCAACTCATCAATCCAGTGCCTTCCACACTTGTGCAGTTTGTCGAAAGTTCCTATCTTGAGGCTTCACAGCACTTTGGCATTATTACTTTCCACTTGGCCATTGCTCCTTGGGTGGGCAATGGAAGCAAAATAGATTGACCAAAGAACCATCGGCAACTCATCAATCCAGTGCCTTCCACACTTGTGCAGTTTGTCGAAAGTTCCTATCTTGAGGCCTCACAGCACTTTGGCATTATCACTTTCCGCTTGGCCATTGCTCCTTGGGTGGGCAATGGAAGCAAAACAGATTTTGCTGCCAAGGTCTTGGACATATTGCATGAAGGCGCAGCTCGTGAACTGTGTGCCATTGTCAGTGATGATCCTATTGGGAACACCAAAGCGGCAGACTAGTCCTTTGAAGAAGTTGACGGCTAACTATGTTGTCACCTTTCTGACTGCTTCCACTTCCGGCCACATTGTGAACTTGTCGATTGCAACGTACAAGTACTCAAAGCCCCCGACAGCGCGGGGAAAGGGTCCCAAGATGTCGAGCCATTAGATCGAAAATGGCCAGGAGAGAGGGATTGTTTGAAGGGCTTGAGCTGGTTGATGTAATTTCTTTGAATGAAACTCACATGCTTCACACTTGGTTACTAATGCAGTTGCATCCTGGAGGGGAGTGGGCCAAAAGAAACCTTACCGGAATGCCTTTCCGGCAAGTGCTCTTGGTGCTATGTGGGAGCCACATATGCCTCCATGTATCTCTGTAAATAGCTCCAGTCCATCCTCCCAAGAAATGCACTTGAGTTTCATGCCATTCGTCTCTTTTTGTACAAGACGTTATCTATGAACTGGTACATATGAGACTGGCAGGCTACTTTTTTGCTTCCTCTTGTTCCTCAGGGAGTTCTCCTGTTTGAAGGAATTGGACGATGTGTTGTGCCCATGCTCGAGCCTAGGGCTCGACAACAAGGACTAAAGGCATATCCTCTGCCGGGGGAGCGGTTGTGTCAACGGCAAAGGCCTTAGGCCTCATCGGAGCTTGCTGCATCCCGGCAAGCCTGGCGGGAGCATGGGCTTCCACGGCAAGAGACGTAGGCTCCGCTAGAGCATGGCGCTCACCGGCAAGCCTGACGTTGTCCCCGACAACCTCCTTATCGGTGGCTTCTAGGAGCTCTGTCCTAAAATACTTGCCGGAACTCAAACTCCTTCTTTTCTCTTTTCCAATTGATGGTGTTATGGAGGGTTGAGTCAGTCGGAGCACGAAAGTTCCTGGTTCCACAGGCAAGTTAAGGGCATCACATTTTAACAGGCCATCAGCAACGGTGTTCTCTCCACGTGGAACATGCTCCATTTGTAGGCCATCAAAACATTCTTCCAACTTCCTCACTTCATCTACATAAGCTTCCATCAATGGACTCAGGTAATCTTTGTTCACTTGTGTGACGACAAGCTAAGAATCACCCCTGACAATAAGTTTCTTGATCCCAAGGTCTGCCGCGATCCTGAGACCGGGAAGCAGCCCTTTGTACTCGGCAGTGTTGTTTGCTGATCTCTCCCGGGGAAAATGCAATTGAATCACATATTTGAGGTGCTCTTCAGTGGGTGCTACAAGCAGCACTCTGGCACCGGCACCTTGCAGTGAGAAAGCCCCATCAAAATACATGATCCACTCTCGATCAATTTCCTTGCCGGGGAAAATTGACTCTGGAACATTTTCATTAGGCGTTGGGGTCCATTCTGCAATGAACTCCCCCAACGCTTTGCTCTGAATGGATGAAGTGCTTTCAAACTTGAGACCGAAGCTTGACTGTTCCAAAGCCCACTCTACAATCCTATCGGTAGCTTCTAGGTTCCGCAAAATCCGCTGAAGCGGTAAGCGAGTGACAACGGTGATCACATGTGCCTGGAAGTCATGGCGCAGCTTCCTCAAGGCCATAAGCAGGCCGAAGAGCGTTTTTTGGACGCCAAAATATCTTGATCCAGGCCCCTGCAATAGGGAGCTGACAAAATTGACTGGGGGCTGCACCACCTTCTTGTTCTGGGTTGTCTCATTCAACTGCGCAGATCCTTCCTTCCCGGCACCAGACCCTACTGGGGAATGTCCTAGCTTGTCGCTTGGCAGCCCTGCCGTTGCCATTGCTTCTTCATCAACTTCTCTTTCAGCCACTAGTGCAACACTCACCACTTGGTTTGTTGCCGCTAGATATAGCAGCGACAGCTCTTGTGGTTTTGGCGTGACTAGAACTGGCGGAGAGGAGAGGTACTTCTTCAAATCCTGCAACACTGCCACTGCTTCCGGAGTCCATTTCATTGGGCGTGCCTTCTTCAAGATTTTGAAAAAAGGCAGGGCACGCTCAGCAGATTTTGAGATGAACCTACTTAGAGCGGCAACACAACCGGCAAGACGGCGCACATCTTTGACACGTCTTGGTGCTTCAATTTGCTCAATCACTTCGATCTTGTCGGGATTTGCTTCAATTCCTCGTTGAGATACAAATAACCCGAGAAGCTTGTCGGATGGGACACCAAACACACACTTCTCACGGTTGAGCTTCATGTTGATCTTGCACAGGTTAGCAAATGTTTCTTGTAGGTCTGATATGAGCATAGCCTTGTGCTTGGTTTTGATCACTATGTCATCCATATAGGCCTCCATGTTTCTATGTAGCTGGGGCTCAAAACCAATCTGGACTGCTTTTGCAAATGTAGAGCCAACACTTTTCAACCCAAAAGGCACACGCAAAAAACAATACATACCACATGGGGTGATAAATGTGGTGTTCTCCTCGTCTTCCTTGGCCAGGAAAATCTGATGATAGCCGGAATAGGCATCAAGGAAAGACAACAAGTCGCAGCCAGCGGTGGAGTCCACAATCTGGTCAATGCGTGGCAAGGGAAAAGGATCCTTGGGGTAGGCTTTGTTGATATGTGTGAATTCAATGCACAACCTCCATTTCCCATTCTCCTTGCACACTACGACTGGATTGGCCAACCATTTTGGATGAAGTACTCCTCTGATCAAGCCAGCCGCTTCTAGTTTCTTGATCTCTTCGGCAATAAATTGTTGCCGCTCCAAGGCTTGCTTCTGGACCTTCTGCTTGACGGTCCGTGTGTGTGGGCGGACGGCAAGGTGGTGCTCAATCACCTCCCTGGGAACACTGGGGATATTAGATGGTTGCCATGCAAACACATCAACATTCGCCCGCAGGAAGGCGACGAGTGTGCTTTCCTATTTGTTGTCAAGGGTGGAAGATATGGTGAAAATTCCCCCCGTGCCATCCTCCTTGGTGGGCACCTTCTTGGTCTCTTGCCGGAATGTGCGCCAGAGGCCTTGCCAGTCTTCTTCCCCTCGGGAGCTTCAGCGGCAGGAGCGAGTGCCTTGGCGGCAGGTGCTGCAAGTGCCCCCGGTAGAGTTGGTCGGTGCAGATAAGCGTGTTTTTCTTGTCAGAGTTGATCGTGATGACACTCATCGGCCCAAGCATCTTCAACACATTTGTAAGCGAACTGGGTGGCCGCCATGAACTTGGCCAGCGCTGGACGACCAACGAAGCCGCTGTACGGCAACGAGGTCTTGGCGACGTCAACAACGATCTTCTCTGTTCTGAAATTAATATCACTGCCAAATGTCATCGGCAGTGTGACCTTGCCCTTCGGCTGAGTTATCCGTGAATTGACCCCTCGGAAAGTGCCCATCGGCTCGAGATCTTCATCAAGAATTTGCAGCCTCTGGATGACATTAGGCGAGATCAGGTTCAAGCTGGCCTCACTGTCGACTAGCATCTTCATCACCTTGAGGTTGCAGATTGTTGGTCAAACCAACAATGGCAGGCACCCGACTACAGTTATGCGATCTGGGTGATCCTCGACGTCGAAAATGCTAGGAGTGTTGGACCACTTCAGAGGTCTTTGTGCACCGATAGAGGGCTCCGCCACATTAACCTCGCATGCCCACAACTTAAGTTGGCAGTGGAAGGAATGCAACGAGGAACCTCCCACGATGAAGATCATCTCTGTAGCCTTCTCGAACTCATGCTCGCTGGACGCATCATCTTCTTCAATGTCATCATGGTCATCCTCTTGCTTGCCGCGGCCACGGACGGGCCGGTCTTTTTGTTGCTTGGGCTTGCCGCGGTGACCTCCTCGGCCAACACACTTCTTGTCGGACTCCTTAGCGCCATCCTGGCCTTTTTCCTTGTCTCGCCTCTCGTATTCGACGTTTTGCTTCTCGGCAAGCTGCTCAACTTGCAATACTGCTTGCCGGAGCCTCCTGGCTTGTCGGCAGCAGCCATGGCATGGCAGCAGGCGCACTCGGCAACATCATTGTCGGGGTCATCAACCTTGCCCTTCTTGGCGGCGCCGGGGTTACCGGATACCTCGACGGCAAGAACGGCCTTGCCCTTGCATTTCTTGTTCTCCCGCCGGCCCTTCTTTGCCGGGGTAGCAATGTCTTCATCTTCAGAGTTGACCCCTGTGCCAGCGTCTTCTCCGGGGAGTTTCCTCCCTTCTTCAGCCCAAGCACATTTGTCTGCTAGAGCATAAAGGTCAGCAACATCCCTGGCCCTGTTCATTGCCAGCTCTTCCCGCATCCTGCGGTTGAGCACATTGTGATGGAACACGTTGATAACAGCGGCATGCTGAACGTCTGGTATGTTGTGGTGCATGCGGCTAAACCTTTGGATGTACTTGCGCAAAGTTTTGCCCTCCTTCTCAGGGATGATGTGCAAATCACTTTCCTGGCCAGCAGCTTGATGACCTCCTGTTAAGGCGCCACCAAACTTGTGGCACAGGTCTGCCCAGGAGGCAATGGATCCCTCTGGCAAGTGCATCAACCACGACCTGACATTGGGTTAAGAACGAATGGGAAGTAGTTGGTGAGTATCTTGTCGTCGCAACCCCCGACAGCTTGCACCGCAATGGTGTAGATGCTCAGGAACTCCCATGGGTGAGTCTTGCCGTCATACTTCTCCGGGACTTCTGGCTTGAATGTGCGGGAGTTGGGCCACTAGACATGCCGCAGCTCACGGGTAAACGCTGGACAACCCACCTCGTAAGGTGGACTGACAGGATACCCTAGCGCAGACTTGTCTACAGTGGGCCCCACGCACCTACAGATCGAAGACGCACTTCCCGCCTCCGCTCGATTGCAGTTCGAGCATCTTCCTTGCCCCGTTCCCGAAGAACTTGACCCTGGTCATGGTGTGTCTGTGGTTCAGATGCTGCCGTCGAGTAGCCATCGTAAACGTTGATCCATCGAGTCGGTGACCGGCGTTGTCGCTGGGTGGGAGAGTGCGGAGAAGTCGCACCGCCTCCGACCTTCTCACCACTGGCATGAGCCGGCTCGGTGGCTCTCCTTCATCGAGCTTCTCTGCGGCAGGAGGGAAGTTTAGGAGTAGCTGTGCTCGTGCCATCGCCTCTTTCGACGTGGTCGGTAGCGAAAGACGCGAGGAACGCGAGGTGCTCTGACTTCTAACTGTGTTAGAAGGAGCACTGCCAGGATCCCGCGACGGCACGCCACTCCCATTAGCATGCTGGCGAGCATGCTGGTCCCGCATACCTTGGGAGTGATGCGCATGAGCTTTTCTGTGGGGACATTGAGAACTACGGGTCCCGCGACACGGCTCTTCGCGTGCGTCCTGGGAAGGTTGCGGCGTAGGCACTGGTGTGGGCGCCCTGGAAGATACCCTTCCACCCCCGGAGTTCTCCGTACAACCCGTAGGAGTACCGCTCCATCCTGAGACCCAACAGCGTGGGGGTTCCCGCTGCCGCCATGGGCGTGTCCGCGGCAGGCGTTGCCGCTTGCTTGGCCTTGATCACCGGAGCGTCGCAGAAGTTTTGAATCTCTGACTCCTCCTCCTCCACCCACGTCTATGTCATCGCCTGTCTAAGCAGATACAGGGACAATGGATGCAGATGGGCCAACCGCCATCAGGCCCTTCTTCTTGGGGGGCATGGCAATGATGAGTATGAAGAAACTGGCGCACTGATCACCAGAACAGGTTAGCACGACCTAACTTCCCTGCCTGGCGCGCCAAAGATGTCGTGGGAACGAGGACCTATGGGATCAGAGGGTCTCCTTTAGGTTCGGCGGGAGAGAAGGCCTGCACAAAGGGCAAGTCTGATGAACAGCACGCGGGGGATTCTACCCAGGTTCGGGCAGAAAGAATGTGTAAAACCCTATTCCTGCTTGGTTGTATTGAGAGTGTGTTCTTAGGGTTCTAGCTATAGGAGCACTGTGAGCAGCTACCATGTGTGTGACCTAGAAGGTCCCAAGTCTGAAAGGTCTAAAAGATTAAAAATCCAAAAGACCTCTACCGTATCACCCTGGGCCTCCTTTTATACTCTGAAGGGGATCCCAATAGTGGCGTCCGTACACGGGGTGTACAGAGCTACAGTGCTATCATACCTAACACTAATGGTGTAGGACATGTGCATTTAATGCACCATCAGGCATCTCTGTCCATCTGTGGGATGGGACAGCACCCCGTCGCATCGGCACTGCTTAGCCCCCTCCAGCACCGATGCCGGGACACCAGTCCAGGCAGAACGACACCTGGTCTATGCGCTGGCGGGGCCTTGCCGGGGCTTTGCCTTACCGGGGCTTCTTCTTTGCCTGAGGGTTTGATAGTCATCCGGGAAAGGTCTTGCCTGGGGGCTTGATTCTTCTATGCTTGTACCTAGCAGGTCCCTGCTGGGCCTCATCACCAAGGTGGCTACAACAACCCGTGCACGTGTGAGGGGCACTCGAGAGCCAAAAACTCTAGTGCACCGACAAACGGCTTTATGTGATTTAAGGGCTGGTGTTAGTGTTATGCCTTTCTCCCTTTATAAAAGACTTAAATTGATTAAACTCACACCTACTGAGATATCTTTGGAAATGGCTAATAAATCCACCACTTTACCTATTGGAATTTTCAAAGGCGTTCCCGTTGTGGTTGCAAATGTTACTATCTTAACATACTTTGTTATTCTCGATATGCTCGAGGACGACAATATGTCGATCATCCTTTGTAGACCCTTTCTAAATACTACACGGCCTGTTATTGATTGCAATAAAAGCAAGGTTACCTTTCATGTTAATGGAAAGCAACATACCATGCATTTCCCGAGGAAGCTAACTTTTGTCAATAATATTAATGTCATTGATCCTATTCCCATAGTTATAATTTCAGATTTAATAATTAATCTAACTACTACCAGGAAGCAGAAATATTACAATGTAATTGTTGGGGAAATACAATTTCCTACTGAGGTAACTTAGTGGTATACAAAAATTGTTCGGTTTCATGTTAGTCGGAAACGGGTATTAATAAGACTTGATCAACCTTATGAATGAATCCTTTTGAAAGGACATGTGATTGATGAATTGAGTATTCACAACTCTCTTTATTACAAGTTTATTCTATGTTTTCTTAGTTAAATAAAAACAAAACACCACGAAATTCATGTTTTCTGTTTTTGCCGTGCATGGAAAATACCCCCAAAATAAAAATTCTCAGATTTCCATAAAATTTTGACATGAATTTTTCCAGAATATTTTAGAATTTTTGGCATAAAAATTATAGTACGGTGTGTGTCAATGGGCCACCACATAAGAGGGCGCCCCCTAGGGCACGCCTTGATAGCTTGTGGGGCTCACATGGGCCCCTTGCCTTACCTCTTCAGCCCATGTCATCCTCTACCTAAAGCACAAATTCATCCACACACACACTCTCTCTCTGTCTCTCTCTCGTGTTCTTGATCTTGAAACTAAATTTTTTGATCTCTTTTCTTGGAACTCCTTTTCTGAAACTGTTCTGAGGAATTGCTCCTTGGTATGTGACTCTTCCATTCCTCCAATTCGTTTTTTGTTTAGTGGTTTATATTTTACATATTTTGCCGCACTTGGTGATACTGAAAATGAGCTTGCATGTTGACTTCTTTGAGTTCCAAGTAGTATGAATTCTTGATATGGCCTCCAGGTACCTATATGAGTAGTTGCTACCAATCTTGCAAAGTTTTATTAAGATAATTTTTTGTTCCAATTTTTTTCAGAATTTTGTTCATAGGAAAATGAATTTCCTTAGGAGGGGTTCTTCAAGCCAAAGTCCTAAAGGAGTTTTTGGGAGGACAAATGATCATGACATCAACATCTTTCGCAACTAGGAAGTCAGGCCGTGTGACAGTGTCCTGGACTAGGGGGTACTCACCACACCGTCTCTTGGCTAGTGGGTCGGGCCGAGGACCCCCAGGGCGACTCACTAATGGGCCACTTCGGGCAGCCCATGCTGAATACAAGGAGGATTCCACAAGACTTGGCGCCCAAGACAAGGACTCCTCTAAACCCTAGGCCTACGATGCATATATAAGCTGAGGGCATGCTAGTCGATAGATCATTACATTACATCTCATATTCATTATTACAATCTCATGGTAGATACCTGTACTATGTACTATCCCCATATCAATACAACGAAAAAGCAGGACGTATGATATTATCTCCTTGAGAGAGCCCGAACCTGGGTCCTGTGTCCACGTTACCATCACCCCAAGACGCCTAGCTTACGACCCCTACTACGAGCTATGCCGGATTTGATGCCGACATTGGTCATTTCATTGAGAGCCTACTGGGTAGTCTCCACGGTGCAATGGGAATTCATATTTGCTCCATCAAAATCTACGTGTCGGAGGAGAGCTACATCGTCAACATCGGCATCTTCGTCGCCGGCTTAACTAGTCACCACGACTATGCCGAAGACTGTGCTCCACGTGGGATCATATAGATCGGACGGGGGTCTGTTGGGGAACGTTGCATGGGAAACAAAAATTTCCTATGCACACGCAAGATATATCCATGGTGATGAGCATATATGAGAGGGAGAGTGGATCTACATACCCTTGTAGATCGCTAAGCGGGAAGCATTAAGAAATGTAGTTGGTGTAGTCGAACGTCTTCGCGATCCAAATCGCCGAGCATCCCGTGATGTCGTCACAATCCGTCCCGCAATCCAATCACGATCCGTCCCGCGAACTCATGACGATCCATCCCGCGATCTCATCATGATCCGTCTCGCGATCTTGATCATGGTCCTTCCGATCTAGCGCTGAACGGATGGCACCTCCCCGTTCAGCACACGTACAGCTCGATGACGATCTCCGCCTTCTTGATCTAGTAAGAGGGAGTGGAGAGGTAGATGAGTTCTCCAGCAGCGCGACAGCGTTGCGTTGATGATGGTGGAGCTATTCCAGCAGGCCTTTGCCTAAGCACAGCTGAAAACCGATCTAGAGGAGAAACTGCGATCTAGAGGAGAGGAAGCACGTGGCTATTAGGGTTAGATTTCTCATCTAAATCCTCTAGTATATATAGGAGGGAGGGAGGGGAGGAGGCAGACACAAACCCTCAAGGTTTGGTCGAAATTGGAGGTGGAGGGGTCCTACTCCAATCCTATTAGGAGTAGGATTCCTCCTTTCCACTTGGAAACTCTTTCCATCTCTCCACCTTTGGATTTTTTTCCTTCTCAAACCACTCCAGACGTATGGGACCTTAGAGGAGGCTTCGGCCAACCCACCAGGGGCTGGTTTACCACCTCCCACAGCCCATGTTGCCTCTTGGGTCGAAATACCTCTCCCGATCGTCCCCCGGTACACTACCGGCACTCTTGGTACACTACCGATGAGCCCGAAACTTTTTCGGCGACCAAAACAGGACTTCCTATATATCAATCTTTACCTCCAGACCATTCCAGAGCTCCTCGTGACGTGCAGGATGTCATCCAGGACTCCGAACAACCTTCGGTCACCACCATGCATAACTCTATACTACCGAAACGTCACCGAACCTTAAGTGTGCAGACCATGCGGGCTCGAGAACTATGTAGACATGACCGAGACACCCCTAAGGTCAATAAACAATAGTGGGACCTGAATGCCCATATTGGCTCCTACATATAAAACGAAGATCTTTATCGGTCGAACCTCTATGTCAAGGATTCATTTAATCCCGTATGATGCTCCCTTTGTTCTTTGGTATGTTACTTGCCGAAGATTCGATCGTCGATATCTCCAAACTTAGTTCAACCTCGCTATCGGCAAGTCTCTTTACTCATTCTGTAATACAATATCCCATGACTAACACTTATTCACATTGCTTGGAAGGCTTATTGTGATGTTGTATTACCGAGTGGGCCCTGAGATACCTCTCTGTCACACGGAGTAACAAATCCTAGTCTTGATCCATGCCAACCCAACAAACACCCTCAGAGATACCTATAGAGCACCTTTATAGTCACCTAGTTACGTTGCGACATTTGATACACACAAGGTACTCCTCCGGTGCCTGTGAGTTGCATGATCTCATGGTCATAGGAACAAATACTTGACATGCAGAAAATAGTAGCAATAAACTGACACGATCATATGCTATGTTTGTAGTTTGGGTCTTGTCCATCACATCATTCTCCTAATGACGTGATCCCATTATCAAATGACATCTCATGTCCATGACTAGGAAACCATAGCCATCTTTGATCAACGAGATAGTCCATTAGAGGCATACCAGGGACATGGTGTTGTGTATGTATCCACACATGTATCTGAGTTTCCGACCAACACAATTATAGCATGGATAATAAACGATTATCATGAATAAGGAAATATTATAATAACCAATTTATTATTGCCTCTAGGGCATATCTCCAATAGTCTCACACTTGCACTAGAGTCAATAATCTAGTTCACATCACCATGTCATTCGCATTGTTATGAATCTAACACCCAATGAGTTTTGGGGCTCGATCATGCTTTGCATGTGAGAGAGGTCTTATAGTCAACGGGTCTATGCCATTTAGATCTCTGTGTACTGTGCAAATCTCTATATCGAACTGTAAACACTACGACCACACTCCACTTGGAGCTATTCCAAATGGCTGCTCTACCATACGTATCCGGATTGCTACTAAGAGTCATCTGGATTGGTGTCAAAGCTTGCATCGACGTAACTCTTTATGACAAACTATTTGTTACCTCCATAATCGCGAAACATTTCCTTAGTGTTTTAGTTAGTAAGGATTATTTTGACCGTTCTCCAGTGATCCACTCTTGGATCACTCTTGTATCCCTTGACGGACTCATGGAAAGGCACACACAGGTGCGGTACATAGCATGGCATACTATACAGAGCCTATGGCTAGGGCATAGGCGACGACATTCGTCCTTTCTCTTTCTTCTGCCGTAGTCGAGCTTTGAATCTCACTCAACTTCACACCTTACAAAGTAGGCGAGAACACTTCTCTCTGACTAATCCATTTTGAACTCTTTCAAAATCTTGTCAAGGTATGTACTCATTCAAAGTCTCATCAAGCATCTTGATCTATCTCTATAGATCTTGATGCTCAACAATTAGGTAGCTTTATCCAGGTCTTCCTTTGAAAAACTCCTTTCAAACAACCCTTTATGCTTTCCAGAAATTCGACATCATTTCTGATCAACAATATGTCAACCACATATGCTTATCAGAAACTCTATAGTGCTAACACTCACTTTATTGTAAATACAAGTTTCTCATAAACTTTGTATAGACTCAAAAACTTTGATCACCTCATCAAAGTGTATATTCCAACTCCGAGATGCTTGCTTCAGTCCATAGAAGGATCTCTGAAGCTTTCTTACCTTTTAGCATCCTTAGGACTAACAAAACCTTCTGGTTATATCACATACAACTTTTCCTCAAGTAAACTATTAAGGAAACGATGTTTTGTCATCCATCTGCCAGATTTCATAATTGAAAAATGCAACAACTGCTAACATATTTCCAAGAGACTTTAGCATCGCTATGAGTGAGAAAGTCTCATCGCAGTCAACTCTTTGAACTAGTCGGAAACTTCTTTGTGACAAGTCGAGCTTTATAAATGGTGACATTTACTATCAGCGTCTGTCTTCATCTCAAAGGTCCATTTGTACTCGATGACCTGCCGTCCAACGAGCAAGTCTACCAAAGTCTGTACTTGGTTTTCATACATGGACCCTTTCTCGGATTTCATGGCCTCTAACCATTTGTCGGAATCCAGGCCCATCATCGCTTCTCCATATCTCGTAGGTTCATCGTTGTCCAACAACATGAACTCCAAGATAGGGTTGTCGTACCACTCAGGAGCAGTACGCATCCTTGTCGACCTATGAGGTTCGATAGTAACTTGATCCGAAGCTTCATGGTCATCATCATTTACTTCGTCTTCAACTGACGTAGGTTCCACAGAAACATCTTTCTGTGTTGCGCTACTCTCTGGTTGAAACAAAGGTTCAACAACCTCATCAAGTTCTATCTTCCTCCCACCCAATTCATTCGAGAGAAACTTTTTCTCGGGAAAGGACCCGTTTTAGCAACAAACACTTTATGCTTGGATCTGAGATAGAAGGTTCACCCAACTGTTCTTAGGGTAATCTATGAAGATGCATTTGTCCGCTTTGGGTTCGACCTCATTAGGTCAAAACATTTTTCCACACAAGCGTCGCAGCCCCAAACATTCAGAAATGACAACTTAGGTTTCTATCAAACCATAATTCACACGGTGTCATCTCAATGGATTTAGATGGTGCCCTATTTAAAGTGAATGTAGTTGTCTCTCATGCATAACCCCAAAACTATAGTAGAAAAACGATAAGAGACATCATAGCCCGCACCATATCCAATAGAGCACGACTATGACATTCGGACACACCATCACACTATGGTGTTCCAGGTGGCGTGAGTTGTGAAACGACTTTCACATTGTCTAAAGTTGTATGCCAAACTCGTAACTCAGATATTCACCTCCACGATCATATCACAGACTTTTTTATCTTCTTGTCACGATGATCTTAAACTTCACTCCAAATTTGCTTGAACTTTTCAAACGATTCAGACTTGTGTTTCATTAAGTAAACATACACTATATCTACTCAAATAATCAGTGAAGGTAAGAAAATAACGATATCCACCGCGCGCTACAAGACTCATTGGATTGCATACATCAACATGTATCATTTCCCATAAATCACTTGCCCGCTCCATCAATCCGGAAAATGGGGTCCTTAGTCATCTTGCCCAAGAGGCATGGTTCGCATATCTCAACCGATTCGAAATCGAATGAGTCCAAAGATCCATCAACATGGAGTTTCTTCATGCACTTTATACCAATATGACATTCAGCGGCGGTGCCACAATTATGTGGTACTATCATTATTAACTTTGTATCTTTTGGCATCAATGTTACGAACATGTGTATTACTATGATCAAGATTCAACAAACCATTCTCACTGGGTGCATGACCATTGAAGGTATTATTCATGTAAACAGAATAACAATTATTCTCTAACTTAAATGAATAGCCGTGTTGCAATAAACACGATCTAATCACGTTCATGCTCAACGCAAAACACCAAATAACATTTATTTAGGTTTGTCACTAATCCCGAAGGTAGAGAGAGCGTGCAATGTCAACCACATCAACCTTGGAAACATTTCCAACACACATCGTCACCTCACCCTTAGCTAGTCTCCGTTTATTCCGTAGCTTTTACTTCGAGTTACTAACATTTAGCAACCGAACCGGTATCCAATACCCAGGTGCTATTAGGAGTACTAGCAAGGTACACATCAATAACACGTATATCAAATACACTTGTGTCGATGTTGCCAGCCTTCTCATCTACCAAGTATCTAGGGTTGTTCCTCTTCAACGGTCGCTCACCTCATAATAGAAGCACTTATTCTCGGGTTTGGGTTAAACTTTGGGTTGCTTCACCGGAGCAGCAACTGACTTGCCATCCATGAAGTTTCCCTCCTTGCACTTGCCCTTCTTGAAACTAGTGGTTTTACTAACCATCAACACTTGATGCTCCTTCTTGATTTCTACCTTCGCGGTGTCAAACATTGCGAACAGCTTAGGGATCATTATTTCTATCCATGGCATTTTATAGTTCATCACCAATTTCTAGTAGCTTAGTGACACTGACTTGGAGAACTATATCAATCACTATCTTATCTGGAAGATCAACTCCCACTCGATTCAAGCGATTGTAACACCAAGACAATCTGAGCACATGCTTAACGATTGAGCTATTCTCCTTCATCTTGCAGGCAAAGAATCTTGTTGGATATCTCATATCTCACAACATGGGAACAAGCCTGAGATCCTAATTTCAGCTCTTAGAATATGTGATATGTTCCATGACGTTCAAAACATTTTGGAGCCTCAATTCTAAGCCGTAATGCATGACGCACTAAACTATCAAGTAGTCATTGGAACGTGCTTGTCAGATGTTCACAACATCTACATACGACGCTAGAGGGGGTGGCGCACCGAGTGGTGCATTAAGGACATAAGACTTCTGTGTAGCAATGAGGACAATCCTCAGATCATAGACCCAATCCGCAATATTTCTACCATCATCTTTCAAATATATTTCTCTAGGAACATATAGAAATTCAAGGGAGCTACAACGTGAGCTAGTAATCTACAACATAATTTTGCAAAGACAGTACTGACTATGTTCATGATAATGAGTTCAATTAATCATATTACTTAAGAACTCCCACTCATATTGACATCCCTCCGGTCATTTGAGTGATACATGATCCAAATTCACCAGCTCAAGTCCGATCATCACATGAGTTGAGGTGGTTTCAATGGTGAATATCATCATGTTGATCATATCTACTATATGACTCATGTGCGACCTTTCGCTGTCTTGTGTTCCAAGGCCATGTCTATACATGCTAGGCTCGTCAAGTTTAAGCCGAGTGTTCTGCATGTGCAACACTGGCTTGCACCCGTTGTATGTGAACATAGAGTCTATCACACCCGATCATCACGTGGTGTCTCTCGACACGACGAACTTTCGCAAGGGTGCACACTTGGGGAGAACACAATTTATCTTGAAATTAAGTGAGGGATCACCTTATAATGCTACCGTCGTCCTAAGCAAAACAAGGTGCATAAAAGGATTAACATCACATGCAAATCATAAGTGACATGATATGGCCATGAACTTGTGCTTTTGATCTCCATCTTGAAAGCACCGGCATGATCTCCATCATCACCGCCATGACACCATGATCTCCATCATCTTGATCTCCATCAACGTGTCGCCATCGGGGTTGTCCCGCCCACCATGCTTCTACTACTATAGCTACCGTTTAGCGATAAAGTAAAGCATTACATAGCGCTTAATGATTGATACGCAGGTCATACAATAATTAAAGACAACCCTATGACTCCAGCCGGTTTCCGTACTCATCGACATGCAAGTCGTGATATTCTATACAACACATGATCATCTCATACATCACATATATCTCATCATGTAATTGGCCATATCACATCACAACATACCCTGCAACAACAATTAGGCAAAAACAAGTTAGACGTCCTCTAATTGTTGTTGCATGTTTTACGTGGCTGCTATGGGTATCTAGCCATAACAATTCTCACCTACGCATAAACCACAACGGTGATACATAAGTTGCTTTTCAACCTTCTCAAGGACCGCCTTAGTCGAATCCGATCCAACTAAAGTAGGAGAAACAGACACCCGCCAGCCATCTTTGTGCAACGAAGTTACAAGTTAGTCGATGGAACCGGTCTCTCATAAGCATATGAGTAAGTTTGGTTTGGGACGCTTCATCCCATGATACCGGTGAACCAAAACATGACCAAGGGAGGAAGAAATCAAAGCATCAACGCCCACAAACTATTTGTGTTCTACTCGAGATCTCATCTACACATAGACCTAGCTCATGATTCCACTGTTGGGGAACGTTGCATGGGAAACAAAGAGTTTCCTACGCACATGCAAGATCTATCCATGGTGATGAGCATCTACGAGAGGGAGAGTGGATCTACATACCCTTGTAGATCGCTAAGCGGGAAGTGTTAAGAAACGCGATTGGTGTAGTCATACGTCTTCGCGATCCAAATTGCTGAGCATCCCCCGATCTCATCACGATCCGTCCCGCGATCCAATCATGATCCGTCCCGCGAAATCATCACGATCTGTCCTGTGATCTCATCACGATCCGTCTCGTGATCTTGATCATGGTCCTTCCGATCTAGCACCAAACGGACGACACCTCCGCGTTCAGCACACGTACAAGTCGATGACGATCTCCGCCTTCTTGATCCACCAAGAGGGAGCGGAGAGGTAGATGAGTTCTACGGCGGCGTGACGGCACTGCGGCGATGGTGGTGGAGCTATTCCAGCAGGGCTTTGCCTAAGCACCGTTGAAAACCGATCTAGAGGAGAAACTGTGATCTAGAGGAGATGTAGCACGTGGCTATTAGGGTTAGCTTTTTCCTCTAAATCCTCTAGTATATATAGGAGGGATGGAGGGGAGGAGGCAGCCTCAAACCCTCAAGGTTTGGTTGAAATTGTAGGTGGAGGAGTCGTACTCCAATCCTATTAGGAGTAGGATTCCACCTTTCCACTTGGAAACTCTTTCCACCTCTCCACCTTTGGATTTTTTCCTTCTCAAACCACTCCAGCCGCATGGGCCCTTAGAGGAGGCTTCGGCCAGCCCACCAAGGGATTTTTTACCTCATACCACAGCCCATGGAGCCTCTTGGGTCGAAATACCTCTCCCGATGGTCCCCCGGTACACTACCGGCACTCCCGGTACACAACCGATGAGCCCGAAACTTTTCCGGAGACCAAAACAGGACTTCCTATATATAAATCTTTACCTAAGGACCATTCTGGAGCTCCTTGTGACGTCCGGGATCTCATCCGAGACTCCGAACAACCTTTGGTCACCACCATACCTAACTCTGTACTACCGAAACGTCACCGAACCTTAAGTGTGCAAACCATGCGGGTCCGAGAACTATGTAGACATGACCGAGACACCTCTACGGTCAATAACGAATAGAGGGACCAAGATGCCCATATCAGTTCATACATATTCTACAAAGATCTTTATCGGTCGAACCTCTATGTCAAGGATTCAGTTAATCCCGTATGATGTTCCATTTGTTATTCGGTATGTTACTTGCCCAAGATTCGATCGTCGACATCTCCATACCTAGTTCAACCCCGTTACCGGCAAGTATCTTTACTCATTTCATAATACATGATCCCGTGACTAACACTTAGTCACATTGCTTGGAAGGCTTATTGTGATGTTGTATTACCGAGTGGGCCCTGAGATACCTCTCCATCACACGGAGTAACAAATCCCAGTCTTGATCCATGCCAACCCAACAAACACCCTCGGAGATACCTGTAGAGCAACTTTATAGTCACCCAGTTACATTGCGACATTTGATACAAACAAGGTACTCCTCCAGTGTCAGTGAGTTGCATGATCTCATGGTCATAGGAACAAATACTTGACATGCAGAGAATAGTAGCAATAAACTGACACGATCATACGCTACGTTTGTAGTTTGGGTCTTGTCCATCACATCATTCTCCTAATGACGTGATCCCGTTATCAAATGACATCTCATGTCCATGACTAGGAAACCATAGCCATCTTTGATCAACGAGCTAGTCTATTAGAGGCATACTAGGGACATGGTGTTGTCTATGTATCCACACATGTATCTGAGTTTCTGATCAACACAATTATAGCATGGATAATAAACAATTATAATGAACAAGGAAATATGATAATAACCAATTTATTATTGCCTCTAGGGCATATTTCCAACAGGTTCTTCATCAACATCAACTCCAATCTCAACCGATATCATGGAAGAATCCTCCATCGTGCTCGGGGGCTAAACATCAACATTGCCCTCGCGTGATCATGCAATTTTTCTGGATAGCGGTTTCGTGTTCGTCTTTCCCTCCTCCTCGAGTGTCGCTTTGACGATTTCTCCAATGAAATTGTGCATAATTGAGGCTAGAACAACCCTGCAAAATTTCGTCATGTTCCGGTGGAAGAATCTCCGGCGATCGACAATATACCGTAGCCCTATCGAATCTGGACGGGAATTTGGATGAGTTCAAGGCGAGGTGTCTATTACCTAGCTCGGACTTCCGTTGGAAAAATCCCACTATTCATCGGCTGCGGAATTCCTATATCGAGCACCCCTATAAATTTTAGCTCGATCCGACCGTTCAAACTCCGGAAAATGTCCGATGAGTACAACGAATTTTGGATCTCTTTTCTACGCGAAAACGAATCCGACTCGTGTTCATAATTTTCATGAACGGGTTGTCGGACGTCCTTTTTGAAGGAAATTTTCTCATCATCTCAGTCATCCGACCAATACTTTGGCATCGCGAGGACTGAATAATCATCAAGCGAACCTCGTCATCCACGGGTTGTATGGGTCGGGCGCCCCGTTGCTTCATCAAGCCAACATTGACCTCGTCACAAATTGCGACCTGCGTCGGCATCGCCGCGCCATTACTTTTTCAAGCTGATGTCCAGCACGCCGACCTGCTTTGACACCTCAGATGGTGTGAGACTTCGGCGTCACCAGCCGACTAGCTTGGACACCTCGCCTGGCGTGAGACTTCGGCGTCACCAGCCGACCATCTTTGACACTTCGGCTGGCCTGAGACTTCGACATCACCAACCGACCTGCTCCGTCACCTCGGTTAGATCGGGCTTTGGCATCCCTTCATCAACCTGCTCCGAGGACTTCGGCGTCATCAGCCAACCTGCTTTAACACCTCGGCTAACATGAGACTTCGGCGTCACCAGCCAACTTGCACAAGACTTCGGCGTCCGCCGATCACAACACCGCCATGCTAACTAGACCAAGGACTTCATCTCGCCACATTGACCGTACAACGTCGCCACTTCGTCAAGCCGAACTCCTTGTTCAGGCACCTCAAGGCCCAGGCCATATTCCTTTACTTATTTGTTTCACTCAAATTAACTAAGTAGAAGAATTTTTTTAAATATATTATTATCTCTTGCTTGCACTATTTTATGTGTGCAGGTAATCGACTTCGGCTACGTCGCGCGGTCGGTTCGGTGTCACCTTGCTGACCTACTCCGCCACCTCAGCTGGACCGACCGGCGGTTAAGACGCGTTCAAAGTTCGGGCGAACACATATATTTTATAAGTACTTCGGTACATACAATCATTATACATAAAATTCTTTTTCCCAAGTCACTTGGGGGCTGTTAAATTAATATGAGTTTAATAGATGTTTTCTTCTTAGTCGTTGCATAGTATTTTTTCTACCACTCCTTTCTCAACTAAGTGCATGATCAATAGCCGGGTAGCCTGGTTTCTCTCTAAAGCCGCTCGCATTTTGTTCGCTAAACAGGCCTGAGAAACACTCCGCCTTTGCTAAACCACCCACTTGAAGTCTAGATATTGGATGTGTAATGTCAAAGAACGACGAAAGTACAATTTTAAGACCAATTTTATATTGGAACCAAAAAACTTGATTCAATCTAGACATAAAGCTTATAACATCTTTCACCTATTTTATGTTTTCCTTTCAGGAAGCGGGACATTCTCTTGGTTGAGGCGTTCGGCGTGAAACTCTTTTCTAAACTAAAGTTCGGCATCTTTGCTGCTAAACTTCAACTCTGTATTGTCAAAACATACATGACAATTGAACTAGTTCCCGAGGAGGTACGATCCTAGGGTCGGTCATGCTGCCCAACCCGAGTCTCGGGGGCTACTGCATTGACCATTCAATGCAGAAAATTTAAGTGCACTACAGTTTCCGAGGAGATTATGGTCCTCAGGTTGATCGGCCGCACCCAACCAGAGTCTCGAGGTCTGTGCACACCGCTTTTGTATTCTGAAGTATGATGCCAAGCTAGGAGTTGATCCTCAGGCCGATTTTGCGAATCGACCTGAGTCGTAGGGGCTACTGGGATCAGCAATTTTATTTCATCCTTCAGGTGTATCTCAGGTTTTAGAATGACACACACACCTTGGGGGCTACTGGCTATATATCTCGGCAGAGAATAAATTGCTAGAATCAAAAATATCCACAAAAATCAGCCCACGGTCAGGGGTGGTGCACCACCTTGGAATAAGTTCGGCATAAAGCTCGGGCGCAAGTGGCTGGCTCCATAGATAGCATTTTTGACATTAAACTCGGATGAATTCCTTTAATTTTTAAGGTCCAAGGTAGTTTATGATACCTTGGACGCTGATCATCATTGGAGCTCGGATGTAGTCCGACTTTGGAGCTCGAAAGTCCGGCATAAAGCTCAAGATCGGAGACACCTCAGAAGCATTCCGGCATAAAAGATCGCATGTGAATGGCTGGCACCATAAAAGACTATTCTGGCATTTAAGCTCGGATGAAGCCCTTCAAATTTCTAGAGACCGAGGTAATTTATGACACCTCGGATGCTGACCAGCGTTGGAGCTCGGATACAATCCGACGCTGGAACTCAGACGAAGTCCGTCATTGGCACTCAGATGCCGATCAACATTAGACTTCGGCTACAAAAAGACACCTCAGACGCAGTTGGCATCAAGCTCGGACGCAAGTGGTTGTCTCCCTAGAGGGATTTTTTGGCATTATGTTCGGTTGAACTCCTCCAAACTTTTCATGAACGAGGTAGTCTATGACACCTCGGATGTCGACCAGTGTTGGAGCTCGGCTAAAAATACACCTCGGATGCAGTTCGGCGTTGGAGCTTGAATGCAAGAGGATATCTCCCCACGGGAAAAATTACTCGAGGTGTGGCTTAAAAATTATAAGGCATTGATAAAAGCTGATAATATAAAGGGGCTCCTCAGATGCCCGACGTATGAACTCTTTGGATACACATCGGCGATTCTCGAGATCGGAGATGGGAAGATTTGTTGAACCAGTTTTCAAGACCGGCAACCGAAGACAAAGAACATTTCAGAAGAACCGAGGAGCATCCCCAACTTGAAGACCAGTTCAAGGGCTACTGATGGTGTCCTGGATGAGGGGGTACTTACCACGTCGTCTCCCGACTAGTGGGTCAGGCCGAGGACCACCAGGGCGACTCATTAATGGGCCACTTCGGTCAGCCCATGCCGAATACAAGGAGGATTCCACAAGACTTGGTTCCCAGGATAGGGACTCCTCTAAACCCTAGGCCTATGGTGCATATATAAGCCGAGGACAGGCTAGTCGATTGATCATTACGTTACACCTCATTTTCATTATCTCGTGGTAGATAGCTGTACTATGTACTATACACATATCAATACAATGAAAAGGCATGACATAGGGTATTATCTCCTTGAGAGAGCCCGAACGTGGGTAAAATGCTATGTCCATGTTACCATCGCCCCAAGACGCCTAGCTTAGGACCCCTACTATGAGATATTCCGGATTTGATGCCGACACCATGCAAATGGCCACATGTAGCCTTCATGAGCGAAGCGGGCTTTCACCAAGAGTTCATGCAATCGTCGCAAACACCGGGATGACCAACTCCCTAGCAGATGAGTGTGACCAACACTACCTCCTTACAAATTCCTTTGTGCGAAATTTCTATTTCATAAATAGGCTTGGTGCTCCCATGTTACGCTTTGATTTATATGCAACAAATTATGAAATACCACTCTTTGATTTTTGTGAAATACGTTTGTTTCCCTACGATGGGGTAATGCGTGAGCCTAAGCCAGGGTAGTTCGAGGGATTCCTCTTTACCTTAACGATGGGAGAAACTAGGGGCGTATCAAATGCCAGGGCCATAAGTTTATATTTTCCTTCTATGCACTACTTTGCTTTATTCATAGGGAAATGTTTAACTGCTATGAGTCAGGGTCGTGGTCTCAGTGCCCCCACTCTCGTTATTTTGCCCGTCGCACTTTATGGTGATAATACCTATAACTTAGGAACTATTGTCGCACGTTGCTTCCAACTTAACACAACCAAGGGAAAGGTTCATTGTGGCATTTATGCCACTCTCTTAGCAAAATGTTTTAATGTTGTCATATGCCCCACTAATTACATGTTGCCTAAAGTTTATCTTGATCACTGGTCCATGTTAGAGCACCAGTTCATTGATGAACCTAAGCCCTCACAACTCATTCATTATAACTTAGTACATAACGAGAAGAATCGCGATGTTATTATCTTGCATGCACCCTCTTTGTTTAATTATAATGCCAGGAACGGATATAGCATCATGCCACTGGACATAATTGCTTACTAGAACGAGTTGGATGAGGCGGAGGTCGAGTTTCACGCATGGGATGCCCAGGTACCGCAGTCCAAATACGTTCCTCCTAGACCGGATGTCTACTACGGATGGTGATTACCAAGCTAGGCAAATGCCTAAGCTTGCGGGAGTACGTATTTCTCACAAACATTTCATTCATGCTCACACACTTCATATAAATTTTCGTTGTTCATTTTTTTGCATTGTACATCCATGTTAGCTTTTATTTTTTGCTTTCTTCTTGTGTATTTGAAAAACTTTGAAAATCCAAAAATATTCCTTGCTTCTTTTTAGATTTTATTTCTAGCTTAATTTAGTTTGTTGTATTACAAGAAAACCCAAAAATATTTCCTTTCCATGGTGGGAGCTTTCCTGTGTAAATAGTTTTTCTCGTTTTTGTTTTACCTTGTTTATTTGCTTCTTTCGAAAAAAATAAAAACTCCAAAAATAGTTCAGTATGTTTTTGTGAACTTGTTTTCTTTTTATTGAGTCACTGAAAGGATAAGACCACGATAAACATGTTGAGTGGCTCTCATATGCGTTATTGTTGATCCAGTAATGAGCGAATATTACCATGCCTTCTCCTTTGTATAAAACCGCCTTGCAGATTCCGGCTTAGTCCATGGCACCCTTGCACTATTACTATTATCACATCATTCCGTCATGTAAGTGAATGGCAATAATGACGATATTTGATGAAGTGATTGTGGCAAGGGAAGCTGGTATGAACTCTACTTGTTTTCCGTTTTTGTAAATATGTTTAGCTCATTCAATCTTGATTAAGTATATCATGAGTAAACATGTTTATGATGAAAATTAGAGGTAATAGTTTCTCATGCCATGCTTAAATAGCTAGGAGTGGTTTATGATTTATCTTGTGTGTTAACATGCATTAAAATGACTATGATGTGGTATGATAGTGTGGAATTTCCCTCTGTATAATTTAAGCGGTTTGACTTGGCCCATGTGCGAACATATAGTTTATTCAAAATCAATGCAACCTTCATGATATTTAAATTCAGAGTGTTTATATCCTACTCATGCTAATGTCTAATGTTAATTATTCGCAAAGCATGCTTATGACCGTTTTAGCTCTCTAGTTGGTCGCTTCCCAATCTATTACTAGCCTTCACCTGTACTAACTGGGAATGCTACTTATGCATCCAATATACCTAAACCCAAAGTTGTTCCACATGAGTCATGCATACCTACGTATATCTGGTATTGCCCTGTCGTTCCAACTAACTTTGCATGTGCCACCTCTAATATTCAAACACACATTTGTCGTGTGCACTCGTATTGCTCATGGAGCAACGGGGTGGTCGGTATCTTCCATGAGAGAGGCTGGTAAAAAGGATGACCAGTCCCGTAAAATCAAAATTATTAAAAAACTCCTTGGGACAGTTGATATGTTGGCAGCCACTCGCGGATTCGGTAAGCCATGGGCTGTGTATGGATGGTGGATAGGGGTAAACTTTACAATTCTGCTTGGGAACCGCCAATAATGAGTTTAGCACGGAAGATACTGAAAACCTTTGTCATCACATTCACAGGAAAAGTGCACCACCCAAAATTACAATTTCAATTCTATTTTAAAACTTCAGCTTTGGCATGTCTGCAAATCAATACTTCCCTTTGTGAAAGGCATTTCTATTTACTTTTCTGTTGTTGATGTGTCATCATCTTCTAAAAGCACCATACCGGAGAGCACTATTGTCATTCTGATGCTTGAGTCTAGTTAATATTGGATGTGAGCATGACTGGATCTCTTCTACCCTAAATTATATGTTTAGTCGTTGCTAGAAACTTAGAGGTGCTCTGTGTGACAGACCAAGTGTTGTCCCTACCTTATTTGGCATGTAACCCATTGTATGAACCTTGTGTCATGAGCCATGATATGTATTGCACCTTGTCATCCATGTGTGGGTTTGCATTCATGCATCATGCATCATTCATCCATCATAGCATTCATCTTGCCATGGTTGTTTTTCATGTGTCCTTGGATGATGTGGTGTGTGTGAGGTTATGAATTGGTTTGAGTGTGGGTGGAGTTCTTGTGTGCAACATCGTCCTTCCCCTCTCTTTCCGTTTGCAAAAACCTTCCAATACCCCTCTTTTCCCCATAATATTTTCATGGAAGAATTAACTTGCAAATTAAAATTATTAAAATGTTCAAGTGCTAGCATAATATATTTTGAGGAGGTGAGTGTTGGTTTCTTATTGTTTGGAGCCTTATGCATTAGTGGCATTTAAATAACAGGATCTGACTATTTTAAAAACATTTTAAAATTACTTGTTCAAAAAATTCTTCTTAGTATTTGATTTAAATGGGGCATAATATTTTCCTTACAAAAGTATTTTTGGTTGCAAAAAAATCCTTTTCTTTTTTACTTGGGGTTTTTCTTTTCTACTGTTTTGCTTAAAAAGGAAAATCCTCTTCTGTTTTGTTTAAGTGAGAGAGAGAGAGAGAGCAGCGTGGGCCTTCCCCCGCGGCCCAGCCCGCTCAGGGAACGGCTACCTGCTCCCGTCCCCTTCTCCGTCAGGTTCAGAGAGGAGAAGCGCGTCCGCCGTCGCTTTTCCGTCGCCGTCGCCGTCAGCTCCAGCCTATTTAGCCTCCCCTCGGCGTGCGCGCCCCTTTGCCTAGGGTTTCTCTCTCTCCCTCCGCCGCCATAGCTCCCATCTCCTCCTCAATCTCCCTCCCTCCTCGCTTCTTTTCCCCTGTCAGGTAAGCTTTAGAGTGAGGCGGAGAGGTTCAGTTCGTCGCCGGTGACCAGTTCGTCCCCTCCGTCGAGCCCTGCATCATCCATGGCGTCCAGGAGCTCGGGGTGATCCCTGCGTTCGACCCCTGCCTCTAGGAGCCCGGGAGGAGCTCTGCAGCGTCGACCTCGTCTTCGTCTTCATCGTCGCCACATCTTCTTCCCCTCCGTCGTCTCCTTCTCGTCCGGTTTGTCGTCACCTTCTCCCAAGGTGAGCAGACGGTTCCCCTCAGCCCCCTTCTCTCCACGTAGCTCGCCGGCCTCGCTGTAGCTGCCCGTTGCTGCCGTCTGCAAGGCCGTGCCTTGGGGCGTGCCTCCTTCCTCCTCACCACAAGGTGAGCAAGGGAATGGAGCCCCTGTTCGTTCCCGCATGCGTAGGTCATTTGGCGTCGCCAGATTCGCCGCGGGCTCGCCGGAATTGCTGCCGGAGTGAAGCTTGTCGCGTGTGGTGCGTTTAGGTTTAGTTTCATCAGAGTGGTAGCGCGTGTGTAGTACTAGAGCCATAGTGCCCCTCCTCTGTTGTCGATCCGCAGCATAGCAGAGTGGTTGGGGTGGGGTGTGGTGACCAGGAGGTCTCGGGTTCGAGCCCGAGCCCTTCCCCCTTTTGTTTTATTTTTTCCTTTTGTTTTATTTTGTTTTCTCTTTTCTACATGTGTGTGTGTAAGTTTAATTCCAGCATGCTAGTTTTTCTTTTCTGTTTATTAGAGTGTAGGTATGGATGTATATTGGTGTATGTATGTGCTTGGTGTGTATGTGCACATGGGGTGATGCATACATATGCTTGTGTGTATGTGTGTTTGTGAGTGTGCATGAGCATATGGGTATGCACATATGTATGAGAGTGAGTGTGTGTGCTTAATGCATACACACATATGTGAGTCTACATGTGCTTGTGGTGTAGTGTAGGTGCATGTATGTGAGTGAGAGTGTGTATGTGTATATACGTAAGTGTATATATGCATGTGTTGTTGTGTGTGTGTGTGTGTTTTGCACTATGCAACTGCATTGGTGTAGGTTGTGTTTGTGTGTATTTGGGTATGTGGGTGGCAGGTTGCACATATGTGGTGTATGTGCATGTGAGTGGTGTTGTGAGTGTATGTGTGTTGAGTGTGTGTGTAGGGCTGGTGGTGTGTCCTTGTGTGTGTGTGCTTGTGATATGCATATGATGCATGTGTGTGTATGTGTGTGTGTGGGGGGGGGGGTGAACACCCCCTTCATGGGTGGTATGTTCTTAGTGGTATTTGTGCTCATATGCCCTTGGGCATTTTTAGAGCATGTGTGTGTCCTTATAGTGTGGTGTGGTAGAGTGTATGTGTGTGGTGTAGGGGACTAGTGGGTTTCCCCACTTGATACACCCCTTGTTGTATATATTCATGTTCTAATTTGATAGCCCATTTCATCTCTAGATAGATTCAAAGCTGGTTTGATCATTTATGCATGTTCATTAGAGCTATGATTCACTTATGGGAATAATTGGTAGTTTTGATATCTTGTTTGTGCCTTGATGTTTCACATGAACAGATGAGTATGACACATGTATTTGGGGTATAAAGAGCCAATGAAGCCATTGGAAATTTCAGATTTCACTTGTGAGAAAGTTCATAAAACTGTCATTTCTACTGAGATGCTACTTTGTCATTTTTGCATGATTTAATTCATGATTGTTTTGGGGCATGTGCCAACTAGGAAGTGCTAGTGTTTTACATCTATTATTCCATGGTATTTTTGTTTAACCTGATAATCACCCATATAGGTGGGAAGCATGCTGTTAAGTTGCCTACTTGATGTTTCTATTCCTGCCTGCTAAAAACTACCAAGTCTGAGAATCTGCTGTTATTTTTATGCCGTGTAGAGTGGATGGTATCTTGTAATGTGTTGCGAATTTGAGCATGCTCAGTGCTAGTGTTTTGGAGTAGATGTTGTCTAATACCATCCTGTTAATTTTCATGCCAAGAGGTTCTCTCTAGCATGTTTAACTACTGCTGTCAACTTTCTACTTTGTTAACTCAGATTCCATAAAACTGGAATTTTCACTAAGTCCCAGAAAACTGTTTCATCATGTCCACTTGCGAGCTTCATGCTTATTGTTGTGTGCCTCCTTTGCTGATGGTGTAGTTGGATAAGTTGATGAGTTTGTTGTGTAGTTTCTGTCAATAGATTGTTTGTGGCTGTAGGGTTCCTGTATCTCAAGTTGTGAGCTGTGTAAGTTGCTATGTTGCTGTTTTGTGGCAGATTGCTTGTTTTATTGTTTTGTGACTTGTGGGAGCTGTGCTCCATGGAATTGATTGAACTTTGAGTCTATTGTGATTGGTTTTTCATTACCTAACCATTGGCTATCTTGTAATGCCAAGAATTGGCCCATGGCTTAGTTGTCTTGTGTTTTTGCCTTCGTACCTTGTCGTGAGCGTATCTTGAGAACCGTAACTTCGTTTCTTGCGTTCTTTATATGCATTTATATCGATTTTGCATGCTGCATCCATATTTTTCATGTTCATGCATGTCTAAATAACTTAACATGAGGTTCTGTCCAGAATCATTAATAAACAAACTTTGCATGTGAAACATGAGTAGTTTTGGGTTGCCATGTTAAAATTCTTCATAAATGAATCATGCATTATTTTGATTGTGCATTGCACCTTGTTTGGATGTTCATTGTTGCTTTTTCTCTTGGGTATACGTGAGTGTTGATAGTGAGTACGAGGACCCAGGAGAGTACCACTACGAGGATCCCGCTACCTGTTTCGATGAAGAACCAACCAGCAAGATGATCGTACCCGGATCCCGATACTATTTTTGCTTGCTAGTTTCTCGATATTATCGTTACAATTGCGCTACCTACCACTTGAATATCAGCCTCCTAAATGCCATGACAGCCTCTAACCTCCACAGCCTAGCAAACCTTGATTGGCTAAGTTACCGCTGCTCAACCCCTCTTACAGCGTTCTTAGTTGCAGGTGCTTTTGTTCCATGTGATAACATGGATTATGATATCACAATATTTTCTGTTATTTAATTTAATGCACACATATATCTTGGTATTGGTGGAAGGCTTGGCCTTTTACTAAGTGTTTTGTTCCGCTATTGCCGCCATAGGTTCTTGTTACCAGTGTTATGTTTTCCATATTTTGCGCTCCTAACACGCTCGGGGTTGTTATGGGGACCCCCTTGTTTATTTAGTTAAGATTAAAACATGTCTGGCAAGACCCAACTTTGGTACTACATTTTCTAACAACTTAATAAAATTGCATAGGGTCTTGCAAACCCGTGGATAATTAATCAACCCCCGGGCCAGTGCTCCTCATGAGTGTTGGTCCAAACTAGAGCACTGTGGGGAGACAACCCAGGGCAACTTGGGAGATTTCTATCAGGCCTCCGTACATGTAGCTTATCCATCGTGTCCTGAGAACGAGATACGCGGCTCTTATCGGGTTCGTCGACACGTCGGGTGGTCTTGCTAGATTTGTTTTACCTTTATCGAGTGTCTTGCATGTGGAATCTGACTTTCTTTGGGTTTCCTTGAGGTGTTGGAATTCCTTTGGAATTACCTATGATGACCGCGAGGTCCATGGTCGAGGCTATTCCCGCGGAGTGTGGTAATTTGTGATGGACTAGTTGGAGCACCCCTGCAGGGTTAAAACTTTTCGAGAAGCCGTGCCCGCGGTTATGTGGCAAGTTGGATATTTTTTTAACACCCGGTTATAGTAAACTCGAAGTAAACTCTAAATAAAATACGCCAACTGTGTGAGTAACCGTGATCGTCTTCGCTCATGAACATGATCCGAGAGGGAACACGGTGGGGTTATGATTGACGTATGTCGGTGTTCAGGATCTCATAGAGATCATACTAGATTCGATCGTTCATCGTAGGCCACTCATATTTATTCGTCATGTTACGTAAGCTAGCCACCATATATGCTTAGGCTGCTGCAAACTAAACACATACCCCATCCCAACCTTTAAGCTTGAATAGTCTCGGTACCCGGGCGCTTGATTGCTGAATCCTTGTGGCTCACAGGTTACTACAACCCTCCAGGTACAGGTACAGATGAGTACGTGCAGGATGGTCTTACCGAGCTCCATTGGAAATATGATGAGGAAAGAGGCAGGATGTACGTGACTTATCCGGATGAGTAGAGGACCATGGTCGTGATCTTTGGGATAGCGAGATAGTATCATTTGCATCTGTTTTATCGTTTGATTTCATCCGTAGTCGGACCCTGTCTTCATCTTGATGATTTGATCTCTGAGTGGATTGTAATTTAGTATGTGGCGAGCGTAAGCCAACTTGTATACTCATCTCTTCTGTAATGTACGATGCAATGTCACTATACTTGTTAACAGCAAGATGCGCCTCTATATCTTGCGAGGCCCTCGTGTCTCAAAACGGATAGGCGTGCATCTTGGGCATGACAAGTTGGTATTCAGAGCCATACGACCATAGGAGCCTTTGCTTGATCAAACTTGGACGAGTCGAGTCTAGTAAAACTATTTTGAGTCTAGTTATATCGGAGAGTAGGATTCTTTTTACTCCTCTTCTATGCTTTGGTGAGGTATTCGACTTAGGAATTTTGTTTCTACTCCTCTTCTCACTCAAAAAAATTTTAGGATCACGCGGGTATTTTGGAGTCTATATGATGCCGATGTGACAGGGTTCTGTCTTGGTGCCTCCTGTCTGACTTGATTTCTTCCGGAGAGTCAAGCTCCAGGGAATGTTGGCACATCGTTATCATTCAGCTTCCTTGATATCTCAAGATGGAGAGTGTTCGAAATTACTTCAATACTTGTCGTGGTGAGATAAGGTCGGAGTCACCCAGTACTGGGGAGGCGACCGGGGTACCACCATGGTTTAGTATCATTGTGAGTTCGAGGATTGAGTTAGATAAATTTGCGAGAGCCTCTGGTTATGTGTTGAAGGATGTATATAGTTGGGGTGTAGGATTGTTAGTTGTGTGAGATATTTCCTCCTTGTATCCTCTGCACCAGATTGCATAACCAGAAAGTTTTTGGAAGTCTTAGGTGGGAAATCTTGTAGTTATCTAGGATCATCTTCTTCAGATGTATGTGGGCATGTACATTTGTTCCGAGCGCTTAGCTCAATACTTTTTTGTTATTGCAAGTGCCTTCTAATTTCTGATGATGTTCTCATAAGCCGAAGAAGCATTCTTACTAATTTTCAGTAGGAAGGTTGTGTTGTTATTGTTCAATTTCTTTCGAGCAGTTGATTCAGCTTTTGATTCATCTTATCAATGAGGTGCTGATGCATTTGTCCATCTTCAGGATGGCTCAAAGAACTCACAACAATCCGGGTCGTGGTGAGGAGCAGACTGATGTTCCACTGCCACCCCCACCACCGCCACCTTCTCCTCCAGAAGCTTGGCAAGCTGTGATGGCCGCAACCAATGCGTACACTCAGATGTTTCTCAGACTGTTGCAAGAAAGGGAGCAGGGTCAGCAAGGTTTTCAAGGCAATTTTCAGAATCAGCTCCAGTTTGCCACACTCAATCAGTTCCTTGCCAACCAACCCAAGACTTTCATCTGTTGTGAGCAGCCTCTTGATTCGGATGATTGGCTTCGTGATATGGGTAAGCATTTTGAGTGCAGCAATGTCAGGCCAGAGGACTTTGTCAGATTTGCATCGTTCCAGCTCAAGGGTCAAGCAGCTGATTGGTGGCAGCAGTACAAGGAATCCAGGGGCGATCGTGTTGTTACTTGGGACAATTTCCGTCGTGACTTCAGGGCTCATTACATTCCGACAAGCTTTGTCGAGGAGATGCGTGAGAAGTTTAGGCACCTAAAGCAGGGAAGCAAGTCTGTCTATCAGTACAACATCAAGTTCCAGAATCTAGCCCATTATGCTAAGCAAGATGTTCCAAATGACAAGGCTATGATCTATCAGTTTAGAGGTGGTCTCAAGGATGAGCTTCTGCCAAGCCTAGTTCTTCAAGAGCCTCGTGAGTTTGATCAGTTCTATAACATGGCTTTGAAGGTCGAGGCAACTCAGCTCAGGTTGGAGAACTCTAAGAAGCTTTCAAGGGATTCGTATTCTTCTTCTTCCGGCTCTCAGATGGTTTCCAAGCAGCAGAAGTATTGGGTGCCAAATCCTCCTCCGTTTCGTCCTTCGCAGCAGCAGAAGCAGTTCAGTGGTCGTGGTTCTTCCCACCCACCCAACCCAGGATTCGAGCAGAGACCCCAGGCATCCAAGGGACTTCTTGTTCCTCCTCCAGTCAATGTTCGTCCGCTTCCTGAGGTGACTTGTCACAAGTGTGGTCAGAAGGGCCACTATGCAAACAAGTGCAACCAGCGGCGTCTCCTGCCTCCTCCTCCTGTCAAGCCTCCAGGCAATGCTATGGTGAAGCATAACCCCAAGACTACAAGAGTGAATATGGTCAATGCAGCAGAGGTTGAGGACTCTTCTCAAGTGATCAGGGGTAATCTCTCAGTTAATGATTTTCCTGCTAAAGTTTTGTTTGATTAGAGAGCATCTCATTCATTCATGTCTAAAGCATTCTTCGTCAAGCATTATTTGTTTGATTCTGAATATTCGATGTTCTCTATAAACAACTGCACATTTAAATCCACCTTATCGACATAAATATGATGTTCTCTATAACAAAATCGAAAAATATATGACCTAACTCATTATTCACAAATATATGACCCGTGTCGTGTCGAGGTCGGGGTGTTGGGGGTGTCGTGTCGGGGTCGGGGTGTCTGGGGTGTCCTGTCGGGGTCGGCGTGTCGGCGGTGTTGTGGTCGGGGTATCGGGGGTGTCGTGTCGGGGTAGGGGTGTTGTGTCATGGTCGGGGGTGCCGTGTCAGAGTGTCGGGGTGTCGTGTCGGGGTCGGGGTGTCGTGTCGGGGTCGGGGTGTCGGGGGTGTCGTGGTCTGGGTGTCGGGGGTGTCGTGTCGGGGTAGGGGTGCTGTGTCGTGGTCGGGGGTGCCGTGTCAGAGTGTCAGGGTGTCGTGTCGGGGTCAGGGTGTCGGGGGTGTCGTGTCGGGGTCGGGGTGTTGGGGGTGTCGTGTCGGAATCGGGGTGTCTGGGGTGTCATGTCGGAGTCGGGGTGTCGGGGGTGTCGTGGTCGGGGTGTCCGGGGTGTCGTGTCGGGATAGGGGTGCTGTGTCGTGGTCGGGGGTGCCGTGTCAGAGTCTCGGGGTGTCGTGTCGTGTTGGGGGTGTTGGGGGTGTCGTGTCGGGGTCGGGGTGCCGGGGGTGTCGCGTCGGGGTCGGGGTGTCGGGGGTGTCGTGTCGGGGTCGGGTATCGGGGTCGGGGGTTGGGGGCTCCTCTCTTCTTCTTCTTCTTTCCTCTGCCTAAACGTAAACCTAAAACTAAAACTAAAACTAAAACTAAAACTAAAATTAAACTAAACTAAACATAAACCTAAAACTAAAACTAAAACTAGGACTAAAACTAAACTAAACTAAACTAAACGTAAAACTAAAACTAAAACTAAAACTAAAACTAAAACTAAAACTAAAACTAAACTAAACTAAACTAAACTAAAACTAAATCTAAACTAAGCATAAACCTAAAATTAAAAAAGAGAGGAGGAGCTCACAGCAGGGGTTCGGGAGCACGACGGCGGGGCGGCGGGTCGGGGCGGCGAGGGGCAGGGGCGGCGGGGGCGCGACGGGTCCGGCGGCAGGGGCACGATGGGGCCCGGCGGTGGGTGCTTCTCTCAGCCGACAGCGAGGGTGGCGGCGAGGTGGAGGGAGGATTTAGCGGGGACGGGCGGCGGGAGGGTCGGGAGGGGACAGGGAGAAGGCGGGACGGGCTGGGAGGTATCCGGCCGGCGGTGGGTGCGGGCAGCGGGGGTGGGGGCGGCGGGGGCGCGACGGGGGCCGGTAATGGGCGCGGGCGGCGGGGGTGTGGCGGTGGGGGCGCGGGCGGCGGCCGGCGGCGGGGGGCGCGACGGGGGCCGGCGGCGGGGGCGCGATGATGGCCGGGAGCACGATGGCGGGGTGGCGGCCGGCGCGGGGGCGCGGTGAGGGGTGGGGGCTGGGGAGATGGGTCAGGGGACAGAGATGAGAGGCGTGGGGGTGCTCCGTTATCTGGTTAGGTATCCATCTCTTTGTCGTCCGCTAGCGGACGACAAAGAGGTAGGGTGGTGGGCCGTTACAGTAGTGCCGTCAAATGGACCCCACCCACCTCTTTGCCGTCCTCTAGCAGACGACAAAGAGTTGGCTGATGGCAAATCCCCACTTTGCCGTCAGCTAGCGCTTTGCCGTCTGTTTTGTGATAGCTAACGGCAAACACTGTCTTTGCCGTCTGCTAGCGGACGACAAAGAGCTAGCGGATGGCAAATCTTCTAATTCCAGTAGTGTTCCCTGCTGACCTCCACCTTGGCATCTCGGATATTGCTCTATATGCATCAGTTTTGAATTTTGTCTTCGGTCAATAGTTGGGTTGCCCTGCTCCTGTGATTGGCTCCTACATTCCTCTTTGTTGGGCTAGGTGTGCAAAGGGAGAACCACTGCGATTGTACTTCTGATTCTATTGGTTAAGTACCTTAGTGGGGAAAGCCGAAAACTGACTATCACAATGAGCGTTAACTAGTCAGCAATCCGATGACTCTGTAAAACTTTATACCGATAGAGGTTACCCCATGGGCCGTTCATAAAATTGGCCAAAGTGTTAATGGCTTGACCTCGGCTAACGTCGAACACTAACCGGAGGCTAGTAACTGGCCTCCCAAACTTTAAGCTCCTGTGGCTAACTGAAGGTTCAAAATCCTAGATATCTAATTGCCTCACTTCTGCTAACACAATGGCCTTCGGGCACCAAGACATCAACTAAGGGTTGTCTTGTTACTACGGAAACACCCCGCATAGCATTTACAAAGGGGTAAAAGCCGACGATGGGCTACTCTCAAATGATAAACAGTCACAATGGAGTCAAAATAGCAAATAGCATTAAAGAACTTATATTCAATATGCGAGTGCTGCCTTCCGTAATCATTGTTAATAAGCTATCAATATGCATCAATTTGACTTAAGATTCTAGACAAGCTGGGTTGACTGGCTCCTGTGCTTACCCCCTACGTTCCCGATTGTTCGGCTAGGAGTAAAGGGAGCACCTCTATGAATGTTACTTCCGGGCCATCCGGGTTAGTACCTCAGACTAGGTGAAGCCGAAAGATAGCTATCTTAAGAATATAATTGGTCGGCAGCAACGGAAGTGAAAATTTTGGTTCATTAAAGACCACAGATTTCGGGAACATTCCCCAAACTAAATCCTCAATATTTTCCTCCCACATTGATCGGAGTTGAGGTTTCACAATCATGGTCAACACGATATCCTAGGAAAAGGAACTTATAAAATAACTATTTTTCCCATAAGATGTTTCTTACTTTAAAGAGTAATATAGCATATATCTCCATGTACCTTTGTTTATAAAACTGTATGGCCGGATTGCCTTGTTTTATGTAATGTTTCTTACTTTAAATAGTAATATAGCATATATCTCCATGTACCTTTGTTTATAAAACTGTATGGCCGGATTGCCTTGTTTTATGTAAATCTTTGCCCTTATAAAGTAGGACAAACACTCCTCGGCTACTGGCCGAGGAGGTTGAAGCCGATGGTTGGTCAACAAAGTCTTGTACAGTGCGGATCCGATCATTAATTATGTAAAATACTTGGATACATAGAATCATTACACAGGAATTGTGTCAAACAAAAATTTTTTGTGTCAAACAAATATCGATCCTTAATTCGACCACCCGTTCCCAAATTAAGGCTCGGGGGCTATGGCATTGCCTATTCGATGCAGTAAATTCAAAGTGAAATACAATTTCCAAGGATATTATGATCCTTGGGTTGGTCGGCCACACCCAACCTAAGTCTCGAGGTCTGTGCACACCGCTTTTGTGTTTTAAAGTATGCTGCCGAGCTAGGAGTTGATCCTCAGGCCATTTGAGAATCGACCTGAGTCTCAGGGGCTACTGGGATCAGCTATTTTATGTCATCCTTCAGGTGCATCTCGGGTTTTAGACCAACACACACCTTGAGGGCTACTGGCTATATATCTCGGCAGAGAATAAATTGCACGAATTGAAAATATCCACAAAAATTCAGCCCACGGTTGGGGTGGTGCACCACCTCGAAAGAAGTCCGGCATAAAGTTCGGGCGCAACTAGCTGGCTCCATAGAGAGCATTTCCAACATTAAGCTTGAATGAATTCCTTCAATTTTTTAAGGTCCAAGTTAGGTAATGATACCTCAGACGCTGACCATCGTTAGAGCTCGTATGCGGTCCAGCGTTGGAGCTTGGAAGTAGTCCGAAATAAATCTCGGATGCAAATAGCTAGCTCCATAAAATACTAATTCCAACATTTAAGCTCGAATGGACTTCTTCAAATTTTGGAAGACCAAGGTAATCTATGAAACATTGAATGCTGAATAGTGTTGGAACTCGGCTGCAAGGTGGTTCTTTCTGTGGTTTTGACATTTCTAAACACTGCCTGGTGGCTTCATTTATAAAGTCGGGCATATGCCTTTCCTCTAAAAGAAACCAAGGTATCAATCTGTAGAGTAAGATCAAGCAACTATGTAAATGGCACCTGCACACAAACAATAAATACTTGCAACCCGATGCGTAAGAGAGGTTGTCAAGCTCTCAACGATAATAATATAGATTAGATTGTAATAGGTTGGGGAAATAGATCTAGCAAGAACACAAAATAAAATAAGTAAACAAAAAGTGCAACAATGTATTTTTGGGTTTTTGGATTAATAGATCTGAAAACAAAAGCGACAAAAAGATAGCTCGCAAAGCAATATGTTGGAAAAGTAGACAAAGGGGCCGTAGGTTTCACTAGTGGCGTCTCTCATGAGTATAGCACACTGTGGGTGAACAAATTATTGTTGGGCAATTGATAGAAGATCAAATAATCATGACTATATCCAAGGCAATGATCATTATATAGGCATCACGTCCAAGATAAGTTGACTGGAACGATTATGCATCTACTACTATTACTCCACACATCGACCGCTATCCAGCACACATCTAGTGTATTAAGTTCATGGAAAAATGGAGTAATGCAATAAGAACAGTAAGATGATGTGGACAAGATCTATTCATGTAGGAATATACTCCATCTTGCTATCCTTAATAGAAACGATTAATGCATGCCTTGCTGCCCCTTGTGTCACTAGCAAATAACACTGCAAGATCGAACCTATCACCAAGCACCTCTTCCCATGGCAAGAAAAATTGATCGTGTTGGCGTAACTAAACCAAAGATTCGAAGAAGAAGTACCGGGCTATAATTAATCATGCATATAAGAGATCAAATAAGACTCAAATAATATTCATGGATGGAAAGTTATCATGAACTCAAAATTTATCGGATCCCAACAAACACACCGCAAAAAGTAATTTATTCAAATAGATCTCCAAGAGACCATTGTATTGAGAATCAAGAGAGAGAGAGAGAGGAAGCCATCTAGCTACTGCCTACGGAACCTTCTTTGATCTCTATGGTGGAGTATGGTGCATCATCGGAGAGGCACCCACGAAGACGATGCAGCCCTCCGTGATGGTCTTAGAATGGATCTCGTGGTTCTGGAACTTGCGGAGGCTGGAATTTTGTTTCGTTGACTCCCCTAGGGTTTTCTGAATATTTGGGTAGCAGATAGTCATTGGAGGGTGGTCCCTGAGGCGGCCACAACCCATCAAGGTGCGCCTAGGGCCTCTAGAGCGCCCTAGTGGGTTTTGGATGGCCTGGGCCCCCTCCTGGTTACTTCTTTGGCCCACTGGCTTTCTTCTGGTCCAAAAAATTCTCTAAATAGTTTCCTCGTGATTGGAATCCATTTGGTACTGATATTCTGTGAAGTAAAAAAAAAGCAAATACAGCAAGTGGCACATTGGAACTATGTCAATAGGTTAGTCACAAAAAATGATATAAAGTTGCTATAAAATGATTGTAATACCACCAAGATTGATAATATAACAACATGTAAAAAGAAAAAATTATAGATACGTTGGATACGTATCATCATCCCCAAGCTTATTTCCTACTTGTCCTTGATACGTCTCCAACGTATCTATAATTTTTGCTTCTTCCATGTTGTTATATTATCAATCTTGGATGTTTTACAATCATTTGATAGCAACTTTATATCATTTGTTGGGACTAACCTATTGACATAGTGCCAAAGTGTCAGTTGCTGTTTTTGCTTGTTTTTGTACTTCGCAGAAAATCAGTACCAAATGGAGCCCAAATGTTGCAAGGATTTTTGCGGATTTTTTATGGACCAGAAGAATAAAGATGGACCAAACAACACCAGAAGAGGGAGCCCAAGGTGGACACGCTCCACTAAAGCGCGCCAGAGGCCCCTGGTGCGGCCTGGTGGAGGGTGGGCACCTTGGGAACACCCCCAACCGACTATCGAGCCTATAAATTCCCTAAAACTCCAAAACGCTAGTGGAGTCGACAAAACACAATTCCAGCCACCGCAAGTTCTAGAACCTTGATATCCAAACACCATCATGGTGGGGTTCATATTCTTCATAGGTGCCTCTCCGATGATGCGTGAGTAGTCCACGATAGACCTCCGGGTCCAGAGGCAGTAGCTGGATGGCTTCCTCTCTCTATATGTTTCTCAATACAATGGTCTATTGGAGATCTATTTGATGTAATTACTTTTGCGATGTGTTTGTTGGGATCCGATCAATTTTGAGTTCATGATCAGTTTCTATCCATGAATATGATTTGAGTCTTCTTTGATCCCTTATTTGCATGATTACTTATATCCTCGTATTTCTTCTTTGAATCTTTGTTTTAGTTAGGCCAACTAGACCGATTTTTATTTCCATGGGAAGAGGTGCTTTGTGATGGGTTCGATCTTGCAATATTCTTTCCGAGTGACAGAAAGGACAGCAAGACATGCATGTATCATTGTCATTAAGGATAACAAGATGGGGTCTATTTCTACATGAATAGATCTTGTCTACATCATGTCATTGTTCTTATTGCATTACTCTGTTTTCCCATGAACTTAATACACTAGGTGCATGTTGGATAGCGGTCGATGTGTGGAGTAATAGAAGTAGGTGCAGAATTGTTTCGGTCTACTTATCTTGGATGTGAGGCCTATATAATGATCGTTGCCTGGATATCGGAATGATTCTTTGATCTTCTATCAACTACCCAATAGTAATTTGTTCACCCGCCATGTGCTATACTCATGAGAGAAGCCACTAGTGAAATCTACGTTCCCCGGGTCTACTTTTCCAACATATTGCTTTCCGATCTACTATTTGCATCTTTTTTTTTCACATCTATTAATACAAAAAAAAACAAAAAATACCTTGCTGCACTTTTTTTTATTTGTTTTACTTTGTGTTCTTGCGAGATCTATTTGCCAAAACAATCATCACCTAATCTATCTTATTACCTAGAGAGCGTGACAACCTCTCTTCTGCGTCGGGTTGCAAGTATTTGTTGTTTGTGTGCAGGTGATGTTTACGTGGGTGCGTGATCTTCCTCTACGGATTGATACCTTGGTTTCATAAACTGATGGAAATACTTACCGTCGTTGTGCTGCATCATGCCTTCCTCTTTGGGGAAATACCGATGCAGTCTCAAGCCACATGAGTCCTCGACTAGGTAAGTGATAAAAAAGAATTTTTGATGTAGAATGCTGCCTAACATGTTCATCACATATTATTTTCTTTTGTAGCATGGACATTTTCACTTTTAGATGGTTCAAAGCAACATTCTAGTTTTGACATAGAGACTTTAAAACTCAAGCATATCAATAAGCAACCATGTCTTCCAAAATATCAACACCAAAGAAAGTTATCCCTAGCCCATCATGCTCAGTCATTGATGCATTCATGAAACACACTAAAATATTAGCTACACTTAATGCTCAAGTGTGATCATAATGCCCCCTAGTTGGTGCTTGATACGTCTTCAATGTATTTATGAAGTATTCATGCCATAGTCACCTATGTTTACAATAATTTTATATGGTTTTGATGCACTTTATATGATTTATTTAGAACTAGCCCAGACCGAGGATGTTTTTGGCAAAACTACCATGGAGTTGTTTTTGTCCAGAAAATGAAAGTTCTTGGAATCGCCCGAATTTTTTTGATGATTTGTTTAGGAACAAAAGAGGCACTAGACGCTTCGTGGGAGGGCCAGAAGAGCCACAAGGTGGGCATCACCCATCAGGACGTGCCACGCCCCCCGGCGCGCCCTGTTGTATGTTCCTCACCTCGTGGCCCACCTTCGCACGAAACCAACGACAAAAATTCCTATAAATATAGAAACCATCAGAAATAACCCTTGACTACTTGTTCCTCTACCTCAACTCTTTGTATCAATGAAAAACCCATCAGGAAGCATTTCAATACACTGCCAGAGATGGTAGATCCTCTCTGACGGCCATCTTGATCATCCCGGCGGAGTCCATGATGAGGAGGGAGTAGTCCACCGTCGGGGCTGACAGTTTGTACTAGTAGCTATGTGTTAGATCTCTCTCTCTCTCTCTCGTGTTCTTTAGATGGCACGATCTTGATGTATCACGGGCTTTATTAATATAGTTGGATCACATGGTAGTTTCCCCTCTCTATCTTGTTGTGATTAATTGAGTTTTCCCTTTGAGATTTTGTTATTATCAGATTGAATACTTTTATGGATTTGAGAGCACTTGATATATGTATTGCATAAGGATACTCTTAGTGACATTGGGGTGTTCAAGTGATTCACTTGATATATGCTATGGCATCAACTTGCGGATTTCAATGACCTTGGGAATCTATGCATAGGGGTTGATTGCACGTTTTCATACCTTGTTCTCCGATAGAAATCTTGGGGCATTGTTTGAGCTTCCTTGTGTTGGATTGAGTATTATCGGTCTGAAATTGTTTGATGCGTATCGTATAATTAACTCATGGATACTTCTGGTGACATTGGAGTATCTAGGTGACATTAGAGTTGGTTGATGCATCTCATATGGTGTTATTTTAGTATGAACTCTTGGATTGATCGATTGGAATGGATAACTTTGTTATTTTAGTACGAACTTTTGGATAAATCAATCGAAAAGGATATCTTTAAGGTGTTTTTGTTCTTGTCGGGGGAAACGGCACCTATGGGATCAGGAGGATCCCTTTACGATTCGGTGGGGAAGAAGGCTCGCACAGAGAGGAGGACCTCCTGTTATATGACCAAGGGATCCCAATAGCGGCGTACAGTGCGTACACGGGGTGTACAGGGCTACAGTGCTATCATACCTAACACTAACGACATAGGACAGATGCATTTAATGCACCGTCAGGCTTCTCTGACTGTCTATGGGATGGCACAGGAGCCCGTCCCATCAGCACCGCTTAGCCCCTCCATCGCCGGTGTCTCGACACATGCCCAGGTGAGGCGACACCTGGCCTCTACGTTGGCGGGGTCTTGCTGGGGCTTCGCCTTGCCAGATCTTGCCGGGGTTCTCCTCTGTGAGGACCCCGACTCATAAGTCGTGATCACCGAATGAACGTGTACAGTGATCCCAGAGATCAATCCTCACTAAACACAGAGAAGCTGAATAACAAGAGTCTTACATCCATACTTATTGTCTTACACAAATACTGACCATGAAGGTCTTAGTCTTACATAGATAGGGCCCCACGGGCCAAACACTTAAATAGAACAAGCAGCGGAACTCTTGGTCGAAAGCATTAACCCATCCCATCTGCCTTAACCTATAGGCATTCTGAATGGGAAGCATCCTAGTTCGCATGTTCGTCCCCAACGAACTCTTCAACATACTCCTGTTCTTCCATGCCTGGCCAATAAAATAACCAGTGGCAAGCCAATGAGTACTTTGAATGTACTCGCAAGCAACCCAAGTTGTGGAAAAGGTAACAATGATGCATGGTATAGCACTAATTAGGTAAATTTGCGGAAAGCTAATTTTGTATGCAAATGACATGATCAAGTAAATAGTGAGCATGCATCAACAACTAGTAGGTATCCTTGTGAACAAATTGCAGATACCATCATAAGTATTGGTTGAACATCTCATGTTCACGCTAAGTCATCGGACTTAGTTCAATCCTCACACTAAGTCATCGGACTTAGCTCAAGTACCATCTGTGTCTCCAACACACCCACACACCCGTTGTGAAAACATTTGGACATAAAACAAGAGCGGTCATCCAACTATCCTTGACCATGGACACGACTATTCGAATAGTTTTACAATCTGCAGATGTTGCACACTTTACCCACAAGAATCGGGGAACTTCCGTGTCATCCACAACTCGTGGTATATAACCTACCCGAGGTAAGTACCCGAATGATGCCTTTCCCCTAGCGATACTAAACAAAGAATCCTGTCGATTGGTACCCAGCCCTCATGATGTACATCACACGAGCGTCGCTCTAATCGTACCATCCATGAGGGGACCAACGGTGTGCCCGGTGCCTATGAAGACAACGCATGATCGTACATATTGGTACGACCCCATATCAAGAGTGACCACGCCACTCCCGCCACTAGTAATGCGAGCTCCTTGCCAGTACCCACCAAGGTAATCAACAAAGCCCCACCCCATAAGGGGTATCATGGTTGCGCATGTAAGGTTGGAGTAACGGTCGCAAATTACACGAATCCGTTTTCGAGAACCACATCACTCTCTTGTCCCGGCACACCACTTCTTTCTCAAGTGGTCACCCATCTCATCAACATCTCCCTCGGGCATTAGTGGCACTCGGCGGGGTTTTTCGAAAAATCTTTGAAATCATTTTTTTACTGCCATCACTATGCATAAGTCCCATCCCATTTGCGTAGCATCTATTAGCAACCTAACTACTACCACTAGCACAACCCTCATAAGGTGGTAGGGTCATGCACGATGCAAGTGTCAATGGAGAAGTACCGGAGGCATCCCACCGAAAGGGGGACACTAGATCACAAGACCAAATATGATGAAAGTAAAGTGCTATATGACATGCAATAAAATGGTTTCTTATCATGGTCAAAGGGTTGCTTGCTTGGCTCAACAAAGTCTCCGGGGTCTTCGGAGTCTTCAAGTCCAACTTCTTCGTCAACAGCGCAATCTATCGTCGCGCTAAAATAACGATAAAAAAAATAAGCAATCACACAAAACAGAGCACACAACCTACTATCAATAATGTTAACCTACTGTGATAAATACCCAATGTTATAATAAAAATATTCTCCTAGGGTTTTGTTGTGAAAAACATTTTAGAAATTAAATAACACAGGCAAAAAGGTGCCTAAATATATGTTTTAAAATAAATCAGTACTAAAAATATTTTCAAACATTTTTATAAATGGCACTATTTAATTCTATACAATATTCTAAGATTTTTGGTGCAAGAAATATTGTCATAGGATAAATATTTATTTCTGTGGGATTTTTGCAAAATCCACAGAAAACGGGGAAAGAAAAAGAAAGAAAAAGGCCAATTGGACCTAGGCCAGAGGCTGGGTAGCTAGCTGGCCTCGCGCGCGGTCAGGTTCAAACCTGATGTGCGTGGCCCGGTCGTCAGCGACACGAGGGGGGAGAGAAAGACCGCGGGAGGGAAGAAGAGAGGCCAATAGGTGGGCCCCATCTGTTGGGTCTTTCTCCCACCTCGGGACAGGGAGGGGGAGAGCTCACCAGCGGCGAGGGGAGGTGCAGCGAGCGGATCTGGAGGCGGGAACGAGCTTGGCATCGACCCGCCGGTCTTCTGGAGATGGAAGGGCGGCCAGAGAAGGTTGGACCTGTAGGCGGCAAGCACTCGCGGCGGAGGTGCCTTCGGGAGGTGGTCGCCGGGGCCACCTGGGGCTGGAAAGAAGACGGGAATGATGGGGGATGACATCAGATTGTAGAGGGAGGAGAAACTGAAGGGAGAGAGAGGCCGGAGGGGCTCTGCACCCTGAGATCGACGGTGAGGTGGCCGCGGTGATCCTCGGGTCGATCTTGAGCATAGAGGCAACGGGGGCTCTGAGTGGGGCTCGGGGAGGTTGCCGGGGTGAGGAGAGGAAGATCAAAGGGGAGATAAGGGCTCGGGAGGCCCTTTTATACAGGGGGCGCGAGTCCACCGAGCGCTGGTGCGCAGGCGAGCTCGTGGCCGAGGCCAGAGGCCACGAGAGAGAGGGAGAGAGAGGGCAAGCTAGGGGCGTTCCTAGGGTCGGTCTAGGCCAAAGGGAAGAAAGAGAGAGGGAGATATGCCTGCGCATGTGAGCTCCCTGGTTGGCCGAACCGGGCGGCACCGGGAACGCGTGTGGGAGGGCGGAGGAGAGAGGAGAGAGGGGGCAGGCAGCTTGGCATGTCACGGACGCCAAGGGCGCCTCTAGGGACACGCAAGGGAGGCCCAAGGTGGTCGGTGCCAGCCATTGGGCGGCGGCTACAGTGTGGGAGCACACTGTAGCAAGCTCCAGAGTATGCGTATGGCCGGCATTGCTGCTGCATGTGTGCTCTGGGTGCCCACCTTGTCCACTAGCTCCCCGGGGGGCCTGGAGATTCTTTTGGATGCCTTAGAGGCTAAGGAGAGCTAGGGGAGAAAAGAGGTGGGCAGGGGAGATGGAAAAAGATGCTTCTAGGGTGAAGAATGGGGGTTTTACCCCACCTCATAGTGGTCTGATAACTTGGGATTTTACAGGGGGTGCTTGGGCATTGCTTGAAGGTGTGGTAAAAAGTTGGGGGCAAGGGTAAAAGGATAAGAGGTAGAAAAGGGGTTTTTAACAAATCACCAGAAGGTGTTTGGTGGTGTTTTGGGCAGGGTAAATTTACCAACTTGCTGAGATATTTACCAGTGTCAAAGGCTAGGTAGAAATGAGATGCTTCACCAAATTTGAGCTCAAGGGGAAAAAGTTGACAATGGAGATTTGATGAACCCTAGAATCGGCAGAATCAGATTTCTGTAGATCTAATGATGCTAGTATTTAACCCTTGATTCACCACTTAGTGTATAATCACTATTTGGCCATTAGAGCATGCCCACAAAATTTGAGGCCAAGGGGAGACACTTCACAATGTAAAGTTGCTCAAATTTGATTCTGGATAGGAATGGTTTTGGGATGGTTTGATGAACCAAACCAAATTGGATTGGGATGAAACCTTTCAAGATCATCACCTATTATGATGTTGACTTGCTAGAATTTTCCTGGAATTTATTGATAATATTTCTTATATAAATATTCCAAAAGTTTGATCTGAATAGAAAGGGTTTTGAGGGCTTTTTGCCATGATTTGATCATGCCCTTGTGTTGAAACTCATATATATGGAAAATATATGTCCACTGAGTCTCTCCAAATTTTCTCAAATATTTTTAAAGCATTTAAATAATTTTTCCGTAGGAAAAACCATTTTTGGCCTTAAGAAAAAGCCTTTAAATAAATTATGAAAATAATCTTTAAAAATAATATTTGGTGGTTTTGGGAAGTCATATATATAGTAGGTTGGAAATAAATCATTTGGGAAAGAAGGACCCACCTGATTTGAGGACTTGTAGTGCAAAACCTCATTTCAGGGGGGTTTCGAAACTCAAATTAAATAAATCCTTTTTAGTTAAAACAAAATTTGATGAAAGTAGTTTTGGGCATTATTCACATGGTATGATCATTAGGAAGAGGTTTGGGACAAGAAAGATAAGGATGAAGTGGAATAGAACCTAGTAGTGCCATAAAACACAATCAACAAGGAAGCAAACAACATAGCAAGCGAGCACAAGCACATAGAAAAAGCTTTAGTTGGCTCCAAATTTTATAAAACCAAACATAACAATGTGCTACAAACACAGGGTGTGACAGACCTTCCCCCTTACAAGAATCTCATCCCCGAGATTCCCAGGCTAAGCGCTAAAAAGATAAGGGAACTCTGATCTAAGATAATCTTCACGCTCCTAGGTTGCTTCAGCTTTAGTGTGGTTGCTCCACTGGACCTTGAAGTACTTGATGGTGCGGCTTCGGGTGCAGCGCTCGGCTTCATCCAAAATGCGAACTGGCCTCTCATGATAAGTGAGGTCTGGCTAAAGATCGATGGCTTGATGGTCGATATCCTTGCAGAGCTCGGGGCGGTTGGGAACTTGCAGACACTTCCGGAGCTATGACACGTGAAAGACGTTGTGCACATCTGATAGCTTGGAAGGTAACTCTTGCTGATATGCAACTTCTCCTCGCCTGTCAGTGATCTTGAAGGGGCCGATGAATCTTTGTGCGAGCTTCCCTTTGACGTGGAAACGCTTGTTCCCTTTGAGAGGCGTGACTCAGAGGTAAACATGGTCCCCAACACGGAAACTCATGTCTCGACGGTGAGAGTCGGCGTAGCTCTTCTGCCTAGTCTAGGCGGTCTCAAGGCATTCTTAGACAAGTTGAACTTGCTCTTCCACTTCACGGAGGATATCTGGCCCAAAGACTAATCCTTCTCCGGTCTCTGACCAGTTGAGGGGAGTACGACACTTGCGTCCATACAACACCTCAAATGGTGCCATCTGAAGACTCGACTAATAGCTGTTGTTGTAGGAGAACTTGGTGAATGTTAGGCAATCTTCCCACTTGGCTCCATATGCTAAAACACAAGATTGGAGCATGTCTTCGAGTATCTGATTTACTCACTCTGTTTGCCCACCGGTCTGAGGGTGAAATGCAGTGCTGAAGGAGAGCTTGGTTCCCAATGCTTCTTGGAACCTATTCCAGAATCTTGAGGTAAACTGGGTTCCTCGGTCTGACACAATCTCCTTAGGAACCCCGTGGAGGCTCACAATCCGGTTAATGTAGAGGTTGGCCAACTGGTTCCCATATAGGTCATCTTGATAGGAATGAAGTGGGCTACCTTGGTCAGGTTGTCGACAATGACCCAAATGGAATCATGTCCTTTGCTTGACCTCGGAAAACCGGTGATGAAATCCATCCCTACTTTATCCCACTTCCATTCAAGCACTTTGAGGGGCTGCAGTAGTCCAGCGGGTCGCTGATGCTCAGCCTTGACCCTCTGGTATATGTCACACTTAGCTCCGAACATGCGTACCTCCCGTTTCATGCCATGCCACCAGAATCTTGCCTTGAGGTCTTGATACATCTTAGTTCCTCCAAGGTGGATGGACTATGGAGTGTCATGAGCTTCTTGCAAGATCAGGTTCTTGAGCTCCTCTTTATTGTGTACGCTGATGCGATTCCCGAACCATACAACTCCTTGTTCATTGACTGAGAATCCTGGGGCCTTGCCTGCCTTGATTTTCCTCTTGATGCCTTCAATGCTCTCGTGTCCCTTATGAGCTTCCTTAATCTCATCCATCAAGGTAGGCTTTGCTTCGAGGTTGGCAAGGAATCCTGGTGCAACCAGTTCCAAGCAGAAGCTCTCAAGCTATTCATACAGGGCGGGTAGCCTTTCCTTAGTCACAACATTAAAGGAGCAAGCCTTTCTGCTCAAGGCGTCTGCTACCACATTGGCCTTTCCGGAGTGGTACTGAACAATAAGGTCGTAATCCTTAATCAATTCCAACCATCTTCGCTGCCTCATGTTCAACTCCCTTTGAGTGAAGATATACTTCAAACTCTTGTGGTCTGTGAATATCTCACATCGCTTCCCCAGAAGGTAAGGTCGCCATGTCTTCAAGGCATGAACGACGGCTGCCAACTCGGGATGATGAGTTCCGTAGTTCTCTTCATGAGGGCATAGCAGTCTGGATAGATAGGCTACAACTCCACCATCTTGCATCAGAACACCTCCAAGTCCGGTTCTTGATGCATCAAAATAAATCACAAACTTCTTGTGAATATCAGGGGTGGCCAAGACTGGGGCTTTGGTCAATCTCTTCTTGAGATCCTGGAAGCTTTTGTCGCACTTAGCTGTCCACTTGAACTTCTTGTCCTTCTTCAAAAGCTGGGTCATGGGTCGGGCAATGCTTGAGAACCCTTCCACGAACTTGCGGTAATATCCCGCGAGTCTGAGGAAGCTCCTGACTTCCTTCATGGTGGTTGGTGTTTGCCATTCAGTCACGACTTCAATCTTGGCAGGATCCATTGATAATCCTTCTGCAGTCAACACATGACCCAAGATTCCAACTTCGTGCAGCCAGAATTGACACTTAATGAACTTGGCATAAAGCTGGCGCTCTCGAAGCTTTTCTAGGACCAATCTCAAGTGTTCCTCATATTCTTCCTCAGACTTGGAGAAGACGAGTATGTCATCAATGAAGACGACAACGAACTTGTCCAAATACTCCATGAAGACTTTATTCATGAGGTACATGAAGTAGGCAGGGTCATTAGTTAACCCGAATGACTGTTGGGAGACGTAGTAGTAAATGAAAATTTTCCTACGTTCACCAAGATCTATCTATGGAGAAACCAGCAACGAGAGCGGAGAGATTGCATCTTCATACCTTTGAAGATCGCTAAGCGGAAGCGTTACAAGAACGCGGTTGATGGAGTCGTACTCGCAGCGATTCAGATCGCGGTAGATCCGATCAAGTGCCGAACGGACGGCACCTCCGCGTTCAACACACGTGCAGCCCGGTGACGTCTCCAACACCTTGATCCAGCAAGGAGGAAGGAGAGGTTGGGGAAGGGCTCCAACAGCAGCACGACGGCGTGGTGGTGGTGGAGTAGCAAGGTATTCCGACAGGGCTTCGCCTAAGCGCTGCGGAGGAGGAAGAAGAGAGGTAGGGCTTCGCCGTGAGAGAGAGAGATCAAATCCTGTCTCAAAACATCCAAAACCTCAAGTATATATAGGAGGAGGGACGTGGAGGGCTGGCTTGGCCTCTACTCCAAAGAGGAGATGGCCGGCTGAATTAAAGGGAGAGTCCACCTCCCACAAGGGAGGTGGATCTCCTCCTTTTAAATCCTTTTTGCCTTATCTCCTTATCTCCAGCCGCATGGGCCTTTAGCAAAAGTCTTGCCCAGCCCAATAAGGGCTGGCACACTTTATCTAACAGCCCATGTGGTCCTTTGGTCGTCACACCCCTCCCGGGGGTCCTCCGGCACCCTCCCGGCACTCCCGGTACACTACCGATGAGCCCGAAAACTTTCCGGTGACCAAAACTGGACTTCCTATATATCAATCTTTACCTCCGGACCATTCCGGAGCTCCTCGTGACGTCCGGGATCTCATCCGGGACTCCGAACAACCTTCGGTAATCACGTATACCTTTTCCCTATAACCCTAGCGTCATCGAACCTTAAGTGTGTAGACCCTACGGGTTCGGGAGACACGTAGACATGACCGAGACACCTCTCCGGCCAATAACCAACAGCGGGATCTGGATACCCATGTTGGCTCCCACGTACTCCACGATGATATCATCGGATGAACCACGATGTCAGGGATTCAATCAATCCCGTATACAATTCCCTTTGTCTATCGGTATGGTACTTGCCTGAGATTCGATCGTCGGTATCGCCATACCTTGTTCAATCTCGTTACCGGCAAGTCTCTTTACTCGTTCCGTAACACATCATCCCATGGCTAACTCCTTAGTCACATTGAGCTCATTATGATGATGTCTTACCGAGTGGGCCCAGAGATACCTCTCCGTCACACGGAGTGACAAATCCCAGTCTTGATTCGTGTCAACCCAACAGACACTTTCGGAGATACCCGTAGCGTACCTTTATAGCCACCCAGTTACGTTGTGACGTTTGGCACACCCAAAGCATTCCTACGGTATCCGGGAGTTACACAATCTCATGGTCTAAGGAAATGATACTTGACATTGAAAAGCTTTAGCAAACGAACTACACGATCTTGTGCTATGCTTAGGATTGGGTCTTGTCCATCACATCATTCTCCTAATGATGTGATCCCGTTATCAACGACATCCAATGTCCATGGTCATGAAACCGTGACCATCTATTGATCAACGAGCTAGCCAACTAGAGGCTCACTAGGGACATGTGATGGTCTATGTATTCACACATGTATTACGGTTTCTGGTTAACACAATTGTAGCATGAATAATAGACAATTATCATGAACTAGGAAATACAATAATAACCATTTTATTATTGCCTCTAGGGCATATTTCCAACATTCTCCCACTTGCACTAGAGTCAATAATCTAGTTACATTGTGATGAATCGAACACCCATAGCGTTCTGGTGTTGATCATGTTTTGCTCGCGAGAGAGGTTTAGTCAACGGATCTGCGACATTCAGATCCGTATGCACTTTACAAATATCTATGTCTCCCTCCTGAATGTAATCACGGATGGAGTTGAAGCGGCGCTTGATGTGTCTTGTCTTCTTGTGAAACCTAGGCTCCTTCGCAAGGGCAATAGCTCCAGTGTTGTCACAGAGTAGAGTCATCGGGCCCGACGCATTTGGAATCACTCCTAGGTCGGTGATGAACTCCTTCATCCAGACTCCCTCCTTTGCTGCTTCCGAAGCAGCTATGTACTCCGCTTCACATGTAGATGCCGCCACGACGCTTTGCTTGCTGCTACTCCAGCTGACTGCCCCTCCATTCAAAATATACACGTATCCGGTTTGCGACTTAGAGTCGTCCGGATCTGTGTCGAAGCTAGCGTCGACGTAACCCTTTACGACGAGCTCTTCGGCACCTCCATATATGAGAAACATGTCCTTTGTCCTTTTCAGGTACTTCAGGATATTCTTGACCGCTGTCCAGTGTTCCGCTCCGGGATCACTTTGGTACCTCCCTACCAAACTTATGGCAAGGTTCACATCAGGTCTGGTACACAGCATGGCATACATGATAGAGCCTATGGCTGAAGCATAGGGGATGACACTCATCTCTTCTCTATCCTTTGCCGTGGTCGGGCATTTAGTCGTACTCAATCTCACACCTTGCAACACAGGCAAGAACCCCTTCTTGGACTGATGCATATTGAACTTCTTCAATATCTTTTCAAGGTATGTGCTTTGTGAAAGACCAATGAGGCGTTTCGATCTATTTCTATAGATCTTAATACCTAATATGTAAGCAGCTTCTCCAAGGTCCTTCATTGAAAAACACTTATTCAAGTAGGCCTTGATACTTTCCAAGAGTTCTATATTATTTCCCATTATCAGCATGTCATCCACATACAGTATAAGAAATGCTATAGAGCTCCCACTCACTTTCTTGTAAATACAAGGTTCTCCATAAACCTGTACAAACCCAAACGCTTTAATCACCTCATTAAAGCGAATGTTCCAACTCCGAGATGCTTGCACCAGCCCATAGATGGAGCGCTGGAGCTTGCATACCTTGTTAGCATCTTTAGGATCGACAAAACCTTCCGGCTGCATCATATACAGTTCTTCCTTGAGGAAGCCATTAAGGAATGCCGTTTTGACGTCCATTTGCCAGATCTCATAATCATAAAATGCGGCAATTGCTAACATGATTCGGACTGACTTTAGCATCGCTACGGGTGAGAAAGTCTCATCGTAGTCAACTCCTTGAACTTGTCGATAACCCTTAGCGACAAGCCGAGCTTTATAGGCGGTGACATTACCGTCCGCGTCAGTCTTCTTCTTAAAGATCCATTTGTTTTCAATGGCTCGCTTATCATTAGGCAAGTCCACCAAAGTCCATACTTTGTTCTCATACATGGATCCTATCTCGGATTTCATGGCCTCAAGCCATTTGTTGGAATCCGGGCCCGCCATCGCTTCTTCATAGTTCGAAGGTTCACCGTTGTCCAACAACATGATCTCTAGGACAGGATTGCCGTACCACTCTGGTGCGGAACGTGTCCTGGTGGACCTTCGAATAGCAACTTGATCTGAAGTTTCATGATCATCATCATTAACTTCCTCTCTAGCCGGTGTAGGCTCCACAGAAACAACTTCCTGTGCTGCGCTACTCTCCGGTTCGAGTGGAGGTACAATTTCCTCATCAAGTTCTATTTTCCTCCCACTTACTTCTTTCGAGAGAAACTCTTTCTCGAGAAAGGATCCATTCTTGGCAACAAAGACTTTGCCTTCGGATCGTAGGTAGAAGGTATACCCAATAGTCTCCTTGGGATATCCTATGAAGACGCACTTTTCCGCTTTGGGTTCGAGCTTCTCAGGTTGAAGTTTCTTCACATAAGCATCGCATCCCCAAACTTTTAGAAACGACAGCTTAGGTTTCTTTCCAAACCACAATTCATACGGTGTCGTCTCAACGGATTTAGACGGTGCCCTATTTAAAGTGAATGCGGCAGTCTCTAATGCATATCCCCAAAATGATAGCGGTAAGTCGGTAAGAGACATCATAGATCGCACCATATCCAATAGAGTGTGATTACGACGTTCAGACACACCATTTCACTGGGGTGTGCCGGGCGGCGTGAGTTGTGAAACAATTCCACATTTCCTAAGGTGCGTGCCAAACTCGTGACTTAAATATTCTCCGCCACGATCAGATCGTAGGCATTTTATTTTCCTGTCACGTTGATTCTCGACCTCACTCTGAAATTCCTTGAACCTTTCAAAAGTTTCAGACTTGTGTTTCATTAAGTAGACATAACCATATCTACTCAAGTCATCAGTGAGGGTGAGAACATAACGGTAGCCACCGCGAGCCTCGACGCTCATTGGACCGCATACATCGGTATGTATTATTTCCAACAAGTCAGTTGCTCGCTCCATTGTTCCGGAGAACGGAGTCTTGGTCATCTTGCCCATGAGGCATGGTTCGGATGTGTCAAATGATTCGAAATCAAGTGACTCCAAAATTCCATCAGCATGGAGCTTCTTCATGCGTTTGACACCAATATGGCCAAGACGGCAGTGCCACATGTAAGTGGGACTATCGTTATCAACTTTACACTTTTTGGTACTCACACTATGGACATGTGTAACATCACGTTCGAGATTCATCAAAAATAAACCATTGACCAGCGGGGCATGAGCATAAAACATTTCTCTCATATAAATAGAACAACCATTATTCTCGGATTTAAATGAGTAGCCATCTTGTATCAAGCGAGATCCAGATACAATGTTCATGCTCAAAGCTGGTACTAAATAACAATTATTAAGGTTTAAAACTAATCCCGAAGGTAGATGTAGAGGTAACGTGCCGACGGCGATCACATCGACCTTGGAACCATTCCCGACACGCATCGTCACCTCATCCTTGGCCAGCCTCCGCTTATTCCGCAGCTCCTGCTTGGAGTTACAAATGTGAGCAACTGCACCGGTATCGAATACCCAGGAGCTACTACGAGCGCTGGTCAAGTACACATTAATAACAAGTATATCACATATACCTTTAATGTTGCCGTCCTTCTTATCCGCTAAATACTTGGGGCAGTTCCACTTCCAGTGACCGGTACCCTTGCAATAAAAGCACTCAGTCTCAGGCTTGGGTCCATTTTTCTTCTTCTTCCCGGCAACTTGCTTACCGGGCGCAGCAACAGCTTTGCCGTCCTTCTTGAAGTTCTTCTTACCCTTGCCTTTCTTGAAACTAGTGGTCTTATTCACCATCAACACTTGATGCTCCTTTTTGATCTCGACCTCCGCTGATTTCAGCATCGAGTACAACTCAGGAATGGACTTCTCCATACCTTGCATGTTGTAGTTCATCACAAAGCTCTTGAAGCTAGGTGGAAGCGACTGGAGGATTCTGTCAATGACCGAGTCATCCGGGATATTAACCCCCAGCTGAGTCAAGTGGCTGTGTAGCCCAGACATCTTGAGGATGTGCTCACTGACAGAACTATGCTCCTCCATCTTACAGCTGAAGAACTTGTCGGAGACATCATATCTCTCGACCCGGGCATGAGCTTCAAAAACCAGTTTCAGCTCCTGGAACATCTCATATGCTCCGTGTTGCTCAAAACGCTTTTGGAGCCCCGGTTCTAGACTGTAAAGCATGCCGCATTGAACAAGGGAGTAATCATCGCAGCGTGATTGCCAAGTGTTCATAACATCTTGTTCCGCTGGGAGAACGGGTGCGTCACCTAGCGGTGCATCTAGGACATACAATCTCTTGGAAGCTATGAGGATGATCCTCAAGCTACGGACCCAGTCCGCATAGTTGCTTCCATCATCTTTCAGCTTGGTTTTCTCTAGGAACGCGTTGAAATTGAGGGTGACATTCGCGTTGGCCATTGGATCTACATCATAGATTGTAAAGACAATTTTAGACTAAGTTCATGATAATTAAGTTCACTTAATCAAATTAATGAACTCCCACTTAGACAGACATCTCTCTAGTCTTCCAAGTGATACATGATCCATGTCAACTAGCCCGTGTCCGATCATCACGTGAGACAGACTAGTCATCCATGGTGAACATCTTCATGTTGATCGTATCTTCTATACGACTCATGTTCGACCTTTCGGTCTTCCGTGTTCCGAGGCCATGTCTGTACATGCTAGGCTCGTCAAGTCAACCTAAGTGTTTCGCGTGTGTAAATCTGGCTTACACCCGTTGTATGCGAACGTTAGAACCTATCACACCCGATCATCACGTGGTGCTTCGGAACAACGATCCTTAGCAACGGTGCACAGTTAGGGTGAACACTTCTCTTGAAATTTTATTGAGAGATCATCTTATTTACTACCGTCGTTCTAAGCAAATAAGATGTAAACATGATAAACATCACATGCAATCAATATAGTGACATGATATGGCCAATATCATTTTGCTCCTATGATCTCCATCTTCGGGGCACCATGATCATCACTGTCACCGGCACGACACCATGATCTCCATCATCATGATCTCCATCATTGTGTCTTCATGAAGTTGTCTCGCCAACTATTACTTCTACTACTATGGCTAACGCTTAGCAATAAAGTAAAGTAATTACATGGCGTTTATGATTGACACGCAGGTCATACAATAAATAAGACAACTCCTATGGCTCCTGCCGGTTGTCATAATCATCGACATGCAAGTCGTGAATCCTATTACAAGAACATGATCAATTCATACATCACAATGCATCACATCACATCCTTTGGCCATATCACATCACAAGGCACATGCTGCAAAAACAAGTTAGACGTCCTCTAATTTGTAGTTGCAAGTTTTTACGTGGCTGCTATAGGTTACTAGCAAGAACGTTTCTTACCTACGTCAACACCACAACGTGATTTGCCAATTGCTATTTACCCTTCATAAGGACCCTTTTCATCGAATCCGATCCGACTAAGGTAGGAGAGACAGACACCCGCTAGCCACCTTATGCATCTAGTGCATGTCAGGCGGTGGAACCGGTCTCACGTAAGCGTACGTGTAAAGTTGGTCCGGGCCGCTTCATCCCACAATACCGCCGAATCAAGATAAGACTAGTAGCGGCAAGCAAATTAACAAACTCGACGCCCACAACTGCTTTGTGTTCTACTCGTGCATAGATTCTACGCATAGACCTAGCTCATGATGCCACTGTTGGGAGACGTAGTAGTAAATCAAAATTTTCCTACGTTCACCAAGATCTATCTATGGAGAAACCAGCAACGAGAGGGGAGAGATTGCATCTTCATACCTTTGAAGATCGCTAAGCGGAAGCGTTACAAGAACGCGGTTGATGGAGTCGTACTCGCAGCGATTCAGATCGCGGTAGATCCGATCAAGTGCTGAACGGACGGCACCTCCGCGTTCAACACACGTGCAGCCCAGTGACGTCTCCAACACCTTGATCCAGCAAGGAGGAAGGAGAGGTTGGGGAAGGGCTCCAACAGCAGCACGACGGCGTGGTGGTGGTGGAGTAGCAAGGTATTCCGACAGGGCTTCGCCTAAGCGCTGCGGAGGAGGAAGAAGAGAGGTAGGGCTTCGCCGTGAGAGAGAGAGATCAAATCCTGTCTCAAAACATCCAAAACCTCAAGTATATATAGGAGGAGGGACGTGGAGGGCTGGCTTGGCCTCTACTCCAAAGAGGAGATGGCCGGCTGAATTAAAGGGAGAGTCCACCTCCCACAAGGGAGGTGGATCTCCTCCTTTTAAATCCTTTTTGCCTTATCTCCTTATCTCCAGCCGCATGGGCCTTTAGCAAAAGTCTTGCCCAGCCCAATAAGGGCTGGCACACTTTATCTAACAGCCCATGTGGTCCTTTGGTCGTCACACCCCTCCCGGGGGTCCTCCGGCACCCTCCCGGCACTCCCGGTACACTACCGATGAGCCCGAAAACTTTCCGGTGACCAAAACTGGACTTCCTATATATCAATCTTTACCTCCGGACCATTCCGGAGCTCCTCGTGACGTCCGGGATCTCATCCGGGACTCCGAACAACCTTCGGTAATCACGTATACCTTTTCCCTATAACCCTAGCGTCATCGAACCTTAAGTGTGTAGACCCTACGGGTTCGGGAGACACGTAGACATGACCGAGACACCTCTCCGGCCAATAACCAACAGCGGGATCTGGATACCCATGTTGGCTCCCACGTACTCCACGATGATATCATCGGATGAACCACGATGTCAGGGATTCAATCAATCACGTATACAATTCCCTTTGTCTATCGGTATGGTACTTGCCCGAGATTCGATCGTCGGTATCGCCATACCTTGTTCAATCTCGTTACCGGCAAGTCTCTTTACTCGTTCCGTAACACATCATCCCGTGGCTAACTCCTTAGTCACATTGAGCTCATTATGATGATGTCTTACCGAGTGGGCCCAGAGATACCTCTCCGTCACACGGAGTGACAAATCCCAGTCTTGATTCGTGTCAACCCAACAGACACTTTCGGAGGTACCCGTAGCGTACCTTTATAGCCACCCAGTTACGTTGTGACGTTTGGCACACCCAAAGCATTCCTACGGTATCCGGGAGTTACACAATCTCATGGTCTAAGGAAATGATACTTGACATTGAAAAGCTTTAGCAAACGAACTACACGATCTTGTGCTATGCTTAGGATTGGGTCTTGTCCATCACATCATTCTCCTAATGATGTGATCCCGTTATCAACGACATCCAATGTCCATGGTCATGAAACCGTGACCATCTATTGATCAACGAGCTAGCCAACTAGAGGCTCACTAGGGACATGTGATGGTCTATGTATTCACACATGTATTACGGTTTCTGGTTAACACAATTGTAGCATGAATAATAGACAATTATCATGAACTAGGAAATACAATAATAACCATTTTATTATTGCCTCTAGGGCATATTTCCAACAATGACATGACCGTGTATTCATACAGGCCATACCGGGTTACAAATGTCGTCTTCAGAATGTCTTGGGGTCTGATCTTCAGCTGATAGTACCCAGACCTGAGGTGAATCTTGGAAAACACCTTGGCTCCATTCAACTTATCAAATAGGTCTTCAATCTTGGGGAGTGGGTACTTGTTCTTTATCGTGACCTCATTGAGAGAATGGTAATCGACACAAAGTCTGATAGTCCCATTCCTCTTTGACACAAATAGAATAGACGATCCCCAAGGAGAGGCACTAGGGAGAATAAATCCTTTTCTGAGCTGCTCTGCTAGTTGCTTCTTCATCTCAGCCAACTCTTCGGATCCCATCCTGTAGGCCTTCTTATAGATGGGCCTTGATCCGGGCATAAGCTCAATGATGAACTTGATGTCGCGGTGAGGAGGCATTCCGGGTAGCTCATCAGGAAACACATCCGGGTACTCACATACCACTAGCACTTGATCCAACTCGACTCCCGATAGGTAGTTAGCCTGAGGGGCTTGAGTGGAGGCAGGGTTGGGAACAAACTTGACTTCCACTCCTTGGCTATTGGTCATGATGACAATCCTTTTGGCATAGTCCAGCATGCCTTGGTGCTTGGTTAACCAGTCCATGCCTAGGATCACATCCAAGCCTTTGGACTTCAGGATGATAAGGTCGGCTAGGAAGTCTACCCCATTGATGTTAATCTCAACTCCCTTACAACCTATCCCAGACTTCATAACTGATCCCGGGGTTTGTATCAACATACGACTAGCCAGGGTCGTAGGCTTCATGCCACTCTTTAGTGCAAACTTTTGTGTGACAAAAGAATGCGAAGCTCCACAATCAAACAATACTTTTGCTGGGGTTGAGTTGACGAGGAATGTACCCAGTATGACGTCCGTGTCTTCCTAGGCTTCCTCTACGGTGACGTGATTCACACGACCCTTTCCGTTGTTGGGATGGTTGCGGGGAGCTGGGTTCCTTGGCGGTGCTCCACAGGCTTGACCTTGTGCTGCCGCATTGGGGCGCGGTGCATCTGGCTTCTTGTTGGGACACAACCTAGAGATGTGTCCTGGCTGACCACATCCAAAGCAAGCGATTTACCCAGGGTTGTTGTTGAAGTTTCTGCCACCGTTGTTGTTATTGGGGTTGTTGTTGTAGGCTGGCCTGGGATTGGCATACTGTTGGGGCTGGTAGCTCGGACAAGGTGTAGGAGGTCTAGCCTACTGCGGCTGATAGGTTGGCTTGGCTGGGGCCGGCTGCTAGGGGCGAGGCTTCTAGTTGCTTGAGCTTCGCTTGCTGATCATCTTGCGCTTGCGAGTGTCGTCTATGGCACGACGCTTGTCTTCCAGCATAAGGGCCTTGTTCACCAGGTCGAATAAGGTACGACAGTCGCAGATGATGAGCTGATACTACAGGACCTGTTGAAGTACTTCCATGAAGCGTTACTTCTTTGCAGCCTCTGTGCTGACGTCTTCAGGTGCATACCTTGACAGCAGGTTGAACTTCTACAGGTACTCCTTGACAGAGCCACTTCCTTGCTTCAGCGCTCGGAACTCTCTCGTCTTGATAGCCATGATCCCAGAAGGAATGTGGGCAGTGCATAATCCTTCCTTGAAGTCATTCCACGTGATCACATGTTCTCCTTGCATGACCTTGAATCCATCCCACCAAGCTCGAGCGGTACCTCCGAGGCAGTGAGTGGGATAAAGCACCTTCTCACGATCCTCATTGAAGTTGACCAATGCAAGGAGGTCCTCGATGGTGCGGATCCAGTCATCAGCATCCAATCATTCAGCAGTCTCGGTGAAGGTTGGGGGCGAGTTCCTCATGAACTCTAACAATGTGGAGGGGCCATTGTCGTTCTTGGCTTGCTACTGGTTGTTCACGAGGGCCTGAGCCATCTGCTGGATAGCAGCATTGTTGGCTTCGCGCTCCTCCTGGAGAACTTGGAGATACTGAGCTATGGTCATGTTCTCCGATGGAGGTGGTGGAGGGGGAATGTCGCCTTGTGGCTGCTCCTGGTGTCCTCCAGCGTGAGCAGCCCCACCTGCTCCCTATTGCTGGCTCGAGTTGCCGGCTTCAGGGTTGGTGAAGGAGCTGTTGCGGGTAGCAGTCACCATCCTGTTTGGAGCAGCCAAGTCAAACAACTGGGATTGACAAGAGGATAAGAAATAATGGTAAAGCGCGCCTAAGGGGGTCAGTCAAGTGCAAGTGTGTTGAAACAAAGGTCGGAAGACCAACAACATATATTTAAGATAGGTGATGGAGTCGCTTACAAGTTGCCTAAGGCAAAAGCACGACTTGCATCAGAACACAAACAACAAGACAAACAACAAGCACACATGGTTTCATATGAACCATTACACGGACTCGACTTCGCATGAGGGATACATAACTAATCCTACCCTAGGGGTTCTCGGACTCAGGTGGTGGACTGCTCGGTCTCGTAGTCATGCTCCTCTGGGTCTTCCTCCTATTCATCTTCTGAACGAGCATCGTTCCCGGTTGAAGGGGTCGGGGAACGAGGAGGTCCATCCGGACGACGCTTTGCAGGAGGGTCGGTGAAGATCTCACTGTACTCCTTCGCACTCATGCGACGACTACGCATAGGTGCATCATTAGCTGGGGGTACTCCTCCTCGATAAGCGACAGCTGGTCGTCCCTCGGGGGCTCGATCCTTCTTGATCTTGTCTGGCTTCATCTTGGCTTGTCTAAGTAGCTCTCGGGGATCGTGAAGTTCCTCGCGGAGCTTCACGAACTCCTTCATCAAGTTATGAACCAGGCTATCGGCGGATAGGCTGAAGTAGTTCTGGAACCTGAGTGGTGTGCCATCTTCCTTGGTCGGAATCAGTGTCCAACTCTCGCCAAAGTCATCCTTCTTGAAGGGAAGGTAGCGAGTAGCTGGCTCGTCAGCCATCTCTGGAATGATGTCTCAAAGGTGTAGGAGTGCCTTGCGTGCAGCTGTCTCGACTGCGAGTATCATGGTGTCCATCCATGGTCCTTCAAAGAACCAACTTGGTACTGCTTCAGGACCACATCCACGTGGTACTGCTTCGTGACGGCATCGACCCAGTGCTTGTGGTAGAGGAAAATGGGTGGTTGGCGAAACTGGCACTTCTCCAGGCTATCCCTAACGAGTAAGGGAAAGCCGGATGTCAGGAAGGCTTCAGGTATGACGTCCATCTATAAAGGTTTGAAAGGAGTAGAGTCAGCAGAGTGTTGTGTGAAGATGAGAAGAGGTAAACAGTGCAGAATTCCTAAGTACCTACGCTAGGTGTAGTTTTGAAAGTCGGTTTTATCCTAACTAACGTCCATGCTAAGTAAGGGCTTCCTACAGTCAGGATGGCTCTCATGCCAGCTCTGTGGGGACCCCAACTCATAAGTCGTGATCACCGAATGAACGTGTACAGTGATCCCAGAGATCAGTGCTCACTAAACACACAGAAGCTGAATAACAAGAGTCTAACATCCATACTTATCGACTTACACAAATACTGACCAAGAAGGTCTTAGTCTGACATAGATAGGGCCACACGGGACAAACACTTAAATAGAACAAGCAGCAGAAATCTTGGTCGAAAGCGTGAACCCATGCCATCTGCCTTAACATCCAGGTATTCTGACTGGGAAGCGTCCTAGTTCGCATGTTCGTCGCCATCGAACTCTTCAACATACTCCTGTTCTTCCATGCTTGGCCAATTAAATAACCAATGGCAAGCCAATGAGTACTGTGAATGTACTCGCAAGCAACCCAAGTTGTGGAACAAGGTAACAATGATGGATGGTATAGCACTAAGTAGGTAAATTTGCGGAAAGCTAATTTTGTAAGGAAATGACATGATCAAGTAACAAGTGAGCATGCATCAACAACTAGTAGGTATCCTTGTGAACAAATTTCAGATACCATCTTAAGTATTGGTTGAACATCTCATGTTCACACTAAGTCATCGGACTTAGTTCAATCCTCACGGTAAGTCATCGGACTTAGGTCAAGTACCATCTGTGTCAGCAACACACCCACACACCCGTTGTGAAAACATTTGGACGTAGCACAAGAGCAGTCATCCAACTGTCCTTGAACATGGACACGGATATTCGAATAGTTTTACACTCTGCAGAGGTTCCACACTTTACACACAAGACTCGGGGAACTTCCGTGTCATCCACGACTCGCGGTATATAACCTACCTGAGGTAAGTACCCGAACGATGCCTTTCCCCTAGTGATACTAAACCAAAAAGTCCACTTGATTGCTACCCAGCCCTCATGGTGTACATCACACGAGCCTCACTCTAATCGTACCATCCATGAGGGGACCAACGGTGTGCCCGATGCCTGTGATGACAGCACATGATCGTATATACTGGTACGACCTCGTATCGAGAGAGAACACGCCACTCCTGCCACTAGTAATACGTCCTCCTTGCTAGTACCCACCAAGGTAATCAACAAAGTCCCGTCCCATAAGGGGTATCGTGGTTGCGCATGTAAGGTTGGAGTAACGGTCACAACTTACACCAATCCGTTTTCGAAAACCACATCACTCTCTTGTCCCGGCACACCACTTCCTTCTCAAGTGGTCACCCATCTCATCACCATCTCCCTCGGGCATTAGTGGCACCCGACAAGTTTTTTGAATTTTTTTTGAAATCATTTCTTTTATTGCCATCACTATGCATAAGTCCCATCCCATTTGCATAGCATCTATTAGCAGCCTAACTACTCCCACCCGCACAACCCTCATAAGGTGGTAGGGTCATGCACGATGCAAGTGTCAATGGAGAAGTACCGGAGGGATCACACCGAAAGGGGGACACCACATCACAAGATCAAATATGATGAAAGTAAAGTGCTATATAACATGCAATAAAATGGTTTCCTATCATGGTCAAAGGGTTGCTTGCCTGGCTCAACAAAGTCTCCAGGGTCTTCGAAGTCTTCAGGTCCAACTTCTTCATCAACAGCGCAATCTATCGTCGCGATAAAATAACGATAGAAAAAAATAAGCAATCACACTAAACAGAGCACATAACCTACTATCAAAAATGTTAACCTACTCTGATAAATACCCAATGTTATACTAAAAATATTCTCCTATGGGTTTTGTTGTGAAAAACATTTTAGAAATAAAATAACAGAGGCAAAAAGGTGCCTAAATATAGGTTTTAAAATAAATCAGTACTAAAAATATTTTCAAACATTTTTATAAATGGCACTATTTAATTCTATAGAATATTCTAAGATTTTTGGTGGAAGAAATATTGTCATAGGATAAATATTTATTTCTGTAGGAATTTGGAAAAATCCACAGAAAACAGGAAAATAAAAATAAAGAAAAAGGCCATTGGGACCTGGGCCAGAGGCGGTCAGAGGCTGGGCCGGCCTAGCTGGCCAGCCAGCAGGCCTCGTGCGCGGTCAGGTTCAAACCTGACATGTGGGGCCCGATCGTCAACGACACAAGTGGGGAGAGAGAGAGAGCACGGGAGGGAGGAAGAGAGGCCAACAGGTGGGCCCCACCTATCGGGTCCTTCTCCCACCTCCGGACAGGGAGGGGGAGAGCTCACCGGCGGCGAGGGGATTTGGAGGCGGGAACGAGCTTGGCATCGACCCGCCGGTCTTCTGGAGGTTGAAAGGCGCACGGAGGAGGTCGGAGCTGCCGGCGGCGAGCACCCGTGGTGGAGGTGCCTTTGGGAGGTGCTCGTCGGGGCCGCCTGGGGCTGCAAAGAAGACGGGAATGAGGGGGGATTGCATCAGATTGTAGAGGGAGGAGGAATCGAAGGGAGAGAGAGGTCGGAGGGGCTTTGTACCCGGAGATCGACGGTGAGGTGGTCGCGGTGATCCTCAGGTCGATCCCGAGCACAGAGGCGACTGGGGCTCTCAGGGGGCCTCAGGGAGGTTGCTAGGGTGAGGAGAGGAAGATCAAAGGGGAGTTAAGGGCTTGGGGGGCCCTTTTATAGAGGGGGCGCGAGTCCACCGAGCGTTCGTGTGTCGGCGAGCTCGTGGCCGAGGCCTGAGGCCACGAGAGAGAGAGAGGGCGAGCCAGGGGCGTTCCCGGGTTCAGTCTAGGCCAGAGGGAAGAAAGAGAGACGGAGAGATGCCCGCGCATGTGAGGTCCCCAGTTGGCCGAACCGGGCGGCGCCGGGAACGCGTGTGGGAGGGTAGAGGAGAGAGGAGAGAGAGGGGGCCGGCAGCTTGGCATGTCATGGACGCCGTGGGCACCTCGGGGGACAGTGAGGGAGGCCCAAGGTGGTCGGGGCCAGCCATTGGGCGGTGGCTACAGTGCGGGAGCACACTGTAGCACGCTCCAGAGCATGCATATGGCCGGCATTGCTGCTGCCTGCGCGCTCAGGGGTGCCCACCTTGTCCACTAGCTCCTTGGGAGGCCTGGAGATGCTTTTGGATGCCTTAGAGGCTAAGGAGAGCTAGGGGAGAAAAGAAGTGGGCAGGGGAGGATGGAAAAAGATGCTTCCAGGGTGAAGAATGGGGTTTTTACCCCACCTTACAGTGGTATGATGACTTGGGATTTTTACAGGGGGTGCTTGGGCATTGCTTGAAGGTGTGGTAAAAAGTTGGGGGCAAGGGTAAAAGTATAAGAGGTGGAAAAAGGGGTTTTACCGAATCACCAGAAGGTGTTTGGTGGTGTTTTGGGCAGGGTAAGTTTACCAACTTTCTGAGATATTTACCAGTGTCAAAGTCTAGGTAGAAATGAGATGCTTCACCAAATTTGAGCTCGGGGGAAAAAGTTGACAATGGAGATTTGATGAACCCTAGAATCGGCAGAATCAGATTTCTGTAGATCTAATGATGCTAGGATTTAAGCCTTGATTCACCACTTAGTGTATCATCACTATTTGGTCATTAGAGCATGCCCACAAAATTTGATGCCAAGGGGAGACACTTCACAGTGTAAAGTTGCTCAAATTTGATTCTAGATAGGAATGGTTTTGGGATGGTTTGATGAACCAAACCAACTTGGATTGGGATGAAACCTTGGAAGATCATCACCTATTATGGTGTTGACTTGCTAGAATTTTCCTGGAATTTATTGAGAATATTTCTTATGTAAATATTCCAAAAGTTTGATCTGAATAGAAAGGGTTTTGAGGGCTTTTTGCCATGATTTGATCATGCCCTTATGTTGAAACTCATATATATGGAAAATATATGTCCAATGAGTCTCTCCAAATTTTCTCAAATATTTTAAAAGAATTTAAATAATTTTTCCGTAGGAAAAACCATTTTTGGCCTTAAGAAAAAGCCTTTAAATAAATTATGAAAATAATCTTTAAAAATAATATTTGGTGGTTTTGGGAATTCATATATATAGTAGGTTGGAAATAAAGCATTTGGGAAAGAAGGACCCACCTGATTTGAGGACTTGTAGTGCAAAACCTCATTTCAGGGGGGTTTGGAAACTCAAATTAAATAAATCCTTTTTAGTTAAAACAAAATTTGATGAAAATAGTTTTGGGCATTATTCACATGGCATGATCATTAGGAAGAGGTTTAGGACAAGAAAGATGAGGATGAAGTGGAATAGAACCTAGTAGTGCCATAAAATACAATCAACAAGCAAGCAAACAACATAGCAAGCAAGCACAAGCACATAGAAAAAGCTTTAGTTGGCTCCAAATTTTATAAAATCAAACATAACAATGTGCTACAAACACAGGGTGTGGCATCCTCATCAAGGGTTTGATGGCCATGCCGGCAAGGTCTTGCCGGGGGTCTTGATTGTTTGGATTTCTTCTTGATTCTTGTGTAATTGCTGGTCTTGCGCCATGCAGCCCCCTGGCGGGCCTTGTCGCGGGCATGGTTTCGACAGCCCGTGCACAAGTATGGGGCAGTAGAAAAACCCGAAACTCTAGTGCACCGACAGGAGCCCTCGGGCCTGGGCCACACACGGCGAGAGGCGTTGCTGGGCTAGGCCCAAACAGTGCACGGTCACGCGTGGCCGGAACGTGCAGTTGCAATCATTCCGTTTACTGCGCCTCCCATGACGCCCATTAAGTGAGCGACCTAGGATATGTGTGTGGAGCGGCTGTTTCCGCCATGTGCACCGCATGCATAGCGGGGAATCACCAATGGGCATCCGTGACTTAAAGTCGCAGCCGAGGCAAAAAGTACAGCGCCATGGATTGGGGCAACCGGGCGGTTACCTGTTGGCCCTGTGATCGTGGGCGACGCAATGGGAGGAGGTTGGCGGCGACTCTTGGAGCGAGGGAGAGCCATCGCCCGCACTTCCCCCTATAAATTGAGGGGTAGCGAGGGCGGTGCTCATCCATCCTTTCTACCTCCTCCGAGCGTGAACCTCCATAGCTTGCCCTTCCACGTCTTCCCAATATTCGAGTGGTGCCCGCCCTTAGCCATGAATAGAGAGCGAGGGCGACCACCATCCTCAACTCCAAGGAGGAGTTCTCGTCGGGATCATGCCACCGCTTCAGCCATAGAGGTGGAGGGTGACCCGGGCGTGCGTGGTGGAAGAGGCGCGAGGGATCGTGGTCGTTGTGGAGGCCGAGGTCAGGGAGGTGGAGCACTGGCCCTCCCCTTCTCGTCCGCACAGCGCTGGTCTTCTCCTCCGCGCACCACTGGTCCAAAAGGGACCAAGCTCTCGTCGGAGGATCCTCTCCATCTTTTCCTTCTTGTAATCTGCCCTAGGGGAGAAAGTCAAATAAAGATTTACTTAGGAAGAGGTGACATCTCATGTAAATTTCACCCTATTTGAATGACCGTATATTATCTTCCTTGTTAGACTACTTGTTTGCATGGAACTTTCCCTACGCCTTTCCAGAAGAACTTGCTGGCGTGTGTAGCCCTATCGTGAGCGCTTTGAGGAGTGGATCCTTAGCAACCTGCTGGCGGTGCCACTACCGGCGAGATACCCTGGCATCCTTGGCGTAGCCGCTTAGGCTGTTGATCGTACTCGAAACAGAATAAGGGCGTGATCGCAGCCACTCGAGTCATTGAGCGGACTCGAAACTAAGCGAGGGCGCGGGCGCAACCACTTAAGATGTTGAGCGGACTCGAAACAGAGTAAGGGCGCAGCTGATCATGGCAAGGTTCCTTTGCATGCAGGTTTTCCATACAAAAGTTGCAATCGTCTGAGGAAAATAACTTCACAGCATAATTCACCTAGGGTTTTGCAACTTATCTTTTTGTTGTCGTACTCCTTCAGCAAGATTTTTTTTAACATCGCTCGTCGGTATCCATACCACCATTCCCCCCGCCGGCAAAGCTGCACGCGAGGTAACCTTCTGTCCTTTTAGAAAAAGAAAGAAGAGAAAATAGGGATATGGAACATTGGCGGTCCATTAGCTCTTGCCGGGAGTAAGCGCAATACAATATCTCAGACAAACATGTACATAAGTAAACATGAGAATCAACAAGATTCGTAGAACACTTAGCTTTATTCAACTATTCACGGGGTCTGCGCCTGGCTTTGTACCAAGGATTACATGCTTTTGAGGCAAGACTTGTACAAAAGATGGTTGCCTCGAGACCTGACAACCGCGCCTTATGGGTAGAACTTACAAAGATGCTCGATATTCCAGGAGTTGCTCACTGGGATGACATCCTCAGTCTCCAGGAGGACTGCGCCAGGCCTAGTGACTCGCACTACCCGATAAGGACCTTCCCACTTTGGCGTCAACTTGTTGGAATTCTTGGCAGACTAAATGCGCCAAAGAACAAGGTCGCCTTCCTCAATACTTCGGGCATGAGACTTGCGGCTATGATAGCAGCGCAAAGCTTGCTGGTAGCGTGCAGCTTGCACAGCAGTCTGAAGACGTTCTTCCTCAAGGAGCGTAGTGTCATGTTGCCGCAACTGCTCTTGCTCAAACTCATCATAAGCGAGCACCTGAGGTGACCTGTATATGAGTTCCGTGGGGAGAACTGCTTCTGCCCCATATACTAGCGAGAAGGGTGTCTGGCCGGTAGCTCGATTTGGAGTCCTTCTGATTGACCAAAGAACCCCCGGCAACTCATCAATCTAGCTCCTTCCACACTTGTGCAGCTTGTCGAAAGTTCTTGTCTTGAGGCCTCGGAACACTTCAGCATTAGCCCTTTACGCCTGGCCGTTGCTCCTTGGGTGGGAAACAGACACAAAATAGATCTTGCCACCAAGGTCTTGGACATACTGCATGAAGGTGTGGCTCGTGAAATGGGTGTCGTTGTTGGTGATGATCCTGTTAGGAACACCAAAGCGGCAAACTAGTCCTTTGAAGAACTTGATGGCTGATTGTGATGTCACTTTTCTCACTGCTTCCACTTCCGGCCACTTTGTGAACTTGTCGATTGCGAGGTACAAGTTTTTTTGAATGAAGCTGGCATGCTTCACACTTGGTTACTAGCGCAGTTGCATTCTAGAGGGCAGTGGGCCAAAAGCAACCTTGCCGGAATGCCTTACCAGCAAGTGTTGTTGATCCTATGTGGGAGCCACATATCCCTCCATGTATCTCTGCCAACAGCTTCAGTCCATCTTCCCGAGAAATGCACTTATGTTTCACACCATTCGACCTCTTTCTGTAGAGGACGTTGTCCACGAACTGGTACAGATTAGACTAGCGGGCTACTTTGTCTGCTTCTTCTTGTTCCTTAGGGAGTTCTCCTGTTTGAAGGAAATGGAGGATGTGTTATGCCCATGCTGGAGCCTGGGGCTCGACAACAAGGACTAAAGGCATATCCTCTTTCAGGGAAGCATTTGTCTCAACGGCAAGGGCTCATGGCACTACCGAAGCCCGTTGCCCCCGGCAAGCTTGGCGGGAGCATGTGCTTCCACGACAAGAGTCTGAGGCCCTCCCGGAGCATGATGCTCACCGGTAAGCTTGGCGTCACTCCCCGCAACTTCCTCACCGGCGGCTTGTGGGAGCTCTGGCGGGAAATACTTGCCGGAACTCAACTTTCTTCTTTTCTCTTTGTCTAATTGATGATGTCACGGATGGTTGAGTCAATCGGACCACAAAAGTTCCTGGTTCCACATGCAGCTTAAGGGCAGCACACTTCGACATGCCATCAGCAACACTGTTCTATGCACGAGGGATGTGCTCTGTTTGTAGACCGTCAAAATGTTGTTCCAACTTTCTCACCTCGTCTACATAAGATTCCATCAATGGACTCTCATAGTCCTTATTCACCTGTGTGACGACAAGCTGAGAATCACCCATGACAATAAGTTTCTTAATCCCAAGGTCTGCCGCAATCCTGAGACCGGAAAGCAACCCTTCGTTTTCTATAGTATTGTTCATTGACCTCTCCCGAGGAAATTTCATCTGAATCACATATTTGAGGTGATCTCCGGTGGGTGTGACAAGCAACACTCCAGCACCGGCGCCTTGCAGCGTGAAAGCCCCATCAAAATACACGATCCACTCTTGATTTGTTTACTAGCCGGGGAGAGTTGACTCTAGAACTTCTTCATCTGGCGTTAGGGCCCATTCTGCAATGAACTCCACCAAGGCTCTGCTCTGGATAGTTGAAGTAATTTCAAACTTGAGACCAAAGCTTGATAGTTCCAAAGCCCACTCCACAATCCTACCGGTAGCCTCTGGGTTCCGCAAAATCCACTGCAATGGGAAGCGAGTGATAACGGTGATCTCATGTGCCTAGAAGTAATTGCGCAACTTCCTCTAGGCCATAAGGAGGCCGAAGAGCAACTTTTGCACGCCAGAATATCTTGACCTAGCCTCCTGCAAAAGGGAGCTGACAAAATAGACTGGGCGCTGCACCATCTTCTTATTATGAATTGTCTCATTCGATCGTGCAGATCCTGCTTTGTTGGCACCAGACCCTGCCGGGGAAGATCCTCGCTCGTTGCTTGGCGACCCTGCTGCTGTCGGATCTTCTTCATTAGCGTCTTTTTCAGCCTCTGGCGCAACACTCACCATTTGATTTGTTGCTGCTAGATATAGCAGCAACGACTCTTGTGGTTTTGGCACGACTATGACTGGCAGAGAGGAGAGTTAAGTTTTCAAATCCTGTAGCGCTGCCTCCGCTTCCGGAGTCCATTTCATCGGACTTGCCTTCTTCAAAATTTTGAAAAAGGGTAGGGCGCGCTCAACAAATCTTGAAATGAATCTACTCAGAGCGGCAACACAACCGATAAGATGGCACACATCCTTGACACGTCTTGCTGCTTCAATTTGCTCAATTGCTTTGATCTTTTTGGGATTTAATTCAATTCGTCATTGAGATAGAAAGAACCGGAGAAGCTTGCCGGATGGGACACCAAACGCTCACTTCTCAGGGTTGGGCTTCAAGTTGATCTTGCGCAAATTTACAAATGTTTCTTCTAGGTCTGATATGAGCATAGCCTTGTCCTTGGTTTTGACCACTATGGCATCCATATAAGCCTCCATATTTCTATGTAGCAGGAGCTCAAAACCAATCTGGAACGCTCTTGCAAATGTAGAACCAACACTTTTCAACCCAAAAGGCATACGCAAAAAGCAATACGTACCACATGGGGTGACAAATGTGGTCTTCTCTTCGTCTTCCTTGGCCATGAAAATCTGATGATAACCTGAATAGGCATCAAGAAAAGACAACAAGTCGTAGCCGGCGATGGAGTCCACAATCTGGTCAATGTGCGGCAAGGGAAAATGATCTTTGGGGCAGGCTTTATTGACATCTTTGAAGTTGATACATAGCCTCCATTTCCCATTCGCGCTGCGCACTACGACTGGATTGGACAACTATGTTGGATGAAGTACTCCTCTAATCAAACCAGCCGCTTCTAATTTCTTGATTTCTTCGGCAATAAACTGTTGCCACTCCAAAGACTGCTTCCTGACCTTTTGCTTGACGAGCCACCCGTGCAGACAGACGACAGGGTGGTGCTCTATCACCTTCATGGGAACACCGGGGATATCATATGGTGGCCATGCAAACACATTGACATTCGCTGGCAGGAAGGAGATGAGCGTGCTTTCCTATTTGTCGTCAAGGGTTGAACTTATGGTGAAAGTCCCTCCCGTACCATCCACCTTGGCGGGCACCTTCTTAGTCTCTGGTGGAGCTTCCTTGGACTTCTTGCTCTTGCCGGTGGAACTCTCTGGCACGTTCTCAACAGGAGCGTAGCACTACGAGGAGGTGCGCTTGCCGGAGTCTGTGCAAGAGGTCTTGTCGGGCTTATTCCTCCCGGGAGTTTCAATGGTAGGAGCAAGTGCCTTGGTGGCGGATGATGGAACTGCCTCCTGGTAAAGTTGATCGGCGCAAACAAACGCGTCCTTCTTGTCGAACTTGGCAGTGATGACACCCATCGTCCTGCGCACCTTCAATACATTGCAGGCGTAGTGTGACGCCGCCATGAACTTGGCTAACACTGGACAGCCAAGGATCCCATTGTACGGCAACGGAATCTTGGCGACATCGAGAACAACCTTCTCCATTCTGAATTTTAGATCGCTACCAAACGTTACCGGAAGCGTGATCTTTCCCTTGGGCTGTCTCCTTCCTGGATTGACCCCCTAAAACAAGCCCGTTTCCTTGAGATCTCCATCAGGAATTTGCAATCTCTTGATCACCTCGGGCGAGATCAAGTTGAAGCTGGCCCCACCGTCAACCAATATTTTTGTCACTTTGAGGTTGCGAATCGTTAGTGAGACCAACAACGGCAAACACCCAACCGCAGTTATGCGATCAGGGTGATCCTCAACGTCAAAAATGATAGTAGTGTTGGACCATCTCAAAGGCTTCCAGGCGCCGGCAGATGGCTCAGTCGCATTAACCTCATGCTCCCATTGTTTAATTTGGAGGTTGGAAGAATGCAACGAGGCTCCTTCGTCGACGCACATGGCATCTGTAGCTCTCTGGAATTCTTGCTCACTGGACTCGTCATCCTCTTCAACGTCATCATCATCCCCATCTTGCTTGTCGCGGCCACGAGCGGGCCGGTCTTTTTGTTGATGGGGCTTGTCGCGGCGACCTCCTCGGCCACTGTGCTTCTTGTCGGATCCCTCCACAACATCCTGGCCCTTCTCCTTGTCTCGCCACTTGTACTCGGCTTTTTGCTTCTCGGCAATCTACTCAACTTGCCGGCAATCCTAGAGATCGTGGCTTTTGGTGCGATGGATCTTGCAATACTGCTTGACAGAGCCTTCCGGCTTGTCGGCAGCCGCTAAAGCCTGACAGGAGGCGCACCCGGCAACATCCTTGCCGAGGTGATCATCCTTGGCTTTCTTGGCGGTGCCGGGGTTGCTGGATACCTTGACGGAAAGCACGGTCTTGCCCTTGCACTTCTTGTTACGTCGCCGGCCCTTCTTTGCCGGGGCGGCACTGTCCTCATCCTTAGAGTCGATCCCTATGCCAGTGTCCTCACCGGGGAGCCTCCTCCCTTCTTTAGCCCGAGCACATTTATCTACTAGAGCATAGAGCTCGACAACATCCCTGACCTTGCTCAGCACCAGCTCTCCCCGCATCCCGTGGTTGCGCATGTTCTGATGGAATGCCCTGGTAATAGCGACAGGATGAACATCTGGTATGTTGTGGTGTATGCGGCTGAACCTTTCGATGTACTTGCGCAAAGTCTCGCCCTCGCTCTAGGGAATGATGTCAAATCAGTTTCTTGACTAGGAGCTTGGTGGCCTCCGGTAAAGGCACCAACAAACTCATGGCACAAGTCTTCCCAAGAGGTGATGGAATTCTTCGGCAGGTGCGTCAACCACGACCTGACGTTGGGCTCGAGTACCAATGAGAAGTAGTTGGCGAGTATCTTGTCGTCGCGAGCCCCGGCAGCTTGCACCCAATGGTGTATATGCTCAGGAACTCCGACGGGCGAGTCTTGCCATCATATTTCTCCGGGACCTCTTGCTTGAACGTTCGGGAGCTGGGCCACTGGACTTGCCGCACCTCACGGGTAAACGCTAGACAACCCACCTCGGAAGGTAGGCTGATAGGATACCCCAGCATAGATTTGTCTACAGTGGGTCCCACGTGCTTATCAGATTAATAGCACGCTTCCCGCTACCGTTCGATGGTAGTCCGAGCGTCCTCTTTGCTTTGTTCCCGAAGAACTTGATGCTGATCGCGGCGAGTCCGTGGATCAGACAACGCCATCGAGTAACCATCGCTAGCGTCGCCCTTTCGAGTCGGTGACCAGCATTGTTGCTGTGGAGGAGAGTGCACCGTGCTCGAACCGCCTCCGGACTTCTCACCACTTGCGTGAGCCGGCTCGATGGATCGAAACTTGTCGGCGAGGCTGAGGAGGCTCTACATGTTGGCTCTCCACTCGTCGAGCTTCTCCGCGATAGGAGGGAAGTTCAGGAGTAGTTGTGCCCGCGCCATTGCTTCTTCCGACGTTGTCGGTAGTGAACGGCATGAATAACGCGAGGTGCTCTGACTCCTAACCGTGTTAGAAGGATCTCCGTCACGGTCCCGCGAATGCATGCCACTCCCACTAGCATGTTGGCGTGCATGCTGGCCCTGTGCATCTTGGGAGTGATGCGCAGGAGCTTTTCCGTGGGGACGTTGGGAACCATTGACTCCACGACGCTTCTCTTCGCGTGCGTCCTGGGAAGGTCGCGGCATACGTGCCAGTGTGGGTGTCTTGGACGGTGCCCTTCCGTCCCCGGAGTTCACCTTACCACTCGCAGGCAGTACAGCCCCATCCCGAGACCCAACGACACTAGGGTGTCAGCCGCCATCGTGAGCATCTCTGCCGCGGGCATCGCCGCTTGCTTATTCTTGATTGTTGAAATGTTGCGAAAGCTCTAAACCTCCTACTCCTCCACCACCGTCTACATCGTCGCCTGTCTGTGTAGCTATAGGGACAGCAAACTCTGATGGGCCAACCGCCATCAAACCCTTCTTCTTGGGGTCCGTGGTGATGATGATTATGAAACAACTGGCACGCTATCACTAGATTAGGTCTACACAACCAATCTCCCCTACTTGGTGCGCCAAAGACGTTGGGGAAATGACACCTACTGGATCAAGAGGATCCCTTTACGATTCGGCGGGGAAGAAGGCTCGCGCAGAGAGCAGATCTGATGGCTAGCACGCGAGAATTTACCCAGGTTCGGGCTGCAAAGATGCATAAAACCTTACTGGTGCTTGGTTGTATTGGATCAGTTCTAGCTCAGGTTCTGGGAGCGCTATAGTACACAGCTGCTTCTCATGCAGAATGGGCCAGAGAAGATCTCAAAGTCAAAAGATCCAAAAGTCCAAAAAAGTATCCCCCACTGTAACACCATGGGCCTCCTTTGATATGACCAAGGGATCCCAAAAATGCCGTACAGTGCATACACGGGATGTATAGGGCTACAGTGCTATCATACGTAACACTGACGGCGTAGGACAGACACATTTAATGCACTGTCAGGCATCGTTGACTGTTTACGTGATGGGGCAGGAGCCCATCCCATCGGCACCGCTTAGCCCCTCCATCGCCGGCGTCTCAACACGTGCCTAGGTGAGGTGACACCAGGCCTGTGCGCTAGCGGGGTTTTGATGGGGCTTCGCCTCGCCGAGGTTTGATGGCCATCCCAGGAAGGTCTGGCCGGGGGTCTTGATTGTTTGGATGTGTTCTTGATTCTCCTGTATTTGTTGGTCTTGCGCCCCACAGTCCCCTGGCGGGCCTTACCGCGGATATGGCTTCGACTGCCTGTGCACAAGTAAGGGGCACTAGAAAACCCCGAAACTCTAGTGCACTGACAGTTCTCCACTAGATAAGAACTTTGGAGTGATTCTTCGTTGCACGTTGAGGATGGTTATGTGATCCAAATATATTAGCATTGTTGAGAGATTGCACTACCGAAAGTACGGACTCTAAGCCTTGTTTCAACCATTCCAATACCGTTTGTGCTCACTGTTGTTACTTGCTACCTTTCTGTTTTTATATTTTCAGATTACAAAAATCAATATCTACTATCATTACTACACTTTTATCACCATCTCTTCGCTGATCTAGTGCACCTATACAATTTTCCATTGTATTGGGTGTGTTGGGGACACAAGAGATTTCTTGTATTTGATTGCAGGGTTGTTTGAGAGAGACCATCTTCACTCTACACCTCCCATGGACTGATAAACCTTAGGTCATCCACTTGAGGGGGAATTGCTGCTGTACTACAAAACTCTGCGCTTGGAGGCCCAACACAAGTCTATCAAGAATAAAGTTGCATAGTAGACATCTAGCTCTTTTCTAGTGCCGTTGCCGGGGAGGTGAGTGATTGAAGGTATATATTTAGATATTGCAATCAAATATTTTAGTTTCCTGTTTTTCACTAGTTTGGTTGTATAAAAGAAAACTACAAAAAATGGAGTTTATGTTGCATCAATTGTTTCATTTCTTTAATATCTTTCGTGAAAATGATGGTTCGGAAAATTGTGCTCAATTTGTAGAACAAGAATTTGTGAAAATACTTATGAGAGTCCATTAAATGATGAGAATGATAGAAATATTGCTAGTATTAGTTCTCTGAATATCTATGATGCTAATGATATGCAAAGCCACAAGCTTGGGGATGCTATGTTTGATGAAGATTATATTTTTAGTGCCCCAAGTTTTGATGAACAAAACTATTATGATGGTAGCATGCCTCCTATATATGATGATTATTGTGATGACATGTATGCTATAAAGAGTAATGACAACCATGAAACTTTTCATCATGATTTTAATATTCAAAGTGGTTATGTCAACCAAGTAACCCATGATAGTTATTGCGTTGAGTTTGCTCCCACTATTATGAATGAGAAGTTTGCTTATGTGGAGAGATAAATTTTATATGCTTGTACATCATGAAAATAATTTTTTATGTGATACTTATATTGTTGAATACCTTCATGATGCTACTGACAATTATTATGAGGGAGGAACATATGTATGTAGGAATTGCAACAATATCAAGATTCCTCCCTATATGTTGAAAATCTGGAAGTCATGCTTGTTTTGCCTTCCTACGCAAATTAATTCTTGCTCCGATGAATTGTTTGCTGACAAAAACCATATGAACATGAAGTGGGTTAGAATTAAATGTGCTTGTCGTGTGATTCGTGATGCTCTCTTTCATGTTTCATTTATTGTTCCTATTCGAGTATCATTGAAATCAGCATGCCTAGCTAAAAGGCATTAATGAAAAGCGCTTGTTGGGAGAAAACCAACACTTTTACCTTCTGTTTTTATGTGTTCACATGATTAATCTACTGTAGTAATCAATTTTTGTGTCTTTTATTTCGATAAAGTGCCAATTAAAGCCTTTGGGATAGTGTGGATACTTGCTTGTTTCATTCTATACAAAAACAGAAAGTATTGCATCCATTATATGAATTATCAGATTTTACTGCAGCGTCAAAAAATTCTGAATTTCTTACAAAAAAATTCTATTCAAATTATATGATTTTTCCTATGTTTTCAGAAATTTTAGAGTCATGGAAGTATGGTGATCATTCAGATCATCACAGACTATTCTGTTTTTGATAGATTCTATTTTGCATGCATAGTTTGCTGGTTTTAGTGTTTCTATAGCCTATATTTGGTGATATAAATTGTGGGAATGATGTAATACAGTATGCATTATGTGAGAAAAATTATGAATCTTGTCTTGAAAGCACCTAAGTAAGTGGTCTATCTTTACTACACTAACCCATCTCACGAAGTAACGTTAAGTTTTGTGTCATTGAAAATTTTCAACTTTTGGGTGAGATACCTATATGAGGTGAATAAGGAAAAGAAAGGACCTAAGATTTGGGATTCCCAAGGCATCCCAATTTAATATCCAAGTAATACTCAAGCATCCAAGCTTGGGGATGCAATGGAAGGCATCCCCTCTTTCGTCTCTAACATTATCAGTATATTTTACTTGGAGCTATATTTTTATTTGTCACATGATATGTTTTTTGCTTGGAACATCATTGTAATTTGTTTTTCTATGTTAGATCATATTTATAATATTTTTTTCAATAAAAATTTCCAAGAATTGCCTTAGGATGTTTGCTTTCCATGCTTTGATATGTGTTGTGTCAAAACAGAAACTTTTGCCGTAGTGTTTGAATTTTCATATTTTACTGCAACATGGAAAGTTTCTGAAAAAATACACAATATTTTTATATAAATTCATTATCATGTATGAAATTTTGAGAATTTTGTGAGTTATAGAAGTAGACTATTGTAATATATTGCAACAGACTTTTCTGTTTGGACAGATTGCTGTCATAGTTTTGTTATCTACTTTTCCTATAGTTTCCATAGCCTATATTGGCAGATATAAATTGTGGAAATTATAGTAAACAGTAGATGATGTTTTAAATTATTATGCAACTTGTCTTGGCAGTACATAAAGAGTTGATTTATTATTATGTGCACCAAGCTATGTCACAAGTTCTTTTCAAGGTTTGTGTGGATGAAGTTTTTGAGAATAGGTGAAACCGGCATATGAGAGGATTGAACAAGATAAAAAATCTCAAGCTTGGGGATGCCCAAGGCACCCCAAGTAAATATTTCAAGATTTCTCAAGCATCTAAGATTGGGGATGCTATGCATCGCACCTCTATTCATCAATAACTATCGGTTATCCTATTTGAGCCTAAACTTCTATTTGCCCACATGATGTGTGCTATTCTTGGAATGTCATTTTTTCTTGCTGTTTTTATAAAATATTCAGATCTTAAAATATTTATTTAGAGAGAGTCCTCACATAGCTACTTAATTGTTTGACTGCTCATTAATCTTCACTTATATCTTTTGAGAGTAGTTTCATGTTTACTCTTGTGTTTCACTTATATCGTAAGAGTGAATTGTAAATGAATTGAATATCATAAATATTAAATTATCATTGTGCTTTATTCTTAGTAGTAGCTTCACATATGGTTTAGAAAGTATAATCTATTGAAGTTTGACAATCACAATATTGGTCATAGAAGCAATTTGTGAATGATTAGTATAAGGAAGAGAACTTTCACATACAAATATATTATCTTGGACATCTTCTATGATTCTGAATACCCATTAATTATTTTCAAACTTGAGCAAATTGGTTAAAGTTGGACAAGGAAGGCAACATAATGAGTTATGGTTGTGTATATTTGCATAGAAGTTACTCCCTTCGTCAGGAAATACTTCTCCTAGAAATAAATAAAATGGATGCATCTATATCTAAAATAAGTCTAGATAGATCCACTTTTAGGACAAGTATTTCCAGACAGAGGGAGTATATTGTTATGGATCCTCCAACATGTGGTGTTTGTTGAGGATCTTTTGCTAGCCAGAAATTCATACTAAGTAGAGATACTACATGTGCATCCAAAAACCCTTACACCCAGTTTCTTCCCATGAAAGTCCACTATATCTACCTATATGCAGTATTACCCTGCCATTCCATGTAAATTTGCTTGTGTCACCTCTTAAATTTCAAATAAGCGTCTATTTTGTGTGCGTGGACCGCTCATGGAGCAACAGGGGCGGTCAGTATCTTCCATGTTAATAGAGTTATTCTCATGATGAGTGTTTATTCACTCGTCCTTGCATGAGAGGGGTGGTAATAGGGATTCCCAGTCCCGAAATAAAAAATTCAAATAAATTAACAAAACTCCTCAAGGAAAGTTTTTGGTATGGACGGTACCCGTTGATTCGGCTAGCCCTTGAGTGTGTTTGTTAGTGGAGCAGGAGTAAACCTTTACTTTTACCGCTTGGGAACCGCTCATGCGTTTAACATGGAAGATATTGATAAATCTTGGTCATAATGTTGATAGGAAGGTTGCACCTCCCAAAATTATATTTATCTCTGTTTTAAACAATGAGCTCTAGCACATATGCAAATCCCTGCTTCCCTCTACGAAGGGACGATCTATTTGCTTCCATGTTATTTACTTTTCATGTTGAGTCAACTTCTTAATCCAACCAACTTCTATTAGTTGGCAAGCATCATGTGGTGGGGAAAGTTGTAGGCACATATGGCCTGTCACATATATTTGATCATGACTTATTATTGTTGAAAATTATCTCTATGACAAATGAGTTGGGAGGCGAAACATTAAGACCCTATCTTTCAATGTGTTCGATGGATGCCATTTGTTCTAAAAATATGCTTTGACTACTAGCAATCGTAGAAGACTATATGATGATTGAGTATTTGGAGCTCTTAGACTTTGTTGAGAATAAGTTGAATTGCAATTGATTGGTGACTAACAACATAGGTTGTTAAGTTTCAAGAGAATTCATTGTTTGAAGCATAACATGTGAATTGGTCGCTACTTTATCATGATAAGTTTTATGAGAAAGAGTTGTTATGATGCTAGGAAAAGTGGTTTAAATTATAACTGATCAAACTTATGCACTATGCTTGCATTCATACTTCATAAATTATTTCTGTTAGCATTTACCTACTCGAGGACGAGTAGGTATTAAGCTTGGGGATGCTGATATGTCTCCAACGTATCTATAATTTATGAAGTATTCATGCCATAGTCACCTTTGTTTACAATACTTTTACATGGTTTTGATGCACTTTATATGATTTATTGAGGAGTAACCCAGACTGACGTTTTTTTAGCAGAACTACTGTGGTGTTGTTTTTGTGGAGAAAATGAAAGTTCTCGGAATCTCTTGAAACTTTTTGATCAGTTTTTTGGAACATAAGAGGCACTAGATGCTTCATGGGAGGGCCAGAAGAGCCACGAGGTGGGCCCCACCCACCAGGGCACACCAGGCCTTCCCGGCGCGCCCTGGTGTATGTTCCTCACCTCGTGGCCAACCTTCACGTGAAACCAATGCCAAAAATTCCAATAATATCGAAACCATCAGAAATAAGCCTAGACTCCTCGTTTCACCACCGCAACTCTCTGTATCGACGACATAACCAATCTGGAGGCGTTCCAGTACCTTTCCCGAGAGGGTAGATCATCTCCGGTGGACATCTTCATCATCCTGGCAGAGTTCATGATGAGGAGGGAGTAGTCCACCCTCAGAGCTAACGGTTTTAACTAGTATATATGTGTTTAATATATCTCTCTCTCGTGTTCTTGAGATGGCACGATCTTGATGTATCACGGGCTTTGTTAATATAGTTGTATCACATGGTGTTTTCCCCTCTCTATCTTGTTTTGATGAATCGAGTTTTCCCTTCGAGATTTTTTATTATCGGATTGAATACTTTTATGGATTTGATAGCACTAGATATTTGTCTTGCATGCGGATACGCGTAGTGACATTGGGGTATTCAAGTGATTCACTTGATATATGCTATGGCTGTCGGATCTCGGGCTCTGCAAAACCCTATGAAGTTCAACCACTGGGGCGTGTACGAAGATCCCTAGCAGCCTCACCCCACCTAGCTCACTCCTCGATGATTTCGATGACGAACTTGCACGATGACGAGGAAGAAGATGCACACGGTGATTTACCCAGGTTCGGGCCGTTGCGAAGCATAAAACCCGACTCCTGCTTTGGTGGATTGCCTCATGGGGAGGTGGTGGATGAACTAGTACAATGGTGGTTTGCCTCGTGAGGTTGTTCTGGTGGTCTTTCCTCTCTTCTATTGTCTCTCTATTTTGTCCCCTCTCTACGGTGCTGCCTAGCCTCTATTTATAGTGGTTCGGGTCCTCTTCCCTTATCGACATGGTGAGAAGGGATCCACAACAGACAAATTCGAAGGGGGACAAGAGTATATCTTTATCCTGATGAAAGGTGGTCTGCGCCTGCAAAGTAACTATTGATGATGCAGAGGTGGGCTCGGCAATGACCTGGCTGATGGTCGTGTTCTTGTTGAACTAGAATGGAAACCTTTCGGTGGTGCTTTGGGAACCCGCGTACGTCCTAGCTACCTTTGCACCAATGGGAAAAACTGTACCGCTTGGTGCGCTGGTGCCAGCCTATCATTCCGTATGTCACCCTTGGCCTCCTGAGGCTGTGCGCTGCATAGAGATCTCCGCCATTTCGGAGGGGGCTTGAGGAGGTCCAACCTTTGCGAGTCTTGTTGCTGCTTCCCTCGCGAGCCCAGGGCTCTCCCGAAAGCCTTATCTTGAGTGGGGTTGCACGAGTCGTGCTTGGCTGACGAGGTGGGTCATGCCCTGGGCCGTAGGCAGGCAGGTCTGGGTATCCCTGTTCTGAGAACGCCGATAGTAGCCCCCGAGCCCAAGGCATACCTAAGCTGGCCTTAGGGCAAAGCCATTGAGGATGGCCCAAAGTGTCACGAGCCCAACACACTTGCGGGCTAGGCTTGTCACGCGCCGCCTGACAGTGGGCCGGCACCCTCACTCCCTGAGGACATCAGGAACCGCCCTAAGTCAAACCGATGCAACGTCCGTTCCTCGTGCTGGCCATCATTACCTTTCCTTGAATGCTGCTGCTCCCTTGGGTCTTCACTTCTCGGGCCACATGGATGTGACCAGATGATGGTAGGCGAGGGGACGTGGGGCAGGATTGCGTGTCGATCGAATCGGCCCTGCGGCTCCCGTGGGGCGCATGTCGCCTATTCTCCCACGACGCCTCGTGGTCAAGATTACGCCTATAAATCTGCCCCGCCCCTGGGGGTCTTGCAGTCTTCCAGCGCCTTCTTGTCCCCATCATCTTAGAGAAAACCCTTTCTTCTTCTCATCTTCTCTTCCCCTCATGGAGTCTGGAGGAAGCATTGCTAGCATGGGGAAGCATGCGGGACCGTCGGCTTCTTCGCCCCCTTCCGGAGGCAGCAGCAAAAGACCCTTGGGGCTGGCCCAGGCTCCCTGGTGCTAGGCCATGGTTGACGAGTGAGTGCTCCTCCATCTTAATCCTTCCTTGCTAGATTGTCTAGTGCGCCAGGCCTGACCATCTCCTCCTTCCAAGACGCCCGCGGCCAAAAAGCGCAAGCTCGACAAACTCTAGGAGGAGGTAGATGCGCTGTGGGCCCAGGTGACGAGCGCCAAGGATGCCCTCCAGACCTCCCTCAAGGGCGAGAGGGAGGCCAAGGCAAAGATGGCATCCCTCTAGGACCAAGTCAAGGAGGCTGATGACGTCGTGCAGGCCACCCAGGATGAGGTGGCGTACGCCAGGATTTTGGCATTGCGCGCCACGTAGCTAGTGCGGCGAGCCGGTTCGTCGGGGAAGCCCTCGTGCTCCCAAGTGCGCACGACGACGGGGGCTACCTCGACTTCTTCCGCACGGTGGTGGAGGCGCTGAAGGCCGGTGCCTCCCGCGTGAATGTGACAATGAGGCCGACACGCGCAACCTCTTGGACCTTGCCTTGACATGCCTCTTCTCCAACCTACGCCGTCATGCCCCGGAGCTCGACCTCCGTCATGTCAGGGAATAGGTGCCTGACGAGCTCCAGAGACCCCTCCGGGATGAAGTGTGCCCGCATTTGGAGTCCCTGGTGGAGCAGTTCATCCAGGTGCCCTCCTCCAGCGGAGTGGACGACTCCGAGCTGAGGCAACCGGCAGTTCAGGTGACAAGAGTGACCCTTTGGCCTAGGCATCCCCTGTTTCCTTCTCCTGGTCCCTGTAATATGTAAGAAGAACCCGGCCCCTAAGGGCGTCACTCTTTTGCTCATTAACTTCATCCTCTTTCTTTCTTCTCTTAATCGTCGGATGCCCGCTTGTCGTGACGTGACTTAGTTCCCCGCTTGGCTACGCGCCGTTGTTGATGCGGTCCGGTGATGGTGGTTGGCAAGGCCTTCATGAGACGTTCCCTCTGGAGGGAAAGCTTTCGGTCATCGAACCCTGTGTCCATGGCATTGTTCTCTGTCGAGGCCGGATTCCTCCTCTTGCGTCATTCGACCTGGTACTTGGGTCCACGAAAGCGTTGGTCGTAGTGCGCGGTGCTCAATTTATATCTTGAATTCAGGCTGCCATTTGATCAAAGTTTTTTTTTGCTCAGTTTAGTGATGTACTTAGCTTATGAGACGGTGGCGAGCTCGTGCGTCGCGACGCGCGGCTGAACCGTCCTGATGGCTTCGAAGGTTCCACCTGGGGAGCTTCTTCGTTGTTTAAGGAATGGCTCGGGGGCCCTTTCGTTACAATGCATTTGCGGGACTCAATCACGAGCAGACCTTGACCTCCACTGGCGCGTCTAGATCACCAGGACGTGACCAAGGGAAGCGAGGCCTCGGCCGTGATGACCCACAAGTATATGGGATCTATCGTAGTCCTTTCGATAAGTCGGAGCGTCGAACCCAACGAGGAGCAGAAGGAAATGACAAGCGGTTCTCTGTAAGGTATTCTCTGCAAGCACTGAAATTATCGGTAACAGATAGTTTTCTGATAGGATAATTCGTAACGGGTAGCAAGTAACAATTGTAACAAACGTGCATCAAGGTGGCCCAATCCTTTTTATAGCAAAGGACAAGCCGGGACAAACTCTTATATAATGCAAGGTGCTCCCGAGGACACATGGGAATATATGTCAAGCTAGTTTTCATCATGCTCATTGTATTCGCGTTCGCTACTTTGATCATTTGATATGTGGGTGGACCGGTGCTTGTGTGTTTTCCTTACATGGAAAAGCCTCCCACTTATGATTAACCCCTCCCACAAGCATCCGCAACTACGAAAGAATAATTAAGATAAATCTAACCATAGCATGAAACATGTGGATCCAAATCAGCCCCTTACGAAGCAATTCATAAACTAGGGTTTAAGATTCTGTCACTCTAGCAATCCATCATCTACTTATTAATTCCCAGTGCCTTCCTCTAGGCCCAAACGATGGTGAAGTGTTATGTAGTCGACGTTCACATAACACCACTAGAGGAGAGACAACATACATCTCATCAAAATATCGAACGAATACCAAATTCACATGATTATTTATAACAAGACTTATCCCATGTCCTTAGGAACAAACGTAACTACTCACAAAACATATTCATGTTCAAAATCAAAGGAGTATAAGAGATGATCAAGGATCTGAACATATAGTCTTCCACCAAGTACACCAACTAGCATCAACTACAAGGAGTAATCAACACTACTAGCAACCCACAGGTACCAATCTAAGGTTTTGAGACAAAGATCGGATACAAGAGATGAACTAGAGTTTGGAGAGGAGATGGTGCTGATGAAGATGTTGCTGGAGATTGACCCCCTCTCGATGTGAGAATCTTTGGTGATGATGATGGCTTCGATTTCGCCCTCCCGGAGGGAAGTTTCACCGGCAGGATCGCCCTGCCGGAGCTCTACATTGGTTCTGCCCAAGTTCCGCCTCGCTATGGCGGTGCTTCATCCCGAACTCTCTGATATGATTTTTTCCAGGACAAAACCCTCAATATAGAAGAAGATGGGCATTGGAAGGCTGCTAGGTGGGCCACAAGCCCCAGGGGCTCGGCCAGGGAGGTGGCCGCGCCCAGTAGGCGAGGGCCTTGTCTTGAGTGGGGCCGTGCCAGCCGTGCTTGGCTAACAAGGTTGGCCATGCCCTGGGCCGCAGGCAGGTATGGGTACCCCCATTCACAGAACGCTAACAATGGCGTCAACTTGCGGATTCCGGTGACCTTGGCTATGAAAAGGGGTTGATTGCACATTCATACCTTGTTCTCTGATAGAAATCTTGGGGCACTCTTTGAGGTTCTTTGTGTTGGATTGAGTATTATGAATCAGAAATTGTTTGATGTGTATCGTATAATTAACTCATGGATACTTGTGGTGACATTGGAGTATATAGCTGACATTAGAGTTGGTTGATATGTATCATATGGTGTTATTTTAATACAAACTCTTGGATAGATCGATCGGAAAGGATAATCTTCTTATTTTAGTATCAACTCTTGGATAGATCGATCACAAAGTATAACTTTAAGGTAGTTTCGTACCCTACAAACAATTTCGTCTTATTTTCTCCGCTGGATAAGAACTTTGGAGTGATTCTTCGTTGCACGTTGAGGGATGGTTATGTGATCCAATTATATTAGCATTGTTGAGAGATTGCATTAGCGAAAGTACGGATCCTAGGCCTTGTTTTCAAGCATTGCAATGCCGTTTGTGCTCACTTTTGTTGCTTTCTACCTTGCTGTTTTTATATTTCAGATTACAAGAATCAATATCTACTACCATTACTACACTTGTATCACCATGCCTTCGCCGAACTAGTGCACCTATACAATTTTCCATTTTATTGGGTCTGTTGGGGACACAAGAGATTTCTTGTATTTGATTGCAGAGTTGTTTGAGAGAGACCATCTTCACCCTACACCTCCCATGGATTTATAAAAGTTAGGTCATCCACTTGAGGGAAAATTGCTATTGTACTACAAAACTTTGCGCTTGGAGGCCCAACACGAGTCTACAAGAATAAAGTTTCATAGTAGACATTAGTGCTTTATAAGAGAAGATGGAGACTCAAGTAAAAAATAAAAATTGCATAAAGTAAGTCGATAGGCCCTTCATAGAGGGAAGTAGTGATTTCTAGAGGTGCTCGAGCTCAAGGTTTAAATTGATAGAGAAAAATATTTTGGGTGGCATGCCTTTCCTATCAACGAAAACGACCGAGAGCTTTCAATTCCTTTCCATCCTATATATATCATAAGAGTTTCCCTAACACAAAATATAGGTTATTCCCTTCTACACCATTCATCCACTTTCCATGGCTAGCCGAATCCACGGTTACCTTCCATACCAACATTTTCAAAGGAATTTATTATTTGACAACATAAAGTAAAAAAAATCATTTCTGGACTGGCCATCCCTATTACTGCCATACTCTCGTGAAATGACAAGTGAATAAACACTCATCTTAAGAATAACACATCTTGAACTGAGAAATATTGGTCACCCCCTTCCGCTTCATGAGCGGTATGAGCAGAGAAAAAGGAAAATTCATTTTGAAAAATAGAGATGGCACATACAAATTTGCTTGGAACGGCATGGAAATGCCGCATATAGGTAGGTATAGTGGACCCCATGGGAAAACTAGGTTTAAGGATTTTGGATGCACGAATAGTATTTCTACTTAGTACAAGTGAAGGCTAGTAAAATATATTGAGAAGAAACCAACCAAGAAAAGAAAATTCACATAAGCGAGCATTAAGTATAACTAATACCGAATAATGCACCATAAGTAGGATGTAATTTAATTGCACAACTATTGACTTTCGTGCTTGCATACGGAATCACAATCCTTAACATCAGTATTCCTACTAAGCATAATTACTCACTAACATAACTCACATATTACTATCATCATGTCTCAAAACTATTACAGAGAATCAAGTTTAATTTGTCCAGTGATCTTCATGAAAGTGTTTATTATATTCTTCTTGAATATCTATCACTTTGGGACTAGTTTCATATATTGCCGTTTATTTTGATAAGCTCACATAGATTTATGTGAAGAACATGAGCATAAAGGTTTCATATCTCAAAATAATATAAGTGAAGCATATACAACAATTCTAACAAATCGTAGCATAATTTTCTCTCTCTCAAATAGGTGTGTCCAGCAAGGATAAATATCAACTCAAGTAAAGACTCATACAAGACGGTCCAAGCAAAAGTTTCTCAAGGCCATCATGTCATTGAACAAGGCCATGTCCTCTGTGATTCATCAAAGACTGGACATTCATTCCTTGTCCTCAAGTGATGTGTTGGATGTATTTATTGCTATGAACATCTTGAAAAGGACCACCGACAACTCTCTAGCTCATGTTCAATAGTCAAATAAGTCTTCACCAAACCTTGCATTAAAGGCCAAGGCTATTCCGGAAGAAGAAAAAGATGAAGATGAAGAATAGGAGGGTTGCCCCGAAGACACCAAATATGCATACCACGAGCATATGGCTCTTGCGTCAAGGAAATTTCGGGGCAACAATAGAAACTCAAGGCCAAACTTATACAAGAACAACACAAGTGCCTTCCCCAATAAGAACAACTTCACCAATAAGGTGCCTCACAAGGTGTTGGTGGCTCAAGAATAGAATGTCTCTGATGATGATGATGATGATGACCATGATGATGATTATCATACAAGTGGTGAGGGAATGGCAATGGCCAAAGTGGCCATTGCTACTTCTTCCCCAAGCAATGTGTCTCTCTTTGACTCCCCCAACGAGAACCACATTGCTAATTGTCTCATGGCCAAAGGTACAAACAAGGTAACCTCCGACATCAAAACGACTATTACTACTACTCATTCCTTGCTAAATTGTGTGGATTAACATGAGGAGGAGAAGGTTGATGAGAATGAGTTTGACAAGTTCATGAGTAAACTCAGGGGTGAGACTGATACTCGTGATCTATGTTGGGTTTTCATGAATCACAGCACAAAGTGTGTATGTATTTCCCTCAGTTATGAAACCAAGGTTTATCAAACCAATAGGAATACCAATCCTCAGGCGTCTTCAGAGGCTTCACACAAAAGAACAAACAACTTGCACCCAACTCCGGCAACAAGGTTGTCAATCCCTTTGATCTATTTAATTGCAAGCAGGTGAGTTGTGTAGATAATAATAAAATACAAAATAAAATAAAAGGTAATAAATAACAGCAAGGTAATGATATCGTTTGTGAATATATGAGTGAGTAGACCCAGAGGCCATAGAGTTATCTAGTTGCATTTCTCATAAGCAAAGCATACGGTGGATAAACGAATTACCATTGGGCAATTCATAGAAAAGCGAATAGTTATGCGATTTTCACGGCAATGATCATGTGTATATAGGCATCTCGTCCATAAGAAAATAGGCCGACTCCTGCCTACACCTATTACTATTACTCCACTTCAAGAGCGCTTTTGTGCTTGCCCTTCTACGTATTACGTTCATGACATATAGAGTAATGCCTGGAGAATTATGACATGATGTAGACAATGTAAACTCAATCAATTTGAATAAACCCATAGTTTTATCCTTAGTGCAGCAACACAAAGATGCAGCTTGTCCCCTTCTGTCACTAGGTAATAGAAACTCGTCAGGTTGAACCTACTACAATGCACCATTCCCACTAAAGAAATATCAATCTAGTTGGAAAAACTATCTCAATAGATCGGAGAGCACTACAAAGCTATGATGATCATGCAAATAAGAATCATAGTAATCAAATTCGACTCAAATACTTTTCATGAATAATATGAACATAAACTCACAATTCATCGGTTCCTAACAAAAACACAATACAAAGGGATTAAATCGGATAAATCAAGGCAAGAATGCGATGAACATTGTATTGAAGATCGAGAGAGCGAGAGAGATTGCAATCTAGGTACTACCTACAAACCCGTAGTTTTGTGGGGAACTACTCACACATCATGGTGAGGGTAGCAAGGTTGATGAAGAGGCCCTCCGTGATCGATCTCCCCTCTGGTAGGGTGCCGGAATGGAGGTGTAGGTGGCCTCCCGTCAGAATAGACACTTGTGGCAGCAGAAAAGGTGTTTCAGTAGCGCTTCTGGTGTTTTTAGAGTAGATGTGAATTTATAAGCCAGATAATGACGTTGGGAGACGTTCCAAGGGGGGCAACACATATCTGGCCGCGCCCCCTAGTGGCGCGATAGGATATGTGGTGGGGCTCTGGAGCATCGTCCGACCTTCCTCCAAAGCTTCTAGGTCTTTTATTGATCCAGAAAAAACTGTCGAAAGGTTTTGTGGCAATTGGACTCCATTTGGTGTTATAACTCTGAAAATGCAAAAACACACAAAAAACAAGAACTAGCACTGGGCACTAAGTCAATAGTTCAGTGCTCCAAAATATTATAAATTGGTAAAGTTGTCACATCCATAACTAGGTGTCCTAGTATAGCATGTGTTTGCATCATGTTTTCATCTACTTGCATCATCATGAAATGGGGAACAAAAGGAAACCACAAGCTCACTTTGAATCAAACCAATTCAAACTTGGTGAAAAGTCAAAAAATCCAAAATTCCCACTAAAAATGTTCCCTATGTCTGGTAAATTTGGACATGAATAGAACAAGGATCATTTTAATTATTTGAACAATCAAAGTAATTCAAAAATAATTGATAAGGCTCCTGAAATCATTAAATAAAGGAACTATCATTATTTTTGTTTTCAAAATATCCTGAAACTTTTTAGACAAGTTTCAAATATTCAAACTTCATTATAGAAAATATATGGGATATTTTATAAAGTCATTTGTACCTGAAAAGAAAATAAACAAAAGTTAGTAAAAGAAAATAGAGAAGAAATAAAAGGAAAAAAAGGAGAAAGGCCCAGGCCAGGTCAGCCCACTTGGCCCAAGGAGGTCGTCGTCCTCCTGGCGGCCAGGAGGACGAGCGCATGGCCGAAGCACATGCGCTGCCGTGCCTCCACGCTGGTAGCTGCCTGCCTGTGTCCTCCTCGCCAGCGCGACGGGGATAAGCTCCCCAAAGCCATCCCCATCGCTCCCTCTCTCTCTCTCTCTCTCGCCCGCTCACCCTTCTTCCCCTTCTTTGCTTCACCATAGTTGAGCTCTGCTCGAGCTCGCCGCCGTCGCGTTAGCCGCTCCCCCTCTCCCCTGATCCCCCCCAATCAATCCGCCTAGTTGCCCTCTTCCTCCTCGCCGAGCCGTGCACCGCCACGAGCTCCCCATCACCGTCTTTGCGTCGTCTTCAACCTCCGGTCGTCGGAAAGGAAGTGGAGCTCGCTGGTGCTCGAGGCCCTCCCCAAGCCTGCTCTCGACGTCTGTGCGACTGCCGTGAGCTGCTGAGTCTTTTCCCCTCTTTCCCCCTTCGATTGCATGCTCTAGCATCGGATTCCATCGAGGTCCGAATTCCCCCGCCGCTCAAGCTAGACGCCGGCCCTGTTCCGGTGACCAGCTGGTCCATCTGAGGCCTCCGTCGTGTTCGTGGGGCTATGTAGAGTCCGTAGGTGCGAAGTAGAGGTCGTGTTGCGTCCTGGTTCGACGAGCCCGTGCTCGCCCGAGCTCGAGCCGCCGCCCAGCTCACCGCCAGCGTCGATTCCGACCATCTCAGCTCCTAGGAGGGGTCGGAATGGACGTGCGCGTAAGTGCTGAGTTGTTTGGTGCCCTCCGTCGTCCATTTGGTCGCTGGAGGAGGGATCCCAAAGCCCTCCGCCGTCTCTGGAGCCACCGGCAGCTCAATGCTGGTGGGTCTTGCCGGAGTTGACCACGGGGTTTGACCCCCTGAGTCACTGGCAAGTGGGGCCGGCCCTGACAGTCAAAGTTAATTTGGAAATTATTTATTTATTTTAATTAACCTAATTAGTCACTAACACTGGGCCCAGCTTCTTTTAATTAATTAGGATTTAGTTTAATTAGTTAGTTAAGTGTCTGAGTCACTAACATGTGGCCCCCACATGTCAGGTTTGACTCTGGCCCGGTCAGCTGACCAGCAGGCGTCATAATGATGTCATCCTGATGCAATAAAAGCAATTTCTAGTTTAAAAATAATTCCAGAAATTATTCAAAAATTCAAAAATTCATCTATATTAATTTGTAAGTGAGATGAAAATAATTTATATATGAAAATTTATCAGAAAAATCCAATGAATCCAATGGTGATATTGTCATGCATGTGAGAGCAATGTAAATAGGTGAACATTGACATTTACTAATAGGTTAGTAAATGGAATTTGAAGTGAAGAACAATTTTGAACCTATATTCAAATTCGTTTCAAATCAACATGATCAGTAGTTGCATTAGCTTATCCATATATGCTGTCATGCCATGATCATGCATCATATTGTTGCACTTGCGTGTGTTGATTGTTTCTTATCTGCATTGCGATAGGCCCTGCTCCTGAGGATACTTCCGAGTATCCAAACGAAGGAGAGAACCCTTCCGCTTCCCAGCAAGGCAAGCAACCCCTTGGATCATTCCGCTAATATCCCACTCTCTCGCTCCTGCTCTTGTTTATTGCATTAGGACAACCGATCACATGTCAGTCATACATGGTAGATGATCCTATTCTATTGCATAACCTGACATTGTCACAGTAAATAGCTAAACCTTGCAACCTAGCATACCTGGTAGATGCTTTTGCCATGATGTGCTTAGCTTACTTTGCCTGCTATGCTTGCTATGCTTAGAGTTGTGTCATGTCGGATTCATCTGGGTGATGAACTAAGTGAAACGATGTTGTTCTGATGTGATGATGTTATGATGAACTCGATTTGGTAAAGGTAGCGATGAGAGGCTATGTAGGAGTACATAGCAGGTTGTCTCATTGGGACCGTTCTTAGGAACTGAGTCTCGTATCTGTGATCCAAGACTAGTTACTACCACACATTGGGTTTCGGTAACTCGACCCCTCTCGACTTATCAGTCGCTTAGTCCTTAGTCCAGGAGTTGCAAGTAGTTTCTGGTGTTTATAGCATGTTGGAGGCCGTGCATAGCGCTGACCCTAGGGGTGGGTTACAACGCGATAGGCAGTGGCACGGTGTACCAAGGGTCACCTGAATGGTGGGCTTGGGAACCCTGTGCACATCGTTTGGGGCCGTAGCGGAAACTTCGGCCGGACTTCCATGCGGGTTCAGTCTCAAATAGGTGATAGCCTGGACTAGAGGTCTTATGCGATTGACGGTCGTGGCCGACTACCTCGTTGGGCTTCTTGAAGGTTGCTGAGGTGCATGGGTTTATGAGCACTGAGCGATAAGTGGCGAGAGTGTGGGTGAAGAAGTACACCCCTGCAGGGTATGAAACTATTCGAATAGCCGCATCCTCGGATATGGACTACATGGAAAACTTATGTTGTTCATAGATAATCAAATGGATACTCATAAAAAATACCAAGACAAGTGTGAGAACCGTAGATGGCACTCTCCCGGGAGAGGGAAGTGAATCTATGGTGGTGTACTGCTGTGGAGTTAGTGGACTCATGTGCGATATCTAAAATTGTAACTAAGGGTTAAAACTGAGCATTGTAGGTTAGCCATGAGTCAAAGCTGGCATTGCTGCATAAACTCCACCTCCCCTTTGTTGATACACGAGCATGAATATACTAGGTTTGTTTTAAAGACTTGTTGAGTACATTTCTACTCATGTTTGCTTAATAAATGTTGCAGATGAGACCCAGGACCCTTCGGGTGGGTTCTTTAGATTTCGACGATGCCGAATAGCTGGTGTCCCAAGTATGACCTTACGCCTGTTGCGGGCTGTAGATAGTTAGGCCATGTGCCTTTTTACCCCTTTCATCTGTATGTACTCAGACAGCTTTATGCTTCCGCTTGGTTTGTATGAACTTGTTTGTATGACTTGAGTGTCGGGTCATGTGACACCTATCTGTAAGAACATATTATGCAAGGCTAGTCCGAGCCTCTTAAATAAAAGTCATGTTGTTGTATGGTTATCTTGTGATGCCATGGTTGTATCTATGCATATCGGGCATGTCATGCATACGTGTGACATGCAACGGTATGTATGGGATCCGACACCTAGTTGTGTGCCTTTAGTAGTACTCTTTATGGGAAACTGCCTCTTTGTGCTTCCACCGAGCCATGGTAGCTTGCTACTGCTCCAGACACATTGATTGACCGGCATGTATCCTTCTTTGCTGTTGTGTCTATCCCTTCGGGGAAATGTCTTGCAGTGTCATGGAGTCCTTGTAGCCTGCTAGGACTCATCTACATGCACTGATGGCATTTATGTCCCACGGCGTAATGGAGTCCTTGTAGCTTGCTATGACTCGTCTACACACGCTTGAGGCCGACACCTGCATTGCTGGGTTATGTATGCCTGTTTACATACAGATGTGCCGCTTGGGTTCTATGAGTAGTCATGTCGGCCCGGGTTCTCTGTCGTGTGATTGCCAGCGACATGTTCACATACATGAGCCAAAAGACACAAACGGTCCGAGCTAAGGTAAGGCTGCAACCGTGGAACTTACCGGCATGAGGCCACAAAGTGATGTGATATGTTATAGTCTGGATTCATATGACTTAGGATCGGGGTCCCGAAAAAATACATACCCAAAAAGTATCCTAGAATGATAATATATCAGGATGGAACATTCAAAAATTATAGATACGTTGGAGACGTATGAACATCCCAAGCTTAATTCCTGCTCGTCCTCGAGTTGGTAAATGATTAAAACAGAATTTTTGGTTTGACATGCTACCCACTATGTAATCTTTGGTATGTATGCTCGTTGAGAAACGATGAATTAACAAACAGTAACATAGTAATATTTATAAGTACAGGAAACAAAATCATGAATTTTTTAAAGTATACGATCCACAAGGATTTTTTTACCCCTATTCATCTTATTATATTAGCAAGGCATGATTCTGTCTTCCCCACATAGATACAAATGTTAAGCACCAGGGTGTCCAAGTCAGGCAATTGGATCGTACCTTTTCAATATGCATCAACTTTTTATTCTTTACCCAATACATGAGCGTGAACCATTAGACATAGCATACAGGTGCTATAGAATATGATGGTAGGTATCAAAGGTGTAAAAAGTGGAGAAGATACCCTCACACCAACTAGGCGTATCAACAAGCTATGGAGATGCTCATCGATAGATGTCCATGCAAGGAGTAGGGATTACCATGCAAATGATGCACTAGAACTATAAGTGTATGAATGCTCAACTGAAGCTAAGTGGGGTGTGCATCAAACTTGCTTGATCATGAAGACCTCGGGCATTTGAGGAAGCACGTCATTGGAATATACAAGACAAGTTTATTATATGAAAAGGTAATTCCCACTAGCATATGGAAGTGTCAACATAGGAGACTCTCTATATGAAGAACATGGTGCCACTTTGAGCCATAAGTGTGGTAGAGGATAGTAGCAAAGTCCCTTCTCTCTTTCCTCTCATATATATTTTTTTAATTTTTTTATGGTGGGCTTTTCTCTTTTTTTTCTTTTTGCCTCTCCCATTTTCTCCTTTTTTTTAATATGGTGGGATCATTTGACCTCCCCCATTTTTATTTGATTTTTTGTCCGAAGTCTCATCCCGACTTGTGGGGGAATCATGGTCTCCATCATCCTTTCCTCACTAGGACAATGCTCTAATAATGATGATCATCACACTTTTATTTACTTACAACACAACATGAAAGACTGATAGGAAGATGATTCTGAATGAATGCCTCTGGTAGTGTACCAGGATGTGCAATGATCTAGAGTGACATGTATCAAAAATATGAAGAATGGTGGCTTTGCCACAAATACCGTGTCAACTCTATATGATCATGCAAAGCATTATGATGATAAACAAACTAGTCATGTGAAATTACGATGGAATTTGCATGGCAATATATCTCAGAATGGCCATGGAAATGCCACAATAGGTGGGTATGGTGGTTGTTTTGAGCAAGATATAATGAGGCTTACGCGCAAAGGAGTGTATCATGTCACGGGGTTTGGATGCACCGCCAAAAGTTGCACCGATCCTCGAGGTGAGAATGGGATATGCGCGATGTCGAAGAGGCTAGAAAATATGAGAAGGTGAAGATGCGTATGTCCATGGTGTCACAGTAGTCATAAAGAACTCGCATACTTATTGCAAAGTTTTTTTGTTTTATCACAAATCAAAGTACTCCTCGCGTGCTCCGAGGGAGGAGGTTGGTAGGATTTAACCATCGCGTGCCCCCGACTCGAAACAACACTAGGATTTAAACGAGGAATATAAATGATCACACATAATCACCATGCCTATTTAATTTTTATATGAATAACAAGTTAACACCTCTTAATATCGACACTTTTACAAATCAACATTTTGGACTCACACCTTTTTCATATTACTACATCAATGTCATTAACCCACAACTTCTCTATATGTGCTACACGATGCTTTTGATTATCATTCATTGAATACCTAATATTCTTGGACTATTCTTATGACCCATGAAAACTACCATCACTATTAATTCATCTCTCAAACAAGTATAGGTGAAGAACGAGATCATATCATTTCCATAAAATCTACACACCACCATCCTCAAAAAAATATAAGTGGAGTACTAGAGCAACTGCCTATCTCAAAAGATATAAGTGAATCACAAGGAGTATTCTAGAAAATTATCATGAAGGTGTGTCTCTCTAAAATAGGCGTGTCCAGCAAATGAGGATTGTGACAAACTGAAAGTAAAAGCATACAAAAACAAACGTTAGACCTCTTTTGGTATGCCACTGACAACAATTTGTCATAATGTTGTCCAGAAGTTTTGTGGCCTCTACTTATGTTACATCCATAAAGGTACCACCTGCAACAGAATCAAGAAGATTTCTAGACAGAAAGTTTAGTCCAGCACAGAAATTTTGGATAATCATCCACAATTTTAAGCCATGAGTTGTGCAATTTCTTATCATGAACGTCATTCTCTCCCAAGAATGTGCAACATGCTCTTGATCTTGTAGTTTCAAAAACATTATTTGATTCGTATGGGAGATGTTCTTAGCAGGAGGAAAATACTTGGCAATAAAAGAATCTTTACACTTACCCGACATTCCAATACTATTACGAGGTAAAGATGAAAACCAAGCTTTAGCTTTATCTCTTAGTGAAAAAGGAAACAATTTTAATTTCACAATATCATTTTCCACATCCTCTTTCTCTTGCATATCATATAATCCAACAAAGCTATTAATATGTGAAGCGGGATCCTCATTAGGACTTCCCAAAAATTGATCTTTCATGACAAGATTCAACAATGCAACATTAATATCAAATGCCTATGCACTAGTGGCGGGTGGCATAGGAGTACTAATAAAATCATTATTATTAGTATTTGAGAAATCACAGAACTTAGTAATATCTTGAGACATGGTGACCACACAAGCAAAGCAACAAGCAAGACAAGTAAACTAGCAAGTAAAGCAAACTAGAAGCAAACTAATAACAAGCAAAGGTAAATATTTTGTATTTTTATTTTTTATGAGACAAACTAAATATAACAGTAAATAAAAATAAGAACAAGTGAATGAAATCTTCTGTGAATTTACTTGATAGTTCGTGAAGGTATTCTCTGGCAACGACACCCGAAATCCTTGCTGATACTCCATATCTGCATTGGGTTTCCAGTGAAGAGGAACGGGTAATCGCAACACAAACTGGGTAAGTATTTCCCTCAGTTATGAAACCAAAGTTTAACGAACCAATAGGAATACCAATCCTGAGTATCTTGAGCAGCTGGACACAAAAGAACAAACAACTTCAACCAACATAGGCAAGAGGGTTGTCAATCCCCTTGATCTCGTTATTTGCAAGCGAGTTAGTTGTGTAGATAATTGTAGATAATAGTGAAGTGCAAAATAAAATAAAGGTAGTAAATAACAGCAAGGTAATGAAAGTGTTTGTGAATATATGAGTGTGTACACCCGGGGGGCGTGTAGTTCTCTAGTGGCATCTCTCGTAAGCTAAGCATACAGTGGATAAACAAATTACTGTTGGGCAATTGATAGAAAAGCGAATAGTAATGTGAGTTTAATGGCAATGATCATAAGTATATAGGCATCACGTCCATAAGCAAATAGGCCGACTCCTGCCTGCACCTACTACTATTACTCCACTTCAAGAGTGCTTATATTCTTGCCTTTGTACGTATTAAGTTCATGGCAAACAGAGTAATGCTTGGAGAATGATGACATGATGTAGACAAAGTAAATTCAATCAATATGAATAAACCCCATCATTTTATCCTTAGTAGCAACAACGCAAAGGCGCAACTTGTCCCCTTCTGTCACTGGGATATAGAAACTCGTGAGGTTGAACCTACTACAACTGTCGGGGTGGATTACCCCCGGGTAGGCTCAAGGAGGCAACTCAACATTTCAAAACAACGGGGCGGCCAACACCCCTCTGTCCTGCTGCTCCGACTGGTACCCCGATCTGGCCAGCTCCCTACCAGGCGACTTCCCGACCGACCTCTATCCAGCTGCTCCAGCCGGCCTGCTGCGTGAGGTCAACCTCCACGTCCCATAGGACACGACATGACGACACTATGGCCTGCATCATGCGTCACCTCGCATGTCATATCCAATAGTGGTGCATTGTAGCCTGCATCATGTGTCACCTCGCATGTCATCTCCAATAGTGATGTACTATTGCCTGCATCACTTGTCACCTCCAACAATGTACAGTTGTCCATGCGGGGCACCCTTTGTCCCCTAGGCCTCGCTTTGTAAGAGGCACCAGGGGAGCTCCCTCACACAAGGACACTCACCGGAGGGCCTAGCCTCCTCACACTCTCATCCCCTCTCACTCTCACACATATATGAGGCCAAGGTAAGAAGCTCACGACTCCCTCTTCCTCCTCAGATATAGCTCCAGGAGCGACCGTGTACTACATATATACACCTCATATACAGACATGTAGGAGTAGGGGTATTATCTCTCCACAGAGCCTCGAACCTGTTTAAACCATCGTGTGTTGTTGCCCTATCCCGTCCCGGATGTCCACTACAGCCATACTCTCACCTCTTAAGCCATCCCATGTCATCTGCCGTCCCGGGGCACCCCCTGTGAGAAAACAATGACAGTTGGCGCCCACCGTGGGGCAGGCTGATGCTGGAACGGCGGTCCAGACGAGATCCTCTTCATCCTCATTACTCCGACGTCAGCGCCCTCTCTCTAGCAGCATTCGAGGGATGTCATCGTACGGGATTGCGCATCCTCGTCGCTGGTCTCAACACTGTACGACTCGTTCTCTTCTCCGGGGACGCTCTGTACCGCGCACCTCGCTGCTTCGGAGCTCTGCTCCGCCTCCGATCCCCCTCCTCTCCGGCATCGCAACCCAGGGAGAAGATCCTTGCTTACCCCAGGCTTCGCCACCATTTGTTGTGGCTGTTGATGCTTGTTCCTGCTTCCACACGCACGTCTAGATATTAAGCCATACACGCCCCATATAATTGCCATATAATGGTCGTACATTAGTCGGACCATGGTCATACACCGCCGAGACAATGCCCAGGCAATGAGTTTTCTGTGCTTTACCTCACGCATCTCCGGCCGTCCCCGTGCCTGGCCGCACCGGCCTTCCTGGCATCTGCGTTTGCTCCGGCCTCCCGGATAGTGCCCCGCTACCGCTGCTGCTTCGTCAGACGGCACCCCGTCACCACCGCTGCGCGACGCTGTGGCTCCTTCCTCTATGTTCTGTTCCACCCAACACCGTAAGCCTTCCCCAATGTGCGCAAGCTTTGTTGCTCCTGGCTCCGCCCCGACAGCGTGCACGTCCTGGATGCCTCAACGTCCGCGCGCCTACTGTGTCTATGCCCACGCTGTTGGCTCCGTCCCGCATGCGCTCTTCCCGCTGGCCGTCCGCACCATCGCCAGCCACCCGCAGAGCCAGGCCGGGTCGCTGCCCTGGCTGGCTCTAGCGCGCCCCGGTCGGTTCGCTACCCCATCAGCAGCCTCATTGCGTCATGCAACTCCTCTCTACCCGTGAGAAGCCTTGTCTGGCTCTCGCGCCCGTTAGCCGTGTTGCGGTGCTCCCCTCTACCCACGCGCGGCTATGGCTGGCTTCGGGGTGCCCCGCCATCTTCGCCTCCCACGACTTCTACTTGCGCACTGGCTCTACGTGGTTGCGCCGGCGTGCTGGCCTGCTTCGCCCCTCAGCCCGCCTCCGTGCACTGGCCTCGCAGCGGCTCCGGGTCGCCACCACGTGCCTAGTTGGCTCCGCTCGCCCCGCGGTCCGGCTCCGGCTGCCACACGTGCCTGGATCCTCACCCTCGTGACCCCAGCTTCATCCCGCCTACGCCTCCCTGTTCTCTGGCTGACTCCACACGTTTGCTACACAGTGGTTCGCCTGCCCCCCTCATGGTCGATGGCCACCAGCACCGGCCTCCCGTTGTGCCGTCTCCGTCAGCCTGTCCGACTGCAGGTTGTCGCTTCCCGAACTCCTCTGCGCCCCGCTGGCTGGCACGAGAGGAGGCCCTTCTCCTCTCCGCCCACTCTGCCTGCCCGCGGCCGGCCCGTGTGCATGCTGGTTCCGCCTCCCGCATGCGGCTCCTTCATGTGCTCCGGCCTCCGTACACGCCCATGTCGGGCAGGCGAATGTGCTCCCACACACCCTGGCTCCTCCCATGTGCCCTCTAACCTTAACTAGCTCCGCTGGCTCGACCGGCTCCCGCACTGCTCGCCGGACCGCTTCCCGCCCGGGCACTCACGCCACCAGTAGCAGGCTGCCTCTCGGCGGCGCCGGCTGTCCCTCCCTAGACGGCTCCCATTTGGTGCACACCTGCCGACTCCCCGCATTGCCCCTGTTGTTTTTCGTGTGGTCGGCTGCCCATGGGTATAAGTGGGACAGCTGCACAAGTAGAGAAAGAGTCCGACTTCTTGGCTAGATAATAATAATAAAAAAGAGGTGAATTGTGCCCTCCGCCCGCGTCTCCACCCGGTCGGCTGACCTGCTCGGCCGCGTGGCCGGCTAGCCTGCCCGTCTACTTCGACACCGGGCCGGATCCAGCCGCCCACGTCCAGCTGGTCAGGTCCGGCTGGCTGGCACACCTGGCGAGCGCCAGGGGCTTGGTTGGTACACCTAGCGGGTGCGCTTGCGCGCTCCATTGGTAAAAAGCCGCATCGGCTATCATCAACAACAACCGCCTCGCTGACACCCAAAAGCAATGTGATCTCTTCAGCCACATTATCTTCGTGTCATGCACAATAGATGGATACCGCGAGCGACCATCGGGGGCCATGCCTCCATTTGCTTCAGATACTTTACTGTTCGCCCTGGCGCTAGCTAGTCCCGGCCCGGGGCTGGCCGCTTGGCCCGATATGTTCATACCCATAGACGACTTAGTAGCGTGCATGGGACCGAAGGCCCACTCTTTGACTCAGCTACAGACCGCATCACGACTGTGCGGCTACATGTGAAAAACGTTCGGGTAGAAAACGCCTTGGGCAACCGACGGTTTCATTTATGAGTATTTGATCGGTCGAGTCTTCTCCAAATGTCCGAGTACTATAAGCTCCATTCCGTGGCCGACTCTTCGCCTCAGCTACAGACGGGCTCCCGCCTGTCCGGCTAGGAAGACCAAATGGAAAAGAGCAGAGGCACATGAAAAAAACTGAAGGGGGCTCGGACAAGACCGACTCGGCACCCTCTACATAAATTCGCACGACAAAAACAAACATTTGATATATCTATGCCAACTAACTTGTCTTTTGCACGATCATTCCCATGACGAACACCCTTCGCTCGGAGGCTTGGAAGACACGCCCGGCAAGGCTCCGCACCCATTAGCTGGCGGACCCAGCGTTCGTTCCCGGCAGGGCTCCACGCCCATTAGCCGGCAGACCTCGCGTCCGCCCCTAGCTGGGCTCCACGCTCATTAGCCGACGGACCCTGTGTCCGCGCGCGACACCCTCTGCATAAATTCGCACGACAAAAATAAACATTTGATATATCTATGCCAACTAACTTGTCTTTTGCACGATCATTCCCACGAGGAACACCCTTCGCTCGGAGGCTTGGAAGCCACGCCCGGCAAGGCTCCGCACCCATTAGCCGGCGGACCCAGCATTCGTTCCCGACAGGGCTCCACGCCCATTAGCCGGCAGACCTTGCGTCCGCCCCTAGCTGGGCTCCACACCCATTAGCCGATGGACCCTGTGTCCGCGCCCGACAGGTCTCCATGCCCATAAGTCGGCGGACCTCTCGTCCGCCTCTGGCTGGGCTCCGCACCCATTAGCCGGCGGATCTCGCGTCCGCGTCTGGCACCGCTTCGTGCTCATTAACCGACGGTCTCCACGTCCGCGCCCGGCGGTATCTCACGCCATCAGCCGGCGGACACCACCTCCACCCCCGACAACGCCTTGCACCCTTCAGTTTGCGAACTCCACGTCCGCACTCGATATCCTCGATGCCACCGTTTGCTTTAGCAACACCAAAGACCCTCTGACCAACTCTTGTAGTCACCCGTAGGCTAGGAGGCTACACCCAGCAGGTACGCTGGCGCGCCTCCGCTGGAAATAGCCAGCTGGTGGACTCCACGTCCATGCCTGGTAGGGCCCCCATGCCCAACAGCCAGTGGACCCTCGTCTGCGCTCGGCAGGCCCCCGCTGAAAGCACAATATGCTCCCTTGGTGGATTTGATAATTCATGACAACATACATGTACGGAAGGGAAGCACCTACCCACTCACCACCACCCACTCGAAAGAGAAGAACTCAGAACTATTCCATACCTATCCTACTCAGTTTTCTCAGAGAGAACCACCTACCCTTGTGTTGAGGTCAAGATCTTCCACTCCAACCATGTGGATCTTGTCTTCTAGCCTCCCCAAGTTGCTTTGCACTAATCCCATCTCTTGTACCAAGCCAAATATGTGAGAGAGCGATTGTATGTTCAGGAGTCTATCATCTTTAAGCACAAGAGCAAGGAGTTCATCTTCATTACCGAGCCTATTACCTTTTGGAGGGTGGTGTGTCACGCCCAACATGTGCGCCTATCCGTTTTGAGGCACGAGGTCCTCACAAAGGATAGAAGCGCATCTTGCCGTTAGCAAGATAAGCATCATCACATCATACATGTACGGAAGGGAAGAGTATATAAAGTTGGTTACACTCGCCACATGCTAAATTACAATATCACTCAGTTCATACATTAAGAGGAACACAGGGTCCGGCTACGGACGAAAACAAACGATAAAAGCAAATGTGATGATACTATCAAGCTGCCCAAGATCACGACCGGATCCTCTACTCGTCGGGGTACGTCACATACGTGCGTCCTCTCTCTTCATCATACTCCCATTGCAGCTGCGTAAGATCATCCTGAACATAATCATCTGAACCTGTACCTGAATTGTTGTAGTAAACTGTGAGCTACAGAGGACTCAGCAATCAAGTAACCCGGGTTCCAACACTATATAAGCTTTAGGAAGGAATGGTGATGTTTAAGTCTGCAGCAGCTCTAAGCATTTATGGTGGCTAACTTACGTAGCAAGAATGTAAAGTGAGTGGTGTATGATAATCGGTCGATTTCTAGCATGATCTCTAAGAGATCCTGAACACCTGCTTACGTCAGTCATAACCCCACCGTGTTCTCTCTCGGATCATGTTCACGAGCAGAGACGGTCACGGTTACTCACACAGTTGGTGTATTTTAGTTTGAGTTTACTTCAAGTTTGCTAGAACCGGGTGTTAAACAAATATCCAAGTTGCCACATAACCGCAGGCACGGCTTTCCGAAATATTTAACCCTACAGGGGTGCTCCAACTAGTCCATCACAAATAACCACACTCCGCGGGAATTCCTCAACCACGGATCTCGTGATCTTCATCGGTAGTTCCAAAGGAATTCCAACACCTCGAGTAAACCCGAAGAAAGTCAGAGTCCACACGCAAGACATTCGATAAAGGTAAAACAAATCCAGCAAGACCACCCGACGTGTCGACAGACCCGATAGGAGCCGTGTATCTCGTTCTCAGGACATGACCGGATGAGCGCAGCGTACAATGGCCTGATAGAAATCTCTCGAGTTGCCCCGGGTTGGCCCCGCACACGACTCTAGTTTGGACCAACACTCATGAGGAGCACTGGCCCGGGGGTTGATTAAATTATCCACGGGGTTGGAAAGCCCTATGCAGGTTCATTAATTATTAGAAAATGTAGTACCAATGTTGGGTCTTGCCGGACAAGTTTTAATCTCAACCGAATAAACAAGGGGGTCCCCATAACAACCCCAAGCGTGTTAGGAGCGCAAAATATGGAAAACATAACACCGGTAACAAGGAACTAATGACGGTACGAGCGGAACAAATCACTTGGCAAAAGGCCAAGCCTTCCACCAATACCAGATATATATGTGCATTAATTTAAATAACAGAATTTATTGTGATATCCAATCCATGTTATCACATGGAACAACATGCACCTGCAACTAAGAACGCTATAAGAGGGGCTGAGCAGCGATAACTTAGCCAATCAACGGTTTGCTGGGATGTGGAGGTTAGAGGCTGTCATGGTAACATGGGGGCTGATATCATGTGGTAGGTAGCGCACTTGTAAGGATAAGAACAAGAAACTAGCAAGCAAAGATAGTATTGGGATCCGGGTACGATCATCTTGCGTGTTGGTTCTTCAGCGGAACAAGTAGCGGGATCCTCGTAGTGGTACTCTGCAGGGTCCTCGAACTCAGATTCGACACTCGCATCTACCCAAGAGAAACAGCAAATAAATAACCAGACCAGGTGCAATGCACAACCAAGATGATGCATGATCATTTTAATGAAGAATTTAACATGGCCATCCAATTCTAGTCAAGTTTCACATGCAAAGGTGGTAGATTAATGAATCTGGACACAACCTCATCTTATGTTACTTAGACATGCATGAACATGGAAAATATGGATGCATCATGAAAAGCCAATGGAAATGCATATAAAGATCGCGAGAAACAGAGCTACGGTTCTTGAGATACGCTCATGACAAGGTACGAAGGCAAAACTCAAGACCACCAAATACCTGGGCTAATTCTTGGCATTCCAAGGTAGCCACTGGATAGGTGATGAAAAACCAATCACAGTAGACTGAAGAATCACTCAATTCCATGGAGTATAGCTCCCACAACACACAAAACAACATAGCACTCAATCTGCCACAAGACAGCAACATAGCAATTAGAAAAGCTCACAACAAGAGCTACAGGAATCCTGCAGCCACAAACAAGACATGAAAAGGTTCTAATCAACACCCACATCAATTCATCCAACTATACAATCAGCAAAATAGCAACACATCACTATGCATCGAGCTGGCAAGTAGGCATGATGAAACAGGTTTTTAGGGACTTTGTGAAAATTCCAGTTTTCTGGAATCTGGGTTAATAAAGTAGCAAGTTAAAAGCACTGGTTAAATATGCTAGGAAGCTCTAAATGACATGAAAATTAACAGGATGGTATATGACAATATTTACTAGAAATATCTAATACTGAGCATGGTCAAATTCACAACACATCACTCGATACACCCTGATCTTCAAGGCAAAACAATAACAACAGATTCTCCAGACTTGGCCATTTCTAGAGCAGGTTGGCAGAAACAGAAAGTAGCTAGATTAACAGCATGGTTCCCAGTGATCTGGAGACTTAGCACAAATAACAAAAATACATGGATGTTCACAGCAACTTTTACTAGCAATCTCATGTTGACAAGAACTCCAAAGCATGCATGGATTAATTCATATGAATAAGACAAGGGCATCACAGCATAAAAATGCAGTTTTGTCAAGTTGCCCCAAAGTCAAATCTGAGTTCACAGATTCCTAGAGGGATTGAAAACACCCCAAAATCATTACTCATACCTATATGCTTGCATGGAACAAAAGGGAGCAAAGGGGGTCGAAATTTGACCCACACTAGGCATGGGTGACTTGTGTCACTTATGACACTTAATGAAAATGCCCCAAATTGACTTGTGCTCCATAGATACATGTTAGAAGATATTAATTAACATGTTAGGGACATGACAACATAGCCTAGAATCAAGAACAATATTGGAACTAGCTAGAGAAGAAACCATGCTCATTTGACCATATAGGTTAAAACCTACATATGGAGCTACAATGCACATGGGTGAGTGTATGTAGAACATACACACACCACTCACTCTCACATACAACACATGGCACACCCCATGTGCCAAGCACACTCTACATGGTGCACCACACACCCTACACCACACACTCACTAACACACCTACACATGTATGTGTGTGTGAAACACACACATACACCCACATAGCACCACACTATGTTGGACTCACCCACTAACACTCACATATGGGTATGTGCATGGCACATACACACTCATGCACTTGCAAGCACCATACAAACACACATACACACATACATGCAAAACATACATGCACATACATGCATACATAGCATACCCACACATGCATGGGTGCATATGCACATAGTGCATATGCACATAGTGCATACACACACACACCACCTACACAAGCACACATGTGTGTATATGCACATAGGTGCATATACACTCACATATACAACACACACCTCTCATGTGTGTATATGCACATAGGGCATATACACACCAACACACACACTCACATGTGTATGTGCACATAGCACACACACACTCCTACACACACACACAAAAACATACATACGCATGCATACATAATGGCACACACACTCTCTCTGTTTTTGCAAAAGAAATAAAGCAAAAAAGAAAACCAGAAAAGAGAAATCAAAAAAAGGGGGGGAGATGATTCGAACCCAGCACCTCCTTGCACAGCCCATCGAACCAGGCCACTGGGCTACGGACGCGACGGTTAACAGTGGAGGGAGCACTCTGCTCTAATACACACGAGCTAGCCGAAACTCTGATGAAACAGAAGAAACAACAGAGCACAGCACAGAGCAACGCGGCGGCACAGTTCCGGCGACCCACGGCGACACAGGTCGTCTCAGGCGACACGGATGGGCGGAATCGACAGGGGAACCTACGGGGAACCCATCCCTTGTCTCCTCTCACAAAGAGGGGGACGGTGGCAAGCGGCAGGAGCTCTACTACCTACCGGCGGCGACCATGCGATGATGGCGACCGAAACGAGCTACGCGCGGAGGAGAAGACCTACGGGGGGCGTCGGCTCACCTTGGGCTCGAACGACGCAAGACAAGCTCGACGGAGGGGAACAAGGGGACGGAGCCTCTCGGGGATGCGTCGGCGACGGAGGGGAAGGAGATCGGCTCCACTCCGGCGACGAGGACGAAGATGAGGGCCTCCAGGGCTCTCCTAGCTCCGGGAACGGGACGGCGGCGGCACCAGGAAACTCCCCATCATCTCCGACAGCGACGAGCACCACCGGAGGCACGGCGACGACGAGCTTCCTCTTGCTGATTAACCTGACGCCTTCTCTGAACCCACGATAGAGGAAAAATAGAGGGGAAGGTGGAGGAGATGGCGGCGGCGGCAAGGGAGAAGGAAGAGGGAACCCTAGCGCGGGGGCACGGACGCCAAGGGGAGGCTTAAAAGGCCTCAGGCTGACGGAGATGCGACGGAAAGCGACGGCGACGCCGCTCTCCCTCTCTAAACCTGACTAATGGAGGTGGGAGACAGGGCAGGTGGCCGTTACTGTGGCTCTGGGCTAGGCCTCGGCCCACCTGCCTCTCTCTCTCTCTCAGACAAAAACCAGGGGTTTTTCGTTTTTAAATAAACAGCCAACACTAATAATCCCCCCTGGCATTTATAAAAGGTTTTAGCCCAAAACAAAAACACTTTTGAGAAGAAGTCAAAATGCTCCTATTAAATAAAATATTAGGTTGATTTTTATAAACAAGTTATTTTATTAATATAATAATAAAACATCCCCTGTTTTGAATAGTTTTCAAAACCAAGCATATGCAAATATCCCAAGATCACTTCCAATATTTATCATATAGCCCTAGCTAACACATGAACATTTTAAAAAGGGTTTTACAACAACTTGAAACTGATGATAAAAGTTAAATAGGAAGAAGGGGTTTTTGGGAGGAAACTTGCAAAGGGAAAAGAGAGGGGGAAGTAAGAGGGTTTTGCACACATGGCTCCACCACATACAAGCACCACACTCCAAACACCACATACCACACACTCACTACCATACATCAAAGCAAGCACAAGAACCAACATGGCACACAGAATGAAATGAGAATGATGCATGATGATGATGGATGATATGATGCATGAATGCCACCAACACATGAATGACAAGGTTCAACTCCAAACATAGCTCATGTCACAAGGTCATACAATGGGTTACATGCCATAAAAGGTAGGGACATCACTTGGGATGTCACATGGTGCCTCCTAGATTGGTCAGGTGTCGCTTGGGAGCCTCCTACTTCGTGTTGTGGAGTAAACCAAGAAGTTTGTAAGGGCATGGAGATCGCCTACTTCGTGAAGATCTACCCATAGTGAGGCTAGTCCTTCGTGGACGGAAGCCGCATGGAATAGTCAAGGTTGCTTCTTCGTGGAAACCTTCGTGGGTAGATCCCTCCGTGGACTCTCGCGACCGTTACCCTCTGTGGGTTGAAGACTCCATGAACGTGGACGTACAATAGCACCACCTATCGGAACCACGGGAAAAATCATTGCGTCTTCTATTGCGTTTGATCTTCCTACCCCATCTCTCTACTTACATGTGCAATGTCTTTACTTTCCGTTGTCATACTTGTAGACATGCATGTGTAGGGATGTTAGCTTGCTAGACTTGTTAAAATAGTTAAAATCTGCCAACTAATCAAATTGGGAAAATGTTAGGTTTTAAATTTCTGCTAGTAGTCTATGCACCCCCCTGTAGACACCCCTCTCTCGATCCTACACCCACGCCCATCCGTCGGCGGACCCCGCGTCCAGGCCCGACATCATGAACGCCACCATCTGCTTCGACAACAGAAAAGACCCTTCGCCCGACTCTTCGAGTCGCCCGGAGGCTCGGTGGCTACACCCAGCAGGTGCGCTAGCGCGCCCCCGCTGGAAGCAAGCCACACCGTTCCCATCCCGCAATCGACCGGTATCAATCATCTCTGCAACAACAAAAATTTCACCGAAAACCCTCCACCCGACTCCCCAAGTCACCTGGAGGCTCGGAGGCTACTATCGGGGGGATTACCCCCGGGTAGGATCAAGGAGGTGACTCAATATTTTAAAACAACTAGGCAGCCAACGCCCCTCTGTCCTGCTTCTCTGGATGTTACCCCGGTCCGGTCGGCTCCCTGCTAGCCGGCTTCCCTGACCGACCTCTGTCTGGCTGCTCTAGCCGGCCTGCTGTGCGAGGTCATGTGCCACGTCCCATCGAACACGACATGAAGATACTATGGCCTGCATCACGTGTCACCTCGCATGTCATCTCCAATAGTGGTGCACTGTAGTCTGCATCAAGCGTCACCTCGCATGTCATCTCCAATAGTGGTGTACTATGCCTGCATCACTTGTCCCCTCCAATAGTGTATAGTTGGCCATGCGAGCCACCCTTTGTCCCCTGGGCCTCCCTTTATAAGAGGTACCAGGGGAGCTCCCTCACACATGGACACTCACGGGAGGGCCTAGCCTCCTCACACTCTCATTCTCTCTCACTCTCACACATATACGAGGCCAAGGTAAGGAGCTCGTGGCTCCCTCTTCCTCCTCAGATACAGCTCCAAGAGCGACCTTGTACTACATATATACACCTCATATACAGACATGTAGGAGTAGGGCTATTATCTCTTCAGAGAGCCCCGAACCCGAGTAAACCATCACGTGTTGTTGCCCTATCCCCTCCCGGATCTCCACTACAGCCTTGCTCTCACCACTTAAGCCATCCCATGCCATCTGCCATCTCGGGGCACCCCTCGTGAGAAAACGATGACAACAACGCACCACTACCACTAAAGGAATATCAATCTAGTTGGACAAACTATCTCAAAAGATCGGAGAGCATTACGAAGCTATGATGATCATGCAAATTAGAATCATAGTAATCTAATTTGACTCAAAAAAAATCATGGATAATCTGAACATAAACTCACATTTCATCAGATTCCAACAAACACACCATACAAAGGGAGTACTTCGTATAGATCAATGCAAATATGTGATGAACATTGTATTGAAGATCGAGAGAGAGACAGATTGCCATCTAGGTACTATTTACGGACCGGTAGGTCTATGGTGAACTACTCACACATCATGGTGAGGGCAGCAAGGTTGATGAAGAGGACCTCCCTTATCGATCTCCCCTCCGATAGGGTGCCAGAACGAAGGTGTAGATGGCCTCCCGTCGGAACAGAGAATTGCAGCGGCGGAAAACATGTTTCGGGAGCGCTACTGGTGTTTTTAGGGTAGATGTGTTTATAGGCCAGAGAACGACGTGTGGAGACTCTCTAGGGGGACACCACATATCTGGCCGCGCCCCCTAGCAGCATAGTGGGATATGTGGTGAGCCCTTGGAGCATCGTGTGGCCTTCCTCTGAAGCTTCTAGGTCTTGTATTGGTCCAGAAAAAATCGTCAAAAAGTTTCATGGCAATTGGACTCCATTTGGTATTGTAACTCTGAAATGGAAAAAACTTGCAGAAAATAGGAAGTGGCACTAGGCATTGGGTCAATAGGTTAGTGCTCAAAAATATTATAAATTGGTAAATAAATACCCAAAAAGTAACCTAGAATGATAATATATTAGTATGGAACAATAAAAAAGTATTGATATGTTAGAGACGTATTAGAGACCAAGAAGCACTTTGTTGCTATCATAGAACGACTAGGTGAAGGTAGTGATATCATTGAGACTCATGAGAAGTCCACCTCTAAATTGGAGGGACATAGTCGTGACTATGCGGATGAGATAGAGGATCTTTCCATTGCTCTTGAGGAGGAGTGAGATCTTTGTCTGACTCTTGACGAGTCACACAATGTTGACCTTACTAAATTAGGAAAATATCATGATCATGCTCTGCTTGCGGCAGGCGATACAACTGCTTGCGTGGCTAAATGCACATATTTCTCGATGTTTCTTCAAGTATACTCCCTCTCTTTTTATTTTTGGCTTATGTATTTGGTTTACACCTGCTTTTCCCTCGCTCTTTGTTGTGGGCTCCGGGTGGTCGCCACTCTGCTCAACAGGAGCGTCAGATGAACCCGAGTCATGATGTGTCTCCAAGTCCTTCTGCACTGCCGAATATACTAGTGTCAACCTCAATGCATGACCAAGAAGAAGTCTAAGAAAAGTGCAACCAAGGCGAAGAAGACTCAGTCATTGGTTTAGATGCCCTGCAAGGAGTTCTAGATTATCCATCGTTGCAACCCCTATGTTGATCCGCATGAATCATTTGTTCGCGATCGCCCCTTTTGGACCAAGCTTCAAGATTCTATCTATCATGATGTGCTCAAGAATAAGAAGAATCTGTATGCTCCTCACGTCAAGCCCAATAATTTGGTGATGCTCTTAGTCTATGTGAGAAGCTTCTTATTGTCAGTCTTAAGCAGTTCAACAAGGACTTTGATGCAGAGCTTGTGGCTATGTTCTTTGAATGGTCCATCCTGGAAATGATGAGGACGTGAGTTTGATATGGATGACAAATGGCAAGCGCCTGTCTGCTACATGGATGTAATTCATGGATCTGCTAGGCTTTGAGGACAAGGAGCTCCATATGACAATTGCATTCCGCCCCCACATGGAGCCAACTTCCACTCACAAGAGCCACCTTTGTCCCTATTGCACCGAGAAGATCTCCTCCACCACCGAAAAATCTACCTATGTGCGGGAACCATTTATTCACATTATGCACCGCATCTTCAGGCGCACTTTGTTTCCCCGTGTTGAGAACTCGGATCAGATACACTCCTATCTGGTGGATATGCTGATTTAATGTCATAACAAGAGGACCTCAAAGGAGGTGGAGGTATTGGATGTGTCTCATGTGATGTGGTAGGAGCTCCTCTCAGCTGTGTTTGAGTGCAAGTGCCCTATATATGCTCGGTACCGTATGCATCTTATTTGGAGGACCTAGGAAACACCTGTCCAAGCATCCTGTTTGAGTGTAGCGAGTTGGTTACCCATGAGATTCTTCATTTGAGGCAGAAAGACAAGTGGTCCACTCATACTGCCCTAGAGATGGATCTGCCTAAGGATGGGGATGACGAATACGATGAGGACTTTGTGGATGAGGGTGGTGTTGATCCCACTTACGTGCCCTCTAGTGTTGATCCATCTTGGGATCAAAAGCTCAAGGAGAAGATGAAGAAGTTGTTTTGCATGCAAGCACATGGTCAATACACAGCGCATGTGGCAGACAAGGCGGCTAGAAGCCATCACAAGGCTATGGGTAGGCATATTGGCATGGATATCCCGAGTGGCTCACAGGACAAGATCAATGATGAAGAGGCCTGGATTTCCAAGAACTTCCCGTGGGATTCAGATGGTGATCTTCCGGGCACAACTGCTCAGCCTGGCACCTGAACTTACACCTACGAGTCCAGGGAGCATTGATGGTGTTGCTACCACCTTGGGTCATCATAGTTCTCTCTGCCCTTTTGGTGTCTTCATACCAAAGGGCGATAGAGTTTAGGGATTTGGCGAGTCGCGAGTGTGTTTCATTTGTTTGCTAGCTATCTTCACTCATGAACTCTTCTTTCAATTGCTTTGGTTTAGTTTGTGTTAGGAGAGAATTCCTTATTTGGCCCTTTCTTAAAGTTTTTCCCCTTTTGGCCCAAAATTTTGTTTCCTCCCCTTTTTGACACTCAAACTTCATTTTGTTCCCTATGTGTCACTTCCGTTAGTTTTGGTTAGTAACGGTGTTAAGTCTAACCTGAAAAGTCTGTTTTACCCCTGATGTAGTATGTGAACAGATTATTTACGTGCAAACCAAAGGTAATGTGATATATTTTGTACTGTTTGAATAAGTGAACAAAAATGTATTTATGAGACTAATAATGATAATATGATAAGTTGAATAGTGACGAACCCATTCAGCCTCTACTTTATCATACAAACCGACACATATTAATCTAATCAAAGTATCTAACTGATGATAAGTTAGACCATGGCATGTTGCATAGATGTGTTCACGCCTCAAGTGTTGCACACGTTCAGACCATTTCAGTATAGATCTGTTGATTCCAAGAAACCAATAGCACAATCGTATGATAACTTCTACTCTAATCTATGCATTAGTACCAGGCATTAGTCGTGTCATGCTATCATGTAGTGTGTTTGTTAGCGAGTTGGTTAGTTGGACGAGTACTTGCATGCATGTGTATACAGACACCGACTGGATGGATGTGGGCACGTGATTGGGTTTGTGCATGTAAAATCGGATCACTAGCTAGAAACATGTAATATAGGGGGATTGCACGAGTCGTGTGAATCGTGGGCGTGGAGTTTGGCCGGTGATCAAACATGATTAAATCATCATCACAATGTCACGACAATGCCAACCTTGATGTATGGATGAATGGATACGATCGATCGCCTCGGTGTAGCCGTGCATGAGGTGGCAGCAGCCACTACGCAACGGAGGAGGATACAACGAGCAACTTTGGCAGGGATGGCGGGAGCGTGAGCATGGGAAATTCCACTCATCCCAAGCCCAGATTAGCGGGAGAGCAGATTCTGACCAATAAATTTGTTCGTTCACGCCATTTTTCTACCATTTTTCTGTTGACGTACTATCACCAGGGGCAAAATTGTCTTTACATGTGCCATTCAACATCTCTAGATGAAAAAAAGGATCAAAGTGTCACATAAGGCATCAAACAAAGTTTGAGTGTCATATTTGGAAAGAAAAAGTTTTTGGGCCAAAAAGGGAAACACATTCTTGTACTGAGCCATCTTGGGCTCAAAAGCTCAAGGAGAAGATGAAGAAGTTGTTTTGCATGCAAGCCCATGGTCAATACAAAGCGCATGCGGCAGAGAAGGTGTCTACAAGCCGTCACAAGGCTATGGGTAGGCATATTGGCATGGATACCCCGAGTGGCTCACTAGACAAGCTCACTGATGAGGAGGCCTTGATTTTCAAGAACTGCCCTTGGGATTCAGATGGCGATCTCCCTAGCACAACTGCTCAGCCTGGCACCACAGCTTACAGCTCCGAGTCTAGGGAGCATTGATGGTGTTGCTACCACCTCGGGTCATCATAGTTCTCTCTACCCTTTTGGTGTCTTCATACCAAAGGGCAAGAGACTTTAGGAATTTGCCGAGTCGCGAGTGTGCTTATTTGTTTGCTAGCTCTCTTCAGTCATGAAATCCAATTTAATTTGCTTTGGCTTAGTTTGTGTATGGAGAGAATTCCTTATTTGGCCGTTTCTTAAATTTTGATTCCCTTTTGGCCCAAAATTTTGTTTCCTGCCCTTTTTGACACTCAAACTTCATTTTGTTCCCTATGTGTCACTTCCGTTAGTTTTGGCTAGTAACGTTGTTAAGTCTGACCTGAAAAGTCTGTTTTACGCCTGATGTAGTATGTGAACAGATTATTTACGTGCAAACCAAAGGTAATGTGATATATTTTGTACTATTCGAATAAGTGAATAGAATTGTATTTATATGACTAATAATGATAATATGATGAGTAGAATAGTGATGAACCCATTCAGCCCCTACTTTAGCATATAAACTGGCACATACTAATCTAATCAAAGTATCTAACTGATGATAAGTTAGACCGTGACATATTGCATAGCTGTGTTTAGGCCTCAAGTGTTGCACAAATAGAGACCATTGTAGTACAGATCGGTTCATTCCAAGAAGCCAATAGCACAAGCGTATGATAACTTCTACTCTAATCCATGCATTACTACTAGGCAGTAGTCATGTCATGATGTCATGTAGTGTGCTTGTTAGCGAGTATTTTAGTTGGTTGAGTACTTGCGTGCATGTGTATACACACTTCGGCCGGATAGATGTGGGCACGTGATTGGGCCTGTCAATGTAAAATAGGATCACTACCTAGAAATATGTACCACCGTGGGATTGCACGAGTCGTGTGAATCGTGGGCGTGGAGTTTGGCTGGTGGTCAAACACGATTAAGTCATCATCACAACGGCACGACAACACTGACTTTGATTTACGGATGTATGGATACGGCCGATGGCCCCGGCGCAGCCGTGCATGAGGTGGCAACATCCTCTGTGCAGCGGAGGAGGATACAACGGGCAACTTTGGCAGGGATGGCGAGAGGGTGAGCATGGGGAACTTCCATTCATCCCAAGCCTCTATTAGCGGGAGAGTAGATTCTGACCAATAAATTTTTTTGTTCACGCCACTTTTCTACCCTTTTTCTGTTGACATACTATCACCAGGGGCAAAATTGTCTTTGCATGTGCCATTTAACATCTCTAGATGAAAAAATGGATCAAAGTGTCACATAAGGCATAAAACAAAGTTTGACTATCATATTGGGAAAGAAAACGTTTTTGGGCCAAAAAGGGAAACAAATTCTTGTACTGAGCCATATTGGGCTCAAAAGCTCAAGGAGAAGATGAATAAGTTGTTTTGCATGCAAGCCCATGGTCAATACAAAGCACATGTGGCAGAGAAGGCGGCTAGAAGCCGTCACGAGGCTATGGGTAGGCATATTGGCATGGATGTCCTTAGTGGCTCATAGGACAAGCTCACTGATGAGCAGGCCTGGATTTTCAAGAACTACCCGTGGGATTCAGATGGCGATCTGCCCGCCACAACTGCTCAGCCTGGCACCAGTTCTTACTACTCCGAGTCTAGGGAGCACTGATGGTGTTGCTACCATCTTGGGTCATTATAGTTCTCTCTGCCCTTTTGGTGTCTTCATACTAAAGGGCGAGATAGTTTAGGGATTTGCCGAGTCGCGAGTGTGTTCATTTGTTTGGTAGCTCTGTTCACTCATGAACTCTTCTTTCATTTGCTTTGGCTTAGTTTGTGTTTGGAGAGAATTCCTTATTTGGCCCTTTCTTAAATTTTGATTCCCCTTTCGGCCCAAAATTTCGTTTCCTGCCCTTTTTGACACTCAAACTTCATTGTGTTCCCTATGTGTCACTTCCATTAGGTTTGGCTAGTAACGGTGTTAAGTCTGACCTGAAAGTCTGTTTTACCCCTCATGTAGTGTTCAACAGATTATTTACGTGCAAACCAAAGGTAATGTGATATATTTTGTACTGTTTGAATAAGTGAACAAAAATGTATTTATATGACTAATAATGATAATATGATGAGTTGAATAGTGATGAGCCCATTTAGCCTCTAGTTTAGCTATAAACTGTCACATATTAATCTAATCAAAGTATCTTATTGAAGATAAGTTAGACCGCGACATGTTGCATAGCTGTGTTCAGGCCTCAAGTGTTGCACACGTTGAGACCATTGCAGTACAGATCGGTTCATTCCAAGAAGCCAATAGCACAAGCGTATGATAACTTCTACTCTAATCCATGCATTACTACTAGGCAGTAGTCGTGTCATGATGTCATGTAGTGTGCTTGTTAGCGAGTATGTTAGTTGGCTGTGTACTTGCGTGCATGTGTATACACACACTGGCCGGATGGACGTGGGCACGTGATTGGGCCTGTGCATGTAAAACAAGATCACTAACTGAAACATGTACCATCGTGGGATTGCACGAGTCATGTGAATCGTGGGTGTGGAGTTTGGCCGGCGATCAAACACGATTAAATCATCATCACAACGTCACGACAACACTGACCTTGATGTACGGATGTATGGATACGGACGATGGCCTCGGCGCAGCCGTGCATGAGGTGGCAACAACCTCTGTGGAACGGAGGAGGATACAACGGGCAACTTTGGCAGGGATGGCGGGAGGGTGTGCATCGGGAACTTCCACTCGTACCAAGCCTGGACTAGCGGGAGAGCAGATTTTGACCAATAAATTTGTTCGTTCAGGCCACTTTTCTACCCTTTTTTGTTGACGTACTATCACCCGAGGCAAAATTGTCTTTGCATGTGCCATTTAACATCTCTAGATGAAAAAATGGATCAAAGTGTCACATAAGGCATCAAACAAAGTTTGAGTGTCATATTTGGAAAGAAAAAGTTTTTGGGCCAAAAAGGGAAACACATTCTTGTACTGAGCCATCTTGGGCTCAAAAGCTCAAGGAGAAGATGAAGAAGTTGTTTTGCATGCAAGCCCATGGTCAATACAAAGCGCATGTGGCAGAGAAGGTGTCTACAAGCCGTCACAAGCCTATGGGTAGGCATATTGGCATGGATAACCCGAGTGGCTCGCTGGACAAGCTCACTAAAGAGGAGGCCTTGATTTTCAAGAACTGCCCTTGGGATTCAGATGGCGATCTCCCTAGCACAACTGCTCAGCCTGGCACCACAGCTTACAGCTCCGAGTCTAGGGAGTATTGATGGTGTTGCTACCACCTCGGGTCATCATAGTTCTCTCTACCCTTTTGGTGTCTTCATACCAAAGGGCAAGACAGTTTAGGAATTTGCCGAGTCGCGAGTGTGCTTATTTTTTTGCTAGCTCTCTTCAGTCATGAACTCCAATTTAATTTGCTTTGGCTTAGTTTGTGTATGGAGAGAATTCCTTATTTGGCCGTTTCTTAAATTTTGATTCCCTTTTGGCCCAAAATTTTGTTTCCTGCCCTTTTTGACACTCAAACTTCATTTTGTTCCCTATGTGTCACTTCCGTTAGTTTTGGCTAGTAACGTTGTTAAGTCTGACCTGAAAAGTCTGTTTTACGCCAGATGTAGTATGTGAACAGATTATTTACGTGCAAACCAAAGGTAATGTGATATATTTTGTACTGCTTAAACAAGTGAGCAGAATTGTATTTATATGACTAATAATGATAATATGATGAGTAGAATAGTGATGAACCCATTCAGCCCCTACTTTAGCATATAAACTGGCACATACTAATCTAATCAAAGTATCTAACTGATGATAAGTTAGACCGCGACATATTGCATAGCTGTGTTCAGGCCTCAAGTGTTGCCCACATTGAGACCATTGTAGTACAGATCGGTTCATTCCAAGAAGCCAATAGCACAAGCGTATGATAACTTCTACTCTAATCCATGCATTACTACTAGGCAGTAGTCATGTCATGATGTCATGTAGTGTGCTTGTTAGCGAGTATTTTAGTTGGTTGAGTACTTGCGTGCATGTGTATACATACTTCGGCCAGATAGATGTGGGCACGTGATTGGGCCTGTCAATGTAAAATAGGATCACTACCTAGAAATATGTACCACCGTGGGATTGCACGAGTCGTGTGAATCGTGGGCGTGGAGTTTGGCCGGTGGTCAAACACGATTAAGTCATCATCACAACGGCATGACAACACTGACTTTGATTTACGGATGTATGGATACGGCCGATGGCCCCGGCGCAGCCGTGCATGATGTGGCAACATCCTCTATGCAGCGGAGGAGGATACAACGGGCAACTTTGGCAGGGATGGCGGGAGGGTGAGCATGGGGAACTTCCATTTATCCCAAGCCTCTATTAGCGGGAGAGTAGATTCTGACCAATAAATTTGTTTGTTCACGCCACTTTTCTACCCTTTTTCTGTTGACATACTATCACCAGGGGCAAAATTGTCTTTGCATGTGCCATTTAACATCTCTAGATGAAAAAATGGATCAAAGTGTCACATAAGGCATAAAACAAAGTTTGACTATCATATTGGGAAAGAAAACGTTTTTGGGCCAAAAAGGGAAACAAATTCTTGTACTGAGCCATATTGGGCTCAAAAGCTCAAGGAGAAGATGAATAAGTTGTTTTGCATGCAAGCCCATGGTCAATACAAAGCACATGTGGCAGAGAAGGCAGCTAGAAGCCGTCACGAGGCTATGGGTAGGCATATTGGCATGGATGTCCTGAGTGGCTCATAGGACAAGCTCACTGATGAGGAGGCCTGGATTTTCAAGAACTACCCGTGGGATTCAGATGGCGATCTGCCTGCCACAACTGCTTAGCCTGGCACCAGTGCTTACAACTCCGAGTCTAGGGAGCACTGATGGTGTTGCTACCATCTTGGGTCATTATAGTTCTCTTTGCCCTTTTGGTGTCTTCATACTAAAGGGCGAGATAGTTTAGGAATTTTCCGAGTCGCGAGTGTGTTCATTTGGTTGGTAGCTCTGTTCACTCATGAACTCTTCTTTCATTTGCTTTGGCTTAGTTTGTGTTTGGAGAGAATTCCTTATTTGTCCCTTTCTTAAATTTTGATTCCCCTTTCGGCCCAAAATTTTGTTTCCTGCCCTTTTTGACACTCAAACTTTTTGTTCCCTATGTGTCACTTCCATTAGGTTTGGCTAGTAACGGTGTTAAGTCTGACCTGAAAGTCTGTTTTACCCCTCATGTAGTGTTCAACAGATTATTTACGTGCAAACCATAGGTAATGTGATATATTTTGTACTGTTTGAATAAGTGAACAAAAATGTATTTATATGACTAATAATGATAATATGATGAGTTGAATAGTGATGAGCCCATTTAGCCTCTACTTTAGCTATAAACTGGCACATATTAATCTAATCAAAGTATCTTACTGAAGATAAGTTAGACCGCGACATGTTGCATAGCTGTGTTCAGGCCTCGAGTGTTGCACACGTTGAGACCATTGCAGTACAGATCGGTTCATTCCAAGAAGCCAATAGCACAAGCGTATGATAACTTCTACTCTAATCCATGCATTACTACTAGGCAGTAGTCGTGTCATGATGTCATGTAGTGTGCTTGTTAGCGAGTATGTTAGTTGGCTGTGTACTTGCGTGCATGTGTATACACACACTGGCCGGATGGACGTGGGCACGTGATTGGGCCTGTGCATGTAAAACAGGATCACTAACTAGAAACATGTACCATCGTGGGATTGCACGAGTCATGTGAATCGTGGGTGTGGAGTTTGGCCGGTGATCAAACACGATTAAATCATCATCACAACGTCACGACAACACTGACCTTGATGTACGGATGTATGGATACGGACGATGGCCTCGGCGCAGCCGTGCATGAGGTGGCAACAACCTCTGTGGAACGGAGGAGGATACAACGGGCAACTTTGGCAGGGATGGCGGGAGGGTGTGCATCGGGAACTTCCACTCGTACCAAGCCTCGACTAGCGGGAGAGCAGATTTTAACCAATAAATTTGTTCGTTCACGCCACTTTTCTACCATTTTCTGTTGACGTACTATCACCCGAGGCAAAATTGTCTTTGCATGTGCCATTTAACATCTCTAGATGAAAAATGGATCAAAGTGTCACATAAGGCATAAAACAAAGTTTGAGTGTCATATTGGGAAATATAAAGTTTTTGGGCCAAAAAGGGAAAAAATTCTTGTACTGAGCCATCTTGGGCTCAAAAGCTCAAGGAGAAGATGAAGAAGTTGTTTTGCATGCAAGCCCATGGTCAATACAAAGCGCATGTCGTAGAGAAGGCGGCTAGAAGCCGTCACAAGGCTATGGGTAGGCATATTAGCATGGATGCCCCGAGTGGATCACAGGACAAGCTCACTGATGAGGAGGCCTAGATATTCAAGAACTACTCATGGGATTCAGATGGCGATATGCCTGGCACAACTGCTCAGCCTAGCACGACAACTTACAACTCCGAGTCTAGGGAGCATTGATGGTGTTGCTACCACCTCGGGTCATCATAGTTCTCTCTTCCCTTTTGGTGTCTTCATACCAAAGGGCGAGAGAGTTTAGGGATTTGCCGAGTCGCGAGTGTGTTCATTTGTTTGCTAGATCTCTTCACTCGTGAACTCTTCTTTCATTTGCTTAGGCTTAGTTTGTGTTTGGAGACAATTCCTTATTTGGACCATTCTTAAATTTTAATTCCCTTTTTGGCCCAAAATTTTGTTTCCTGCCCTTTTTCACACTCAAACTTCATTTTGTTTCCTATGTGTCAATTCCGTTAGTTTTGGCTAGTAACGATGTTATGTCGGACCTAAAAAGTCTATTTTACCCCTGATGTAGTATGTGAACAGATTATTTACGTGCAAACCAAAGGTAATGTGATATATTTTATACTATTCGAATAAGTGAACAAAAATGAACATATATGACTAATGATGACAATATGATGAGTTGAATAGTGTTGAAACCATTCAGCCTCTACTTTAGCATATAAACTGGCGCATATTAATCTAATCAAAGTATCTAACTGATGATAAGTTAGACCGCGGCATGTTGCATAGCTGTCTTCAGGCCTCAAGTGTTGCACACGTTGAGACCATTGCAGTACAGATAGGTTCATTCGAAGAAGCCAATAGCACAAGCGTATGATAACTTCTACTCTAATCCATACATTACTACTAGGCAGTAGTCGTGTCATGATGTCATGTAGTGTGCTTGTTAGCGAGTATGTTAGTTGGCTCAGTACTTGCGTGCATGTGTACACACACACCGGCCGGATGGACGTGGGCACGTGATTCGGCCTGTGCATGTAATATATGATGACTAACTAGAAACATGTACCATCATGGGATGGCACGAGTCATGTGAATCGTGGGCGTGGAGTTTGGCCAGTGATCAAACACGATTAAATCATCATCACAACATCACGACAACACCGACCTTGATGTACGGATGTATGGATACGGCCGATGGCCTCGGCGTAGCCATGCATGAGGTGGCAACAGCCTCTTTGGAACGGAGGAGGATACAACGGGCAACTTTGGCAGGGATGGCGGGAGGGTGAGCATGGGGAACTTCCACTCATCCCAAGCCAGGATTAGAGGGACAGAAGATTCTCCCAAATAAATTTGTTTGTTCACGCCACTTATCTATCCTTTTTCTGTTGACGTACTATCACCAGGGGAAAAATTGTCTTTGCATGTGCCATATAACATCTCTATATGAAAAAATGGATCAAAGTTTCACATAAGGCATAAAACAAAGTTTGAGTGTCATATTGGGAAATAAAAAGTTTTTGGGCCAAAAAGGGAAACACATTCTTGTACTGAGCCATCTTGGGCTCAAAAGCTCAAGGAGAAGATGAAGAAGTTGTTTTACATGCAAGCCCATGGTCAATACAAAGGGCATGTGGCAAAGAAGGCGGCTAGAAGCTGTCACAAAGCTATGGGTAGGCATATTGGCATGGATATCCCGAGTGGCTCACAGGAAAAGCTCACTGATGAGGAGGCCTAGATTTTCAAGAACTACCCGTGGGATTCAGATGGCGATCTGCCTGGGACAACTGCTCAGCCTGGCACCATAGCTTACAGCTCCCTGTCTAGGGAGCATTGATGGTGTTGCTACGACCTCGGGTCATCATAGTTCTCTCTGCCCTTTTGGTGTCTTCATACCAAAGGGCGAGAGAGTTTAGGGATTTGCCGAGTCACGAGGCTGTTCATTTGTTTGCTAGCTCTCTTCAGTCATGAAATCTTCTTTCATTTGCTTTGTCTTAGTTTGTGTTTGGAGAGAATTCCTTATTTGGACCTTTCTTAAATTTTGATTCCCCTTTTGGCCCAAAATTTTCTTTCCTGCCCTTTTTGACACTCAAACTTCATTTTGTTCCCTATGTGTCACTTCCGTTAGTTTTGGCTAGTAACGGTGTTAAGTCTGACCTAAAAAGTCTGCTTTACCCCTGATGTAGTATGTGAACAGATTATTTACGTGCAAACCAAAGGTAATGTGATATATTTTATACTATTCGAATAAGTGAACAAAAATGAACATATATGACTAATAATGACAATATGATGAGTTGAATAGTGTTGAAACCATTCAGCCTCTACTTTAGCATATAAACTGGCGCATATTAATCTAATCAAAGTATCTAACTGATGATAAGTTAGACCGCGGCATGTTGCATAGCTGTCTTCAGGCCTCAAGTGTTGCACACGTTGAGACCATTGCAGTACAGATAGGTTCATTCCAAGAAGCCAATAGCACAAGCGTATGATAACTTCTACTCTAATCCATACATTACTACTAGGCAGTAGTCGTGTCATGATGTCATGTAGTGTGCTTGTTAGCGAGTATGTTAGTTGGCTCAGTACTTGCGTGCATGTGTGCACACACACCGGCCGGATGGACGTGGGCACGTGATTCGGCCTATGCATGTAACATATGATGACTAACTAGAAACATGTACCATCATGGGATGGCACGAGTCATGTGAATCATGGGCGTGGAGTTTGGCTAGTGATCAAACACGATTAAATCATCATCACAACGTCACGACAACACCGACCTTGATGTACGGCTGTATGGATACGGCCGATGGCCTCGGCGCAGCCGTGCATGAGGTGTCAACAGCCTCTGTGGAACGGAGGAGGATACAACGGGCAACTTTGGCAGGGATGGCGGGAGGGTGAGCATGGGGAACTTCCACTCATCCCAAGCCAGGATTAGAGGGACAGCAGATTCTCACAAATAAATTTGTTTGTTCACGCCACTTATCTATCCTTTTTCTGTTGACGTACTATCACCAGGGGAAAAATTGTCTTTGCATGTGCCATATAACATCTCTATATGAAAAAATGGATCAAAGTGTCACATAAGGCATAAAACAAAGTTTGAGTGTCATATTGGGAAAGAAAAAGTTTTTGGGCCAAAAAGGGAAACACATTCTTGTACTGAGCCATCTTGGGCTGAAAAGCTCAAGGAGAAGATGAAGAAGTTGTTTTACATGCAAGCCCATGGTCAATACAAAGGGCATGTGGCAAAGAAGGCGGCTAGAAGCTGTCACAAAGCTATTTGTAGGCATATTGGCATGGATATCCCGAGTGGCTCACAGGACAAGCTCACTGATGAGGAGGCCTAGATTTTCAAGAACTGCCCGTGGGATTCAGATGGCGATCTGCCTGGGACAACTGCTCAGCCTGGCACCATAGCTTACAGCTCCCTGTCTAGGGAGCATTGATGGTGTTGCTACGACCTCGGATCATCATAGTTCTCTCTGCCCTTTCGGTGTCTTCATACCAAAGGGCGAGAGAGTTTAGGGATTTGCCGAGTCACGAGTCTTTTCATTTGTTTGCTAGCTCTCTTCAGTCATGAAATCTTCTTTCATTTGCTTTGTCTTAGTTAGTGTTCGGAGAGAATTCCTTATTTGGACCTTTCTTAAATTTTGATTCCCCTTTTGCCCCAAAATTTTCTTTCCTGCCCTTTTTGACACTCAAACTTCATTTTGTTCCCTATGTGTCAATTCCGTTAGTTTTGGCTAGTAACGGGGTTATGTCGGACCTAAAAAGTCTATTTTACCCCCGATGTAGTATGTGAACAGATTATTTACATGCAAACCAAAGGTAATGTGAAATATTTTGTACTGTTTGAATAAGTGACCAAAAATGTATTTATATGACTAATAATGCTAATATGATGAGTTGAATAGTGTTGAACCCATTCAGCCTCTACTTTAGCATATAAACTGGCGCATATTAATCTAATCAAAGTATCTAACTGATGATAAGTTAGACCGCGGCATGTTGCATAGCTGTGTTCAGGCCTCAAGTGTTGCACACGTTCAGACCATTGCAGTACAGATTGGTTGATTCCAAGAAGCCAATAGCACAAGCGTATGATAACTTCTACTCTAATCCATACATTACTACTAGGTAGTAGTCGTGTCATGATGTCATGTAGTGTGCATGTTAGCGAGTTTGTTAGTTGGCCGAGTACTTGCGTGCATGTGTATATACACACCGGCCGGATGGATGTGGGAACGTGATTGGGCATGTGCATGTAAAATAGGATCACTAACTAGAAACATGTACCATCGGTGGATTGCACGAGTCGTGTGAATCGTGGGCGTGGATTTTGGCCGGTGATCAAACACAATCAAATCATCATTAGAACGTCACGACAACGTCGACCTTGATGTACATATGTATGGATACTACCGATGGCCTTGGCCCAGCCATGCATGAGGTGGCAGCAGCCTCTGTGCAGCGGAGGAGGATAAAACGGGCAACTTTGGCAGGGATGGCCGGAGGGTGACCATGGGGAACATCAACTCATCCCAAGCCTAGATTAGCGGGAGACCAGATTCTGTCAAATAAATTTGTTCGTTCATGCCCCTTTTCTACCCTTTTTCTGTTAACGTACTATCACCAGGGGCAAAATTGTCTTTGCATGTGCCTTTGAACATCTCTAGATGACAAAATGGATGAAAGTGTCGCATAAGGAATAAAATGAAGTTTGAGTGTCATATTGGGAAATAAAAAGATTTTGGGCCAAAAGGGGAAACAAATTCTTGTACTGAGCCATCTTGGGCTCAAAAGCTCAAGGAGAAGATGAAGAAGTTGTTTTGCATGCAAGCCCATGGTCAATAAAAAGCCCATGTGGGAGAGAAGGTGGCTAGAAGCCGTCACAAGGCTATGGGTAGGCATATTTTCATGGATATCCCAAGTGGCTCACAGCACAAGCTCACTGATGAGGAGGCCCGGATTTCCAAGAACTGCCGATGGGATTCAGATGGCGATCTTCCTGGCACAACTACTCAGCCTGGCACCACAGCTTACAGCTCCAAGTATAGGGAGCATTGATGGTGTTGCTACCACCTTGGGTCATCATAGTTCTCTCTGCCCTTTTGGTGTCTTCATAGCAATGGGCGAGAGAGTTTGGGGATTTGCCGAGTCGCGAGCGTGTTCATTTGTTTGCTAGCTCTCTTCAGTCATGAACTCTTCTTTCATTTGCTTTGGCTTAGTTTGTGTTTGGAGAGAATTCCTTATTTGGACCTTTCTTAATTTTTGATTCCCCTTTTGGCCCAAAATTTTGTTTCCTGCCCTTTTTGACACTCAAACTTCATTTTGTTCCCTATGTGTCACTTCCGTTAGTTTTGGCTAGTAATGGTGTTAAGTCTGACCTAAAACGTCTATTTCGCCCCTGATGTAGTATGTGAACAGATTATGTACGTGCAAACAAAAGGTAATGTGATATGTTTTGTACTGTTTGAATAAGTGAACAAAAATGTATTTATATGACTAATAATGATAATATGATGAGTTGAATCATGACGAACCCATTCAGCCTCCACTTTAGCATATAAACTGGCACATATTAATCTAATCAAAGTATCTAACTGATGATAAGTTAAACCATGACATGTTGCATAGCTGTGTTCAGGCCTCAAGTGTTGCACACGTTCAGACCATTGCAGTACAGATCGGTTGATTCCAAAAAAGCCAATAGCACAAGCGTATGATAACTTCTACTCTAATCCATGCATTAGTACTAGGCATTAGTTGTGTCATAATGTCATGTAGTGTGTTAGTTAGAGAGTTTGTTAGTTGGCCGAGTACTTGCGTGCATGTGTATACACAGACCGGCCGGATGGATGTGGGCACGTGATTGGGTCTGTGCATGTAAAATAGGATCACTAGCTAGAAACATATACCATCGTGGGATTACACGAGTCATGTGAATCCTGGGCGTGGATTTTTGCTGGTGATCACACATGATTAAATCATCATCACAACGTCACGACATCGCCAACCTTGATGTACGGATGTATGGATACGGCCGATGGCCTCGGCATAGCCGTGCATGAGGTGACAGCAGCCTCTGTGCAGCGAAGGAGGATACAACTAACAACTTTGGAAGCGATGGCGGGTGGGTGAGCATGGGGAACTTCCACTCAGCCCAAGCCCGGATTAGCGGGAGAGCAGATTCTGTCCAATAAATTTGTTCGTTCACGCCCCTTTTCTACACTTTTTCTGTTGATGTACTATCATCAGAGGCAAAATTGTCTTTGCATGTGCCATTTAACATATGTAAATGAAAAAATGGATGAAAGTCTCACATCAGGCATAAAATGAAGTTTGAGTTTGATATAGGGAAAGAAAAAGTTTTCGGGCCAAAAAGGGAACAAAATTCTAGTGCTGAGCCATCTTGGGCTCAAAAGCTCAAGGAGAAGATGAACAAGTTGTTTTGCATGCAAGCCCATGGTTAATACAAAGCGCATTTGGCAGAGAAGACCGCTAGAAGCCATCACAAGGCTATGGGTAGGCATATTGATATGGATATCCCGAGTGGCTGAAAGGACAAGCTCACTGACAAGGAGGCCTGGATTTCCAAGAATTGCCGTTGGGATTCAGATGGTGATCTTCCTGGCACAACTGCTCAGCCTGGCACCACAGCTTACAACTCTGAGTCCAGGGAGCATTGATGGTGTTGCTACCCCCTCAGGTCATCATATGTTCTCTCTACCCTTTTGGTTTCCTCATAGAAACGGCGAGAGAGCTCAGGGATTTCCCTAGTCGCGAGTGTGTTTCATTTGTTTGCTAGCTCTCTTCACTCATGAACTCTTCTTTCATATTATTTGGATTAGTTTGTGTTTGTGATACTTAAAGACCGTGTCATATGGTCTGATACATATGCTATCCTTTAATTATCCTTCTCTGTCTTAGTTTATGAGTTATACTTATCTTATTCCCTATGTTTATGCTCACATGTCATATCTTGCATTTATATTTATCTATTATCTCTTAATGCAAGTAGTGCTTGTCTATAAAATATAGGGGGGGTGTTGTTCCTAGTGGGTGTGCTTTCCATTCCAAAATCATATCAAATATAGTGCACACATCTAGGTGGACCTGCCTATTTTTTGTAGATGTTGGGATTTGCTTTCTATCTTGTGATATTCTTTGTGTAAATCACTTTTTGTCATCAATCCACCAAAAAGGGGGAGATTGTAAGGGCGTATCAGTACCCCGGTGGTTCTGGTGATTGATGACAATGCATTTGAGGACTAATCGTGTGCATTAAGACTTTCAGATAATTCATCGTATGCCACAAAATGATTCTAGCCCCTTGGTGGATTAGAGTGAAGACGGTGTATTCCTACGTTTCGTTTTCGGTGGAATTGAGTGATCGGAGAACCGTACTATTAAGAGGGGGTCTGCTCTGAAAAGGTTTGGGTGGAATCAACACGTATAATTTCATTTGCACTCCTGCTCCTTTCCCACATCAATGGAGTTGATCCAACGTTGTGTCTACTCTAGACCGGAAGGAACCAAGCGGCAGTACCATGTATGCCAAGCGGTAGAGCCGCCTACAATAGTAATCAGTAGTACCGCTCTGGGTAGCGGCAATACTACTTACGAGCGGTAGTGCGTTTACCTAGTACCGCACGTAGTACCACTAACTTCGGAGTCACCACTTTTCAATTTGGACTGAGCGGTTTCTGGACGATAGTACGACATGGCAGTACTGCCTGTTACTACCGTGTCACTACCACCCTTCCTTCTGGGCCTAGAATTCTCAACAAGTTTTGAGCGGCAATAGGGCGAGGTACTATTTCGCATCATGATTTCTTATTAATATTTGTGTAATTCTTGTCCATTATTCCCTATTATCATACAATTCTTATGTCCTTCCGCTCTGAATATGCAAGGTACATCACAAACAGGGGAAATATCTAGAAACCGGAATTCTCGACCGAAAAACCGAGAAAAGGTAGAAAAATCACCACACTCCAAATGACTGGAAACTTCACAAAGAATTAAGCCAAAAATATACCAGGGAGACCACCCAGTGGCCACAATACAACAGGGCACCCCCCAGGTCGCGCCATGATGGCTTGTGGGGCCCATGTAGGCCTCCCGACCCCCTTTTCTCCTATATGGTGTGTTTTACCCCATAAAAATCATAAGAAACCTTTTGGATAATCCGTCATTGTCTCGAGGCAGAAACCTGGGCAGTGGCCCTTTTGCATACCGACAGTCATATTCTGTCGGGGAAATTTCTCTCCGGGAGGGGGTGATCGAAGCCATCGTCATCACCAATGCTTCCTCCTTCAGGGGAGGAACAATCGTCATCAAAATATTCATCAGCACCATCTCATCTCCAACCCTAGTTCATCTCTTGTATTCAATCTTTGTCCCAAAACCTTAGATTGGTACTTGTGGGTTACTAGTTGTGTTGATTACATCCTGTAGTTGATGCTTGCTGGATTACTTGGTGGAAGAAATTATGTTCAGATCCTAAATCATCATTATTATACCTCTGATATTGAACATGTTGATGATGTGTGAGTAGTTACTATTGTTCATGAGGACATGGGAGAAGTCTTGTTATAAGTAATCTTGTGAAGTTGGTCTTCGTTCAATATTTTGATGATATCACTCCTGCAGGATGGTCCAAAGAAGACACATCAATTAGAGACCCTTCGACGAAACTATGTGTGATGCATGAATCGCGAACAGTATAGTTCAAGCTCCATTGCCAATAACGTGAATTGTGTGCGATGCCAGAGCCACCAAATACGATTCATAAAATAGTTGGTTGTGTGATCTACGGCAGACAATTTGTTCTCATGAATCGTTTGTGATAGCCAAGATAACAAAAATGGTTAGATAGATCCAGATGTGCATGGTAGTGGGCGCATAGTTCATTACCACAAACTATGTAGGAGAACATGAATGATTCGGTATATCAAAATGTCTGCGATTTAGGGCACACAGTTCACGACATAAACTGTCTGCGATGGTATAGCAGAACACAAACGATTTAGCCTAACAAGATGTGTGCGACAGAGGACAAACATGTCAGTAATCAGAATCATGTGAGAACACAAGAAATAACACAAACGATTGGTGTTAATGACCTGTGTGTGTTGTGGGCAAACGGTTGCTGGTATACAATTTGTCAATGATTGATGAAATAATCACCGACGGGTTTCGTAGTTTTGTCCACGTGTACTGTGATTTGCTCTGTCTACACATCTTCTATGATGCCTACACAAATGGTTGCATAGATGAAGATGTGTGTCACAAATGGCATAACATGCGCTCAGATGAAATATGGGAGAAAAAATAACAGAAACAATTGGGCATAACAAGATGTGTGTGATGCCCAGCAAACAAGTCAGCATTCTAAATTGTTTGGAAAGACAAAAAATAACACAAAGAGAAAATAACAAAGAGAAATGATAACACAGATGATTCCTGGTAATAAGCACCTGATTCAGAAAGTGATATCACAAATTATCATTCCCACTCCTACATAATCGACTAAACAACATAATAGTGACATTACATATCAGCATGGTTCAGAAAATAGCAAAATGGAAACAGCTACTTGTCGGCATTGTTGCGGAGCTGGCCTGTTGGTTCGCTAATCTAGAAATATCCTATGCAATCACGCAACATCCTCTCCATGGAAGTAGGATCCACTTTTGGTTTGGCAATGATCATGTTCTTGAACGCTTCATAGGCCCAACGTTTCCTCTGCTCCTGCTCCATCACAGTAGCTCTGGTCTCCTGGAAAATCCCGTCCACGGCCAAATGCGTGCGTACGACCCTCTTACGACGGAGATATTCAAAGTGGTCGTAAACAAGAAAGCCAAGAGTTGCGCATTGTGCTAGAGTGGTAGAAGACTCTAAGGAGGCTTCTGCCCTTACCAAGGCTAAATCCACGCGAGCCGCCAAGGCAACGACGAACTGGTCAATGTATGATGCCCTTTTGAAGGCCACAGTCACGTGTTCCGTGTACATAACTGCGCTTGCCCGCAAGCAATCTGATGTAACCTTCAGCTTTTCCGCTCTTGCCCCCAAGGCCTCCGAACCCACAGCAGCGCGTACCGCCAAGGTCTCTGGACCCTCAGTAGCGTGAACCGCTGCCAAGGCCTCCGAACCCCCAACAGCGCGTACCGCCACAACCGCTGCAGGCTCCTCCGCGCATATAATCTGCCTCAACCGGGTGCTCCTTCGCAGCGGGGTCCTCCACGCAGATGGCATGTCTAGTGTTGAGGATTCTGTGGAGGCGACGATAGTGGGGAGAAGAAGGGCAGATTTGGGGGTGGAAGAGGGGAAAGAGGCGGTGGAGAATGAAGAGTGGTGATATTTATTTATGACCCTATACATGATTGCAGAGAGTTGCTATATGTGTTCCGTGTGCAATTATGTGTGCACCGAAAAGAACTCAATAACTGTGAAAATGCTTCCCACGCAAGAGCAAGCACCAGCCACATCGATAAATTCTAAAATCCCCAACCCCCTTGGTAGCAGCTAGTTATAAATAACCATAGCGATGGTCGGCAGTGGCGAGTCAATGATCCCCTAGCTAGTTTGCACAGACACCATCAAACCCCCAATGGCCAACAACAGGATAGAGTTGGGCAATGGTGGAATTGGGCCTGGTGGCGCGATGGTCGGCTTGAGGATCGACGACCATGCATATACCTCTCCGGACGATAGCCAGATGAGGCAGGAATAACAACATGAGCAAGCCAACAGGTTAGCCAGGGTTGTCTTGAAAGCAGCTAGGGATCACTAGTTGACGACATTGCGAGCTCGGTGAAGAGTGCGCTGGATGGTGCGGGCAGCGGAGCAGGAACCGCGATGCCACGAGGACAACTGTGTCAGTTGCCGCCGCACGAGGCGCGTGCTTATGTCCCATATGGAGGAGGATGCAGCTCCGGATGTCGGGGGAGGACTTGCGGCCGTTGTTGCAGCATTGGCAATCGTCGATGACTCGTCAGCCGCCGAGAAGTTGTACCTATCGGCGAATGCCGCATTCTTGGTGAGAGCCACGTCTGAGGCAGTAGCGGTGATCACAAATGTCGAGTCTGGCCCATCCTCGATCGATCAAGATCTAGGTCATCGACTTGGCGACCTCTTGTCCTCCTAAGCCAAGGAACAACATGATATCGATAGACGATGACAGCTGTGCGTGCTCTGTCGGCTTTAGGGGTAGTAGCACTTTTGTGCGCGCGCAGTTCATATGTATTATGATGATGTAAAATAGCGAGCTAATGTTTTATAAATTACTCCCCAAACTATGCACTGTACCAATCTGAGCATGTAAATGCTCAATTTAATTGCTTATGCCTGATTTGTGCTTGCACTGTGGACACTAAGGTGGCATTCGTCGGCGGTAGGCGGCTGCGACAGGCATCATCGAGCTCGAAGATTTGAGCGGGCCGAGGTCAACAATGAGCAACTATACAAGAATGCTAATGATGACAAATAGGAAGAGGGCCAGGGTAGAGGGTCCGCGTAGGAAACGGTTCGTAAACATGAACCGTCTGTGATTACTGCCATTAAAGTTTTTGTTGGTACCTTAATTTAGTGCATGTATGAACTAAAATCCCAGCTACAGTATAGGGGTGTGAAGGGAGAAGTGTGCATGTTGTTCGATCGTGGTGCATCCAACGGTGTGCATGCGTGATCCGTGTGGATGTGGTTCTGGCCAATCAGAACATACCGCAGAATGGGGTGAACGCACACGCTATTCGCAAAGTTAACTGTTTGCCCAAACAAATCACAAAGTTTCAAGGGAATCCCATATTTCCTTGTCTGTTTCTCCATTATTATTATTTCTACTATCAACATCCCCAGTAGAATGCACCGTGTCCAAATTTCACATTCTTTCAGGCTCGTTTACCATATTTAGTATTTGTTTGTGTACTTTTCCAAACATTTACTGCTTACAATTAAAGTTCGAACGTTTTATATATGAAAAGGTGTTCAGAACATGTTACCTTGTGTGGTGCCCAGGCATGACCTCAATATAATTCGGTAAATATGTGAGGAGGTATGGATAATGTCGTGATACGCACTCTTCATAAACCGGACCATCACCTATAGAGTTTCATGTTTCATGAGCGAAATCACCATGTTTTCAAGGGGAAGCCATATTTCCTTGGTCCTTTCAACTAGATTTGTTTTGTACGATCAACATACACACTAGAATACACCATCTCCAAATTTCACAATATTCATGCTCATTTACTGTATTTAGTCCCTTTTTTGTACTTTCTAGGTCCTTTGTGCTTATAATTTAGGTTAGAACGTTTTGTACATGAAAAGGTGTTCAACAAGGTGTCGAAATTCGTAATTGTGTCATTGAATAACTTTTCATGTATCTTATAGGAAACTAATACAATTTTAAAGGATATGTGCGGGAAGAGACAACCAGAGATGTGTTGTTTATTTGTTTTGTAACTCTAGAAAATTGTTAAACATGCCCGAAAAACATGTTATCTCATGTGGTACCTAGGCACGACCTCAATATGATACGGTAAATATTTGAGGAGGTATGGATAATGTCGCGATACACACTCTTCATATATCGGGCCATCACCTATGGAGTTTCATGGCTCGGGGAGCGAAAATCGGCATGTTTTGAAGGGGAACCCATCTTTACTTGGTCCTTTCAACTTTATTTATTTTCAACGATCATCACACCCCCAGTAGAATGAACCCTGTCCAAATTTGACATTTTTCCGGCTCGTTTACCGTATTTGGTACTGATATGTCTCCAACGTATCTATAATGTTTGCTTGTTCCATGCAGGTATATTATCAATATTGGATATTTTATAGAAACTTCATATCATTTTTTGGGGACGAACCTATTGACATATTGCCAAAGTGCCAGATGTTGTTTTTGCTTGTTTTTTCTTTGAAGAAAATCAGTACCAAACGGAGTCCAATCGAGATGAAACTTTTTGGAGTTTTTTTGGACCAAAACAGTTTCAATGGGCCAAAGAAGCAGCCAGGAGGGAGCCCAGGTACCCCACAACCCACCAGGGCACGCCAGAGGTCTTAGGCGCGCCCTGATGGGTTGTGGTGGCCTCGGGGACCCCCTCCGCCGACTATCACCTCTATAAATTCTCAAATATATGGAAAACCCTAGGGGGCTCGACAAAACACAATTCTGGCCGCCGCAAGTTCCAGAACCTTGAGATTGTTGGAACACGCGGTACGCTACGCTAGCACCAAATAAAATTTTCTATGGCACACCCAAGAACATGTTGCTGGAAATAGATCACAGGATCGGGTTTACGACTAGATGCGCAGTCACCATAGTGGAAGTAGAGTTGGTGATGCGTGTAGTCGATCACCCAATTCGTCTCCTCCTCCTCTAACCGATCTCCCACAGACAGCATCTCACGGATCGCTCGAACGGTTCGTCATGGATCCCTTGAATGGTTCGTCCAAGCAACGCAAATGCAATGCCTCCAAGGTATATCCACACGTACGGGGGCAGCGTCGGGCGGCAGACTGCTAGGTCCGATCGCACGGCATGGTGGTGTGGGGAGTGGCGGTGGCTATCGACGGGAGGAAAAAACTCAACCCTGAAAGGTGCACCCACTCCCCTTTATATAGACCTCCGGGGTAGGCTCAACACTTGAGGCCCACTACAAGTCTAGTCCCATTTTCCATTCAGATCCAATCTGAATGGGCTGCAATGCCTTAAGTGTGCGACCCTATAGGTTCACATACACATGGACACGACCCGAGTCGATAGTTGGTAGCGGATCCTAGAAGAATGTGCCAACTCCCATGTGTGCACAAAGTCGTTCAGCGAACCTTGACAATGTGTCATATACAACATTACTTTTGCCGCATGATATAGGTTGTAGACCTCAAGGCGAGTACTTGTCACCCTTGTGGTAGCTCGACATCTCTTCTCAAAACCGTGATGTAGATTCCCGAACTGGGTTAACACTTAACCCATGTCGCATGGCCATGCTCTCTAAATCTGATCACACGAGAGGTCCCAGAGAATATCTCTCCTCATGGAGGGGCAAATCGCTTCTTGGTTAACCATGTCTCGCGGAATGTCTCATGACTCACCCGAAAGCTACCTTTATAACTGCCTAGTTACAGAGTAGAGTTTGATAGACCCTAAGTAAGTCGATCCTCATCCCGAGAACATGCGATGACCCCAGGTCTAGGACAAGGCATATACATTGTACTTGAGACTAACAAAGGACATTACCTCGCTGTGTCTCAAAGTGGGTCTGTCCGACTCAGTGATCTCAATCCCCGAGTCCATACTGTGAGTTTAGCATCTCTATGCAGATGAGTTGCTAAATGTAGTCATCAAATGAATCGTATGCTAGTAAAGGATATGTGTCCGCGTAACCTTAACAACTAGGGACTATTAGAACAATCATCATACTATATATAGTCTCACAAATAAATCACGTACTTATTGATACATATCATTGATGATATTCAAGGACAATACAAAATACTCATGAAAACATAGGAACTGAAATCATCACATGGTTGCCTCTAGGGCATATATCCAACATTCTCCCACTTGCACTAGAGTCAATCATATAGGCATGGTATGCCCATGGACCTCATGTGAATCTCATGCTTCGACTATGGGAGAGGCTTCGTTAATGGATCAACAACATTTGTATCTGTGTGTATCTTGCATAGGTTTTCATCGCCTCTCTCGACAATGTCGCGAATGTGGTTAAAACGCGTGAGTATGTGTTGGGTTTTATGATGGTTTTGTTGTTCCTTGACTTTTGCGATAGCACCACTATTATCACAATAGAGGTCCAGTGGAGTGGACGAGTCCCAAACCACTCGAAGATCAGAAATAAAATTCTTCACCCAAACACCTTCTTTTGCACCATCACAAGCCGCAATGTACTCAGCCTCCATTATAGAATCAGCTACCATATCTTGTTTGGCACTCCTCTAGCTCACTGCTCCTCCATTCAGAATGAACACAAACCCAGATTATGATTGCATATCATCCCTATTAGTTTGGAAACTAGCATTAGTGTAACTCTTTACAATGAGCTCATCCTCACCTCCATAAACTAGGAACATATCCTTTGTCCTTCTCAAGTATTTAAGGATATTCTTTACCGTTGTCTAGTGACTTTCACTTGGATCAGCCTGGTATCTGCCTACTATGCTTAGAGCAAAGCTAACATCGGGACGAGTAGATACCATAGCATACATGATGGAGCCGATAGCCGAAGCATATGGAATCCCATCCATGTGTCTTCGCTCATCAGGAGTCGAAGGACTCTGAGTCTTGCTAAGACTAATGCCATGTGACATCGGCAAGAACCCTTTCTTGGCATCTTACATGTTGAAAAGCTTCAACACATTGTGAATATACGTACTTTGGCTTAATCCAATAAGTCTTCTCGATATATCTCTATAGATATTGATTCCTAGAATATAAACTGCTTCTCCCAAGTCTTTCATCAAAAATATATTTTTCAATGAGGCCTTGATAGATTCCAGCATTAGAACATCATTTCCAATCAACAATATGTCATCCACATATAGGATCAGAAATGCAACCAAGCTCCCACTAACCTTCTTGGATAAATAATGATCATAGTCGTTCTTAATGAAGCCAAACTCTTTGACCACTTCATTCAAATGAATGTTCCAATTCCGAGATGCTTGCCTCAATTCATAAATGGATCTCTGAAACTTGCACACCATGCCAGCATTCTTTGGATCGACAAAACGCTCGGGCTGTGTCATATCCATGTCCTTAATTAAATTTCCATTAAGGAAAGCCGTTTTGACATCCATCTGCCATATCTCATAGTCGAAATATGCAGCTATAGCAATAATGATCCGAATTGATTTAGGCATCGCTACCGGTGAATAAGTCTCACCGTAGTGAACTTCTTGAACTTGTCGATAACCTTTAGCGACAAGTCGAGACTTATGGGCTGTAACATTTCCATCCATATCAGCTTTCTTATTAAAGATCCATTTGCACTCAATGGATCAAATGCCATCTGGCGGATAAACCAAGTTCCAAACCTGATTATCATCCATGGACTTTAATTCAGATCTCATGGCCTCAAGCCATAACTCAGAATCAGGTATCACCATTGCGTCCGCATACGTGGTCGGTTCGGTGTTCTCCAAGAACAACACATTGTAGTCGTGCATATTGCACAACCTTTTCGACCTACGTGGAACCGACACTAATTCCACTACAAGTTCTTTTACTAACTTTGACGTGATTGAATCACTTGTCGGAACGTCCTTGTGTGGCTCTCGAATTTCTTCGAGTGGGCCTGACCTCCCACTAGCCTTTCGATTGAGAAACTCTTTCTCAAGGAAAACTCCATGTAGAGTGACAAACACTTTGCCCTACTCCAGGTTGTAGAATTAATATCCCAAGGTTTCCCTAGGATATCCCATGAATATGCACTTGCTCGACTTGGAGGTGAGCTTGTCCGACTGGAGTCGCTTGACATATGCTTCACAACCCCAAATCATTAGAAAAGACAAGCTATGACTCTTTCTTGTCCATATATCATATGGTGTCTTATCTACGGACTTTGATGGTACCCTGTTTAGTGCGAAAGCTGTGGTTTCTAGAGCATATCCCCAATATGAAAAGGGTAAATCCGACTGGCTCGTCATCCATCGGACCATGTCTAACAAAGTCCAATTCCTCCGTTCCGACACACCATTTCTCTGTGGCGTACCTGGAGGAGTGAGTTGTGGAACTATTCCATGGCTATTTAGATGATCATCAAACTCCTGGCTCATATACTCACCATCACAATCATATCGTAAAAGCTTGATTGTCTTGTCGAGTTGATTTTCCACTTCCTTCTGAAACTCCTTGAACTTTTCAAAAGTTTCTGGCTTGTGCCTCATCAGGTAGACATATTGATATCTACTAAAGTCGTCAGTAAAAGTCACAAAGTATTGGAAACCACGTCTAGCTGTCATGCTCATTGGTCCACATACATCACTACGTATAAGTTCCAATAGTTGAGTAGCCCTTTTATAACTCTTTGCAAAAGAAGTCGTAGTCATGTTGCCGAGTAGGCAGGACTCACATGTCTCAAATGATTCAAAATCAAATGAAGTCAGAATTCCATCATCATGGATCTCCTTCATGCGCTTTTTACTAATGTGTCCCAGTCGTCAATGCCAGATGTAAGTCAGATTTATCTTGTTAGGCTTATGTCTCTTGACATTTATGTTATAGACCGATTCACCTTCAAGATCTAATATAGATAACACATTCACAACATGCACAAACCCATAAAACATTTTATTCAAGTAAAGACAACAACCATTGTTCTTAATACTTACTTCATAACCTTGCCTCATCAAACATGAGGCCAAAATAATGTTTTGACTTAATGCAGGAACATAATAACAATTATCAAGTTGGTAAACTAAGTTGCATGGTGCCGACGGCTAATGTAGCAACTCTTGCTTTATTCATGACGCACATGTCAACTTCTCCTCTTGTGACATTCCTAGTCCTTCTTAGCCCCTGCATCGAGTTGCTAATATTAAAAACTGATCCCATAACATATACCCAAGAGCTACTAGAAATATCAGCAAGAAAAATGTCTATAACATATACAACAAGTGTACCTAAAGAAGAAGTCACACTTCTAGTCTTCTTGCCTATCTAGGAAAGCCACTTGCTGCAGTTTGTCTTCCAGTGACCGGTTTCCTTGCAGTGAAAGCAAAGGGTCACTGTGTTTGGTCCCGACTTGGGCACGACAACAACAGTAGGAGTTGCCTCCTTGCCCTTTGCCTTAGTCTTTTTCTTGTACTAGATCTTCTTGAACTTTGTCGTGTTTTGCACCATCAACACTTGATGCATTCCTTTCTTAATGTTCTGCTCTGCCACTTTTAGCATCCCATGCAATTCAATGAGCTTCTTTTCCATGTCGTGCATATGCAAGTTCGAGATGAATGCCCCATATCTAGTCGGAAGAGAAGCCAGAATTGTATCCGTGGACAATTCGTCCCCAAGTGGGAAGCCTAACCGATCCAAAGCTTGCATGTATCCGATCATCTTGATCACATGAGGGCTCAATGGATGACCCTCTTTCAGCTTACAATCCATCAAGGACCACCAGATGTTGAACCTTTCAGTCCTTGCCTGCATCTGAAACATTCTCCTGAGGTTCTAGATCATATCGAAAGCCTTAATGTTTTCGTAATGATGTGGCAGCGGGCTCCATAGAAGCCAGCATGAGACAGTTGATCTCGTTTGACTCATCAACGAGTTTCTGGTGGGCATTCCTACTTGTGGCATTAGCATTCTTGGCGGGTTCCTCTAGAAGGGATTCCTTTTTATCATGCCTGAGAATAATTCTCATATTTCTATACTAGGTGGTAAAGTTTGTTCCATTCAGTTTATCCTTTTCTAGGATTGATTTCAATGAAAAACTGGGTTGAGCAGGTAATGCTAGTGATCTACAATAGAAATATGCAAAACACTAAGACATGTATTCACAAAGAGTAATTCAAATTAAACATTTTGAATAAGAACATTAATCCCACTAAAATCAACATCCCTCCATTGATTCTTAGCGATTCAAGATCTAAAAAAACCACTACAAGACTAGATCACTTGGTAATTAGCACTTTCTAATCATATCTCTAAACGACTCTTGTTTGTTGGGTACATCTCATGCCATGCCAACTCTTATGCCTCGAGGCCCAAAACTATTTTGATAGCCAAGACAAGTTAACCAATGCTTCGCTCATAAGTGTCTGACACAAACACACCATGTTAAGGAGAATTGGTAGCACCCTAATTTTATAGGCTCACCACTAAAAATAGTTAACATGTGATGGTGCAGCAATTGGGGAGGCAATTTTACTTGACATTCTTTGAGGGATCACCCTACTTAAAACATCTATCATGTAAAAGAAGGGCGCATAAAAAGGATAAACTTTCACATACAGTTTATATATGTGTGATATGGTATAGCCCCTTTCATTAACGCATGGTGATCTATCTCCATGTGCGTTGCATGCCCATGGTGATCTCCATCTCCATGCATGGTTGCCCTTGTGGTGATCTCCATCTCCACACATGGTGTCAACCGCCAAGTGTTACATAAGATGCTATGCTATTACAAACTAATAGCTATTAGAGTAAATTACATTACATGGCATCTCATGTTGACACGCGGGTCATTAATACAGTAATGGGACAACCATATAGCTCCAGCTGAATGCCACACTCATGAAACGCGGGTCATGATTTAATAATTTACAAGCAACATTCATGGGCTATACCAAATCACAAGCATTCCCTGCAAAAACAAGTCACACGTTCTACCACCAGAAATAAAATCGTCCGAAACTCTATTTTCCAAGAGGATTTTGACCTCAAAAATATCACCGAAAACGGCGAAGCTATTACAGGTCAAATGCAAAAGTTATGCCTGTCTTACAATGACACCTCCAACAAATTTCAGCACTATTGAAATCACATTTCCACACTGTCGATCTTTACTCCAGTTCAGTCACTCTCATTGATCTTCACATGCTGCATCCGGATTTATGTTCCACTGTCTACCCCGATGGCGGAAACAGACCGGTAGGCGTAATTCATGTCATGACCTCTATATCACGATCACAAAAGCAAGATCGCGAAACCAATTGTCAATACTGACGTGCACGGCCGATCTCATCGACCCGCACCTGAACTGATTTACACATCTCATATGCAAATCACTGAATCTATCACCATAGAGCGGAGGCTCTGATACTACTATTGGAACACATTGTATGCTAAGCTAGCGCCAACTAAAATTTCTACTGCGCACGCAAGAACATGTTGCTGGAAATAGATCACGGGATCAGGTCTACCACTAGACGCATAGTCACCGCAGCAGAAATAGAGTTGGTGATGCATGTAGTCGATCACCGGATTCGTCTCCTCCTCCTGTAGCCGATCTGCCATGAACAACTTCTCACGAATCCCTTGAATGGTTCGTCGCGGATCCCTTGAACAGTTCATCCAAGCACTACAGATGCGATGCCTCCAAGGTATCCACACATACGGGGGGAGCATCGGGCGGGGGACTGCTAGGTCCGATTGCACAGAATGGTGGCGTGGGGAGTGGTAGAGGCTATCGAGGGGAGGAAAAAATCAACCCTGAAAGGTGCACCCACTCCCCTTTATATAGACCTCCGAGGTGGGCTCAACACTTTAGGCCCATGACGAGTCTAGTCCCATTTTTCATTTGGATCCAATCCGAATGGGCTGTAATCCCTTAAGTGTGACCCTATAGGTTCACGTACACAATGACAAGACCCGAGCCGATAGTCGGTAGGGGCTCCTAGCAAAACATGCCAACTCCCATGTGTGTGCAAAGTCGTTAGACGAACCTCGACAATGTGTCATATACAACATTCCTTTTTTTGCATGATATGGGTTGTAGAGCTCAAGGCGAGTACTTGTCACCCTTATGGTGGCTCGACATCTTTTCTCGAAACCGTGATGGAGATTCCCGAACTGGGTTAACACTTAACCCATGTCGCATGGCCATGCTTTCTGAATCTAATCACACGAGAGGGCCGAGATAATATCTCTCCTCATGGAGGGGAAAATCCCTTCTTGCTTAACCATGTCTCATGACTCACCCGAAAACTACCTTTATAACTACCCAGTTATGGAGTAGCTTTTGATGGACCCTAATTAAATCAATACTCATCCCGAGAACATGCGATGACCTCTAGTCTAGGACATGGCATATACATTTTACTTGAGACTAGCATATGACATTATTTAGATGTGTCTCAAACTAGGTCTGTCTGACGTGGTGATCTCAATCCCCGAGTCAATATTGTTAGTTTAGCATCTCTATGCACATGACTTGTGAAATGTAGTCATCAACTGAATCGTATGCTAGTAAAGGATATGTGTCCGCATAATCTTAACAACTAGGGACTATCAGAACAATCACAATACTATATATTGTCTCACAAATAAGTCACATACTTATTGTTACATATCACTGATGATGTTCCAGGACATCACAAAATACTCATGAATATGTAGGATACCAAATCATCACATGATTGCCTCTAGGGCATATCTCCAATAGAGATCCAATCTAACACCATCATGGAGGGGTGCATTGTCTTCATGGGTGCCTCTCCGATGATGCGTGAGTAGTCCATAATAGACCTACGGGTCCGTAGGCAGTAGCTAGATCACTTCCTCTCTCTCTCTTTTGATTCTCGTTACAATGGTGTCTTGGAGATCTATTTGATGTAATGACTTTTGCGGTGTATTTGTTGGGATGCGATGAATTTTGAGTTCGTGATCAGTTTCTATCCATGAATATGATTTGAGTATTCATTGATCTCTTATTTTCATGATTACTTATAGCTTCTTATTTGTTCTTTGAATCTTTGGTTTAGTTAGTCCAACAAGATCGAATTTTCTTGCCCTGTGAAGAGGTGCTTTGTGCTGGGTTCGATCTTGCGGTGTCCTTTCCTAGTGGCAGAAGGGGCAGCAAGGCACACATGTATCGTTGCTATTAAGGATAAAAATATGGGGTCTATCCCTACATGAATAAATCTTGTCTACATCATGTCACCATTCTTATTGCATTACTCCATTTTTCCATGAAATTAGTACACTAGATGCATGTTGGATAGCGGTTGATGTGTGGAGTAAAAGAAGTAGATGCAGAATCATTTTGGTCTACTTATCTTGGAAGTGATGCCTATATAATGATCATTCCCATGGATATTGTCATGAATATTTGATCTTCTATCAATTGGCCAACAATAATTTGTTCACCCACCTTGTCCTATATTCATGACAGAATCCACTAGTGAAACCTACGGCCCCCCAGTCTACTTTTCTAAAATATTGCTTTACGATCTATTTTTTCCCATGTTTGTTTCCAGATCTATGAATCCCAAAACCCAAAAATACCTTGCTGCACTTTTTATTTACTTCTTTTATTTTGTGTTCTTGCGTGATCTATTTGCCCAAAGTATCACAACCTAATCTATCTTTTTATCGTTGAGAGCTTGAAAACCTCTCTTGCGTGTCGGGTTGCAAGTAGTATTTATTTGTGTGCAGGTATCGTTTAAATATTTTTTGATCTTCCTCTACAGATTAAAAACTTGGTTTCTTAACTGAGGGAAATACTTACCCTCGTTGTGCTACAATATCCCATCCTTTTGGGGGAAATACTATAGGATCGAAAGTAGGTTTAGAGGGGGGGATTAGACTACTTGACCAAATAAAAGTTTTGCCTTTTTGCCAATTTTAATTCTTGGCAAGTTTTAGCATTCATATAAAATCAAGTAACACCCTACACATGCATGTGTAAGAGTGTAGTAGCGGAAAATAAAGACATTGCACATGTAAGTAAAGAGAGGGTTAGGAAATCAAACACAAATGATGCCACGTTGATTTTTCCGATGGTCCAATAGGTGGTGCTATCGTACGTTTATGTTCATGGCATATTCAACCCACGGAGGGTAACGGTCGCGAAAGTCCACGGAGGGCTCTACCCACGGAGGGTTCCACGAAGAAGCAACCTTGACTATTCCATGCGGCTTCCGTCCACGAAGGACTAGCCTCACTAAGGGTAGATCTTCACGAAGTAGGCAATCTCCTTGCCCTTAAAAACTTCTTGGTTCACTCCACAACACAAAGTAGGAGGCTCTCAAGCGACACCTAACCAATCTAGGAGGCACCACCCTCGAAAAGTTAATAGACTCGGTAATGATGATGAACTCCTTGCTCTTGTGCTTCAAGATGATAAACTCCTCAACACACATTCACTCCCTCATAGATTTGGCTTGGTAGAAGAGATGGGATTGGTGAAAAGGAACTTGGGGAGGCTAGAACTCAAGATCCATATGGTTGGAGTGGAAGATCTTGACCTCAACACAAGGGTAGGTGGTTCTCTCTCAGAAAACTAAGTAGGATAGGTATGTAATAGTTCTGAGTGTTTTTCTTCCGAGTAGGTAGTGTTGGAGGGGTATATGTAGGCATCCCCAAAAATCTAACCGTTACACACAAAATGACCAACTCGGTGACACCGATGTGTAAATCTCGATGGTACCGAAGTGACCAAAAGTGGCAACTTTTGAATCTCGAAGGGACCGATATATGAATCTAAGTTGTACCAACAAGGTGACCAATGGTCAGATTTGCCAAACTCGGTGAAGCCGATTCACCATTTTGGACGAACAAAAAATGTGAACTTGCGTAATAGAAACTTGGCAACCCAACTTGGTGGCACCAAAAGTAGTGTCGGTTACACCAAAGTGTTAGGGTTTGGTTGAGTCTGTCTAGGATTTACAATCAGTGGCATCGGGATAGGAATGTTGGTTGCACTAATTTTGCATATTTGGCTTTGGATAGACTTTGGTGGAAGAGCTTGTGGATGTTTTTGGTGACTATCACGTGTGCACGTTTGAGAATATTGTTCATCGTCAAAACTTTACCCCCTTTTAATAGTATTGGCTTTCCTATGGACTCAAAGTGATTTCTCACAAATGTAAAATGTAGAGTTCTCTTGCTTGAAGCTTGCCCAACCTATTTCCTTGCATCTTGGGGTAATTCCACAATCTCCACAATCCTTAGGCCATCCCTATCATTGAAATTTTCTTGAAATATACTTGGTGGAAACATAAGTTCAATGACTTATATGTTGTTATTAATTACCAAAACCACCAAGGAAGCAAATGTGCTTTCAATCTCCTCCTTTTTTTTAATTGATGACAACATATAGATCAATGCTTCGACAAAGATATAATCATGGAATATAATCATCGCTTTGAGAAGTATGTGGTAAGCAAGAGCTCCCCCTAAATTTGTGCATTATTTTAAGTTTGCGTTTGAATGCAAATGCACAATCTATTAGGTACATATGTCACTTCTTACATGTCACATACCACTTGGTGGTGTGCGAGACTAATTGGAATGAACATCATAGCACAACACAATCAAGCAAAGATGAATGATCATCACATAACTAGTAAGATGATAGGAAATAGTAGCATCACACAATAAAGCATATGATCAAACATCATCAAATGTATCACAAACAACCGAGAGCAATTGTATTTGAAAAAGCGATAAACACCAAAACGCTCTCTCACTCGAAGCCTATAGATCTATATACACTTCTCCCCCTTTGGCAACAAGTTACCAAAAAGTTCAAAGGCATATATCTAAGTATTCTTGGACTAATCTCCTCTGGTTGTTGATGAAGGAGTTGAGAGAGCAGCGTCGGCGAAGATTTTTGCAGATGTCGTGGATGGAGTTGGAGTGGACACTGGAGCTGATGGAGCAGGAGTTGTGCTGACAGTAGTAGGAGTTGATGAAGAGGGCCTCAAGTCTCGTGCAGGCACTGTGCCTGATCTAGCCTGAGTAGTGAACTGAGTGCTCGGCCTGAGAGGTGATCCATCCTCATCATCATCATCATCATCATCTAAAGAATTAGAAGAGACCCAAGGGATGTGCATGGTGTCAACTTCCTTCTGAAGCTCTATAACTGTCTTTGTCACCTTGTCCACCTTATCATTTAGAGTCTTGATCCTTGTCTTAAAGATCCTCACGAGACTATTCTGGTTGTCCAGAATCCCCTTGATATCCTTCTACATGCCCTGAACTGTTGAGATCAAAAGATCCATTTGCTCATTTTTGGATCTGGGGGCTTGAGCACTAGTGGCTGGAACTGCTTCTGCCTCTGCCTATGTTGTAGCAGTTGTGGGATGATCTGGGTCCATCACCACAACATTATCCTCAAGATCTGGCTGTAGGGGCAGATGTGGACGGTCTAGAGCAAATATGTGCTTCTCCAACTGAGAGTTGATAAGCATCTGGATGTAGGGTGCATAGCAGGAAAAGCGCTTTTGATTAGAAGCAACCCTCTTGATTGTCTAAACAATCAAATCCATGACTCTAATCCTGGTATGTCCATCAAGGTGGATCAACATGTTACGGAGACCTGCTATGCACCGATCATCGTGTCATCGTGTCATCTCCGACTTGGGCATCGTGTCATCTCCCGACTTGGGCATCAAGGAATGCCTCAGAATAGTGTTCATGGTACGGAGGCCTTCTTGCTAATAGTAGATGGATCCTAGCTTGTGAGATTGCATTTTGTCTGCGGGGATAGGAGTATACATATCCTTCATGGCATTGTGACTCGCCTTAGATTCTGAGTATACATCTAGATCACCATCCTGAACATGTGGAACTCCTAGAAGTGCAGCCCACTCCTCAACAGTAGATTCATACCTTGCTCCTTTAGTCATCCATACAATTCTACCATCTCCGTAGAAATGTGCAGTGGATTAGAATTGCATGATCATCTCATCGTTCCATGCATTAAGCTCTCTGCCAATGAACTCATCTAGACCAATGCAGTGGAAGTTATCTTGGACACTTGGGAAGTAGTCCTCTTTCTCCTTAATGACTTTCCAATCAACATATCTCATATCACTAATAGTTGGGCTCTTGTCAAGCAACACTATCTCATAAAAGTCATGTTGCTCTCTGGTGTAGAACCTGTAGTCAACAGTAGTTTTTTTCCTCTGGGCATAAGGATCTATAGCTCTCCAAGATCTCAATCCTGAGTCTTTCCTCTTCTTCATGTCTTCAACAACTATGTGGCTGACATCATGTACTAGAAGATGTGGTGTGAGCTTCAGCAAAGTAGTCAAGTCATCATAATCTTCAAGTATGGAGGCAGTTCCCTTGTTCTTTTCAGAAGCTAGAATGTCTCTGGTAGTCCTCTTGGACTTCTGTGCAACAGATTTCTTGGTTGTAGGCTTGGTGCTCTTGGATGTGCCAGACTTCGGCATAGCATCAGCCAAAAGTTTCTTGGCCCTCTTCTTGGGAGGGGCCTTCTTAACATGTTCATCCTCCCCTTCCTTAGCAGCAGCACCAGCAGCCTCCTCTAGATCTTCATACATGGAGGTAGGCCTGCCAATCACATTAATGATCCTCTTTTTGGATTTCTTCTCCCTTGCCTTCTTAGGCAAAGACTTCCTTGGGGGATCTATAGTCATTGTGGCCCTATCACCCTCAGGTGCTCTCATAGCTTCAGAGCTAGCATAGACCTTGCCGACAACTCTTCTGGAAGAAGTAGCTTCAGTTGCCGACTTCTTAGCAGCCTTTTCTTGCTTCTTGGCAAGAATCTCCTTGGGGATAAAGTCTGAATCTTCTTCATTAGAATTTAGCTTTTTCCTGGTCTTGGTGGTAGCCTTGGGAAACCCATGGGATCTAGGGGTGCCTGGATCTAAAAAAGAAATGGGCTCTGGGCTTGTGCCTGAACTCATATCAACTCCCTTCTCTGCCAAACTTTGACTATCCTCAGCATCTGACATACTGACCCTGTGAATAGAGTATAGAAGAGAATAAGTGGATGAGTCATCACAAAATGAGGATGGATTTTGAAAGTTTGAACAATAGATTTTCAAAGTTTTTGCATTCTGTCAAATAAATATCGATAGAGCCGAAACAACATTTTCGTTGCTGCCGAGACAGACTGTCTATCTTAACAGAACCTTGGCACTCTTTTAGGTCAGACCGAAAAGAGGTACTCGGTTCCACCGAGACAGTTCTCAGCATCACAGAAATACACATCGGTGAGACTGATATGTTTGTTTCGGTTCCATCGAGATTTATCGGGCAGACGACAAAACCATAGAAAATTTACCATTCGCTAGACTATATAGGTTTCGTGTGGATAGGAATACGTGCAAAGAGTGGCTTATTGATAAATTTGAATCTAATGCGCAAGAATCGAACAAGGAGCACAAAAGAGGTCGAATCCGTACCCTAACTTGATGCGGATCCACTACGGCGGCGACGATGGAGAGGATTTCGTCGACGGCAGCGATTCCCAGCGGCCGAGGAGCGCAGGGTGACAAGGGCGACGACCAGGGGTCTTGAACGCATCCACTTAGGGTTATGAGGTGCAACGGTTTGAGGATGAAATTCAAACCGTCGGGGTCCACAGCTTATATACCCACCACTATCGGTGGCACCGATTCTAACTTTTCCGTGTCACTGAGTTCCTCAACTGTCAGTTGACAGGGAAACTCGGTGTAACCGAGAAGATGGAATTGGTGGTACCGAGATTGAACACAAGATCAACCCTAGGCGTTCGGTGAGACCGAGATTTTTTGGTTGGTTCCACCGAGATGCACTTGGGAGGGTTTAATGGTCAGTCCTTGTCGATACTGAACTCCGAGTGCTCCACACACAGAGGGATCGAGATGTACTTGTTCAAATTTTGTGATGCAACATGAATAGAGTATGAGGTGAGAAAACATAGATAGCTAAATAGGTGGTCCTGGGCATTCTTGTATATCCAATTGGCAAAAGATAAATCAAAAGCCAAATAGCAACAATTGGATATCGTCGAATGAGAAAATAAATGGAAACCAACATGCTCACACAATATGATGTCCAATCAAATCATGGCAAACACGCACAAACTCTCTAGCTTCTAACAAGAACTTGGGAGATGATGAAGTCATCTATATATGAGTATTTGACTTAGGAGCCAAGTAAGAGTACTTGGTCATAGGTCATACTCATCGTTTAAGCACAAATGGGTTTAGCACTTTTACATAAAGCATTTAATGTTGTCACATACTAAGAGATGCTTTGACTCAAGTCTTAGAGTAAAGCTCCCCCTTGATGTGACATCCCCCCATAAGAGGGATAAACTAACCTTGGGTTTTGTTGATGAATCCTTCATGTTGGTGAGGTAGTGGTGGATGCTCAAAGTTGATGAAGATCACCAAGAGTTGGGAGCATCCTTGTTGTTTCCTTACTCTTCTCAACTACACGGGTTAGTACCAACACACAAAATACAAATACAAGGATATCTATGGACATGGAGTGCAAAGGATGTGTGATGATGTCCATTGATTTGTTGATTACCTTGTCCCTTGCTTACCTTTGAGGGAATGTGTGACTCCTTGATCTATTGCATAGGGTTGATGTTGATTGCAAATAGATCTTGCCAATAATGAATATGAGTGAATTTCATTGGTGGAGTCACCCCTCAAGAACTCTCTAGTTCTTCTTCTTGGGAACCCACATCAAGTTGATGGGGATCCTTGGTGTTGAAGTAGCACTTGTAGAAGTTGATCTTGTAGTAGCCTTGGGAACGCACTTCACCATAGCTTGGGATTCATCTTCATATGATTCAAAGTCCTCTTGGAGCTTGTTCTTGCCCTTGATCTTGTGGCCTTGTGGTGGAAGGTCGTCTTGAGTGTTTGTCCCCTTGGGAATAGTATTTTCATACTTCTCCTTTTTAGGAACAAACTTGGGCTCGGGATATTGACCTTCTTCCCATTCAACTCCATTAGCGTTGAAGTAGCCAACACCATGATTCTTACGATATCCTCCATGTTTGCGTACAATCTCATCAAATTGTTTGTACCCTTCAAGAGTCTTGTAGATACCTTTCTCTATAATCCCTTTCAATAAAGCATTTTTCTTGTTCAAGTGTAACTTGGCTAAGAGAATCATCATTAGTGGAATCAATAGAACTACTAGGATCAACATCATTGGGTTTAGCATTTTTACTGTTGCTACTGGATGAAGAACCTTTCTTTCCTTTGTTACTAGTTTGCTTAGATTTGACTTGTGGCATGAAGTATACAAGAGTAGTCATTTGGTAATATAAGATGAAGTTTTCTTTCGGAGATCGTCATTGATAGCTTTGAGAAATTCATGTTCTTGCTCCAAATTAAGCTTCTTGAAGCATAGCTTCTCATGAGTTTTTACAAGCTCTCTATGATCTTCAAGAGTAGATTCATGGGCTAACTTAAGAGTGTTGAGTTCTTTAGTTAGTTGTTCTATTTTCATCTTATCATCGTCAATTATCCTATCTTGACTAGCATGAGAAATATCAAGTTCATTATGATTAACATCACTAGTTTTATCACATAGCAAGTCATCATTGTAAAGAAAATCATCTTCATCACTATCGAAATCAAGATATTCGGGGTGTGATACCTTGGGGCTTTTAGCCATGAAGCAACTTCCACTCCCTTCATTTGGTCAATCAAATAGATCATAGGAGTTGGTTGTCACTAGTTCAATTCCGGCAACACCATCATCTTGACTATAGTCGGAGTTGGAGTGATAGCTTCTCTCGGAGTGGTTGTCAGAGTCGGAGCCGGAAACCCGTTCACCAACATGAGCTTGATGTTTCCTTCTTGAGTAGCTCTTTGTGTACTTGTCATTCTTCTCCGATTCCCTACTTCTCCTTGAGGGTCTTCGTTCATAACGATCATCTCAATTTTTTTTCAAAACTAGTAAGGAAGTTATACCAAATTTGAAAAAATATGACTAGTTGAGAAAATTTGAAAAATAGCACCCTGTCGGCCTTAGCTGGGCCGACCGAGGGATTGTCGGCTTAGCCCAGGACGAAGAGCACCCATCGGCCTATGCCAGGCCAACGAGCAGGCCGTTGGCCCATGCCAGGCCGAGGAGGACCCGTCGGTCGCTAGGAGGCCGAAGAGCCCCTAGATAAGGCCGACGCGGCCAGCTCCTTCTTCTTCCTCCTCCTGCCTCGTTTCTTCCCATGTGTTCGTTGTTCTTGGCCGAAATACCCCCGCCTTGATCTCCTTCTACATCCACCCATTGTCGGGACCCCGATCCTAAGTCATATGAATCCAGACTATAACATATCACATCACTTTGCGGCCTCACGCATGGTAAGTTCCACGGCTGCAGCCTTACCTTAGCCGGGACCGTTTGCGTCTTTTGGCTCACGTATGTGAACATGTCGCTAGCAATCAAATGACACAAAACCCGGGCCGACATGACTAGTCATAGAACCCAAGTGGCACATCCGTACAGAAGCAAAGCATACATAACCCAGCAATGCAGGTGTCGGCCTCAAGCGTGTGTAGACGAGTCATAGCAAGCTACAAGGACTCCATTACGCCGTGAGACATAAATGCCATCATTGCACATAGAAGAGTGGTAGCAGGCTATAGGGACTCCATTACACTGTGAGACATTTCCCCGAAGGGACAGACACAACAGCAAAGAAGGATACATGCCGGTCAATCAATGTGTCCGGAGCAGTAGCAAGCTATCATGGCTCGGTGGAAGCACAAAGAGGCAGTTTCCCATAAAGAGTACTACTAAAGGCACACAACTAGGTGTCGGATCCCATACATACCGTTGCACATCACACGTATGCATGACATGCCTAATATTCATAGATACAACCATGGCATCACAACATAACCATACAACAACATGACTTTTATTTAAGAGGCTCAGACGAGCCTTGCATAATATGTTCTTACAGATCGGGGTCACATGACCCGACACTCAAGTCATACAAACAAGTTCATACAAACCAAGCAGAAGCATAAAGCTGTCTGACTACAGACACATGAAAGGGGTAAAAAGGCACATGGCCTGACTATCTACAGCCCGTCACAGGCGTAAGGTCGTAGCTGGGACACCAGCTATTCAGCATTGTCGACATCTAGAAAGAACCCACTCGAAGGGTCCTGGGTCTCATCTGCAACATTTATTAAGCAAACATGAGTACAATTGTACTCAGCAAGTCTTTAAAACAGACCTAGTCTATTCATGCTCGTGTATCAACAAAGGGGGAGGTGGAGTTTATGCAGCAATGCCAACTTTGACTCATGGCTAACCTACACTACTCAATTTTAACTCTTTGTTTACATTTTAAATATCGCACACGAGTCCACTAACTCCATAGCAATACACCACCATAGATTCACTTCCCTCTCCTCGGAGAGTGCCATCTACGGTACTCACACTTGTCTTGATATTTTTATGAGTATCCATTTGATTATCTATTAACAGCATAAGTTTTCCAAGTAGTCCATATCCGAGGACGCGACTATTTTAATAGTTTCAAACCCGCAAGGGTGTACTTCTTCACACACGCTCTCGCCACTTATCATTGTGTGCTCATAAACCAGGCACCTCGCCAACCTTCGAGCGGAATCCCAGTGAGAGAGTCGGCCACGACCGTCAATCACATAAGACCTCTAGTCCAGGCGATCGCCTATTTGAGACCGAACCCGCGCGGAAGTCCGGCCAAAGTTTCCACTACGGCCCCAAACAATGTGCGCAGGGTTCCCAAGCCCACCATTCGGGTGACCCTTGGTACACCGTGCCACTGCCTACCGCATCGTAACCCACCCCTAGGGTCAGTGCTACGCACGGCCTCCAGCATGCTATAAATACTAGAAACTACTTGCAACTCCTGGACTCAGGACTAAGCGACTGATAAGTCGAGAGGGGTCGAGTTACCGGAACCCAATTTGTGGTAGTAACTATTCTTGGATCACAAACATGGAACTCAGTTCCTAAGAACGGTCCCAATGAGACAACCCGCTATGTACTCCTACATAGCCTCTCATCTCTACCTTTACCAAATCGAGTTCATCATAACATCATCACATCAGAACAACATCATTTCACTCAGTTCATCACCCAGATGAATCCGACCTGACACAACTTTAAGCATAGTAGGCAAAGTAAGCTAAGCACATCATGGCACAAGCATCTACCAGGTATGCTAGGTTGCAAGGTTTAGCTATTTACTATGACAATGTCATGTTATGCAATAGAATAGGATCATTTACCGTGTATGACTGACATGTGATCGGTTGTCCTAATGCAATAAACAAGAGAATGAGCGAGAGAGTGGGATATTATCGGAATGATCAAAGGGGTTGCTTGCCTTGCTGGTTAGTGGAAAGGTTCTCTCCTTTGTCAGGATACTCGGGGGTATCCTCAGAAGTAGGGCCTACCACAATTTAGATAAGAAATAATCAACACACGCAAGTGCAACAATATGATGCATGATCATGGCATGATAGCATGTATAGGTGAGTTAATGCAACTAGTGATCATGTTGATTTGAAATGAATTTGAATATAGGTTCAAAATCTTTCTTTATTTCAAATACCGAATACTATCCTATTAGTAAATGTCAATGTTCACCTATTTATATTGCTCTAACATGCATGTCAATAGCACCATTGGATTCATTGGATTTTTCTGATAAATTTTCATATATAAATTGTTTTCATCTGACTTATAGATTAATTTATATGAATTTTTCAAGTTTTGAATAATTTCTGGAATTATTTTTAAACTAGAAATTGCTTTTATTGCATCAACATGACATCATTATGATGTCAGCTGGTTAGCTGACCGGGCGAGAGTCAAACCTGACATGTGGGGGCCACATGTCAGTGACTCAGACACTTAACTAACTAATTATAACTAAATCCTAATTAATTAATAGAAGCTGGGCCCACTGTCAATGACTAATTAGGTTAATTGAATTAATTAGTTTATTTCTTAATTAACCATTGACTGTCACGGCCTGGCCCCACCTGCCAGTGACTCAGGGGGTCAAACCCTGTGGTCAACTCCGGCAAGACCCACCGGCGTTGAGCCGCCGGTGACTCCAGAGACGGCGGAGGGGTTCGGGATCCCTCCTCCGGCGACCAAATGGACGGCGGAGGGCACCAAACGACTCAGCACACGTGCGCGCGTCCATTCCGACCCCTCCCAGGAGCTGAGATGGTCGGAATCGACGCCGGCGTCAAGCTTGGCGGCTGCCGGAGCTCGGGTGAGCACGGGCTTGTCAAGCCGGAGCTCAAACAAGGCACCTAAGGCCTCCTAGGGCTGCCTAGGAACATTCTGAGCATGACCGCGTGCTCAGACACAAGCTTGGACCATTGCAACGGCGGTCACGACCTCGCCGGCGGCGAGAAGCTTTCGGGCTCAAAGGATCTTGACACTAGAGGGTTCATTTGAAGGGGGAAAAAGGGGGAAAAGAACCAGGGGCTCACGGCAGTCGCAAATATGTCGAGAGTGGGCTCGGGGAGGGCCTGGAGCAGCAGCGAGCTCCACTAGATTTACGGTGGCCGGAGGTTGAAGACGACACAAAGACGGCGATGGGGAGCTCCTAGCGGTGCATGGCTCGGCGAGGAGGAAGAGGGGAGCTAGGCGGATCGATTGGGGGGCGAGGGGGCGAGGGGGAGCAGCTAACGCGACGGCGGCGAGCTCGAGCAGGGCTCAGCCATGGCGAAGAAAAGAAGGGGGAGGAAGAGAGGCGGGCGAGAGAGAGGGAGCGATGGGGATGGCTCTCAGAGCTTATCCTCGTCGCGCTGGCAAGGAGGAAACAGGCAGGCAACTGCCGGCGTGGAGGCACGGCAGCGCGCGCTCCGGCCACGCGCTTGTCCTCCTGGCCGCCAGGAGGACGATGACCTCCCTGGGCCAGGTGGGCTGGCCTGGCCTGGGCCTTTTCTTCTTTTTCTTTTTATTTCTTCTCTGTTTTCTTTAACTGACCTGTGTTTATTTTCTTTTCAGGTACAAATGACTTTATAAAATATCCCATATATTGTCTATAATGAAGTTTGAATATTTCAAAGTTGTCTAAAAAGTTTTAGGATATTTTGAAAACAAAAATAATGATAGTGCTTTATTTAATGATTTCAGGAGCCTTATCAATTATTTTTGAATTGCTTTGGTTGTTCAAATAATTAGAATGCTCCCTGTTATCATCATGTCCAAATTTACCAGACATAGGGAACAATTTTTGTGGGCATTTGGATTTGTTGAATTTTCACCAAGTTTGAATTGTTTGGATTCAAAGTGATCTTGGGGTTTCTTTTTGTTCCCCATTTCATGTTGATGCAAATAGATGAAACATGATGCAAGCACATGCTATCCTAGGACAACTTGCTAGGGATGTGACACCCATTTTCCGTTTCAATCTGCTGAAACAATAGATCGTCTTCATCTCCCCCGCCCTACGGTTTCATTTTATTCAATGTGGTAGTGTGTTGTTTGTTTGGAGGAGACATGGTGTGGTGGTGGAGGTGTGAATGGTGAGATGGTGGAGTGGTGGAGAGGAAGAAGAAGGTGGAGAGGAACAAGAAGGGCACTCACACGTCGAAGGTATACATTTTTTCTGTTAGATTCGGTTAGTTTTCTGTTAGCTTTTTAATGTACGTAAAATTAGTGTACATGAGCATATTTTAGTTTAGTTTAGGTTACGTTTTATCTTAGTTTTCTGTTAGCTTTCGTGAGCATATTTTTTCTGTTAGTTTAGGTTAGTTGTGTGTTAGTTGTCTGTTAGTTTAGGTTTTTTTGTGTACGTGAGTATATTTTAGTGTAGGTTTATTTAGTGTACGTGAGCATATTTTAGTATAGGTTTATTTTTGTGAAGTTCATTTTAGTATAGGTTTATTTAGAATGCGTAGGTATATTTTAGTGTACGTTTTATTTTAGTGTAGATTTATTCGTTGTGAATAATGAGAAGCTGGCAATGTCTGACACGTGAAAAATGTCTGAATCCGTAAATTTCATTGTGTATTACAGCCCTGGTAATGTTCGATATAATGAGTTGGGGGTTGATCTTAGCGAGTTTAAAAAAGGCGAGATGCCACTTTCAGACCCGGACAGACTAGACATTAGACAGTCGAAGCACTGGTTGAAAACTAGTTTTGGCCTGGATCCTAAAGTTTGTTCCGTCAGTATTCATGCCTTGTGGGCCAAATCCTGTAAAAATGTCAAGTGGGATTTGATTCTGATAGATAGGAGCCAGCATTGGTTGTCTCTGTTAAGTCGTTGTAGAGACCGAAGAATCCATCCGTATGCCCTAGTGCAACCAGTGGCGAAGGAGGAGAATATCGTACCACCCACCATGGAATATGAACCAGGCCAGAGTAGTCAAGTGGCTAACGAGATTTATGTATCCGGGTCATAGCCACCAGATGTGAATGCTAGCCAAGTCGAGAAAGAGTCATATTATGTGCAACACAATGTTAGTGGTCATGCTACTGGTCAGAGTATTCAGTCGATAGTATTAGCTATCTCTGGTGTTGCTGGTGGGGATGAGGAAGGCGATGAAATGCATAGGGTGATGGAGGAAGAGGACGAGGATGGGATTGCAGAGGAACTTGATTCTAAAAATTCCGAGGATGAGGAGGAGGTACCAATTCCTGCTGCATGGGAGCAGCACATATCCGCCGGCTTTACTGTCAATGATGGCCATGTGACTCCATGGCAATATAATCTGAACCAAGTCCAGATGGGGGCTATGTTTGACACAAAGAAGAAAATGAAGTATGCGGTGATAAAGTGGGCCATGTCTACGTAGAGGGTCATATCGAGCACACATGTCTACGTAGAGGGTTGTCCTGCGAAGGTGCACGACCACGTGCCAAAGTATAACATCCACTGGGTTGTGAAAAATGTTGTCCCGCATAATTGTGTTAGGAAAAACATGTTGGTTCGTCATCCAAACCTTACTTCAACTCTCATAGCTCAACTCATGTATACGGAGATAGTGACGAAGAAAGATATGGAAGCAAAACACATCCAGACAGCAGTGAAGGTCACATGGAATTATGACATTCCGTATGGGAAGGCTTGGAGGGCTAAGCAGAAGGCTATGGAGGAAAGGTTTGGGATGTTCTTCGACTCCTATGATAATGTTGTCCGTCTCCTTGACATACTGAAGGAGAGGAATCCCAACATTTATGTTAACATTCAGCACACGAGGTTGGATAGTATACCAGATTACAAGGTGTTGAAACGAGTATTCTTCTCTTTCGGTATGTGCATCAAAACTTTCAGGCATTGTCCTCCTGTGATGTTTGTGGATGGTACATTCCTAACTGGTCAGTACAAAGGGCAAATCCTGACTGCTATTGGTGTGGACGGGAACAACCAAATCATCCCACTAGCCATGGCATTTGTGGAGGGTGAGAACTTTCCGAGCTAGGTATGGTTCTTTCGGCAAGTTAAAATTGTGATTGTGAAGGACCGATCAAATGTGTGTCTCATTCATGACAGACATCCCGGTATATTGAAGGCCGTGAAGACACTGAGTAATCCAACTGCTGACAAGCCAACACCTTGGAAGGACTTGCAAAGTTGGTGGTGCATGCGCCATCTGGGTGCTAATTTTTTCTCACAGTTCAAGAACAAATGGTTGATGAACTTCTTCAAAAAGTTATGCAAGCAGAACCAACGGCGCAAATACGATTTTATTTGGTCAAAACTAGATGAGTTCACTAACAAGCAGGCCCTTGCTAGGAAGAAAATGGAAAAAGACCAGGTTAAATTAACAGCACTCATTGCAGAGCATGAGGAGCCACTTGGTCTTTGTGACTTGCCAGCAATTGACCCTCCTAATACGAAGAGAAAGAAGGGCAGGGCAATAAAGAATTTTTCTGAGTGGATAGAGAAAGAGTCTCCAGTGAATTAGTCTTTGCGGCATGACACCCATGGATCTAGGTATGGCCACATGACAATCAATCTTGTAGAGATCTATAATTTTGTACTCAGAGGGAATACAGCATTGCCACTGACAGCTATTGTGGAGGGTGTATTCCATGGCACTATGAGATATTTCAGAGAAAGGCACGAATTAGCAAAGAAGCATATTGTAGATAATCCGAACACTCCTTATTGTAGCCATGTCATGGAGTACATGGCTGAGAAGATAAAGAAAGCAAAAAAGCACACTGTCACACTCATAGGTAATCTGGAAAGGAGGTATGAGATTTAGCTTCCTACTGATGGTTTTGGTTCTGCAAATGAGGTGAAGACACATGAGGTTAAAATTGGAGCAGAATTTTATCCAACTTGTGAGTGTACATGCAACAAACCGCAGTTACTGCACCTGCCTTGCTCACATGTGTTGGCTGCCTGTGGCCAAATTCAGTTGGACGCTATCTCCTTCGTGTCTCCATACTATTCAAAGGAGGCAGTACTCAATGTCTGGAGAGGTGAGATGACAGGGTTTAGAGTCGTTGGCAATTTCAACAAGGTAAACGATGGTGATAGAGTATACATCCCGGATCTGGGACTTTGGCGAACTAGCAAGGGCAGGCATAAGTTAAAGCGCATCTGAAACGATATGGACCAACCTAAAGCTGGTGGAGCAACCAGACAATGTTTGCCCTGTGTGGCTTATGGGCATAGGATGAAATATTGCCCCAACCTAAATAAAGACGGTGCTTCCACATCGACGACTGAAACAAAAGTTGCAAGAGGAGGTCCTGGCAGTCGCGGTGGACGTGGCTCTCGAGGCCGAAGGGGCGGACGAGGAATGAATAACTCAAAAGCTACATAATCTGTGGGACTATGTTTTTATTTGTAATATGTCGGACTATGTTTTTATTTGTAATATGTGTGCACTATGTTTTAATGTGTAATATGTAAGACTATGTTTTAATGTGTAATATGTGAGACTAAGTTTTTATTTGTTATATGTGAGACTATGTTTTTATTTGTAATATGCAAACATCTATGTTTTATTTTGTAATATGTGTGGACTATGTTCTAATTCCATATATGGCTTCGTATCCGTTGCTTAATGGTAATATCGATAAAGGGAACCGAGGCACACTTACAGAATCGGGCACGAACTTAGACGTGTTGATCACTAGCACCCCAAAGTCTAACTGGATGATACACCCTTCCTGGGTGGATAGGTATGTGTCGGTATAATCACTTACTATTTTCGACATCGTTTTGATAGAAGCTAATTGTAAGCTACATTCTGTTTATTTTGTAGGTTGAATTGGGCTAGACTTCTACCCTTGGCATGACTGGTTGAGGGTACATTGGATGAGTGGGTTGATCACCCGGACTTGGATGACACAGGTGAACCAATGCAGTTGCACAAGAGGCAAGTATCACGCTTCTCTTACGACAGGTCACTCCTTACCTGCTTAGTAGATAGATGGAGACCAGAGACACATATGTTTCAATTTCCCTGGGAGAGATGGCTCCTACTTCATAGGATGTGTCTTACTTGTTGGGATTACCTCTGGCCGATGCTGCCATAGGACCTTTAGAGGTAGAAACTGGTTGGCTAGCATCTATGGATGCCCGTTTTCTGGCTGCGGTGCCAACTACCATGACGCTATACAACGATCGGCACGAGCCTCTTTTTAGGTGGTTGAGCCAATTTCAGATTGTCGCCTTAGGATATCCCACTGTTCAGTTGTCAGAGGCATAGATTGACAGGTCCCTAGAGGCATATATTATGTGGTCCTAGGCAAGACGATGATCACAGAGAATGACGTGACCACTATAGATGCATGACTCATCGGTGTTGCATGAGATATAGCTAATGCACGTTGACGAGGATATGTACCTAGGGTAGGGTCCTAGGCACGGCCCACATACCTTACCTAAGGACACCACATTGGAGGACTTGAAGATCAAGCATGAACTTCTGAGTGGATCCCTGGAGACGTAATCCACTCGACAGTAATCCACTCGAAGACTCCCGCTCTCACTCGGCAGTCGCGTTTCACTCGTAAGACCTCGCTTTCACTCGACGCCAGAAGACCAGGAGCCATCATAAAGAGCCCAACGGGCAGACGCTGGTTCAATGGTCATTAATAACTTTGATTACGTACGTTACCTGTAACGGCAGACTTTAAACCCCACGACCAGACCCTTTGATGCGGGGCCATTATGAGGGGCAGTGAACTCTATATAAGATGCCCCTCCCCTCCTGCACAAGGGTTCGCAAACATTGTAAAATCTATACTCCACTCGACATAAAGCTCCAGAGCACTAAGACGTAGGGTTGTTACCTCCACGAGAGGGGCCAGAACTCATACATCCGTGTGTACACCCTTGCCGTAGCTAGGAATCTGCCCTCTCCCTTCGTACCCCTACCATCTACTGTCAGGCTTGTTCCCCTGACAGTTGGCACCCACCGTGGGCCAGGCGTCTAAGCGACTTCCGGCGAGGTTGCGATTTTCATCCTTCGACATGTCTTCCGGTGATGTTTTTGCTCTGGGATACGAGATCCATTCCGGAGCATTCACCTTCATTGCCGACGATTCGGTATGGCTCCAGGAGGCACCTCTTGATGTCGAGGCATTTCCGGTCTGCGGGGCCACGCAATTCCGCACGAGTCCCTGTGGCGTGTTGCTGCGACAGCCGTCGGCCTCCTACGCGTCGGGTCCTCTCACCATTCGCGGTCGCAAGCGGTCCGACTGCTCATGACTCCAGCGGTGGGTCGAACACGCAGCGGCATGTCAAGCTTCTCCACAGGTTGCAATGCTCGAGCCCACGGAGTCCCTTCACGACGTGTTCGAGTCGGATTCCGACCCGTCCGACGTGCCTTCTATGTGTGAAAGCTGCGATCCCGCAGCGAAGGCTTTGATGACGGGCTCTCATCAGAGTTCACCGCCTGGCTTCAGCCGTGTCAAGCGCGAGGTTGGAGGACCGTCAAACGTGCAGCTGTGTCGGGATGAGGAGGTCCTTCATACCCCCATCGTCGACGCAACTGCCGAGGCCCAAGCTTTGGAGGCCGCGCGCATTCGTTTGGAACAGCTCTAGGCAGAGATTGACGAGCGCGCTCACCAGCTCGCCGCGCCCCAGTCGACGTCATCGACAACTCTTTCCGACTGGATCTCACGATGGCGTTGAGGTATACCGAACTCCTGTGCTAAACGTTGCTGTTGCTGCTAGGATAGCGGATTCCATTCAGTCGTCACGGTCAGAGGCTGTTAGAGGCCTGTTGCAGATCAGAGTGTTGTTGGATGCAGCACAATGTCAGAACTCAATAGTTTCTCAATCCCATAACAAGATATACATCAATTCACCCAAGGCAGAGACCGTTCAGTCGGCACACAGCCCTGGATCGCCCTTGCATCATCGAGGCGGCGATTTTCTTGAAGGGCAAGACAGAGATCAGCATCACCGCAAAGACCACCGTCGAGTGCTCACTCCTCCGCGGAGTGGTCCGTACGCGCCCGGCGCCAGGGCGACATGCACACCCTTGGTGATGAGCGGGATGCGGACTTTGACGCTCGTGCCTATCTAGTTCAGAAGCGGATCAACAAAAGCAGAGCCTACAGAGAGGGACTCGAGAGAGATGTTCCGAGTGGAAGCTCAACTATGGTGTCTGGTCCCGAGTGTTTTAGCAGAGCTATACTTTCTGCAGAGATTCCCCCCAACTTCAGAATAGCGTCGGGGATCGAAAAGTTTTCTGGTGAAACAAAACCAGAGACTTGGTTAGATGATTACCGAGTGGCTGTGCAGATTGGCGGAGGAAATGACAATTCACAATGAAGCACCTGCCCCTCATGTTGGATGGTTCAGCTCGAGCTTGGTTGAATCGTTTGGCTCCTTCCAACATACATTGTTGGGAAGATCTTGCCCGAGTGTTTGTCTGGACCTTTGAGGGCACTTGCAAGCGCCCAGCAGGTCTGGTCGACTTACAACACTGCATCCACAAGCCCAATGAAACCTTAAAGGATTATATTCGGCGATGTTCCACCCTGCATCATACATTGGAGAATGTGTCAGAACACCAGGCTGTTTGTGCCTTCAAGGCCGGTGACATTTCACTTGGCAAGATGATGGAAATTGCTAATCGCTATGCTAATGGCGAGGAAGAAGGCTGCCTCCGTTGCGGCAAAGGAAAAGCAGACGCCAACGAGTCTGGCGGCGGCAACAGTCGGAAACAGAAGCGAAAGGCTGAAGACCCGGCTCCGGCAGAGGCAGCGGCACTGGCGACTCAGTCGAAGAACAAGGGCAAGGCCAAGGCTCAGTATGCCCCCAAGAAGGGGAAAGGTCAGTTAGGAACTGATATCTTGGATCAGCCGTTTTTAATTCACACAAGGAAAGATGTAGAAGGCAACCTGATTTTGCCCAAGCACACCACTCGACAGTGTCGAACCCTTATCCAACAATTCAAGGGAGACCAGTCAAGTGCGAAATCTCCTGAAAAAGAAGATGAAGATGAGGAAAAGGAAACATTCATGGATGTCATGGCTATGCTGGTGATCTTTGCTAATGTCGAGAGCAAGAGTAGTCTGAAAGTCATCAATAGATAAATCAACATGGTTGTGCCAGACACCCTCACCTACCTCAAATTGTCTTAATATGTTGTCACATTTGACCAGACAGACCATCCTGCTCATGTGGCCACTCCCGATCGACAAGCTCTGGTAGTTGATCTGGTGGTGCAGGGGACTCGACTCAGAAAGGTCCTCATGGACTGCGGCAGCGGCCTGAACATCCTATATGCGGATACCCTGAAAGGGATGGGCATTCCGATGTCCCGTCTGAGCGAGAGCAGCATGCATTTTCGCGGGGTCATCCCAGGAAAGAAGGCCAAGTCACTCGGCTAGATAGCATTGGATGTGACATTCGGAGATAGCAAAAATTTCCGAAAAGAAAAGTTGGCATTTGAAGTCGTGGATTTCAAGAGTGCTTACCACGCCATCTTGGGTCGACCCTCTTATGCACGTTTCATGGCCCGACCATGTTACGTGTATCTCAAGTTGAAAATGCCAGGTCCTAAGGGCGTGATCACGATCACTGGCAATCGACAGCGGGCCGAAGAGTGTCTCCAGTAAGGATCCAAGATCGCCGATCAACAGATGGCCATGGTCGAGATGGAGGAGTACAAGAAAACCGCTAACCCTGCTGATTTGCTCCGTGCAAAAAAGCCGGCTTCCGAGTTGGCATTTTAGTCGGCAGGGGAAGTGAAGAAGGTGCACATCCACTCGACGGATACAACTACTGCCCCGACAAATATCTCAACAACATTCGACACTAAATAGGAAGTCGAGCTCATCCAGTTCCTTCGTGAGAACTGTGATATCTTTGCATGGAAGCCTGCCAACATGCCGAGGATTCCCAAGGAGCTAGCTAAGCACCGTCTGCGAGTGGATCCAAAAGCCAAGCCCGTCAGGGACCATTTGCGTCGATCCGCGGCAGAGAAGCGCAAGGCAATCGAAGGAGAAGTGGACTGTCTATTGCAAGCCAAGTTCATTCAGGAGATTTACCACTCCGAGTGGCTCTCAAATTTTGTGATGGTGCCCAAGAAAGATAAGTCGTTGCGCATGTGCAATGACTTCAAAGATCTCAATAATGTGTGCCCAAAATACCATTTCCCGCTCCCCCGCATAGATCCAATTGTTGAATCGATAGCGGGGTGCGAGCGTTTATCATTTTTGGATGCCTATTCTAGGTACCATCAGATCCGTCTGTATGGCCCGGATGAAATAAAGACAGCCTTCATCACCCCGTTTGGGTGCTTTTGCTACATCACCATGCCTTTTTGTCTTAAGAATGCCGGCGCTACTTTTATGCGCATGATTTAGAAATGTTTACTCGACCTGATCCCTCGGAATGTTGAGGCGTACACAGACGATATAGTGGTCAAGTCCCGCAAAGGTTTCGAACTACTGGCTGACTTGGTCGAGACATTCGCCAATCCGAGGCGATTCAACATAAAGCTGAATCCGGCCAAATGTACCTTTGGTGTCCCTGGCAGCAAGTTTCTTGGTTTTCCCGTTTCCGAGCAAGGAATTGATGTCAATCCCGAGAAGATCAGCGCCATCACCCGTATGAAGACTCCCGTGCGAGTACACGATGTTCAGAAGCTCACATGTTGCTTGGCAGCATTGAGTCGATTCATTTCTCGTCTTGGTGAGAAGGCTCTGCCCTTATATTAGTTGATGAAGAAATCCGACACATTCGACTGGACTCCCGAAGCCGAAGCAGCATTTGTTGAGCTCAAAGCCCTGCTCTCCACCTAGCCGGTGCTTTCCGCTCCTGCCAGCAAAGAGCCCTTGCTCCTATACATCGCGGCCACAAATCAGGTCGTCAGTACAGTGTTGACTGTCAAGCGAGAAGAGGAGGGTAAAGCCTATAAGGTCCAGTGGCCAGTTTATTATGTCTCGTAAGTATTGTCCCCCTTAAAGCAAAGATATCCACACTATCAGAAGCTGGTGTATGGTATTTACCTATCAGTGAAGAAGGTGGCACATTATTTTCAATACCGTTCGATCTCAGTCGTCAGTGATGCTCCTTTATCCAAGATTTTCAATAATCGCGACGCATCAGGTCGAGTGGCTAAATGGGAAATTTAGGTTGGACACTTTGACATCAGATTCGAGGCCAAGAAGGCAATCAAGTCCCAAGCATTGGCAGATTTCATGGCCGAGTGGACTGAACATCAACAGCATATCCAAGTTCACTTGGCACATTGGACAATGTTCTTCGACGGCTCCAAAATGTTGAATGGGTCTGGTGTTGGTGTTGTCTTGATATCTCCCAGAGGTGACAAGCTCAGTTATGTCTTGCAGATTCATTTTGATTCCTCCAACAATGAGGCAGAGTATGAAGCACTTTTATATGGGTTGCGCATGGCTATGTCACTCGGCGTCGAGCGCCTGATGGTTTATGGCGAATCAGATTTGGTGGTGAATCAAGTGATGAAAGAGTGGGATGTTAGAAACCCTGCTATGACTAGATACTGCAATGCAGTCCGGAAGCTGGAGAAGAAATTTGAAGGTTTGGAACTTCACCATGTTCCTCGACTGAAAAATCAAGTGGCTCATGAGCTATCCAAGATTGGTTCCACTCGACGACCTGTCCCCAGTGGGGTGTTCCTAGAGCATTTGCACACTCCTTCGATTCAAGAGGATCCTTTCACCAAAGAGCCCCCACAAGCTTTAAGCTCCTCTGACTCGATTGAAGTCGATGTTCCTGCTGTGATTGACTTAGTCATGGAGATGCTAGTTATCTTACCCGATTGGACTGTGCCATACATTGCCTATATCCTCAGACAAGAGCTCCCTGAAGATGAAGCAGAGGCTCAATAGATTGTGCGCAGGTCCAAGGCTTTCAGTGTGATGGGAGATCAGCTATTCAGAGAGAGTGTAACTGGTGTCACCCAGCGCTGCATTTCCCCCGAGGAAGGTCGGACGTTCTAGACGAAATCCACTCTGGCACTTGCGGCCACCATGCGTCTTCAAGGGTGATCGTCGCTAAAGCATACCGAGCTGGCTTTTACTGGCCACAAGCTAACGAGATGGCTAAGGACATCGTTGATCACTGCGAGGGCTGCCAGTTCTATGCAAATCTGTCACACACGCCGGCGTCTGCTCTGAAGACCATTCCTCTCGCCTAGACGTTTGCGGTTTGGGGACTCGACATTGTTAGTCCCTTCCGACCCGGAAAAGGAGGATTCACCCACGTGTTGGTAGGAGTTGAAAAATTCACCAAGTGGATTGAAGCCAAGCCCATCAAGAAGCTGAATTCTCGCACGGCGGTCATGTTCATGAGAGAGATCATTATCCGATACGGCATTCCGCATAGCATCATCACAGATAACGGCACTAATTTTGACTCGGAAGAATTCAGGAGATTCTGTAACTCCCAAGGCACCCAAGTGGATTACGCTTCCGTTGCACATCCTCAAACCAATGGGCAAGTTGAGCGGGCTAATGATCTCATTCTGCAAGGTCTAAAGCCTCATCTCATGCGCGATTTGGATCATGCTGCCGGTGTGTGGGTAACTGAGCTGCCGTCTGTTTTGTGAGGATTGAGGACAACGCCTAATCGGTCGACTGGACGAACTCCTTTCTTCCTTGTCTATGGTGCTGAGGCCATATTGCCGAGTGATTTGGCACACCATTCTCCTCGTGTGGAGCTATATTCTGAGGCTGAAGCTGAACATGCCAGATAGGATGGAGTAGATCTTCTGGAGGAGGAGCGTGAGATGGCTCTGATCCGGACCACTACCTATCAGCAAGACCTACAGCACTTCCATGCAAGGAATGTCAAAAGACGAGCGTTCCATGAAGGAGATTTGGTGCTCCGAGTGAATCAACACCGACCTCACAAGCTTGCTCTTACATGGGAAGGTCCTTTCATCGTCACTAAGGTGCTAAACAACGGAGCCTATCACATGTATAATCTCGTGAAACAGATAGATGAGCCACGAGCCTGGAATGCAGACCTGCTCCGGCGTTTTTACACTTGAGACAAGAGTTTTCTGATGTAACAAGAGTACTTCATCAATGCAATTCGCGTTTCAACGATTAATACTTCGCCGATTTCGACCCGTGCAGTTACATTCTTGGGGATACTCCAAGTGATGAGCAATCCTCACACTCGGGGGCTTAGCTGCGAAACATGTTTCACCTAAGTTAAAAACCCTGTTGGGTGGATAGCCATCCATTCACTCGACGACCTATTTGCGAATCCGTCTTCGCTTAGGTTAAAAACCTCGTCGAGTGGATGGTAATCCATTCATTCGACAACTTAGCTGCGAATCGACATTCGCCTAAGTTCGAAAATACTCCGAGTGGTGAGCAATCCTCACACTCGGGGACTTAGCTGCAAAACATCTTTCGCCTAAGTTAAAAACGTTGTCGGGTGGATAGCAGTCCATTCACTCGACGGCCTATTTGCGAATCCGTCTTCGCTTGGGTTCAAAAAATATATATATATATATTCAGAGTGATGAGCAGTCAACACACTCGGGGGCTTAGCTGCAAAATATGTTTTGCCTAAGTTAAAAACCTCATTGAGTGGATGGTAATCCATTCACTCGACAACTTAGATGTGAATCGACATTCGCCTAAGTTATAAAATACTTCAAGTGATGAGCGATCCTCACACTTGGGGGCTTAGCTGCAAAACACGCTTCGCCTAAGTTAAAAACTTCATCGAGTTGATAGTAATCCATTCACTCGACAACTTAGATGCGAATCGACATTCGCCTAAGTTTAAAAATACTTCGAGTGATGAGCGATCCTCACACTCAGGGGCTTAGCTGCGAAACACGTTTCGTCTAAGTGAAAAATCTCATCGAGTGGATGGTAATCCATTCACTCAACAACTTAGATGCGAATCGAAATTCGCCTAAGTTTAAAAATACTTCGAGTGATGAGCGATCCTCACAATGGCAGGCTTAGCTGCGAAACACGTTTCGCCTAAGTTAAAAACCTCGTCGAGTGGACAGTAATCCGTTCACTCAACAACTTAGATGCGAATCGACATTCGCCTAAGTTCAAAAATACTTCCACTCATGAGTGTTCCTCACACTCAGGGGCTTAGCTGCGAAACACGTTTCGTCTAAGTTAAAAACCTCATCGAGTGGATGGTAATCCATTCACTCGACAACTTAGTTGCGAATCGACATTCGCCGAAGTTCAAAAATACTTCGAGTGATGAGTGATCCTCACACACGGGGGCTTAGCTGCGAAACACGTTTCTCCTAAGTTAAAAACCTCGAAGAGTCGATAGTAATCCATTCACTCAACAACTTAGATGCGAATCGCATTTGCCTAAGTTCAAAAATACTTCGGGTGATGAGCGATCCTCATACTCAGGGGCTTAGCTGCGAAACATGTTTCGCCTAAGTTAAAAACCTCATCGAGTGGATAGTAATCCATTCACTCGACAACTTAGATGTGAATTGACATTCGCCTAAGTTCAAAAATACTTCGAGTGATGAGCGATCCTCACACTCGGGGGGCTTAGCTGCAAAACATGTTTTGCCTAAGTTAAAAACCTCATCGAGTGGATGGTAATCCATTCACTCGACAACTTAGCTGCAAATCGACATTCGCCTAAGTTCATAAATACTTTGAGTGATGAGCGATCCTCACACTCGAGGGCTTAGCTGCAAAACATGTTTCTCCTAAGTTAAAAACCTCGTCGAGTGAATGGTAATCCATTCACTCAACAACTTAGATGTGAGTTGACATTCGCCTAATCTCAAAAATACTTAGAGTGATGAGCTATCGTCACACTCGGTGGCTTAGCTGCGAAACACGTTTCACCTAAGTTAAAAACCTCATCGGGTGGATAGTAATCCATGCACTCGACAGCTTAGTTACGAGTCGACATTCGCCTAAGTTCAAAAATAATCCGGGTGATGAGCAATCCTCACACTCGGGGGCTTAGCTGCGAACACGCGTCGCCTAAGTTAAAAAAAAACTCAGTCGAACAGATGGTTGAAAGCCAAATACGAACAAAATCCAAAGGCTAAACCATGGATAAACGTTTCGTATGAAAGCAAATGTGCTCAGGCCCAAGGCCTGAACGAATTTTTTAAGGATACAAATCCACTCGGCATACCGAGGAAAATTTAACTGTTTCTTTCAGAGATAAGTTTTTCAAGCGGGTGACGGACAGGCGGGCTCGACGGAAGTGTCCAGGTCTGGTGGCCGCTTCGATGAAGGTCTCCATTAAGTCCTCCAACTAGAGTTTCTTCGTGTTGACCACCTGAAGCTCCTTTAGCCTCTCCTCCTTCACGTCCCTGCAATGGACCCTGACGAGTGATAATGCCAAGTTGGCCCCACACTAAGCGGAGATTCCTTCCAAGCCTACACTCGACTTGGAAGTTCGTCCAGGCGAGCCATCATAGAGTTGAGGTTGAGCTGAAGAGTGTCCTCACACCATAGCTCTTTGTCGATTCTCTCCAGCGCAGACTTCAGTCGGACAAGATACGCCTGGGCGCCCTAGAGCCGGAAATTGAGTCGGAGCATGTTCATGGCCACCGCGTCTGCGACAGGACACTTGGTGGGATCCAGATTGGGCTCAACCTCTTCCATCTCCTTCTCAAAGTCTTCGCAGAATTCTTTTGAAGAATGGGGAATGGGAGGAGAATCGGTGAACTGCGACCATCAAAGATTTTACAAAGCTCAGTCGACAAGAAACACTTACCGTCGAGAAGGATATACATATTCCTTGAGAACTCGCACAAATGCTTCTCCAGGCCATTGCTCCTCTTGTTTAGCTGCTCGGCCCTTTTGACGAGGTCCGCGAGCTTCTGCTTCAGCTTGTTGTTCTCTTCTTCCAGCTTCTGGGCGGCTGCTAGCTTCTGATTTGCAGCTTCAGTTTTGTCCCTCGCCACCCGCTGGGCGTCGGTGAGTGCTTTGTCCTTCTCCTCCAGTGCTTCTTCATCGAATCTAAAGAAACAACCTTGTTGACTCGCGCTTGGAGTCGACGGTTTTCATTGCGCACGTCTGTTCGAGTGAGAGCACTCGGTTCAAAACATGAAAAGTGGAGATGGGAATGCTGATAGTCGACAGTAATTACCTCCCAGAGACTTGAACTCAGCACGCGCTCACTCCAGGGTGTTGTTGGCAACCGCTAGATCCACCTGCAACCGGTTCCTCTCATCCTCCATGTCCTTGTACTGCGTTCCAAGTTCGCAAGCCGTTTGGAACCAACAAAAGACAGGAGTTCAATCAGCAAGTGGTTCCTGGACAGTCGATTGAGCTATGAACACTGGCAAATGAGGATTTTGGAGGAACTCAAGCAGAAAGTCCACTCGACATGTCAAGTGGCTCTGGCGCTCCGCGCGCCATAAACAAATTCAAAAGTTGTCTCTATTAAGACCCGTGCCGACGCAAGCACTCGACAGTGGTCTCGGGGACTACACCTAGTGGGTGCGCTAAGAGCGCCCCCACTGAGACGGTTAACTCTCGATCCGTCGAGTAAGTCGTCAGAAAATATACTCGACATGTCGAGTGGCATTAGTACCACGTGTACGACAACAGACTCTAAGACCCCTACCGATGCTAGCACTCGACAGCGGTCTCGGGGACTACACCCAGTGGGTGCGCTAAGACCACCCCCACTAAGACGGTTAATTCTTGATCCGTCGAGTAACTCGTCAGAAAATACACTCGACAAGGTCAGCCCTGTTGTCACACTCGACCCGTCGAGTGACGCACCCCCCTACTCTATGAAGTGCAGTCTATCCTTATGCAGCGTCATATCATGGTTTGCCAATAATATCCATGAAACCTGCAGGCTAACTACGGAGTGGTGTGATTCAAAGGCAAAATGTATATCATATACAATAAACTCTAAAGACCCCTGCCGATGCAAGCACTCGACAGCGGTCTCAGGGACTATGCCCAGTGGGCGTGCTAAGAGCGCCCCCACTGAGACGGTTAATTCTCGATCCGTCGGATAACTCATCATAAAATACACTCGACATGTCGAGTGACACTAGTACCACGCGTACTATCAATCCCAATCCTACTCGACTACGATCCAATCTATTCGAGTGGAGAAAGTTCAAACATTCTACAGTAATCACCCAGTGGGTGTGCAGCAGCCAAGAAAAGACAAGAATTTAATCGACAATGGACTTACAATCGAACTTACTCGGACATTGGTGCGGAGGGCTGCGCTAATGTCAAAAGCCAATTTGCTGGCCTCGTACGCCTCCTTGGTCCTCGGCATGAGCTGCTCCGCCTGGATCATGGCTTCCTTCGCAGCTCTGGTTTGATCTTCTGGGGTGCGATGCAGAGAGAAGGCCGTCATAGGTGGGGTCGGCGTGGTCGCAGGAGCAGCTGAGACAGTTTGAGGGGGGCCCACTTGGAGTCGATGCTACAATGGCCGAGACGGCTGAGGAGCATGTGGCAAAGGTGCTGCAGATTCCGCCCTGGGTTGTGTCGAGCCACCTCCCCCTGGGAAGACTCTGCAGTCGAACACTGAAGCGCTTGCGCCTATGACGCTCCTTGGATGCGAGCGAGCGAGGTGTCCAGTCGCCCCTCGTCGTCCTCCACCTGAATGACCTCTGCATCAACAACTGACGGTGTTAACATTTGCATGTGTCGAGTCCCATTTGGATGAACCAACAACTATCTAACCTCTATGAGAAGTGGCCGCGTCAGCAGTGTCGACATTCATTGCATCCCCTCCATCTCGATGAGGCGAAGACACAGATGTAGCAGCTCTGACGAATTGAGTGGCATTCGGTCAAAAACAACTCCAGACTTCGGTCAACAGAACAAGAATGGAAATAAACTCTTACGTGGAGACGACAGACACTGCCACCCTCATGCGAGGCAGAGCCTTGTGAGGCTTGGTGACGGCTTGCTTGGGCTGCTTAGCCAGTTTTTCGCTCAGCTCAGCGGTCGAGGGGCGGCTGCGCTTCAGGTTCTTCTCACTAGGGCCCGTAGCCCTGTCCTCAACAGTTGACGGGTCTTGGCAGGACTTGGTGCGGCTTTCGCGGCGGCGAGGTGACTCGACTTCTTCCTCTGCGCCGGAGTCCTCATATTCTTCCTCGGAGTCAGAAGAACCATCGTCGTCCACACTGCTGCCCTCGCTCATCACGCCATCCTCAACATGGTTCCCATTCGGAACGGGCGAGTGCATGTGTGTCCATTCCTGCATGATTCAAGCAAACAAGTCAGTTCAATATAGCACTCGACGGTACAATACATCAGTCGACATCACACAACTCACCAGGTTCTTCGGCGGGTTTTCGGCCGAGTATGGTCGGATCCTCTTGGCTCCCAAAGGGTTGTCGCAGGCTCTGGTGATGCTACGAAGCAACTGCTCGACAGTTTTCTGAGGAACTTCCTCATTATGCGTCCTTGTCGAGTCCTCAGGGCCCGCATAGTGCCACATGGTGTGGTCCCTGGCCTGAAGCGGCTGAATACATTGACCAAGAAACCTCTCCAATAGGTCCGTGCCAGTCACTCCAGCTCAGATCAGTTGCACCATCGCTTCAACCAAGATGCCTACTTGGACGTGCTCCTCTTCAGTCACCTTCGGGGACTTAGGAACAGCTGGACGGTCGGGCGTATATGGGGGAAGGCAAGTCAACATATTGGGCAATGTTGCTTCCTTGCAGTAGAACCAGGTCGACTACCAACCTCTTACAAACTCAGGAAAGGTCATGGCAGGGAAGGAGCTACGAGCTCTTTTCTGAACTCCTAACCCACCGCACAGCTGGAGCACGTGGGTCTTCCCATCAGCGGGGAGGGCTTTCTTCATAGTCTGGGATCTGACCGTGAAGAGGTGTTTGAACAATCCCCAGTGGGGAGAGCAGCCCAGGAAACATTCGCACACAGTGACGAATGTAGACAGATAGGCAATGGAGTTGGGCGAGAGGTGGTGCAGTTGGGCCCCGAAAAAATTCAGAAAGCCCCTAAAGAACGGGTGGGGCAGCAGAGAAAAGCCTCACACGACGTGGGAGAGAAGGAGGACCTGCTCCCCGTCGCGTGGCTCCGGCTCGCGCTCCTCCCCCGGCAGCCTCCAGGCGTCGTTCGCCACGAGCCCGTCAGAGACGAGGCCCTCCATATCTTAGCGGGTGACGACAGAGGGGAGAAAATCCACCTGCATCCAGCCCATCGGCGTGGTGAATCGGGCGGTTGAGGGCTTCTTGCCCTTGAGCTTCGCTGCCCCCTTCTTCATCTTCCTCGCGGCTGCTCTCGTCGAGGGAGATCGGAGTTGGGCGCTGGGAGCAGAGGAAGCGGAGGAAAAGAGAGAGAACTGGCAGAGGTACTATGCAAACCGCAGCGAAGACAGCTTTATACGCTGCCAAGTGTTGAAGATGACTGCACGCCAACCGCTGACGGCGCTCGATACGTGGCGATACGACCGGCACGAAAATCGAGGCGTCAAGCCCCCACTTGCCCCGATCGTGACGTAATCTTCGCGCGAGCGTGCGTGCTTCCCAAATTTTTGTATCCCGGCAGATCTGGGTCTATCAGACCGACCCGTCGCCTCCCAAGATACTACCAGCTCACTCGGACCAAAACAAATGCTGAACAATCACTCGGACACCTTTAAGGCCGAATGGATCCGCGCGAGCGGAGAAGGATTCAGTCGACACAAGTTTCGTTGAAGCCTCGGATATCATTCGGAAGATTTTGCGTGTTGACCCTGAATGAATGCTAATGCTCAAAGTTCAATCGACTCAAGTTTCATGGAAATCTCAAATATCATTCGAAGGATCTGATGCACTAACTCAAGGCCTACGTAGATACCTCCTTCTGCCACTCAAACCCCGATCCATTTGGGGGCCAATGACGAGGATATGTACATAGGGTAGGGTCCTAGGCACGCCCACATACTTTACCTAAGGACACCACATGGGAGGACTTGAAGATCAATCATGAACTTCTGAGTGGATCCCTGGAGACGTAATCCACTTGACAGTAATCCACTCGGAGACTCCCGCTCTCACTCGGCAATCGCGTGTCACTCGGAAGACCTCTCTTTTACTCGACACCAGAAGACCAGGAGCCATCATTAAGAGCCCAACGAGCAGACGCTGGTTCAATGGTCATTAATAAGTTTTATTACGTATGTTACCTGTAACGGCAGACTTTAAACCCCACAACCAGACCCTTCGATGCGGGGCCATTATGAGGGGCAGCGAACTCTATATAATCCGCCCCTCCCCTCCTGCACAAGGGTTCGCAACAATTGTAATATCTATACTCCACTCGACATAAAGCTCCCGAACACTGAGACGTAGGGCTGTTACCTCCATGAGAGGGGCCTGAACTCATACATCCGTGTGTACACCTACCATCTACTGTCAGGCTCGTTCCCACGACACACGTTCCCCGGAGGACATTGTGTAGAGGAGTTTTGGTTCTGCTGTGTTAGTAGCTACATATAGAGGCCTGTGCAAAGCTTGCCAATTGAGGTCAAGAAAATCTGGTCTTCTCGGATGTCCACTATTGTTGCAGCTTTGGTCATATGAGAGATTCCCTATTGGTCGACCCTACGTCAGCGTTGACAAACCTTTTGGTAATGAGGACATGGCTGGACATTATGTGCCTTCTATCAGAGACTTGCATACTATGGGATCTGTTTGGGCACGGAGAGAGGTATTTTCATTATTAACAATATGAGTTAGTAATGTTTATTTCTCTCTATTCAATATTATGTACTAATGTTTGTTGTCATGCATAGAGACAGTTTGCACCTAGCCAGGTGAGGGGCTGCTAGCCCTCCTTCACGGCACAGTTTGATAGTCTGCACGAGGATCAAGTTATATGGGAACCATACACCCGTAAGGCTATTTTAGAAAGGTTCCAAGGTGGGATTTCTGGATTCTGCACTAGAGATCAGCATTATTGGATGACCAAGGCCAAGTTGGTTTTCGACGTGATGGTTGAGGAGATGGCTATTAATAGGGTGATGAGACAGTTCGGTCTGTGCCAAGAGCCTGACATTCCGATTATTTGACAATTACCAGATCACGTGCACAAGTAAGTAATACTACTTTGGTTCCAAGCTCTGCATTAATAGGTTGTTGAGACAGTTCGGTCTACTTATAGCTAATCATGTAATGTGCATTTCAATCTCAGGTACAGTCGCGTAGGAGGAAACAAGTCAGAGGCTTCTTGGTTTCGCGACATCAGACCTTACCTCGAGGAATGGACTACTGCCCCGACAAATATATGGGATGAAGTTCGTGTCTTCGACTAGGACAAGTTCGGGTTGTATCTGAAGCATTACAGACAGAGCACGAGGATCTACTTGGTTCCATCATCTGCTCCGAATCATATCCCAGTTCCTCTCGCCAGCGATCTATTCCCAACTTCCTCAGTTGTGGGAACTAGACACCACGCGGTATGTCCTCAGTTTTTCTCACATGCTACGTTTTCACTATAAATGAACATATAAAATTGGTTAACTTTCTGTATATAGGGTGAATAGGGAACTGAGGCACTAGAGGAGGTTACTGCTTTGGTGGACCGCGTTGATAGAGGAGAAAATATCCCACTGCGAGAGCAACCAACAAGGTTGAAGAGTCTTCAAGCAAAGATACACGGGTTTGTCGCAGCTGTTACATGTAGACGATATTCCGATGTTGTTGACACTCGTGCAGCACATCATGCACCACACCCGTCTCTGCAGCGTTCCGAACCTCGACCTTCACAGCCAGGGAGCTCCTCCTGGTAGCAGGAACCTCCTTCTTAGCCAGGGAGCTCCTCCTGGCAGCAAGCACCTCCTTCATAGCCAGGGAGCTCCTCCTGGCAGCAGGCACCTCCTTCACAGCAAGGGAGCTCCTCCTAGCAGCAGACACCTCCTTCACAACCCGGGGGTTATTTCTACCAGCAGCCACCTACTTCGCAACCCGGGGGCTATTTCTACCAGCAGCCACCTCCTTCACAATCCAGTGGCTATTTCTACCAGCAGCCACCTCCTTCACAACCCGGGGACTCTTCTTAGCTTTAGCAGATGGACCTAGGTAACTTAACTTTGTACATTCTTTTAAAAAATTTAGCCTCGTAAGTCATTCTTTAAATGTTTTAATTTACCAGCAGGTGGCATCCAGTCGCAACCATTCATGACTTCAGTTCAGTCACCTCTATTTACTGGTCCTGGTTTGTACATACCTGGCGACGGCGAGGACAATGACCGTGGTGCATGCACCTTCGGTATCTTGGAGACAGTTCTTGCCATTCCACCACCACCATCGACGCAGGAGACACTGACACTGACGGACGAGGTGTTCTCTGGTCGTGGTCATCGTGACACTCGTCCACCGCCTCAGCGCTTATCGCCTTTTGGTCCACATCTGAGGTATCCCAAGATTCGTTGCCATCCCCAGCAGTGATATGGTCATCTATGTACCAGACATGACTGTCTATTTATGTATGAGACATATATAGCCTCTATGTATCGGACATATTCATGTATGAGACATATGTAGCCTCTATGTATCGGACATATTCATGTATGTGACATATTCATGGTTGAGACTTATTTGGTTTAGAGAGAGAACAATAGTAACGCAAACCAAATGTGTCCAAATGAATTAGACAGTACAACTGAATTAAACATTACGACTGAATTAAACATTACAACTGAATTAAACAGTACAACTAAATTAAACGTTACAACTTAATTAAACAGCACTACCGAAAACACCAATACAGAAAATAGTACTACATGGTGGGAGAGAAAGGCGGGAAAGATAATGGTGGGAGAGAATGGCAGGAGAGAATGGCAGGAGAGAAAGGTGGCAAAGATAATGGCGAGAGAGTATTATGGGAAGGAAAGTGGGGGGAGAGAATGGTGGGAAAAAGGTGGCGGCAGAGTATGGCGGAAAATAGAAACGGGAATAGTAGGGCTTGCTAAAATTAAGATACAATTTGCTTAAATTAAGATACAACTTGCTGAAATTAAGATACAACTTGCTGAAATTGAGTTACAAGAATATAAATCTACTGAGTCCAACGTGGATATTTTCCTTTTCTATCTCCAACTTCTTCTGCTGCCTCGGCTGCACGAGCCCTTTCTTTCTTTCTCTGCCTCTCACCCTCACGGGCCTCCTCTCACTGCAGGTAGACCTCTGCCAGTGGAAGTTGGTTTTCTTGGTTTTTATTTTTCATCTCCGCAAGAAAATCCCTCTGCTCCACACAGTACTCTTGCCACACTCTCTCCTGCTCTGCTTTCTCCTCTGCTGCCGCCTTCTTGCGGGGCTCCTCCAAGTCCAAACATGCCCATGCACGACGACTTCTTTCACGAATCTCAGTCACCGCCCAGTCCGGCATTTTCATGTCTATCCAACGATAGTACTGGCACAGGGGCGGAGGAGACTACAAAAGAAACAAAAATATAAAAATCGAATCAACAAAAATATCAACAACGTGTTTATTCTGGGTGACTAAAACATACCAGAGGCGTGATGTACAATGAAGGACCAACGGGTGGATCTTCCTCATAATTAGCGCACATGAAAAACTTCATGCCCAACCAATCTGAAAAATCCGTCACCTTATTCACCTTGCAGAGATCCCCGCACCAACAACGAACTGCTTCCACCCCCCGAGGCAACTTCGCACTCTTCCATTTGCTAGGCCTAATGCTTTGATCCGAACAAGGCAAACTCATAATGACTACCACGCTGGTTTTTGGAGTGTTGGTGGCCGATGGAAGGAAGGCAGTTACAATGCCTCCTTTTATAGGCAGACTACAACAACAATGGCAGGAAATCAGGCGAGAAAATTTTGCGGCAAAAAGTGGCGGGAAAACATGGACGGGAAAATTTGGCGAGAACACTTGGCGGAAGAAAATGGAAGGAGAGAATGGCAGGAGAGAAAGTGGCGGGAGAGAATGGCGGGAGAGAAAGGCGGGAAATATAATGGCGGGAAGGAAAGTGGCGGGAGAGAATGGTGGGAAAAAGGTGGCTTGCTGAAATTAAGATACAACTTGCTGAAATTGAGTTACAAAAATATAAATCTACTGAGTCCAACGTGGATATTTTCCTTTTCCATCTCCAGCTTCTTCTGCTGCCTGGGCTGCACGAGCCCTTTCTTTCTTTCTCACTATGGCAGATAGCTGAAAACAACAGCTAGCTCCTGTTCACAATCTTTGAATGTTATGAGCACCAAATTGTTGACTTCAATAGACAATGCCAGCAGAAAATTACCGAAACCTTCCTTCTTCAACACCATTCGATCACGCAAGCCAATGAAGTAGGAACAAGGAATGCTCACAAATATATCATCATCTTCTGAATCCAAAGTAATTTCAAGAGTTAAAGAACCAGCCCTAGGAATAGGCACAAATTCGTCAAACTCCTCACAACCATGGTAGGAATAACCTGACAAAAACAAGCAAGTTATATGACCCATCCTATGAACCAGCAAAGAACAAACAAATAAAAAAACCTGAAACCAAAGCTTACCATATGTTGAGAAATAACATTCATGCGATCCATCGTATGAACAAAAGGAGTACACAGTATGTAGTTGTCATCAAAGAGCTACCGCGACATGACATACATTTGATGATAATTCAGAGTGACACCACGACTATAAAAACAGCTGTCAACAAGTTCCCTCTGAGTTTCACTCAGATCCTCAAGAGCTACAAAAAAATGATTTCACTAACTGAGATGAACAGCAAAACGTATAGGCTGAAACAAAACTGAAAATAAGTGAGACAAATAACTTACCAACATGGGGTAAAGGAAACAACATAACACCATCCTGATGAAATTCGACACTAATATAAGTTCCATAGTGCTCAAGCATAACAGTCATCATGTCACTATGGCGGAGAACATAATCATTCACAAGTTCCTCCCACGAAGGACCATGGAATTTACTGCTCATCCTACCATGTCTAAATGTAACATGGTATAAGTTACCCTCACTGTTGTGCATAGCAAGATCAATATCTGTATCACCTCTCCGAATAGCTAAAGCTCTGCACTCCTCAATGTACCGAGCAAGATGTGATCTAACACTGCACGGAACATACTACCACGAGAATGGAAGCAAACATCATAATCATATAAACAAAGGCATTCGAATATGCCATAGTCAGATAAACAAGACATAGAATCTTACAACACGTCTTGAACATTGATGATCCAGCACCACAGTAAATACAGACGCATCGGAATCAACGGCAGCACAAGGGCCACCTGGAGCTCGGCAAAATGGGCAAGCCATTTACCTGCAGACGGATGCTGAGCAATAAGAACTAAATCCACTACCGACTTGAGAGTTCTCATTCGATTGAGTTGGAAGCCAAAAAAATATCGTAGGCTGGTAGAGAGCACCCTGATCTATTGTTTACGCGGGTTGGATAACAAAATGGGTGGTCGAGCGAAGAGATCGGCGAGGCGGTGGAAGCACCGGAGAGCAACGGGAGTGAGAGGTTGATAGGCGAAGGCTAGTGGATGGGAGAGGGTGAAATATGTGGTTAGAAGAGGAAAAAAGAAGGCCTGGGCCTTATCTAGCGGCCCATCGGCCTACCATAGGCCGATAGGTTGCACTTCGGCCCCCCTCTAGACGACAAGCCTCTCACCGGCTTCTGATTGGTCGACAAGGGGCTCTTCGCCCTAGGGTTGGCTGACAGGGGGCTCTTCGGCCTAGTGCTGGCTGATGGGCCCCTCTTCGGATTGGTGCTGGCCGACAGGGTGGTATTTCTGCAATTCTTCCAACTGGACATACTGTTTTCCAATTTGGTATAAATTTCGTACTAGTTTTTTTAAAAATTCGATCATCTCTACTCCTTCTCTCTCTTCGAGGTGATTCATCTCTCGAGCTTCGTCTTCTCGGTAACTCTTCTCTTGGTTTGTAGGGAGTCGACCATTCGTTGGAGTAATGTCCAGGCTTCCCACAATTGCAGCAGCTTTGGTCACGACTTGACGAACGCTTTTCTTCATGTCTTGAGTTGGAGCTATGATCTTTGCTTCTCTTCTTGTAGAACTTGTTGAATTTCTACACCATGAGGCTTATCTCTTCATTTGTGACAAGGTTGTCGCTTGATGTAGCGGGAGCATCACTTGTGGCTTTGTAAGCACCGCTAGATTTGTGATGAAGCTATTCCTTGTCTTTGAGTGTCATCTCATGAGCAACAATTCTACCAATCACTTCCGTTGGTTTGCGATCTTTGTAGTTGGGCATCATTTGGATCAATGTGCACATGATGTCATATCTCTCATCCAAAGCTCGAAGTATCTTTTTGATGATGAACTTGTGACTCATTTCTTCGCTTCCTAAGCCGGCAATCTCATTGGTGATGAGAGCTAGCCTAGAGTATATTTCCGCGACTCCTTCACCGTCCTTCATATTGAACTTGTCAAGTTGACCTTGAAGAACATCTAACTTGGATTCTCTCATGGACTCAGTTCCTTCGTGCATATCAACCAAAGTATCCCAAATCTCTTTTGCGTGTTCAAGACGGCTGATTTTGTTGAACTCTTCAGGGCATAGGAAGTTGAAGAGAATGTCACATGCTTGAGCATTCAGTTGCAATAGCTTCAATTCATTGCCAGTCGCTTCACGATCCGGTTCCTATACTTCCGCAAAGAATTCACCTTGCAAGCCAACACAAACAACAACCCAAACAGCAAGATTATGACCAAGCAAATGCATTTTCATTTTATGCTTCCAACTAGCAAAATTAGTGCAATCAAAGTACGGACCTCTACAGTGATAATTTCCCTCACTAGATGCCATACTTCTCCTAGGTTGTGAAACCAATGCAATGGAGACCAAAGCTCTGATACCACTTGTAGGATCGAAAGTAGGTCTAAAGGGGGGCGATTAGACTACTTGACCAAATAAAAGTTTTGCCTTTTTTGCAATTTTAATTCTTGGCAAGTTTTTGCATCCATAGCATATCAAGTAACATCCTACACATGCATGTTTAAGAGTGTAACAGCGGAAAATAAAGACATTGCACATGTAAGTAAAGAGAGGGTTAGGAAAGCAAACACAAGTGATGACACGTTGATTTTTCCCATGGTTCTGATAGGTGATGCTATCGTACTTCCACGTTCATGGAGTCTTCAACTCACGGAGGGTAACGGTCACGAGAGTCCACAGAGGGCTCTACCCACGGAGGGTTCCACGAAGAAGCAACCTTGACTATTCCATGCGGCTTCCGTCCACGAAGGACTAGCCTCACTATGGTTAGATCCTCACGAAGTAGGCAATCTCCTTGCCCTTACAAACTTGTTGCTTCACTCCATAACACGAATTAGGAGGCTCCCAAGCAACACCTAACCAATCTAGGAGGCACCACCCTCCAAAAGGTAATAGGCTCGGTAATGGCGATGAACTCCTTGCTCTTATTCTTCAAGATGATAGACTCCTCAACACACAATCACTCTCTCACGGATTTGGCTTGGTAGAAGAGATGAGATTGGTGGAAAGGAACTTGGGGAGGCTAGAAATCAAGATCCATATGGTTGGAGTGGAAGATCTTGACCTCAACACAAGGGTAGGTGGTTCTCTCTCAAAAAACAGAGTAGGATAGGTATGGAATAGTTCTGAGTGCTTCTCTTTCGAGTAGGTAGTGGTGGATGGGTATATATAGGCATCCCCAAAAATCCAACCGTTACACACAAAATGACCAACTCGGTGACACTGATGTTTAAATCTCGGTGGTACTGAAGTGACCAAAAGTAGCAACTTTTGAATCTTGGAGGGACCGATATATGAATCTCGATTGTACCGACAAGGTGACCAATGGTCAGATTTGCCAAACTCGGTGATGCCGATTCACCATTTTTGGACGAACCGAAAATGTGAACTTGCGTAACAGAAACTTGGCAACCCAACTCGGTCGCTCCGACAGCAGTGTCGGCTGCACTGAAGTGTTAGGGTTTGGCTGAGTCTGTCTAGGATTTCTAATCGGTGGCACCGGGATAGGAATGTTGGTTGCATCGATTTTGCATATTTGGCTTTGGACAGACTTTGGTGGGAGAGCTTGTGGATGTTTTTGGTGACTATCACTTGTGCACGTTTGAGCATATTGTTCATCATCAAAACTTTACCCCTTTTATTAGTATTGGCTTTCCTATGGACTCAAAGTGATTTCTCACAAATGTAAAATGTAGAGTCCTCTTGCTTGAAGCTTGCCCAACCTATTTCCTTGCATCTTGGGGTAATTCCACAATCTCCACAATCCTTAGGCCATCCCTATCATTGAACTTTTCCTAAAATATACTTGGTCGAAACATTATTTTAATGACTTATATGTTGTTATTAATTACCAAAACCACCAAGGGAGCAAATGTGCTTTCAAATACCAACGCAGTGTCAAGCCACGTCAAGTCTCTTTTTGTGTACTTTCTATGCCTTTTGTGCTTATAATTCAGGTTTGAACATTCTCTACGTGAAAAAGGTGTTCAAAAAGGACTCGAAAATTCTAAATTGTATCGTTGAATAACTTTTCATGTATTTTACTAGAAACTAATACAATTTTAAAGGATATTTCCAGGAAGAGGCAACCAGAGATGTGACGTTCATTTGTTTTTGTAACTCTAGAAAAATGTTAAACATGCCTGAAGAACATGTTACCTCGTGTGGGGCCTAGGAATGACCTCAATATGATGCGGTAAATATTTGAGGCGGTATGGATAATGTCTTGATACACACACTTCATATACCGCACCATCACATATGGAGTTTCATGGCTTAGGGAGCGAAAATCGCCATGTTTTGAAGGGGAACCCATATTTCCTTGGTCCTTTCAACTTGATTTATTTTTCTACGATCATCACACCCACTAGAATGCAGCCTATCCAAAATTTGACATTTTCAGGATCGTTTACCGTATTTAGTCCTTTTTGTGTTCTTTCTAGGCCTTTTGTGCTTATAATTCAGGTTTAGACGTTCTGTATGTAACGTGTTCAATAAGGACTCAAAAATTCATAATTGTGTTGTTTAATAACTGAAAGCACATTTGCTCCCTTGGGGATTTTGGTAATTAATAACAACATATATGTCATTGGACTCGAGTTTTCACTAAGCATATTTCAGGAAAATCCCAATGATGGGATGGCTATAAATTGTGAGGAGATACCCCAAGATGCAAGGAATGGATTGGTAAAGATTCAGCTAGAAGACTCTCTTTTACTTTGTGAGAAATCACTTTGGGTCCATAGGAAAGCCAATACTATTAAAAGGGCGTAAGGTATAGTTGGTGAACAAGTTGCTCCATGTGCACAAGTGCTAGCCACCAAAAACACCCACAAGCTCTCCCACAAATACTCTATCTAAACCCAACTTCACAAAATCGGTGCCACCAAGTTTCCATTCGGCTGTATCGATTTCTCACCCAAGATAGAACCCCATCCAAAACCTAGCTCTTCGGTGCAATCGAGTTTGCATCGGTGCAACCGAGAATTAGTGACCACGATTCGGTTGGATGTTTTCATAGAATCATAATTTCGAAGTTAATGCTTTGGTCTCATCGAGTTTTGGAAACTACCTTGGGCAGTGACTTCGGTACCATCGAGACTCATATATCGGTCTTATCGAGATTCCAAAAGTTGCCACATTTTGAACAGATCAGTACAACCGAGTTTTGCATCGGTTTCACCGAGATGGTCGACAATGTTGTAACAGTTGGATTTTTGGAGATGCCTATATATACCCCTCCACCACGTCCCACTCGCAAGAAAAGCACTCAAAACAGTTACCCACTTCCCATATCCAAATTTCTAAATGAGAACCACCTACCCTTGTGTTCAGATAAAGATCATCCACTCCAACCATATGGATCTTTATTTATAGCCTCCCCAAGTTGCTTTCCACCCAATCAATCTCTTCTACCAAGCAAAATTTGCGAGAGTGTGCTTGAGTGTTGAGGAGTTTATCATCTTGAGGCACAAGAGCAAGGAGTTCATCACCATTATCAAGCCTATTAACTTTTGGAGGGTGGTGCCTCCTAGATTGGTTAGGTATTGCTTGGGAGCGTCCTACTTCGTGTTGTGGAGTTGAACCAGGAAGTTTTTACGCGCAAGGATATCGCCTACTCCGGGAAGATCTACCCATAGTTAGGCTAGTCCTTCGTGGATGGAAGCAGTTATGGAATATTCAAGGTTGCTACTTCGTGGACCCTTATGGGTGGAGCCCTCTATGGACTCTCACGACCGTTACCCTCAGTGGGTTTAAGACTCATAAACATGGTTGTACGATAGTTCCACCTATCGAAACCAGGGGAAAAATCTTCATGTCGACAACTGTGCCGTATCTTCCTTTCTCTACCCCCTTACATGTGCTTGTCTTACTTTTTGCTGCCATATTTGTTTATTATCATGTGTAGGGTGCATTAGACTTGTCATAATTGCTAAAATATGCCAACCACTTATATTGAGAAAATGTAGAACTTCTATTTGGTCAAGTAGTCTAATCACCCCCTCTATATGTACTTTCGATCCTACAAGTGGTATCAGATCATTGATCTCCATTGCATTGGTTTCACAACCTAGGAGAGTATGACGTCTAGCGAGGGAAATTATCACCATAGAGGTCCTTACTTTGATGGTACAAATTTTGCTAGTTGGACGCATAATATGAAAATGCATATTCTCGGTCATAACCCCACCATTTGGGCTGTTGTTCGTGGTGGCATGCAAGGTGAATTCTTTGCGGAAGTATACGAACCGGATCGTGAAGCGACTGCGGAAGAATTGAAGATGTTGCAATACAACTCTCAAGCATGTGTCATTCTTTTCTACTGCCTATGCCCCCAAAGAATTCTACAAAATTAGTTGTCTTGAGGATGCAAAGGAAATTTGGGATATTGTTGTTGATATGCACGAACGTACTGATTCCGTCATAGAATCTAAGTTGGATGTGCTTCAAAGTCAGATTGACAAATTCAAGATGAAGGATGGTTAATTAGTCACAGAGATGAACTCTAGGCTACCTATCATTACCAATGAGATTGTAGGCTTAGGAAGTGAAGAAATGACTAACAAATTCATCATTAAGAATATACTTAGAGTTTGGACATAAAGTATGGCATCGTGTGCACCTTAATCCAAATGATGCAAAACTACAGACATCTCAAGCATACGGAAGTGATTGGAAGAATTGTTGCTCATGAGATGTCACTCAAAGACAAGGAAGAGCTTCACAACAAGTCTAGTGGTGCTTACAAGTCTACAAGTGATGCCCCCTCTACTTCAAGCGACAACCTTGTCACCAATGAAGATATAAGGCTCATGGTAAAGAAATTCAACAAGTTCTACAAGAGTAGAGGCAAATAGAGGAACTCCAACTCCAGATATGAAGAAAAGTGTTCATCTTGTCATGAACGGAATTGTTACAATTGTGGAAGGCCCGAACACTACTCAAATGAGTGTGCGGCCCCCCACAAGAGAAGGGAAGAGTCACCTAGAAGAAAGAGTTGAAGATATGAGTCACCTCGAAGAGAGAGAAGGAGTAGAGATGATAATTATGAACAAAGACCCTCAAGGAGAAGTAGGGACTCGGAGAGGAAGGACAAGTACACCAAGAGCTACTCAAGAATAAGACATCAAGCTCATGTTGGTGAATGGGTTTCTGGCTCTGAATCCGACCACCACTCGGAGAGAAGCTATCACTCCGACTACGAATATAGTCAGGATGCAGGTGTTGCCGGACTTGCACTCATTTCCTCCAACTCCTACAACATATGTGATTCACCAAATGAAGGGAGTGGAAATTCCTTCATGGCTAAGTGTCCCAAGGTATCACACCCCAAGTATGTTGATTTCAATAGTGATGAGGATGACCTACTAGGAGATGATGACTTGCTATTTGACAAATCTAGTAATACTAGTCAAAATGAACTTGTTAGTAATCACTTTTGCCAATATAAGTAGTGTGATGATGATAAGTCGAAAATAGAGAGATTAACTCAAGAACTAAACACTCGTAAGTTAGCCCACGAGTCTACTCTACAAGATAATAGAGAGCTTGTAAGGACACATGAGAAGCTCCGCTTCGAGAATCTCAATTTGGAGAAAGAGCATGAATTCCTTAAATCTATCAATGATGATCTTCGAAATAAGACTTCCTATTATCTAGCCAAACGACTTCTCTTGTCTACATTCATTCCAAAAGTTAAGGCTAAGCAAACTAGTAACAAAGGCAAGAAAGGTTCTTCAAGTAGTAGTAATAAAAATGATAAATCCAATGACATTTCTTCTAGTACTTCTGTTGATCCCACTAACGACTCACTTAGCCAAGTTACACTTGAGAAATAAAATGAACTATTGAAAGGTATTAGAGAGAAAGGTATCTACAAAAGAATTTCCGGGTGTAAGCAATTTGAGGAAATTGTATGCAAGCACCGAGGATACCGGAAGAACCGTGGCATTGGCTACTTCAACGCAAATGGAGTTGAATGGGAAGAAGGTCCATACCCCAAGCCCAAGTTTGTTCCTCAAAGGGAGAAGTATGAACATACTCTTCCCGAGGGAAAAAAATCTCAAGATGACCTTCCACCACATGATCACAAGCTCAAGGGAAAGGACAAGCTTCAGGAGGAGATTGACTCATATGAAGATGAATCCCAAGCTTTGGTCAAGTGGGTTCCAAAGGCTTATATAAGCTCAACTTCTACAAGTACCACTTCAACACCAAGGATTCCCATCAACTTGATGTGGGTCCCCAAGAAGAAGAACTAGAGAAGTTCTTGAGGGGTGACCCCGCCAATGAAATTCAATCGTATTCATTATTGGCAAGAACTAGGTGCAATCAACATCAACATTATGCAATAGTTCAAGGAGTCACAGATTCCCTCATAGGTAAGCAAGGGACAAGGTAATTAATGAATCCAAGGACATCATCATGTATGCTTTGCACTCCACGTCCATAGATATCCTTGTTTTATCTCTTGTGTTTGGAACTAACCCATGTAGGTGAGGAGAGTAAGAAACAAAAAGGATTGATCCCAACTCAAGATGATCTTCATCAACTATGAGAAACCTCTACTACATCACCCACATGAAGTCTTCTACAACATAACCCAAGGTTAGTTTATCCCTCTTAGGGGGGATGTCACATCAAGGGGGAGCTTTACTCTAAGACTTGAGTCAAAGTATCTCTTAGAATCTGACAACATTAACAAGCTTCATGTAAAAGTGGTAACCCCACTTGTGCTTAAACAATGAGTATGACCTATGATCAAGTATTCTTACTTGGCTCCTAAGTCAATATACTCATATATAGATGACTACATCATCGCCAAAGTTCTTTATAGATGCTAGAATGTTTGTGCATGATTCCATTGATATCTTATCGTGTGAGCATGTTGGTCTACATATTTTTACACATTCCAGGATATTCAATTGTAGCTATTTGGCTTTTAATTTTTGTTTTGCCAATTGGATATACAAGAATGCTTAGGACCCTTCTCTATCTATGTATGCTTTCTAAGCTCAAGTTCTATTCATTCTATAACACAAAAACTTGAACAAGCACTTGACGCACCCTTTGTGTGAGGAGCACTCGGAGTACCGTTTCATCAAGGCTGACCTCCAAAACCTCCCTAAAGTGCAACTCGGTGTGACCAATCAGAAATTCTCTGTTCCAACGAATGCGTAGGGTTGATCTGTTTTTCACCTCGATACCACCGATACCATAATATTGGTTGCACTGAGTTTCCCTATTAACGAACAATAGAGGAACTCGTTGACACCAACATTCTAGTCTCAGTGACACCGATAGTGAAGGGTACTTAAGGTGGCGGACCCGATGCTTTGAATTTCTATCTTCAAACATCTTTCCCCCAACCCTAAGGTGCCAAAACCAGACCCCCTGGTCGTCACCTTTGCCTCCTCGAGTGCCTCTGCAATTGGGAATCACACCGCCGACGGGAATCTTCCCCGCCATCGCCGCCGTAGTCAGACCACCAACAAGTTAGGGTATGGCTTCGAATTTCTTCATGTGTTCCCCTTCAGGTTCTAATGCATTGAGATGATTTTGTCTTGTTCCACCATGTGCAAACTTCCTATCCCACAAAACAATCCATAGATTAGAAAACAAGGAAATTTTGGATCTAAACTCACGCAGAATGCATCTCAGTGACACCGAGTTGGAAGAATCGGTTCCACCAATTTTGTGTTTAGGGTTTCCGAGAACCACTTCGGTGAGACTGAGTAGTATTTTTTGGTTCCATCGAAAAGGGATGCCAAGTTTTTGTTAAGGCAGTGGTCAGTCTCAGTGACTCCAAACAAAATAACTCGATGCTACTGAAATCCATCTTGCAGGAGTTCATACCCAAAGTTTCTAAGTTTGTGTTTGAAAATTTCCGTGTTTTTGTGATACTCAACTTTTCTGCTCTTCTATACTCCATTCACAGGGATAGTGTGTCAGCTTCAGGTGATAGTCACAATGACTCTAGAGAGCCTAGCATTGATGCAGATCCATGCACTAGTCCTAACCCAAGCTCATGTTCCTCAGAAGATCTGGGCACTCCTTGTTCCCATGGGCAAATGGGATGGGACTTATGCTTAGTGAGGGCAAGAAAAGAAATGATTTAAAAGATTTTTTCAAAAACCCCGTCGGGTGCCACTAATGCCCGAGGTAGATGATGATGAGATGGGTGAGCACTTGAGAAAGAAGTGGTGTGCCGAGACAAGAAAGTGATGTGGTTTTCGAAAATGGATTGGTGTAAGTTGCGACCGTTACTCCAACCTTAGATGCGCAACCAAGATACCCCTTATGGGACGGGGCTTTGTTTATTACCTTGGTGTGTACTAGAAAGGATCCCACATTACTAGTGGCGGGAGTGGCATGGTCACTCTCGATACGGGGTCGTACCAGTATGTACGATCATGCGCTTTCTTCACAGGCACCGGCACACCGTTGGTCCCCTCATGGATGGTACGATTAGAGCGAGGCTCATGTAATCTACATCATGAGGGCTGGGTACCAATCGAGTGGACTCTTTGTTTAGTATCCCTAAGGGAAAGGCATTGTTCGAGTGCCTACCTCGGGTATGTTATATACCGCGAGTCGTGGACGACACGGAAGTTCCCTGAGTCTTGTGGGTAAAGTGTGCAAACCTCTGCAGAGTATAAAACTATTAGAATAGCCATGTCCACGGTCAAGGACAGTTGGATGACCGCTCTTGTGCTACGTCCAAGTGTTTTCACAAACTGATGTGTGGTGTGTGCGTGTTGGGACAAGGATGATATTTGAGTCAAGTCGGATGACTTGTCATGATGACTAAACATTAGATGTTCAGACGGTACATGAGACAAGTCTGAGGGCTTGGTGTGATGGTTCAACATGAGACGTCCAACCCCCTACTTATGATGATGAATGTGACGTGTTCTTATGAACAACTAACTATGGTTGATGCATGCTTACTAAAGATACTTGATCATGTCATTCCACTCAAAACAAGCTTTCTACAAAACTTACCTATTAGTGCTATATCATGCATTGTTATTGCCTTGTCCCAAACATGGGTTGCTTGCGAGTACATTCAAAGTACTCATTGGCTTGCCACTGGTTATTTTATTGGCCAGGCATGAAAGATCAGGTTATGATGAAGATTACCTTGGTGAAAGACGTGTGAGCTAGGACGCTTCACAGTCAGAATGCATGTAGGGTTAAGGCAGATGGCATGGGTTCACGCTATCGTTGAAGATTTCCGCTGCAATCATATGAAGACTTGGCCATGAAGGCCATATTTGAGTAAACCGGTATGTAATGGATGTAAGACTCTTGTTATTCAGTTTCTGTGTGTTCAGTGAGCATTGATCTCTGGGATCACTGTGCACGTACATTCGGTGATCACGACTTATGAGTCGGGGTCCCCATAGAGCTGGTATCAGAGCCATCCTGATTGTAGGAAGCCCTTAGTTAGCGTGGACGTTAGTTAGGACAGAACTATTTTTTTGAGACCCCTCAAAATCACTTACAAAACCTCTATATTTCTCACCTCTCCTAAATTTTCAAAGGAAGCAAAGGTTTTTGCCTTAGCATATCCACCATCTTTTCTCACAACTCCCCTCGTCTAGTTTTTCAAAACTTTGCAAATGGTCGCTACTACCCCTGTGCCCCTGACCACTGGATTCCTTGAAATCCTCGTGGGTAACCTGGAAGGAAGACACCTTGACAGACGATTGCTGACATAACTTGGACCCAAGTTGGCGACACTAGACAAGGAGCTACCAGTAGAAGACACCTTCTCAAAGGATGAGGATGTCAAGACTTAGATGATAGTGACACCCTCGACACAGCCCCAGGATGATGCCACCCTGGCCTTCGATGACTAGGACACAAGACATGCAATGTCATGATATGCATCGCTAATGGAGCAACCCTGTCCTTTTCGTTGTTGTGTCCGCGTCCACCGGTGAATGAGAACCTTGCCATTTGGTCCGCCTCACTATAGTGAGCAGCAAAACGGTCCTCATCATCCCCCCCGCTCTTGGTGCCGATGATATCGTCAACGTGACCGACAGGATACAACTCTTCCATGCCTTGTTAATGACATTGCATAGAAGGTTGCCTACCTAGAATGCTCGACGTCTCAAGAGACAAGGAGGCATAGTCGAGATCACGAGGACACTAGAAGACCCTGTCAACAACAGTCATGAAGAATCACCTTCGTTGTCAACTCAATAGACCCGAAGTCATCAAGGACTCTTCCGACGCAACCAGGATCGTTTTGAGAAACAACAACCAGAGACTTAGTGGCACCTGAAGAAGACCCAGGAGGCTAAGCGGACCCCTCTCCAAGACACGAAGCAAGCACGACTAATAAGTCCGAGAACCCCTAGGGTAGTTTTGGGGATATAACTCCACGGTGAGACTTGCCCCTGAGGCTCCGAGTCACACCTGGCGGCTCATACACCAGCCCAAGGATGGGCCGTGAAGACTTAACCCAAGACATTGGGAGGCTTGACAAGATGGGCCGGGACATGGCCCGAACGGAGAAGGTATGAAGAACCGGGCGGGTGAGCCGCTCGGGGACAACTTGCTCAGGAAGGCAAGACAATGTAGAGATAGACTCAGACACGTTGTGAGAGTCAGTTACGACTTGTATGACCCGTGGTCTTTACCTCCTATATAAAGGTGAGACCCGGGGCGGCTTAGAGAGAGATCAACTATCGAGAACTAGGTCAAGCAATCAGCTCCCTTGTAATCGATACACCAAGAAATACAAACACAAGAAGGAAGTAGGCTATTACCTCTACTTGAGGGGCAGAACCTGGGTAAATCCGTGTCCTTCGTCCCAATCAACCCCTTTGAGTCCATCACCTTAGCGATGACCTCGAATCCATGTCCGTTCACCCGAACATCTGCCATGACAAAACCACGACAGTTGGCGCCCACCATGGGGTAGCGCTCGGTAGTGTTGAGTTCTCAAAAGGCTCTCTCCCAGGGTTCGAGGGATACGTGGTTGCAAGGATGAGCAAGAGTCGCCGCGGCCGGTTCTACATCAACGACGCCGGCTGGGGTCCTGATGCCAACTCTGTCGAATATGGATTTCGGGTTCCCTTCGGCGGGATCCACATCTTTATCGGCAAAGTCAACGGATCTACACCCGGGTCGGACATCTGCATCAGCATCGTCAAGCTATCACGGCGTGCACAACCCACCCAATATGTGCGACCCGCCCATGTCAACCCGGGCCGGAAGCACGTCTTTTCAGGCTTCACTCAAGGGATAGATATGGAGGCCTCTATCTCGCATAAACTCTTGTCTATTCAGAGGATGGCTCTTCGACTGGAGAGGCGGAATCATTCTACCCGCTTCACAACGGCAGGCTCGGGGGCTAAGACGAATCTTACCCTGAGTCAGAGCACTCTGAGCCGGATGATCGCAGGCTGCTGGTTCATGCGGCCATGTTCATGGCAGGGTCAGCACCAGGCACAAGCAGCACAGCCACTCGAGCTGCAGACACAGGGGCTGACCCGCCGCCACCGGATCAAGTCCTTCTGGATCTGATGAACAAGCTCGCGACACTGATGACCACCGAAGTCACACCAGATAATCAAGCCGCCCGGAACTTGGAGATCGCAAGACTTAAGGACCAGATGGCGGAGCTGCAGTAGAGGATTGCCGAGTTAAAATCTAAGATGGATTCGGAGGCAGAGCGTCTTAGGACAGATGATTTCTGCCTTGAGCTAGACCAACAGTCGGCAGCTACGGTGCAGCGGATGAGGCATCAATCCTGCTGACCAGAATAGTACGAGGCTAGGAACCTTTTTAACTCGCCTAGAGCGGGACGGACAGCAGAAGCACCTGGGAGTCAGCCGGCGGCTCGACAACAACTTAACCCGCGTCGATGAAACCAGGCCTCACCAGCGGCTTTTCCAACGCCGGCGGGTCACTATTCAAACCCGGCAGAGAACATGGTGGCTACAGCAACCTAGCTTGAAACGATCCCTATTCCGGACGAGGCGCCCTTTGCAGAAGAGGTACAAAACGCCATTGGATACCTTCAGACGGTGATGGCCCAGCGGGAGAAATATGCTTACAACCTGAGCCGCGTTCACTCAACCCCCCTCCCCAGCCGCAGCTTTAGCCGGTGCTATGAGTCGCCGGCGGTCTCTAGCAGCGTTTGGCACCGGGGGCCCCCAGGGGATGATCAGGCGGCTCTAGATGCACAAGCGCTCGTAGACCGGGCAAGAAACCAGCAAGAGGTGGCGGCTTTGGCAGTGGCGGTTCACAAGGAGCCTACGCCCTCCATCTCAATGGGAGCGGGGGTGACCACCAGGGCCGTGGGAGTACCGTGTTTAGTGACGGCTCTGCGGAACGAGCGGTTGCCAAAGGATTTCAAAGGACCTCGCAAGGTGCCAAATTACACTACCGACTTACCTCCGAAGGCTTGGACTGAAAGCTATGAGATATCTATGGACATGTTGGATGTCAATGACGCGGCGTGTGCCAAGTATTTCATCATGATGCTTGAAGGGCCGGCTCGCACGTGGTTGAAGGGTTTGCCACCTAATACCATCAACTCATGGGCTGAGCTGAAAGCAAGGTTCATCAAAAACTTTCAAGGGATTTGCAAACAACCTATGACGATTGTGGATCTGGACCACTGTGTTCAATAGGAGAATGAGTCGGATCATCATTGGGTCCGGCGGGTGTCGACCATCATCCACTCGTCTGAACAGATCACGACGGCTCAAGCGGTGCTGATCCTAGAGAAGAACTGTCATTTCGTCCCGCTGAATTAAAAGCTCGGCCGGCTCACGTGTCAGGATATGGGAGAACTCATGGTGGCTCTCACAAAGTATGCCTACTCTGATAACACGAAGGATCCGGTCTCTGATGAGGAGAAAACTGGTCAGGGGGAAAAGAATAACCATGGCAATTGTGCGGCAGGCAACGATAACCAAAGTAAGAGGAAGAACCCGGATGGTCGGTCAGAATTGGTAGACAACGCCAACACCGGCCACAATCGGCCTAAGGGCAATGGGAAGTTTAGACCACCTTTTAACAAGGGTAAAACTCCTTTCAACTTTCAACCTGTAGGTCACACGTGGGGCAATTGCCACATCATGCAGAAGTTCAAGAACTACAACATACAACATCAGAACAATGATGGTGGTGGCCCGCCGGGCGGTTTGGGACCAGGCGGGTCAGAAGCCGGGTTTGGATCTGGCGGCTCTGGCTTCGATCATCATGGCCAGGGCAATTAAGGAGGACATCATCAGCACTCTGGTGGCCATCATCAGCAACAAGGTAATCAATCTAGATATGAGAGTAATACGAAGCAGGTCAGTTTGGGCCAGTATCATGTGTTTACAACTAGCCTGGACAAGCGGGATCAGAAGGTGCGCAAACGGGCATTTAATGCGGTCACGCCGGCTCTACCAAGATACTTGAAGTGGTCTGAGTATGACATCACGTGGAGCCGGGAGGATCACCCGCTGCGTGTTGATGACCCGGGATAGCTAGCCCTTGTGGTCGCCCCCCAAGTGGGAGGATATATGTTGAATAAAGTACTTATGGATGGTGGCAGTAGCATCAATATCCTGTACTATGACACCTTTTGGCGGATGAAGCTTCTTGATAAAGACCTTAAGCCCACCTCGACAGTCTTTCATGGTGTGGTGCCTGGCAAGTCGGCTTACCCCGTGGGTAGGATCTCCTTGGAAGTTGCCTTTGGTGATGAATACAACTACAGGGTAGAGTCCTTGTGTTTTGAAGTAGTCAAAATCAAGAGCCCCTATCACGCCTTGTTTGGGAGACCGGCTTACGCCAAATTCTATTTGCAGCTCTAGATGCCCGGGTTAAAGGGAACGATTACTGTTCATGGTGATCGGAATACGACCATTGAGTGTGAGGAAGGAGACGCGGCTTACGCGGAATCAAGTTGTGCTGAGGCAGAGCTCAAGTTTTATAAGGAAAATGTTGACCCGGAGGACATGACTCCGTTGAAGAAGCCTACCACAGAGGTTGAGCCGCCCCTCAAATTTTTGACGGATGATACCAAGGCGGTGGATTTCACTCCGGGTGACTCATCTAAATAGTTCACTATTGGGGCCAATATGGATCCCAAATAGGAAAGCGTGCTCATTGAATTCATCCATGAGATTCGGGACATCTTTGCATGGAAGCCCTCTGACATGTCGGGTGTACCGAGAGAGTTCACTGAGCATAACCTCAATGTGGACCCTAAGTTTAAACCTGTCAAGCAATTTCTACGGTAGTTCAACGAGGAGAGACGCAAGGCCATTGGGGAAGAGGTCGCCCGGCTCTTAGTAGCGGGTTTCATCATCAAGGTCTTTCACCCGGAGAGGCTTGCTAACCCAGTGCTTGTGCTCAAGAAGAACGACATGTGGCGTATGTGTGTGGACTATATGGATCTCAACAAGGCCTGTTCGGCTGATCCTTTTGCTCTCCCTCGTATTGATCAAATCATTGATGCTACGGCAGGTTGCGAAAGTTTATGCTTCCTGGATGCTTATTCGGGATATCATCAAATCAAGATGGCGGTTAAGGACCAAGAAAAGATGGCTTTCATCACACCTTTTGGGGACTTTTGCTATGTGTCTATGCCCTTTGGGCTCAAGAGTGCCAAGGTGACTTATCAGCACTGTGTGCAGAATTGTCTTCACAACCAAATTGGGCGCAACGTTCATGCCTATGTGGATGACATTGTGATCAAGTCAAGGAAGAAGGAGCCTCTGCTTGATGACTTGAAGGAAACCTTTGACAATCTATGGGTCTATAAGATGATTCTTAACCCGGCAAAGTGTGCCTTTGTTGTTCCGGTTGGCAAGCTCTTGGGTTTTCTGGTCTCTGAGTGGGGCATTGAAGCTAATACAGAAAAGATCAGGGCTATAACCTCCTTGGCTGAGCCGGCGTGTATCAATGATGTTCAATGCCTAGCAGGGCGGATCGCCTCGTTGAGCCGGTTTATAAGCTGCCTTGGTGAGAAAGCCATCCCTTTATATCAAATGATGAAAAAGACAGACAATTTTGTGTGGAGTACGACGGCGGGAGAAGTGTTCGAGGCGCTCAAGAAGCAGCTCACTGAGCCGCCGGTCTTAGCCGCTCCGGCTGAGAAAGAACCCTTGCTCTTGTACGTGGCGGCTAATAACAGGGCTGTTAGTGCTGCAATTGTGGTTGAGCCGAAGGAGGTAGGGAAAGATTATCCAGTTTAGAGGCCGGTTTATTATATGAGCGAGGTCCTGATAGAGTCCAAGCAGAGATATCCACATTGGCAGAAGCTAGTGTATGGGGTGTTCATAGCCAACCGCAAGATAAAGCACTACTTCTTAGGGCACCAGATCACCATGGTCAGCGCCGCTCCGTTGGGGGACAAAATTCAAAACAGAGAAGCCACTAGTAGGATTGCTAAGTGGGCATTGGAGCTAGGACCTCTCAATCTGAAATATGTACCTCGTACGACTATCAAGTCTCAAGCCCTTGTGGATTTCATAAAAGATTGGACAAAGTGTCAAGCGCCTGAAGAAAAGCCGGATAACACATACCGGAAAATACACTTTGATGGATCCAGGCAACTGGAAGGATCAAGGGCAGGGGTTGTCTTAACATCCCCCAAAGGTGACAAGTTCTGTTATGTGCTCCGGCTGATGTTCCCTTGCACTAATAATGCAGCTGAATACGAAGCCCTACTTCATGGCCTCAGGGTAGCTAAGGAGATGAACTTAAGCCGGGTAAGGTGCTTCGGCGACTCAGATCTTGTGGCTCAGCAAGTTTCAGGCACTTGGGATTCCAAGGATCCATGGATGGAGGCTTATCGTCAGGCGGTGGATGTCATTGCTGGTCACTTGAAGGGTTATCAGATGGATCATATTGAACGTCGCAGGAATGAGTCAGCTGACGCCCTGTCAAGGTTAGGCTCTTAACGAAAGCCGGTGTCGTCTAATATATTTCTGGACGTCTTACATCACCCGTCCGTCAAATTACCCTTAGAGGAAGATTTGGATGTTCCTGACCCGGAGGGACAATTGGTGGCGGCTCTACATGCTATTCTGGATTGGACTGTGCCTTACTTGGCATACTTGACTCGGGGCGAGTTACCTGATGATGAAAATATGGCCAGAGAGATCACCCGACGGTCTAAGTCCATGACGATAGTCAATGGCGAGTTACAGAAGTGCAGCGTCACCAGCGTGTTTCAGCGTTGTGTCTCACCGGAGGCGGGTAATGAAATCTTGAATGAAATTCATGCTGGTGATTGCGGACATCACGCCGGCTCAAAATCTCTGGTCACCAAGGCTTTCCGGCATGGTTTCTTCTGGTTGAAGGCTCACAAGGATGTAGAGGATCTGGTCTGCAAATGCGACGGCTGTCAAAAGTTTGGCCGGCGTGCTCATGTTCCGGCTTCAGAATTGCACATGATTCCAATCACTTGGCCGTTTGCACTCTGGGGGCTCGATATGGTCGGGCCTTTCAAGAGATCCAAGGACAAGAAGACACACCTCTTGGTGGCGATTGACAAGTTTACCAAGGGGGTAGAGGCTGAGCCGGTTAGCAAGTGTGACGCGGCTACGGCGGTACAGTTTATCAAAAAGCTGATGTACCATTTTGGTTACCCTCATAGTATCATCACAGACAATGGCATGAACCTGTCCAAGGGGGCTATGAAAACATTCTGCGACATTGAACACATCCGGCTTGATGTTTCTGTGGTTGCTCATCCACAGTCCAACGGTCAGGCGGAGCATGCTAACAAAGAAATCCTGAGAGGTATCAAGCCCCGGCTATGGTTGTTGGGTGGAGGAATTGCTGCCCATCTTATGGAGCATCAGGACTACCCCGAACAGATCAACGGGTTATACACCTTTCTTCATGGTTTACGGTGTAGAGGTCGTGTTACCAAGTGACATCCGTCATGACTCGCCATGAGTGGCGGCTTACATTGAGACGGACAATGAGATGGCATGTCAAGACGCGTTGGATGCCTTGAAGGAGGAACATGATCTGGCGGCTGCTCGTTCGGTGATTTATCAGCAAGACCTGCACCGCTATCATAGCCACAGAGTCAAGACCCGGACATTTCAAGAAGGCGCCTTAGTATTGCGGCTGATTCAAGACGAGACAAATATGCATAAGATGTCTCCTCCATGGGAAGGACCTTTGGTGGTCAGCAGAAATCTCAACAAGGGGTCATATTACCTCATTGACATCCGAGACGATTCAGATACCTCGGGGAAGGACACCCGCCGGCCGTGGAACATAGCGCATCTGCAGCCTTACTATATCTAAGTTGTTGAGACTCGGCATTGTACACTATCATTGTACATATCATATTTATATATGAATAAAAGTTGGCATCCCTACAAGCCGGGGCCTCTGCCGTTTCGCATATCTCAATCCGTGTCATCAACAGGATCGTCCAGGCGGCTTCCCACCCTCCGGGTGTAGCTTATCAGACCCTATCGATCGGCTCTCAAGCCAAAAAGTTGACTCCGTCAACAGGATCGTCCAGGGAGCTTCCCACCCTCCGGGTGTAGCTTATCAAACCCTATCAGTTAGCTCTCAAGCCAAAAAGTTGACTCCGTCAACATGATCATCCAGGGGGCTTCCCACCCTCTGGGTGTAGCTTATCAAACCCTATCGGTCAACTCTCAAGCCAAACAGTTGATTCCGTCAACAAAGGTCACTTGGGGGCTTCCCACCCGCCGGGTGTAGCTTACACACCCTCTTGATTGGCTCTAAAGCCAAATAGGGTTAAACCTGCTTGTAAGCTGATGCTACTCTGCTAGGTGACCCGCCGAACTCTTGCCAGTTAATCTTGCCCAGAGACCCTGAGCCGGTTCAAGTTAATTAACGACCAATCTCCATAGAGACCCAGTACAGGTTAAGGTTAAAACAGCGGCTCTTGTCACTTCAGGGCCGACTTACGGAAAGCTAGGATAAACTCTCCCATTTATTGCCGACCTTCCTCTATGTGGCCCGCTCGTACTCTTAGACAGTTAATCCTTGAGGACCATGTACTATTTAAGGTTAAAACGACAGATTTATGTCACGTGAGAGGCAATTTTTGGGCTATCAGGGTACTCATGCCCTGCCGTGTCTCTTCTGGGACGTCACACTTCCTTTCTGTTAATTTCACTTAGAGACCCTGAGTCGGTTCAACAACCTAACGGCCAATCTCCACAGAGACCCTGTACTGATAAGGTGTTTTAAGTGGCGAGTCAGCCCAGTAGAACCGACACATGAGCTGTTTTTGAAAAAATATGTTAGGAAGATACAACATCTTTGGGTTATGATTTTAAGACACCCTCCTAACAATGTCAGGATACATCTATTCTTGTAGGTCAATTAAGCTACCAAGAGTCAGCAAAGCATCCAGTGGGAAGTGCAAAGAAGATGATATAAATATATTAAGCCGGGCTATTTAACATGTGCATGATGGCACAGTTTAGGCAAAGGAAAAGTTACTACATGCCTATTACATATGCTCTCTGTAGAGCCCAAAAATATTTCAAAGTGTTTTACACTGCTCATGGTGGGTCACAAGAGCCGGCTTATCAAACGGCGTTCACAACTCCATCAGCTGGCCGACGGGTCACCCTGCTCCGGGTCTTCGACCTCCTTGATCTAAAGATTGTCCAAGTCCCAGTTGCAGTGGGTTAAAGCTGCAAAGTTTCCTTCTTCAAAGAAGGGGGACGGGTCAAGTTCAGAAGCAAAAAGGTGCTTACTGCGGGCAAGCATCAGGTCCTTGGACTCAAAGAGGGGGCCGCGGATTCTCTTTTGATCGGCGCTGTAAGCCGCCTGGTATGTTGGCAAGTTTACTTGTTTTGCCAACACGGAGGCAAGGACTTTGGAAGCCTTCACACACCCTGCGTAGTTAGCTTTTGTAAACTCGGAGCCATCATCTTTCTTGGAGGGAAACCCGTCCATCATGTCTGCAGGGGTCAATTCCGGAGCAAAGGCCAACGCCCGGCTTATGGCTGCGATAGCTCCCTGTCGGGCGACTGATCTCTTTAGCTCTAAGTTCTATTTCGGCAGTGTGGAAAGCAGTTCTATGACCCCTTTGATAGTTGAAGGGGTGGTATCCTTGTAGAGCACAGCCTTGATTGTGCAAACAGCTCCATAGTAAAGTTGTTCTGTCAGAGTATAAATAGCCTTCAGGGGCAGCAAGCTGTCGGAAGCGAGTTGGCAGCTCCTTGGACCTACATAAGACAGCCTCTTTGTCATAAGTCGCCACTACAAGTACACATACACAATTTGTTTTAAGCTGTCAAATACTTACCAAATATGGCAGCTAACATCTTTCTGATATGGCACTTCAAAGATTGCAGCTCATCTGATAGAATCATCAGCCGCTGGTCAGCATCATCCGCTCATTGAGTCAGGGCGGCTTGTTCAGTTTTAGCAGACTCTTTGAAAGCGGCGAAGTCGGCTTTGATGTTGTTCAAATCCTTGGCAAGGAGCCGGCACTTTTCATCAGCCTTGCTTGAGGTGGCTTGCTGCGTGTCTAAATTAGTTTTTAAGCCGGCCACTTCTGACCCGGCTTCGTTTAAAGCTTCCTCTGACATATCAAAATACGGAATGAGTCGTCAGGAGGGAATCTTTCAGATAATGAAGATTAAGCAAGTCTCAAGCAGATTGCAAGCAATATGTTTGACACTCGGGGGCTAATGTTTATTTGATCTCAAAGATTACAATGCAGTTCTAGAACATCAATTTAACCCGGAACTTGGGGGATACAGGCTGGCTTTTCAAGTTGTTTACAATGAAAGCTCTGACTCAACTTCAACAAGATTGAGCTAGCCCTTGGGGGCTACAATTGGATCTATTAGCTACCTTCAATAAAGCTCCGACTCATCTTTAACAAGATTGAGCCGGCCCTTGGGGGCTACAATTGGTTCTATTAGCTACTTTCAATAAAGCTCCGGCTCAGTATTCTCAACTTTGAGCCGGCCCTTGGGGGCTAAGAACGATGATTTGCGATTACTTCTAAATAAGTTGAGGCCTACAGGCTAAGCATTTCTACTTCTAGCAAGTTTTGAAGACCCGGATTATCATCAACTAATATTAACTCGGCTCTTGGGGGCTACGTAAGGGTATAAGGAGAGTGAGAATACCTCGTATTTCTTCTTCATCAAGTTGAAAAGTTTGAGCTCCAGGTCCCAGCTTGTAGATAAGAGGTTCAGATAACCAGCATGAAGTTCATCAATTGTCAGCTTCTCTAGTGTGGGGAGCTCAAACTCCAGCTTCTTGGAAGTATCAGTCGTCTCACTATGCTTTGCCAGCACATGAGGTTGAGGAGAGTGGAAGCCGGCGCCAGTAATAAGGACGTCCAAGGTGGTTGTTTCATCACCAACCTTTGTAGGGCTTGGCAGCTTGGAACGGTCCCTAGGAGGACTCTTAGGAGTTATACCGTCGGCAGCCGGCTCTACAGAAGGACAAGCCTCTTCAGGTGCCTCTTTGGAAGCTGCCAAGGGGTCAACATCCGCCACGGGCGCATCCAGTTTAGCAGGTTCCGGTTCTTGAGTATTCAGGCTAGGGGAGGACTTGTTGGTTTTCCTTCGCTTGGCTTGAGCCTTGAAGAGCACAATGGTTAGAGGCCAAAGTTTACAACCACCAAAGACTTGGATATAATGCTTGAAAACATACATACAGCGGGTTAATCTTTGGAGGCAGCAGAGCAGTTGCCGTAGAGTCACGAGACGAAGGAGGTGATCCTTGAAAAGCAGTTCAGGTAATATAAGGCAATTTTGGAATTACAAAGGAAGGATTAGTAAAATCAAGCAAAGAAGGAATAGATACCTCAGTTGGATGCTTCCTCTGAGCCGGATAGTTGGATAACTTGGCCATGAGAACGATAGAGTCGGTGCTCCGGGTCTGGCGTCGGGCGGCTTGTTGTTGCTTTTTCAAAAGAAATTGGGGGTCTAAGTAAGCAAGAGGATGAGAAAGTGGGACTTTTTGAATGACCCATCGTATCTTCTGGGGTACAAAATAGTCTGAGTCGGACGAAACATAAGTTACCTCAGGCGTGTCGGCGTGTCTTGTCTCTGTCTCGTCCTGTGAATAATTGTTGTTAGTAAGGTGAATAAAGAGGCGGCAAAGATAGTCAAGTTATACCTCTGAGTCGTCAGATTCCGGCTGTTTTTCCGGCTCTTCCTAAGGAGTGGTATTCCTCTTCTGGACCGTGGTCTTCTTCTTTGATTTCTTCAGAGGAGGAACGTATTTCTTCTTCCAGAAGTCGGAACTGTCCTGAAAATATAAGTTGGCAAAAGGTGAAGAGATTGCCAAGATATGCTAATACAGAGAAGAGAATATAAAGAGCCTCCCTTATGTCTGGAGCCGGGTTCGTGGCACAGAAAGGTGCTAACCCGATGACACCGCAAGCATCTGAAGACTCATGAACGAGGCTCTTGGTTGAAGCCATGATATTATCCTCTGATAACGTTGCCGAGTTAAAGCAGAGGGGGTCGTCAGGTTGGCCCGTGTATTCATGCATGAGACGGCTTCGCCGGCTCAGATGCATGACCCTCCAAGTAATCCAGCAACGAGTTAAGTCCAGGCCTATCAGTCCGTTGGCCATAAGAGCTTTGATCTTCGCATGAGCCGGAGCGTATTTTACACGCTTGGGATCTGACAGCCGGCCAGGGACCTCAGATGTTGTTTTGAGATGGGATGGACGATAAGCTGGCAGGGGATGCTCTCCTTTAGGGGAGGTATCTTTGCAGTAAAACCAAGTCTTTTTCCAATCTTTAGGGTGGCTTGGCAATTGAAGAGCCAGGAAGGTTATGTCCCACCGACTCTGAATGGAAATTCGACCAAGCTCTAAGCTTGGGCCGGCCTTTACCTCTGTCTAGCGATTTGCATAAAAGAACTAGCGGAATAAATCCACGGACGGCTCTTCTTGCAAATAGACCTCACTGAGTATTTTTGCATAGGTTGGAGATAGAATTGGGAGCAAGGTCTTGAGGGTGCAATTTGAAAAAATGAAGGACATCCCGGAGGAATTTTGAGTCAGGTGGGATAAACCCGCGCAATAGGTGATCTGTAAATACGACTACCTCACCCTCCTGAGGACGGGGCTTCAATTCATTGCCCGGAACCTGCCAATGAATAACACTTTTGGCTAGAAGGGTCCCCGCGTTTACAAAGTCTATGAAATACTCTTCCGTAATGGCCGAGCTGACCCAGATGCACGAGTTGGATGCACGAGACATGGCGGAGGTTCAAAACTACGCAAGGTAACAATGCACGGCGAGTCAGGGGACGGCAGATGACTAAGGGCAGATAAAATCCTAATATTTTATATGATTAAGCCGCCAGGAGCCGGCTAGTGCGCCGGAATTTCATGGCGGGTCAAGTTTATAAGAAGACGAAGCAAAATTTGGCGAAGTGTGGAAAACAAGTTTTAGAACATATCTCTGTGGTTACGGATCTACAAAACAGAGAAAAGTGGTTTTATTTCAAACCTAGCAACGAACCGTCGAAATAGAGAAAATTTGAAAATGGCAGGCAGAACAATTATAGATCTGCGTGCTACTGCTATCAGTTTCCTATAGTACACCGCAATGGGGAAAAGGATATCATCGAGTTTTATGGACTAGACATGGCTGGCATTGGAGAGAAGCTCGTGTTCTAAGCGGCAGAGGAAGTCCGTGAAAACCCTATCGAAAACTACGGATCTAGGGGGGACTTACCGGAGATGGCGCAGAAGACGCGGGCAGAGCTCTGGAGCAAACAGGTTGATGCAGCGGCCTCAACGACGACGGTGTGAATACGTCACCGGAGCGAAGTGCACTGGAGCGGCGGTGTCGAAAGGAAGAAGAAGAAGAACGATCGGGGAGGAAACAAATGCCACCCTTCGCGGTCCCATTTAATAGGCAAAGGTGGAAACGGGCGCGACAAACCGGGCGACGGATATTGATTGACCAAAGCAGATGCCTCGATTCTCGGACCGTCCATTTAATAAGGGAAGATTTGTTGCGGACGTCAGAGGATCTTTCTGATAGATTTGACATGACATCACGGTAGGTTATTGTTTACTTTCAGGTGACATAAGTGAGACTCGCCGGTAGCTAAGAAGGAGGCTGAAGTGAGCAAGCTCAAATCAACCTGGGGCCTAATGTTGGGGATATAACCCCACGGTCAAACCTACCCCTGAGGCTCCGGGTCACACCTGGTGGCCATATACCATCCCAAGGATGGTCTGTGAAGACTTAAGCCCAAGACGTTGGGCGGCTTGACAAGATGGGCCGGGACGTGGCCCAGACGGAGAAGGTATGAAGACCCAGGCGGTTGAGCCGCCCGGAGACAACTTGCTCAGGAAGGCAAGACAATGTAGAGATAGACTCAGACATGTTGTGAGAGTCGGTTACGACTTGTATGACCCGTGGTCTTGACCTCCTATATAAAGGTGAGACCCGGGGCGGCTTAGAGAGAGATCAACTATCGAGAACTAGGTCAAGGAACCAGCTCCCTTGTAATCGATACACCAAGAAATACAAACATAAGAAGGACGTAGGCTATTACCTCTACTTGAGGGGCCGAACCTGGGTAAACCTATGTCCTTCGTCCCAATCAACCCCTTTGAGTCCATCACCTTAGCGATGGCCTCGAATCCAAGTCCATTCACCCGGACATCTGCCATAACAAAACCACGATAGGTAGGATAGGACGTGTGTCCCCCATGCGAAGTCGAGTCCGTATGATGATTCGAATGGAACCATGATGTGTGTTGCTTGTTTTTCTTTTTTGTGCTTTGGTCTGAGTCACACTTTTGCCCTAGGCAACAAGTGCGCGACTATATCACCTACCTTACCTTGATGTTTGTGTTTGGCCTTTTCGGCACTTGCTTGATTGCACTTGCACTATACCACCCCCTTAAGCATTCTCCTCTATGCTACTTTCCCTCTTCCCCCTCTCGTCAGCTGAAGACCAGCAAGACAAGATGCACCAAGGATCCACCTCGACGGACAGCTAGCGTTGAAGACTATGACTACAACAGACTCAACCAGATTCAACCCCGTAGAGTCATGCTTTTCCCTCAAGATTGGAAGACCCCTCCCTTGCCCATCCTATACCTCACAAGATCCCCAACACAAATCTCTGATCACGTGTTTAATACACGGATTTACCAGAGCACTTATTGAGCTTCAATAACCCCTACTTTGCACTGGGTTCATTATGGAGCTAGTGATCGTAGTGAACAAACATCCTTAATTCTTACTCTAGCACAAGAACCTTGATGCCATAGGAAGGATCATTCTAAGGATATACTATTTGCTAACAGTGATTTGATTTAGCCATAATAGATGTCTTGAGGAGGCAATTGAGACCCTTGGGTGGATTACGGGGCTTGATGTTGGTAGATGAGCTGGGTGGATCAAGATGGATAGAGTAGCATAACTTACTCGTCCCTTGAGAAAATTGGATTAGTAGGAAAAATGTGGTCGCAAGCTGAAATTCTTGGTGTATTAATGACTTGACCTTAGCAAGTAGTGTTGATATTGGATTGATGGTGGCATGATAGTGACTGGAGTAACTAGTAGGGAATTCTTACTATATGTAAGCCTTGGATTTAAATAGGTGATTCCAATAGGTGCTCGAGATCAATTAAACCAGATGGTTCGGAGTAACTTGGATTTAGTCCAATGATCTTGGTCATGATACCAAGTTTCTCAATGGATGACAATAGAAGAAATCTGATGATGTTAGGTATGAATTAGGGATCTATATAAGCTCGACCTTGGAGTTTAGTTGGCCATGAGATTGGAAGTTCATGAATGTATTGTGATGATAGTCCATGCAATGATATGTGGATTATATGAACTCGAGGAGATTATGTTGGACACCATCGATTCTGGATTTGTAGCAGTAATGGATCATGTAATAGTGGATGATATTCGTGTATCGATTAAGTTGGATTTGTAGGAAGGAAACAAGATCTTGGATTAGTTTATTACGTGTTTCCTTAGCATAGTAATGCAGTACCTTAGACCTTGGATAGGTCAGAAGGACACTTGGATTGGTAGTGTCATGATCAAGCTTAGCGGCTTGTAAATTATCCCGAGGATTTTTATATAGGGATGTATGTGAGTTGGCTATAGTATACCTACAAGATTTTTGATATAGTCCTTCTCCCAAAACCCTTGGAGATATGAGTAGCATGTGTAATATTGGAGTTGACTTGTATGAGGTGATACCTTCGATGATATAGGGTGATTTTGATTGGAGTATTAGGTATTACTATTGCCATCTAATAGTTGTGCTCAGGATAAGATGTTAGACGTTCACCTACATCCTAAGCTCCTTGAAAATCCCTAAGCTTTGCTAAGCCGTATCATAGTCGGGTCATGACCATAGGCCTTGGACTATAAGTCCTTAGACCATGGTCAAAACTCCACCGTGACCACCACCCACCCTTTCCATAAGCAAGGTGGCCACGGAGACCTCTATTAGGTTGGACCACAAACCCTTGATACCAGTGATCATCTCGGACGAATGCCCGCTCCTCTCACATATCCCATGAGCAATGTGTTTATGTGATGCTTTGGGGAATGGGTTGTTGTCCTCCGGGATGACATACATATCTACCCAATGAGAAGAGGAACACCTTAGTCCAGTTTGGACCAGCCCCAGGAACACTAACTGCCATGCCTCTCAAGTTTAAGGTCTCACCTTGAAGGAGTTGGACTTCGCATAGCACCCTCCCTATAGAAGAAGACTTTCTTGCCCAAGAAAGAGGAAGAACCACTACGATTGTGGATCTGCGACAAAGACGAAGAAGAAGTCAACCACCACTCCTTGGCCGGCTACATAAACTAGACTACATCTCGAAGCACCGATGCTCAAGCCCAATGAAACCCTTGGACATCAAGAGGATTAAAGAGCCCCTTGCTTTAAGTAATCAGCTATCAGTTCCTGACTAGGAAGGAACCGAGGGGCTGATAACACCCCTTACTCCACCGCCTTGATGGTGTATGTTCAAAATGACATCCCTGCTCCCTTCAGATGCCTAAAACGGAGTAGAACGACTGTCGTGACCTCATTACTAGCCCCTTTTGGGTTCAATTAGGGACATGAACCTGACTCGATCCTGTTAACCACCTATCAAAGGTAGTTCACCTGCTTGCCAAGCTTCAGACCTTGGGGATTAGATGGCTGATCTATACTCTGAATAGTCAGCTTATCTAGAACCCCACTAAAACCTTCCCAGATGGTAGAACTCGTTTTGACACCAAGTCTCTAAGCTCGGTCTTAGGCGTGGGACCCAGCATAGACCTTGCGATGGAGTGACAAATAGACAAACGCTCTAAGTCCCTCCGGAACGTGCGGCCATGACGATGAAGACAAACGACCAAAGAAGAATGAAGAATCTACCTGGGCAACTTACTCAAGCAGAAGATCTCGATGAGAAGCCCACGATGGCGCACCTCAGCACTCTCAAAGATGGAGACCACCTACGACTGAAGACCCCTGCTTTTAGAAAGATAAGGACTTCCCCATCAATGAGGAGCTACACCAAGACTCAACCCTTCTATTCTAATGCGAGACATCTAGATGTCACTAACCAACACGAGCAGTCCTAGGACCAGCACACAGACACACTACTAGGCCACGTATTCCGATCTTGGAATACACACACAAGCCAGGCCCTTGCCAAACCCTGTTCACCCTCAGACGTAGCCAACAATGCACTCGAAGGCATATCAAGATCCAGAAGGACAACCATGCCGAAGCAGAAGCAACATGGAGCGAGAAGACTACCTCACCTCTGAATTTCCGCATCCTTCTTACGCCTAGCCTAGGAATCTTGGGGACGAGATTCTTGTAAGGGGGTAGGTCTATCACACCCTGTGATTTGCCTCATGACTAAGTTATCATAACTCAAAATTCAGGGCCAATTAAAACTTTTGTGTGCTTGTTGTGCTTGACTTGATTATTGATTGTCTGATTGCTTGCTAGTGCTCTATATTCATAAAATCCCTACTCCTCTCAAAACTCTTTTCCGTGATCCCCACTATTGTAAAATGATCATGCCATGTGAATAGGTTTAATTATATTTTTACAAAATATATTTTGGCCAAAAAGGTTTTATTAAAATTAGTTTGCAAAACCCCCTGATTTGAGATTTGCACCGCAAGTCCCCAAATTAGGTGGATCCTTCTTCCCCAAATGATTTATTTGGAACCCAGTATATATATGACTTCCCAAACCCACAAAATATTATTTTAAAAGATTATTTTCATATTTTATTTAAAGGCCTTTTCTTAAGGCCAGAAATGGTCTTTTATAGGGAAAAATCATTTAAATGCTTTAAAAATATTTGAGAAAATTTAGAGAAACTCAGTAGACATATATTTCCCATATATATGAGTTTCAATACTAAGGAATGATCAGACCATAGGAAAATTCCCTCAAAACCCTTTCTGTTCAAATAAAGCTTTTGGAATATTTCTTATAGAAATATTCTCCATAAATTCCAGGAAAATTCCAGCAAGTCAACACTATCATAGGTGATGATCTTGCAAAGTTTCACCTCAATACAAGTTGATTTGGTTCATCAAACCATCCCAAAACCATTCCTGACCAGTATCAAATTTGAGCAACTTTACATTGTGAAGTGTTCCCCCTTGGCCTCAAACGTGGGCATGCTCTAATGGACAAATAGTGATGATAAACTAAGTGGTGCATTAAGGGTAAAAGCCTAGCATCAATGGATCTATAGAAATCTGATTCTTCTAATTTCAAGGGTTTATCAGATCTCCATTGTCAACTTATTCCTCTTAAGCTCAAACCTGGTGAATCCCCTCATTTCTACCTAGCCTTTTACCCTGTTAAATATCTCAGTAAGGTGGAAACATCTTCCTGCCCAAAACACCATCAAACACCTTCTGGTGAAATGGTAAAACCATCATTTCCACCCCTTTCCCATTTACACTTGGCCCCAAATTTTTACCACGGCCCCCTGCGGATGCATTTCACCTCCTGTAACTCTCCCTTGCTAGGTATCTACAGGGAAGTGGGGTAAAACCCCCATTTCTACCCCTGTTTCACATTGGCAGAAGCTTTTACCTTTCCCTTTCTTTTCTCCCTAGCCATACTTAGCCTCTAAGGCATCCAAAGGGCATCTCCGGACCCTCCAGTGGCACACCCGACCATACGCATGCTCTGGAGCACCCTCGACCTCCTCGAGCCCCTTCTTTTCTTCAGCTTGTCGGCCTGAACGTCTGGGACACGCTACCGTCCTGTCCCCCTCCTCTTTCACCCTTATGTGGCCTCCCTCGCGCGTGCGCCATGGCCGCTCGGCTCGGCCAATGGGCGAGCTCACATGCGAGCTCCTCTGTACCCCCTTGTACCCTCCCGGGGCATGGACCTCGTCCACGAAGCCCGTAGACGTGCTCCCGCGACCCCCCAAGCCCACCAACGGCGGCATTGACCAAGCCAGTGCACGAGCTCGCGGTGAACCGCGCGCTTGCCTATTAAAGCTTCCCTGGGCTCACCTATGCCCTCCTCTCGCTTCCTCTCTTTCCCAATTGAATCCCTAGTCCCCCCTCTCCATTTCCCCTGCTCTGCATGCTCGACCCGAGTCGGAGTACCGCCATCGCGGGCTGCTGCCATCCGGACGGCATAGAGCACCCCTGACCTCCTTTTCTTCTCCCTTAGCTCCTCCAAGACCTCAGGGGCCTTACCCCCCACTTCAAATGCTTTTCCCTGTACCGGAGTCATCAGAATCATCATGGCTGCCGCTGGTCTCCACCACGGCCGGTGCCCTGCCCAGCTCAGAGCCCATCGACGACCATGAACGACATCTGAAGGACTGCCTCGGTCCCCTGAGCACGCCGGTAGGCCCGGCGACTCGAGTAGTGGACGGAGTCACCGGCAATCGCCTTCGGGGTTCACCCCTCTCCACGGCTGTGCACAAGGGCGCGGGAGGAGAATGATGAACCCGACAGGCTAGGCCCTCTTGTCAGCGAGCCAACCGCGGGGCCTGTGGCTTAAGTGGAGGCGGGGACGCCGGGGGATGCCTTCGCGAGGGGAAGGCGTATTCCCCCTGGTGCGCCTTCGACGTGGCCCTCCCTCCAACCCGGCTAAGCCACCGGGCTGGCCCAGTTGGCTATCCAGCGACCTATGCGCATTTTAGCCCAAGCTAGTAAATAGCTTTTCTTTTTCATTTTCTTTTCCTAGAGAGACTAATAAATGCTTAATAAATTCATTTGGACTCCAAATTTAGTGATTCAAATTCCTACAAACTTCTAAAATCTTGGCCGAATGAAATAAGTGCATTCCGCATTTTTCCATAAATACTTTCTGTTGAGTTCAAATTCAAATTTCAATTTGAAACCTGTAGAACCCCACTTTGCAAAATCCTAGAGAATTCTTTTGAACTCCAAATGGAGTGATTCAAGTTCCTAGGTGTATATAAATTCATGCACTTAGTAGTGATCATTTTTCCATACAATTATTCTGCCATGTCAATTATTGGGCCATTTATTCATATGTGACCCACTTTGAAAATCCATAGGAAAATCTTTCCAACTCCAAATCCAGTAAAACCACTTCCCACATGTTTCTAGAATCATCTCCTATTTGTTCGGTCCATCCACTCCTTTTTACAAAAATATTTTCTGTTGACATCTTAAAAGATCATCAATTCCTCCATTTCTCCATTCCAAAATCATCATTGATCCAACTCTAGTTCAACCATTTTATATATTTTTGTCATGACCAGAGAGGTCTAAGAAAAATATATTTCCTATTTATAGAGCACTTTTATTTTCTGTTTGTTGTGTTGCTTATCGTGGTCATTTCCGACGATAGTTGACGAAGTAGATCAAATGCTCGGAGTGGACGAGAAGCGGGTGAAGACCTTGAAGACTTTGATAAGCCAAGCAAGTAGCCCTTTGACCATGTTAAGAAACTTTTTCATGCATGTCATATATCACTTGTTGATTCGATGAAATGATCATGATGAGGTGTTCCCCCTTCGGTGGGATACCTCCATTACTTTTACCATTGAGACTTGCATCGTGCATGAGCCTACCACCTTATGAGGGTTGTGCGGGTGGGATTAGTTAGGTTGCTAAGTGCGGGTGGGATTAGTTAGGTTGCTAATAGAGGCTACGCAAATGGGATGGGACTTATGCATAGTGATGGCAAGAAAAGAATTGGTTTCAAAGATTTTTTCGAAAACCCCGTCGGGTGCCACTAATGCCTGAAGTAGATGATGATGAGATGGGTGACCACTTGAGAACCAAGTGGTGTGTTGGGACAAGAGAGTGATGTGGTTTTCGAAAACGGATTGGCGTAAGTTGCGACCGTTACTCCAACCTTACATGCACAACCACGATACCCCTTATGGGACAGGGCTTTGTTGATTACCTTGGTGGGTACTGGCAAGGAGCCCGCATTACTAGTGGCGGGAGTGGCGTGGTCACTCTCGATACGGGGTCGTACCAGTAAGTACGATCATGCGCTGTCTTCAAAGGCACCGGCACACCGTTGGTCCTCTCATGGATGGTACATTAGAGCGAGGATCGTATAATGTACATCATGAGGTCTGGGTACCAATCGAGTGGACTCTTTGTTTAGTATCGCTGGGGGAAAGACATTGTTCGGGTGCTTACCTCGGATATGTTATATACCGCGAGTCGTGGACGACACGGAAGTTCCCCGAGTCTTGTTGGTAAAGTGTGCAAACCTCTATAGAGTGTAAAACTATTCGAATAGTGTGTCCACGGTCAAGGATAGCTGGATGACCGCTCTTGTTCTACGTCCAAGTTTTTTGAACAACTGATGTGTGGTGTGTGTGTGGTGACAAGGATGATATTTGAGTGGAGTCGGATGTGTGTGGTGACAAGGATGATATTTGAGTCGAGTCGGATGACTTGGCATGATAACTAAACATGAGATGTTTAGACGATACATGAGACAAGTCTAAGGACTTGGTATGATGGTTGAACATGAGACGTCCAAACCCCTACTTATGATGATGAATGTGTCGTGTTCTTATGAACACCTGTCTATGGTTGATGCATGCTTACTTAAGATACTTGATCATGTCATTGCACTCAAAACTAGCTTTCTGTATAACTTACCTATTAGTGCTATATCATGCATTGTTATTGCCTTGTTCCAAACATGGGTTGCTTGCGAGTACATTCAAAGTACTCATTGGCTTGCCACTGTTTTTTTTTTGGCTAGGCATGAAAGATTAGGTTATGATCAAGATTACCTTGGTGACGGACATGCGAGCTAGGACGCTTCCTAGTAAGAATGCCCGTAGGGTTAAGGCATATGGCATGGCCATGAAGATTTCCGCTGCAATCATATGAAGACTTGGCCATGAAGGCCATATTTGAGTAAACCAATATGTAATGGATGTAAGATTTGGTGATCAGTGAGCATTGATCTCTGGGATCACTTGCATGTACATTCGGTGATCACGACTTATGAGTCGGGGTCCCCACACTTCCCCACACCTGAGAGGATGATGATGAAGATGCAGGTCACCCTCTCCAGCCTAGCACATAGTTCAAGACACAAGCCAGATCCTCGTCAGTGCCATCTTCTAAGAAGAGACCATATACATCAGCTCCTGCTGTATCTCCTTCAGTCCCACTAGCTCCATCAGCACCTCAAGTGTCTACACCAACCCCTTCCATGACATTGGCAGAAGTCTTCATGGATGCGGCTCTCTTAGCTCCTACATCAACACCCGGAGGAGATCAACCCCAGAGAGACGATTAGTCATATGCCTTCGAATGTTTTGGTAACTTGTTGCAAAAGGGGGAGAAGTTGTATAGATCAATAGGGCTGAGAGAGAGAGAGAGAGGGAGTTGCATTTTATCGCTTCCATAACTTTAAAATCTTATCTTTTGGTTGTTCATTTGTGTTAAACTTGTTGGTGTTTGAGCATGCACTTCTCATGTGTTGTTGCTACGTCCTATCTTGTGAGATGCTTATGAGATGATCATTCACTTCTAGCTTGATGTGTTGTGCTATGTTATTCTCGCCAACCACCAATTTTTATGTGACATGGAAGAGTGCCCCATGAGCCTAATCAATTGTGCATTTGCATTCAATCACAAATTCAAAATAATGCACACATTTAGGGGGAGCTCCTGCTTATCACATACTTCTCAAAGAGATGACTCTATTCATTGATTATATCATATGTAGAAGCTTTGATCTATATGTTGTCATCAATTACTAAAAAGGGGGAGATTGAAAGCACATTTGCTCCCTTGGTTGTTTTGGTAATTAATAACAACATATATGTCATTGGTCTCTTGTTTTCACTAAGCATATTTCAGGAAAAGTCCAATGATGGGATGTCCATAAATTGTGAGGAGATACCCCAAGATGCATGGAATGGATTGGCAAAGCTTCAAACTAGAAGACTCTCCTTTTACTTAGTGATAAATCACTTTGAGTCCATAGGAAAGCCAATACTATTAAAAGGGTGTAAGGTATTGTTAGTGAAAAAGTTTCTCCATGTGCACAAGTGATAGCCACCAAAAACAACCACAATCTCTCCCACAAATACTCTAGCTAAACCCAACTTCACGAAACCAGTGCCACCAAGATTCCATTCGGCTCTACTGATTTCTCACCCAAGACAGAACCCTAGCCAAACCTAAGATCTACAGTGCAACTGAGTTTGCAATGGTGCAACCGAGAATTAGTGACCATGATTCGGTTTGTTATTTTCATAGAATCAGAATTTCCGCGTTTATGCTTCGGTCTCACCAAGTTTTGGAAACTGCCATCACCACCGACTTCGGTACCACTGAGATTCCTATATTGGTCTCACCGAGATTCCACAAGTTGCCACATTTTCAACACATCAGTACAACCGAGTTTTGCATCAGTTTCACCGATGTCGGGGCTCGATGCACACGATCACCTACGGGGCCATGGGACCCTTTGTGGTTTGGCAGTGGTGAGGTCACGTTTCACAAAGAGCAGAGGTGGTGAGGCAGCACGACGACGAGACGCTCGCGTTTTACCCAAGTTCGGGCTGCTGAGGAGCGTAAAACCCTACTCCTCCTTTGGTGGATTGATCGGGGGAACACGAAGCACACGCAATGCTTAAACCCGACAAGGTTGCCTTTGGGAGAGCTGCTACGCAAGTACAAGTGTCGAAATGTCTGAATCTTTAGCTAGGTTGCCTTGGGCCTCCTTTTATAGATCAAGGGGCAACCAAAGTGGAAAAAAACATTATCTAGTGATTAGATAGCCAATAGTGCTATCATTCCTAAATCTGGCACTTACGACAAAATGTCATAAATTCTATCCTAGGTGACGTGCAGGGACACATTCCTGATAGGCTTTCACAACCACTTTAGATAGCTATTGCTCAATATCTTGGCACACCTCTGGACAGGTGTCAAGCAGGCATAATCTATCTTCCAGCAAGTCGCCACGTGCTTAGTGAGAGCCACTTAGCCACCTGTGGGCTCGACACCGCATCAACAAATGACTGGCGTTGCAATGCGATGGAGTAGTGGCCGATCTGCCCGTGCTTGTCGGGGGATGGCTTGTTGGGTCTTCCTGAAGATGTGTGCGCCTCGTTCTCTGTCAGGCACCGGGGACGTGACTCGCGCAGTTCAGGCCCTTCTGGGCCGTTGCATCGACCTTGCCAGCATTGCTTAGCCAGCGTAGGTTGCTTCTGTCGGAGTGTTGGTCTTAAATGTTGGTTTATTCTTCTTTATGCACTCTTAATCTCACATAAAGCGGCTTCTCTGGTTTGGACTGGTTTTGACTTGTTAGCGACTTTCCCCGACAGGCTTAGGCCATCGGGTTGGAGGCCTATCGTCCGTGCACAAGTTAGGGGGAAATAAACACCCATGTTTGTGTACCCCGATAGAAGATCCCGGGCCAGAGCCATATGCGTCAGTTGGCATTGTTCGGTTAGGCCCCAAACATTGGACGGACACGCGTCGAAGAAATGATGCCCTCAAGTCCTTGGTCGTGATGACTCGTCAAACCCATGTCCACTCCACGTAATTACCTCGGGTCATGGGGTCATGGAGCAGTAGCCGTTGGAGAGTAAAAAACGCGAGTAAAAGAAATGGCATTTTTCTGAAAAGATAGAAAAGAGCCATCCCCCGCGTGGTTTCCCAATAAAAATGTAACACGCAAGGGTGCTACTCAATCGTGTCTGTTTCTCCTTCCTTCATCTTCCTCCCCAAGCCAAGAAACCACTTTCGCCGCTGCTACCCGCCCACCAAGCACTGCTAGATCCTCCGCCGTCCTTGAGAGCCCAAGAGATGGGGCGGAAGATGACAGCCGTGTAGGGGAAGCAGATGAACACACCGGCGGACCTAGTGGTTGAAGAGAGGAAGAGGAAAGTGGAAGAGATGGAGAGGCGGCGATAGGAAGATGAGGTTTTCTGACGACAACACTTGTATCAAAAGCTATGCCCATATGTGGGGGCGGGAAACGACTGAGCATGGAGCGCCCGTAGTTTTGCCGGATAGGGCCAAAGAAAAGACACCATCAGATTCATACCACTTCTTCTACGCGTACTTTCTCTATGGACTCTCTTCCCCTTCTCTGATTTCTTTTGCACCATGAGGATGGTGTATGGGTTGCACCTCTTGGATTTCACGCCCAACGCAATGGCGTGCATGGCAATCTTCGCCCATCTGTGCGAGAATTTTGTTGGACTTCCCCCAATGTGGATTTGTTCAGACACTTCTTCATCCTTGGATAGAAGACAAATCCCTTCACTTGGGGCACATAAGCCGGATCCCACAGTGCATTAGGGAAGACTAGGATTATCTCCCTGGCCAGCAACACGGAAAGCAGGAAGAGTGGAGGGGAGACTGGTGCTAGATAAAGGATGAAGAAGCCCTCGAGTTTTGCTCGATGCGGACTGGATGCATCACGCACGGAAGACTCAGATTGGGCCTCACCGATGACAAACTTCTTCGTTGCTGAACATGATTACCTGTTTGAAAGTTGTCGGGATGACCATCGAACATGTGGGGGCTGACTTCCTCGGGTGCCGCATTGCACCACTTCGGAGGAGGGATGGGTTTGCATGGGAGTACAATGGTTCTGTTGACAAGATGTGGTTGTACCTAGGCCTCTCCAACAACCTGACGGTTTATGGCCATGGTTGGTTGTGCAAGCAGTTGTTTGGCAATCTTGTGACTTTCCATCTGCTGACAAGAGTTGTTCCCTTGCATCTCAATTCCGCTCGGAGCCAGATTTTGCAATGGATGCCCGACTGCAACGTCCCCGGGGTCAAGTCTGATTAGGAGTTGCTTGCCCTGGATGACGAGATAGATTGGCTCTCTCGCTTGGAGGAAAGAGCTTCCAAGGCCGAGGACAATATGACCTAGCCAACTACCAGGGCAGAGGAGGCATTCATTGCTGCTCAGATTGAACAGGTCAAGAAAGTAAGAGCTGCCAAGAAAATGGGCTCTAGGGAAGAGGAAGAGGAGGAGCCTAAGGGTGATGATTCTTCTAAAGAGGGGAGCAAAAGGCGCGCCACAAAGGAGGTTGCTCGGTTCAAATCTGTAATGGTCGGGGCTTCCCAAGCCGCGGCGACAGAACCCATGGGAGGGATGAGAAGGAGGAGGCAAAAGAGCTGGAGGTGGAAGAAGAAGGGCTCAAAATGGGCCCTCAAGCTCCAGAACCAGGGCATTATTTCCGTGAGCGCGTCAACCGAGGGTCAGCGACCCCTGCGTCTTCGCAGAGCACCCAGAGGGCGAAGAAGCAGACCACCAGGGGAGGCAATCATGACACATCATGCCGCCATTCCCCTCACCTCTCTCAGGCTAAGTCTCCTCCCACCAAGCGACGGATGGTCATGGGGGTGGACCCCAGCCCCCGACAAGCTCCACTTCTTTGCCAAGTTCGACCCTGTTAGAGTTCCCAGTCCCACCGCCAATCCCTGCTTCTCCAACTATGAAAAGGGGCAGATCAACTCCGCCGCCTGCGTCATACGATTTGGGCTCCATGCTCATCATCTCATAATGAGTTACTCAATTACGATATTGGTCAATGTTTTCTGTCCTTGACTTCTTGACTGATCTTGTATAGCTGAATCTGACAGGGATAAGGAGACCCTTGCGCATCAAGAAAACGGGTCAAATCAGTGGAAGGGCCGGGTTCTGCATGAGCCCGGCAGGAGGCGCGGAGGAAGATCCTGTGCCTAGCCCCCGGTCCAGACCTCTTCATGAAATCCTAGGGTAGACCTCGTTTGCTGGTGGGGGTGAGGAAGGACATCTTACCACACGTAACATGGAGATGGGAGAGATCTATCAAGGAGGGACTTGTCAGGGGGAGCCCTCCTTCCAAGATCCCTCGTCGACTATTGCCCATGGGGAGGAGTCACCGGCAAGGTCCTCCACCGAGGGGGTTGCTCGTGCTGAGGTCACCACCGAAGGGGTGGTGAAAGACCGCATGTTGGCAACTGATGTTGCCGGGGAAGAGGATGCCCCTCCTCAGCAACCTCCATCGGGTAACCAAGTTGCCATTTTCACTTCCCCCTTTTCTCTATTCGTGCGTGTCTTGTTGATTCCTGACTTTCATTTTTTTCTTACTGCTTTTGTCTGAAGCTTTGCCACTTGAAGAGCCTGAGTTGCTGAAAGAAATGGACGGCATCGAGAAAGATGCTAGTGAGGAGCCACAGAAAGGTTGCCGGGGATGTTCAGGAATTCTCAGAGAGAACGGAATCAGCCCCCAATAGCAAATCTAGCCCAGATAGAGTTATTGAGGAGAAGACTCCTCTCCAGTCCATGGGGCCCTCCACTTTGAGGTATCCTCTGGCCTCGGCCCTGCAATCTTCACTCAGCAAACTGGCGTTGGTCCCTGCTCAACTTGGTCCCACAACTCGTGGCTCATCCTTCTCAGCGGGCATGGATTTTGATGATGAAATCAGATGGGTACTAGCACCGCGGTCTCAGAGGGTTGAAGAAGCTGGCCGTTCTGCTGATGGTGCCAAAGATTTGGATTCCTTGGAATCCATGGCGGAAGGGCTCAAGGCTGTGCAGAATAGGTACAGCCTCAAATGGCAAGCGGTCAAGGGCAACGCTACTTGTCCGAGCTTGTGGACCACAACCTGAGGGACAAAGGGAACGAGCTGCGAGAGTGGTATAACTAGTAGGTCCTTTCTCTTAAGAGGCAGTATGAGACGTTGGCCATGGCCAAGGAGGATGTTGCAGCCCGGGAGACTCGATTGGCGGAGTGCGAAGCACTTTTGAACACCAGAGAGACCAAAATCTCCTCCCGGGAAGGGGCCCTCGAAGCTACTCCCCATGGCAAGGATGAGGAGTTGGAGGCCCGTTTTCAGCAATGCACCAAAGAGTTGGAGGACGGCCACAAGGCCACTCTCGATGCGCTCTCCCTAGAGTCCTGAGCCCAACTAAAGAAAGTGGTCGACGAGCTTGCTATTACATCTACCGCCAAGACCAACCTCGAGGCCCAACTGAGCAAGATGATGGAAGACCTTGCTGGGAACAGCAAGGAAATTGAGGCCCACAAGGAGGAAGCGCGGGAAGTAAAAGCCACTCTGGAAGAGGCATAATCACAACTTTCCGCCAAGAGCCAAGACCTCGCCGCCGCCAATGACACCTCTCCAGCATGAAATCTAGGCTTGTGTCTTTGGAGAAAGACATTAAGTCGATCGGTGTCCGCGAGAAGCTACTGATGACAGACCTGACCAATGCGAAAACCCTCCAAAAAGATGTAGAAGACAAGCTAAAGAACCAGATTCAGTAGCGCGACCTCTAGATCAAGAGCACAATTGACATCACCGAGCGCCTCACTGCTCAGATTACGAGTATGGACATGAAGAGCTAGGCCTTCTCTATTAGAAAGCACGAAGTACCAAGCGTCAAGCTAACACTATTCTTCGAAGGCCTAATCAAGGGGTTGAAGATGTACGAGGATGATAGGGCCATCTGCCTTGCCAACAAATCTCGGAAGCTGGCTCACGACGTTATCTTCATGGTCCTGAGTAACCTTGCCTTCTTCCACCCGGATGTCGACCCCTCTGATGGTTTCAAGAAGCTGCTGACGTGGCTTGAGATTGCGTTAGTATTTCCCCAAAGAGGAAGGGATGATGCAGCATGGCGACGGTAAGTATTTCCCTCAGTTATGAAACCAAGATATCAATCCGTAGAGGAAGATCAAGCACCTACGTAAACAACACCTACACACAAATAACAAATACATGCAACCGGACGCATAAGAGAGGTTGCCAACCTCTCAACGATAAAAATATATATTAGGCAAGAGAGTGTTGGCAAGTAGATCTCGCAAGAACACAAAATAAAATAGGTAAACAAAAAGTGTAGGAAGGTATTTTGGGTTTTTCGGATTAATAGATCTGAAAACAAAACGGCAAAATAGTAGATCGGAAAGCAATATGGTGGAAAAGTAGTCTCGGAGGCCGTAGGTTTAACTAGTGGCTTCTCTCATGAGTATAGCGCGCGGTGGGTGAACAAATTACTATTGGACAATTGATAGAAGATCAACTAATCATGACGATATCTAGGCAATGATCATTATATAGGCATGATGTCCAAGATAATCAGACCGAAATGATTTTGCATCTACTTCTATTGCTCCACACATCGACCTCTATCCAACATGCACCTAGTGTATTAAGTTCATGGGAAAACTATAATGCCCAAGATGCAATCCTATCCTTATTTTGGCACAAGGGCCTCGACAGGGATGGAAGGGCATCTCGTCGTTTTCACAAGAATGGATATCATTACAAGTACATGTACACAAGATATGAGTATATGGAATTGGCTTACACTCGCCACAAGCTAATTCAAGATCACATCAATACAACAACGTATTCAAACATCATACGTAAGAGCAGGGTCCGCCGCATGGAACCCATCCTAGATTGATGATGAAGAAGACGAATAACTCCAAATCAAACAAGCATCACACTCACGTCAAATCATCGCAATACCTGTACCTGCAACCGTTGTTGTAGTAATCTGTGAGCCAGAAAACTCATCAATCTCATTTCCAAGGGTATCAAAACTAGCAAAGCTTAATGGGTGAGGTATGGTTAAGTGGTGAGGATACAACAAGCAACTAAGCATTTATTTGAGTGGCTAAATTACGAATACAGAAAGTAAAGTGGGTGGTCTACAAATAATGGTCGTGATCTAGTAATGAACACTAAGTGATCCTGATCACCTACTTACGTCAAACATAACCCCACCATGTTCTATCTCCGATAAGGACTCACGAGAAGAGACAGTCAGGGTTACGCACATAGTTGGTGTATTTTATTTGAGTTTACTTCAAGTTAGCTAGGACCCGGTGTTAAACAAAGTTTCGAAGTTTCCACATAATCGCGGGCATGGCTTTCCAAAAGATTTAATCCTGCAGGGGTGCTCCAATTCATCCATCACAAATTAAACACTCTCAGCGGGAATAACCTCAACCACGAATCCTATGATTTCTTAGGCAATTCCATTGGAAAACCGCAACCTCAAGATAGCAAGAAGTATTCTCAGAATTCCTCACACAAGACGTTCGAGAAAGATAAAACATATCCAGCAAGGCCGCCCGGCATGTCGACGATCCCGATAGGAGTCGCGTATCTTGTTCTCAGGACATGACGGATTGTCCAAACTTCCGGTAGGACAATCACAGAGTTTTCCCTAGTGGTCATCGATAGTTGACAGGTTGGACCGACACTCATGAGGAGCACTGGCCTGGGGGGTTATTAATAATCCACGGGGTTCGGAAAGTCCCTATGCAAGTTTATTAGTTATTAGGAATATGTAGTACCAATGTTGGGCCTTGCCATACAAGCTTTATCCTAAAACAAAAATCAAAGAGGTCCCCATAACAATCCGGAGCATGTTAGGAGCGCTCAATATGGAACATAACACCGGTACACAAGTAACTAGGGGCGGAAAAAGTGGAACAAAACACCGAGCAAAAGGCCAAGCCTTCCACCTTTTACCAAGTATATATGTGCATTAAATTAAATAGCAATAATATTGTGATAACAAAAGAATGTCCACGTTGACACATGGAATCAATTGCACTTGTAGCTAGAAACGCTATAAGATGGGCTGAGCAAGCGGTAACATAGCCAAACAGAGGTTTGCTGGGAAGGTGGAGGGTTAGAGGCTTTTCTTGGCAATGTTGGGAGGCTTGACAAACAAGTGGTACGTAGCGAGAAATAACGAGAAAAGCGGGACAACTAGCATAGCAATGATAGTAGTGGTATCCAGGGAAATGTGTCATCTTTCCTGAGATCCCGCTTGGAAGAAGAACGAATCTGTGAAGAGGGCGGTCCAACATAGTCGAACGAATCCTCACACTTCGAACTCTTTCGGAACTCTATTGAGAAGAAGCAATCCTAAAACAACAATCAGCACACGGTACACCAGAACATATGCATGACATGATGCGCAAAAAAATATGAGACATGGCATGGTCTATTATGCAATGCAATGCAATCACAACAATCCAACACTACCATTAAATGAAGCTCAATATGCAACGAGTTGCATATTGACAAAACTCCACATTGAATATTTAGTTCACTGTCATTTACGTACACAACAACATTAAATGTTGTAAAACATGGCAAGAGGTGTAAGTAAACTATCTATCTAGGCATCTTAAATGAAGTTGGAAACAACATATAGTATTTCCAAAATGACCCCATGTGTTAATTTCGAAATTGTTCCAGATATGAACTAACTATATTTTATATTTTTAAACAACAGAATAAAATGTACCATGCAATTCTACACGCCATTCTAGTCGATTTCCAGATGTGGAACATCTCAAACGGAGCTACGGTCTAAAAGTAATCACACGCACAAGATGATCATGCCATGAATGCAAAATGCATGAAGGTGACAAGCACAAGCACTCCAAAACATGAATGCAACATGATAATGTGATACTACATAAAATTCTAAGCAAGTTTCATTTATGACATGCTCAAAACGGAGCTATGGTTCAACCACAAACACCCATACAAGGTTTAGTGTAAATCTGTCCAAAACAGCAACATGGCATATTGCACACATGAAAAGAACAAGCTACAAAGGTCCAAAATGCACAACAAAGACATGGGGAATTAGCTTAAATTATGCACAAAGTTATATCACAGGAGAAAGTTGTTTATGACCATGGATCACTAGTAAATAAGCTCACAAGATAGCTAATTGAAAACAGTTTTAGACTTAGTGAAAATAACAATTTTTGAAAGTGCAGTTTTTATCACGAAGGCATATTGGCAGCAATGAAACTATATGATACAAGGAATATAATGGCATGAAATTTAACAGCATGCTAGAGTACATTATAAACTACAAATAACTCCATTGTACCAACCTCAAAGGGGTTCTAGATCACTAGTAAAACACATGGCAAGACAACAACAAAATATTAAAGATTCTAGACTTTGAAATATTTAGACCCCTCAAAACAACACATTGGTTAAGCTTGTTGGCAACAAGAAAACAACACATAAACATGGATTATCATGGCAAACAAAATGACTAGGGGCTAGTGCACATGTCAAAGGGCATATCTCATGTTTGCAACTATTCCAAAATATGCATGGATTAATTCACACAAAATAGACAAAAGAGAAACGCAGCGAAAATGGTGTGCACACAAAGTTGCTCAAAAGACAAAAATAAATGCACAGATAAATTCTATGGATTTTTCTACCCCGAAAACATATATAATATGTGGGTTTTCACAATAAAAGAGATCACACAATATTTATGTGAGATTAGGACATAAAACGACTTAGCAAGCTATGTGTGCAAAATAAATGCAACCAACACATCAAATATTTTAGCATGCATGAAAAAGGCCTATAAAAATGCTACACATTTTACATGCAAGCTTTATTAATTTGTTTGCACGAATTAATCAATATGTGGAATGCAAGAAACATGATATTTATGCAAAATAAGGAAAAACAACATGCTAAACATTTTAAGACATGCATGAATGTGACGTATTATGAATCTACAGAAAATTCTACACGTTTTACGTATATAATGTATCTCAATACTATGCACGATCCATTACTTATTGGCGTTTTCTTAAACATGCATTTTGCAATAAAAATGTCAATGGGCCAAATCTGCCCCTACTAGGCTACACAAAGGTGGGTGCAACATAGTAAATGGTGCACACAGGCGAGGGATAGGGCGCCTGGACTATCTCACCTAGCAGCTGGCTTGTGCCAGGTAGTGGCTTGGGCCGGTTGGGGTCTAGGTTGGTTGGGCCATCGGGTGCGCTGGGCCTGCTGAGGTTTGGGCTGGGGCAAGGCAGACGGGCCGGCGGGGCTGCAGAAGGGCGCACATGACCAAAGCGTGTGGGTCAACGCGGGAGCAGGATTGAGCATGCGCTCGTCCATGGCAACGTGAACCAGGGGAGGCGCTGGGCCACTGTGGCAGGCGGCGCGACAGCCGGAGGCAGGGATGGGTCCCCCGGCCTACATCCGGCGGGCGGTGGGGTCCACACATAGTGGTGAGCTCCTGGAGCAACCACGGCAGGCGGGGCTGACCTGCCGAAGGAGAAGACTAGAGGGATGTTAGGGGGGTGGAGAGAGGAGGAAGAAGATGGAGAGCGATAATGGAGCTCCGGCTTGATTCCGGCGGGGCTGCTCCGGCGGTCGCCGATGTCGGACTGGGCAACGGGGTCCGGTGCGAGGGCACTTGAGGGAGGAGCCTCGGGCTCCTAGGCGGCGGAGCGGTGGCTTGCGGGCATCAGCGCTTGGGGAGGCTGCGGTCGCCGGACGTGTCCGATTTGACCATGGACATGTCCGGTAGGTGGGATTTTGGGTGAATCTGAGCCATTGGATGGGGATCCGATGGTCCAGATCTGAGGGGCTGATGGGGCTGCAGGATTTACAGGGTTTGCTCTAGCAGGTGGAGTTTTCTAGGGGGGTTGCTTTAAAACTATCTAGGGGGAAACCCTAGAGAGCGAGAGAGAGAGATCTCCATGGGGTGTTTATATATAGGGTATGGACTAGGGTGGGTTGGACCTCGTCCGTCGGTCGTGATCCGATGACCATGAACGGAGGGGCAAGCTAGGTTGGGCTAGTGGGCTGTGTAGTTGGGCTAAGTGGGGATGAGAGGGAGGTTTGCGGCCTCGCACCGAGTTTAGAAATCCAAAAACATCAGCGATTTAAACTGCCTACTAGTGCCGCTATATATTTAATGGTTCGGGTATGAAATGGACTATGATGGCGACGAAAATTGGTATGCAGTCTACCTACAACATAAGAAGACGGCACGCCAAGTTTAGACCCGATCCAAGAATGTTTAACACCCACTTTTAAAAACAATAGTTTATCGATGCCGCTGGCGCATGCATGTGTGGTTGGCCTCAAAAGGGTCGATGACACGAATGGAGATAACTGCCAGCTATGAACGGATGCAAGTTTCCGAAAACGAGTGACGATGCTATGCAGATGATGGGAATGATGCAATGATGAATGTGACAACCAGACAAATCACACACAACCAATGGAATAAAAGGGGAATCTTCTGGAGTGTCGGTCCCAGGCTGTTACAACTCTCCTCCACTACACGAGGATCTCGTCCCGAGATCTAAGAATGAGAAGGGTAAGAGAAAGAGCAAGAGGTAAACTTAGTTGCTTCTCTAACAAACAAATGAAACCAATGATCATTGAAGGTTTCAACAAGATGAAGAATGACGTGAGGAACAAGCAAGAATTCACAAGAAATTTCAGCAGCACTTTGGTAGGAAAGAGAGGCAAAATTTGATAAGAAGGAAAAGAACTTGAACATGGAACATAGCATTCCGGTAAAACGAATAGGCAAAGAAAGAACATGATCTTGACAAAGCAAGATGCTAGATTGAAGAGAGCAACATCACAAGGTCTCCGTAACAAGGGAATAGAAACTGGATTGATGGAAGGAAAAGAACCGATAAGAAAATGACAACTTCCAGCACAAATGAACTTGAAAAGCATGGTTGTATGGAGTGGTTGAAAAACCAATACGAAAATAATAAGCTTGTTGTGGACTTATGGAAAACGTTTCAAAATTATGAGGTGATAACCAGCCACTAACAAAACAAGGATTGCTTGGGAGGAAAAGAGATGAAAAACTTCTTTCACCAAGAAGAGGAGCGGGAAACTTGGATCATTTATGACACCGTGATAGCAACAATCCTTAGGAAATGCTTTAGGTGAAATCCAACCCAAGATAACCCCGAGAAAGACATATTATCTCATTCTTGACTAATTTCCTTCGGGACCCTCATAAATAAAGAAAGCTACAATACCATCTCAAAAGATAAAGGAGAAAGAATTTCATATTGAAATGCAAGAGAAAGAATACTTGAGCTTCTCCATAAAAATCTGTAAGAATACTTTGAGAATGACAGAAATCCATGACGAACCACCATAAAGAACACTCGGGAGGAACTCCGTAATGAAAGGATAATAGAAAGAATTGAAGATTGAAAAACAACACGATTTAGGCCTTGCAAAGATTGAGATGATGCTTCGGTCAAGATACTTGAGCAAAACTTGGAACTGTGGAAAATAAAAGATGAACAACTTAGAATCGATAATTTTATATCATTAATACTCTAGAAGAAGGATTGGAATCACCTTCATGAAACATGAATAAGATTTACGTTATGCTTATCCTTCATCAAGTTAAATTGATGACAAGCAATGGATTTAGCATACCACTTATTCTTTTGAAAATGACAGGAAATAGAGATGGAGCTCAAACATGAAGAAGTCTTCATGAAACACCGATGAGAATTTGCAATGAATTAGGATACTACGAATGAATGGAATTACCTGAGTACGAAGCGATCATGATCAACCTAGAAGGAAACTTGAACAAGGAACGGAAATAATTGAGATAGAAACGAAGAGAAGACAATTGAAAAGAATTTGAGAACGAAAGCTGAAAGCTGAGGATGAAGAAATCTTCTGAAATGATGACCTTCGAACGATCCATAAATTACAATAACTCTAAAATGCTCCAGATAGATATGGAAGGAATTACTCATGATCGAAAAGAATTTGAGAGGATAGCAACAAGTTGAACCATGAACCTCTATGAGAATGGAATGAGATTTAAGAGGAACACTTCTTCGGACATCAATGATGAGAATGATTACGAGAACACCACGAAGAATTACTGAGACACTCCAGAGGAATGAATAAGGAAGGTTGAGCCAACAATGACAAATATTTAGAAGCAATCTTCGAGAAGGAATATGATTGATGAAATCATTTTTATATCATATTGGAAAGAAGTTGAGGACATCTCCGAAAAAGATTAGAAGAGCCAGGTAAGATCCTGGGGGGAAAACCTTTGGCTTATTGGCCCACTCAAAAGAAATCATCGTTGAGACAATTGCTTAGAAAGAGATATTACACCAGAAAAATTAAGAACTTGATGAGGTGAGAACCTCGAAATAATTTAAGGGGATATGAATGGAAATGAAAGTATTTTTAGATATCTTCCGCACTCCATATAGAATAGAGAGAGACGAAAAACAAGAGATACTTGGACATAATTTATGACATGGGTAAGCATTTAGCGATTGAAAAGGATATGAATAACACCAAGATCTTGAATTGAATGCGCCGGTAAGGAAAACAAGACAAAAGAAATTATGAATTCGAATCACTTGAGGATCTTCACAATGACTCATCGGATACGATACAAATGAAAAGATAGCGGAAGCATCGATGAAAAGAAATACATTTGGATGATTATTAATCATTGAGGAAAAAGGGAGGGAGGGTGGGGAAAAAAGAAAACTTGGGACGGATGAAATGAACTCCGGGAAGAAACGTGATGATTGATCTTGCAAATATTGGAGATGACTGAATATCTTGAAGAGGAGCGCACCTGTTGAAAAGAATTTCATGACAACTCCAGTTGAACAAAAGGATTAGCATTCCGGCAAAATATGAGAACACTACTTAGAAAACATATGAAATCACCACTTGACATCGAAGCAACTCGAATTACCATATTCAAAAACAAACAAAGGATGAGGCTTACGAAACAAGCCAGAACAAATACATACCCATTATGCACTTGTTGGAAAGATAATCCTAGGTACCTACTTGAATTCCCACCTAAGAACTTCCGAAATCTTTGGTTATGCAATCGGGTGTTGGGGATACAGGGAGGCAAAATATCTCACATAACTAACAAGCCCTACACTCTAACTGTATCCATCCATCAACACATAACCAAGAAAACCTCGGAAATTGTGTACCTCAGACCTTCGAAAAACATCCGATATACTAGCTGTGGCAATATGTCTGATCGCTCTCCCTAGTACTGGGTAGCGCCAAACTATTCTCACCACAAAGAGTATAGAAGTGTTTTCGATGTCGGCGACCTCTGGTAGTCTGGTCTGCAACGATACAAAATTGACGACAACACCTCGGAGCTCAACTCCTCGGGACACTGCCACAACCCCTAAATGTTAGGAGGCACCAAGAACAATGTTCTCGTCACAAAGATATCGAAACGATCCCAACAATACCCGTGTGATCCTAAAAATTTTTTGAGCGAGAAGAGTACTAGAATTAAAAATTCCTAAGTCGAATACCTCACCAGAGTATAGAAGGGGAGTAAAAGAAACCTACTCTCTTATATATAACTAGACTGAAAATAATTTTTCACTAGACGCGACTCGGCCAAGTTCGATCAATCAAGGGGGCTCCTAGGTCGGTTAAGGCTCCGATACCAACTTGTAATGCCCAAGATGCGATCCTATCCTTATTTTGGCACGAGGGCCTCGACACGAATATAAGAGCATCTCGTCATTTCGCAAGAATGGATATGATTACAAGTAGATGTAGAGAAGAGATGAGTATATGGAATTGGCTTACACTCGCCACAAGTTAATTCAAGATCACATCAATATAACAACATATTCAAACATCATACATAAGAGCAGGGTCCTACTATGGATGAAATCAAATGATAAAATGACATCCATCCTTGCTATCTCGGGCTGCCGCCTATAACCCATCCTAGATTGATGATGATGAAGAAGAATAACTCCAAATCAAACAAGCATTGCGCTCATGTCAAATCATCGCATTACCTATACCTGCAATTGTTGTTGTAGTAATCTGTGAGCCACAGGGACTCAGCAATCTCGTTTCCAAGGGTATCAAGACTAGCAAAGCTTAATGGGTGAGGTATGGTTAAGTGGTGAGGCTACAACAAGCAACTAAGCATTTATTTGAGTGGCTAACTTACGAATACATAAAGTAAAGTGGTTGGTCTACGCAGTCGTTATCTAGTAATGATCACTAAGTGATCCTAAACACCTACTTACGTCAATCATAACACCACCGTGTTCTCTCTCGGATAAGGACTCACGAGAAGAGACAGTCACGGTTATGCACACAGTTGGTATATTTTATTTGAGTTTACTTCAAGTTTACTATGACCGGGTGTTAAACAAAGTTTCCAAGGTGCCACATAACCGCGGGCTCGGCTTTCCGAAAGATTTAACCCTGCAGGGGTGCTCCAACTCATCCATCACAAATTAACCACTCTCAGCGGGAATAACCTCGACCACGAATCCCATGATTTCTTAGGAAATTCCATTGGAAAACCGCAACCTCGAGATAGCCCAAAGTATTCTCTGAATTCCTCACAGAAGACGTTCGAGAAAGGTAAAACTAATCGAATAAGGCCGCTTGGCGTGTCCACGATCCCAATAGGAGCCGCGTATCTCGTTCTCAAGACATGTCGGATTGTCCAAACTTCTGGTAGACCAATCACACCGTTATCCCTGGCGGCTACCGACGGTTGATAGGTTGGACCAACACTAATGAGGAGCACTATCCCGGGGGGGTCATTAATTATCCACGGGGTCTGGAAAGTCCCTATGCAAGTTTATTAGTTATTAGGCAAATGTAGTACCAACGTTTGGACTTGCCAGACAAGCTTTATCCTAAAACGAAAATCAAAGGGGTCCCCATCACAACCCCGAGCATGTTAGGAGTGCTCAATATGGAACATAACACCGGTAGACAAGTAACTAGGGGCAGCAAAAGTGGAACCGAACACCGACCAAAAGGCCATGCCTTCCAACTTTTACCAAATATATATGTGCATTAAATTAAATAGCAATAATATTGTGATAACAAAATAATGTCCATGTTGACACATGGAATCAATTGCACATGCAGCTCAAAATGTTGTAGGAAGGTCTGAGCAAACAGTAACATAGCCAAACAAAGGTTTGTTGGGAAGGTGGAGGGTTAGAGGCTTTTCGTGGCAATGCAGGGAGGCTTGATAAAAAAGTGATAGGTAGCAAGACATAACGATAAAAGCGGGACAACTAGCATATCAGTGATAGTAGTGGTATCCAGGGAAATGTGTCATGTTGCCGGAGATCCCGCTTGGAAGAAGAACGAATCCGTGAAGAAGACGGTCCAACGTAGTTGAACGAGTCCTCACACTCCGAATGCCTTCGTAACTCTATCGAGAAGAAGCAATCCCAAAACAACAATAGACACACGGTATACCAAAGCATATGCATGACATGATGCACAAACAAATATGAGGCATGGTATGGTTGATTATGCAATGCAATGCAATCACAACAATGCAACACTACACATTAAATGAAGCTCAATATGCAACAAGTTGCATATTGACGAAACTCCACATTCGAATATTTAGTTCACTCTCGTTTAGGTACACAACAATATTAAAGGTTGTAAAACATGGCAAGAGGTGAAGGTTAAGTAAACTATCTATCTAGGCATCCTAAATGAGGTCAGAAACAACATATAGTACTTCCGAAATGAGCCCATGTGTTAATTTTGAAATTGGTCCAGATCTGAACTAACCATGTTTTATATTTGTTAAACAACAGAATAAAGTGTACCATGCAATTATACACGTCATTCTAGTCGATATACATATGTGGAACATCTCAAACGAAGCTACGGTCTAAAAGTTATGACACGCACAAGCAGGCAAATCGGTATCACTGATTTGTATGTTTTTTCTGAGAACTTTCTCCGTGAAACCGAGTGCACCTTTCGGTCTCACCGAAAGGGGTGCCAAGTTTTGCAAAATGCATGAAGATGACAACCACAAGCACTTCAAAAAAATGTATGCAACATGATAATATGATACTACATAAAATTCTAAGCAGGTTTCATATATGGCATGCCCAAAATGGAGCTACGGTTCAACCACAAACACCCATACAAGGTTTAGTATAAATCTGCCCAAAACAGCAACATGGCATATTGCACGCATGAAAAGAAGAAGCTACAAATGCCTAAAATACATAACAAAGAAATGGCGCAGTAGCTTACATGATGCACAAAGTTATATCACGGGAGCAAGTTGTTTACTATCATGGATCACTAGTAAATAAGCTCACAGGATAGCTAATTGAAAATAGTTTCATACTTAGTGAAAATAGCAGTTTGAAAGTGTCGTTTTTATCACGAAGGCATACTGGCAGCAGTAAAACTATATGCTACAGGGCATATAATGGCAGGAAATTTAACAGCATGCTAGAGTACATTATAAGCTACAAATAACTCCATTGCACCAATCTCAAAGGGGTTCTAGATCACTAGCAAAACACGTGGCAAGGCAGCAAAAAAATATTACAGATTCTAGACTTAGAAATATTTAGACCCCGCAAAATAGCACATTGGTTAAGCATGTTGGCAACAAGAAAACAACACCTAAACATGGATTATTATGGCAAATAAAATGACCAGGAGCTAGTGCACATGTCAAAGGGCATATCTCATGTTTGCGACTATTCCAAAATATGCATGGATTAATTCACACAAAATAGAAAAAAGAGCAACATAGCCAAAATGAGATACACACAGTTGCTCAAGGAACAAAACTAAATGCACAGATAAATTCTATGGATTTTTCTACCCCAAAAACATATATAATATGTGGGTTTTCACTATAAAACAAATGACACAATATTTATGTGAGATTAGGACATAAACCGATTTAGCAAGCTATGTGTGGAAAATAAATGCATGAAAAATGCCTATAAAAATACTACACATTTTACATGCAAGGTTGATTATTTTGGATGCACGAATCAATAATTATGCACAATGCAATAAACATGATATTTATGCAAAATAAGGATAACAACATGCTGAACATTTTAAAACATGGATGAACATGGCGTATTATGAATCTACACAAAATTCTATAGGTTTTACTTATATAAAGTATCTCGATACGATGCACGGTCAATTACTTATTGGCATTTTGTTTAAACATGCATTTTGCAATAAAAACGTCAATGGGCCAAATCTGCACTTGCTAGGCTACACATAGGTGGGCGCAACATAGTAAATGGTGCACACAGGCGAGGCATAGGGCGGCTGGGCTAGCTCACCTAGCGATTGGCTTGTGCCAGGTTGTGGCTTGGGCCGGTTGAGGTCGCGGTTGGCTGGGCCTTCGAGTGTGCTGGGCCTGCTGAGATTGGGATGGGGGAGGCACACGGGCCGGCGGGGCTGTAGGGCGTAGGCGACCAAAGTGTGCGGGTTAACGCAGGCGCGGGATCGAGCATGCGCTCGTCCAAGGTGACGCGAACAAGGGGAGGCGCTGGGCCACTGCGGCAGGCGGTGCGACCGCTAGAGGCAGGGATGGGTCCCCCGGCCTAGATCCGGCCGGCGGCGGGGTCCACACGCAGTGGTGAGCTCCTCGAGCAACCACGACAGGCGGGGCTGACCTGCGGGAGGAGAAGACCAGCAGAAGGTTTGGGGAGATGAAGAGAGGAGGAAGAAGACAGAGAGGGACAACGATGCTCCAGCCTGATTCTGGCGGGGCTGCTCCGACGATCGCCGATGTGAGACTGGGCGGCGGGGCCCGATGTGAGGGCATTGGAGGGAGGAGCCTTGGGCTCCCAGGCGGCGGAGCTACGGCTTATGGGCGGTGGCGCTTGGGGAGGTTGCGGTCGCTGGACATGTCCGATTTGACCATGGACATGTCCGGTAGGTGGGAGTTTGGGTGAATCTGAGCCATTGGATGGGGATCCGATGGTCCAGATTGGAGGGGCTTATGGGGCTATGAGATTTGGAGGGTTTAATCTAGCTGGTGGAGTTTTCTAGGGGGCGGCTTAAAAACTAGCTAGGGGGAACCCTAGATAGTGAGAGAGAGAGAGATCTCCATGGGGTGGTTATATATAGGGTATGTACTAGGGTGGGTTGGACCTCGTCTGTCCGATCGCGATCCGATGACCACGAATGGAGCGGCAAGCTAGGTTGGGATAGTGGGCTGTGTAGTTTGGCTAAGTGGGCATGAGAGCAAGGTTTTAGCCCTGGCATAGAGTTTAGAAATTCGAAAACATCCGTGATTTAAACCGGCTACTAGTGCTGCTATATATTTAACGGTTCGGGTATCAAATGTGCGCTAATTGCGACGAAAATTGGCAGGCGATCTACCTACAACATAACAAGACCGCACGCCAAGTTTTGACCCAATCCAAGAATGTTTAACGCCCACTTTTAAAAACAAGATTTTATCGATGTCGCGGACGCGTGCATGTGTGGTTGGCCTCGAAACGATCGACGACACGAACGGAGATAACCGACAGCGACGAACGGATGCAACTTTTCGAAAATGTGTGACGATGCTATGCATATGATGCGAATAATGCAATGACGAATGCAACAACCACACAAATCACACACTAACAATGGAATAAAAGGGTAATCTTCTGGAGCGTCGTCCCGGGCTGTTACAAAAATGGAGTAATGCAATAAGAATGGTGACATGGTGTAGACTAGATCGCTTATTGCAGGAATAGAACCCATCTTGTTATCCTTAATGGCAATGATACATTGCTTGTCTTACTGGCCCTTCTATCACTGGGAAAGAAAACCGCAAGATCGAACCCATCAGAAATCACCTCTTCCCATGGCAAGGAAAATTGATCTAGTTGGCCTAACTAAACCAAAGATTCGAAGAAGAAATACGAGGCTGTATGTAATCATGAAAATAAGAGATCAAAGAATACTCAAATCATATTCATGGATAGAAACTGATCATGAACTCAAAATTCATCGGATCCCAACAAACACACCGCAAAAGTCATTACATCAAATAGATCTCCAGGAGACCATTGTATTGAGAATCATAAGAGAGATAGGAAGCCATCTAGCTACTGCCGACGGACCCATAGGTCTATGGTGGACTACTCACGTATCATCAAAGAGGCACCTACGATGAAGATGAACCCCTCCAAGATGATGTTAGACTCGAACTCGAGGTTCTGGAACTTGCGGCGGCTGGAATTATATTTCATCTACTCCCCTTGCCTTTTTCGAATATTTGTGAATTTATATGCTCGATACTCGGTGGAGGGGGTCCTGAGGTGGGCACCACACACCAAGCCGCGTTGGCGGCCTCTAGCGCGCCCTGGTGTGTGGTGGACACCTTGGGCCTCCTCTTTGGTGGGTGTTTGGCCCATCTGGGTTCTTCTGGTCCACAAAAAATTTCCAAACTTTTTTCAGGACATTTGGGCTCCATTTGGTATTGATTTGTTGTGAAGTAAAAACAAGAAAAAACAAAAATTGTCACTTTGGCACTATGTCAATAGATTAGTCCCAAAAAATGATATAAAGTTTCTATAAAATGATTGTAAAACATCCAAGATTGATAATATAATAGCATGGAACAAGCAAAAATTATAATACATCCAAGACGTATCAGCATCCCCAAGCTTAATTCCTACTCGTCCTCGAGTAAGTAAATGATAAAAACGGAATTTTTGATGTGGAATGCTACCTAACATGTTCATCACATATTCTTTTCTTTGTAGCATCAACATTTGGACTTTATGCTTCAAAGCAATAGTCTAGTTTTGACTTGAAAACTTTAATACTGAAGCATATTAACAAGAAACCATGTGTTTCAAAATATCAACACTAAAGCAAGTTATCCCTAGCCCATCATACTCAACCATTGATCCATTCATGATACACACTCAAATATTAACTACGCCTAATGCTCAAGTATGATCATAGTGCCTCCTAGTTGGTGCTTTATAAGAGAAGATGGAGACTCAAATTGAAAAAATAAAAATTGCATAAAGTAAATAGATAGGCCCTTCACAGGGGGAAGTAGGGATTTGTAGAGGTGCCAGAGCTCAAGGTTTAAATTGATAAAGAAAAATATTTTGGGTTGCATTCCTTTCCTGTCAATGAAAACGACTGAGACATTTCAATATTTTTTGGTGTTGATACATCATAAGTGGTTCCCAAACAGAAAATAAAGTTTTTTCATTTTTCCACCATACTTTCACTTTCCATGGCTAGCCAAATTCATGGTTGCCTTCCCTACCAACACTTTCCTGGGAATTTATTATTTGACGACATAAAGTAAAAAAAATCCTTCGTTCCATTTTGGGACTGGGCATCCCTATTACCGTGGTACTCTTTTCCAATGACAAGTGAATAAACATTCATCTTGAGAATAATACATCTAGCATGGGAAAATATCGGTCACCCCATACCGTTTCATGAGCAGTACAAGCACACAAAAAGGAAAAAATATTTTGAAAATTTAGAGATGACACATACCAATTTTCTTGGAACGGCATGAAAATACCGCATATAGGTAGGTATGGTGGACTCATATGGAAAAACTGGGTTTAAGGATTTTGGATGCACAAGTAGTATTTCTATTTAGTACAAGTGAAGGCTAGCAAATAGGTTGAGAAGCATATCCAACTAAGAAACAAGAAATCACATAAGCGAGCATTAAGCATAACTAACACTGAATAATGCACCATAAGTAGGATGTAATTTTGCAGCAAAACTATTGACTTCCGTGCTTGCATAGGGAAACACAAACCTTAACGTCAACATTCTTACAATGCATAATTACTCACTAACATAACTCACATATTACTATCATCATATCTCAAAACTATTACAAAGAATCAGGTTTAATTTTCCAATGATCTTCATGAAAGTTTTTATTGTATGCCTCTTGAATATCTATCACTTTGGTACTAGTTTCGTATATTGCAATTGCTTTTGACGAGCTCACATGGATATAAGTGAAAAACATGAGCATACAAGTCAAAATAATATAAGTGAAGCATGAGAGGATTTCTTCAAAATTACTAACTCTCAAATTAATATAAGTGAAGCATGAGAGCATTTCTTCAAACATGTAAAGGCATGCCCTGCCCAAAAAGATATAAGTGAAGCACTAGAGCAATTTCATAGCTCGATAGATTTAAGTGAAGCATATAGAGCAATTCTAACAAATCATAACATAATTTTGGCTAGCTCAAATAGGTGTGTGCACAAAGTACAAAAAACAAATAAATCAAAGATAGAAGATGCTCCAAGCAAACCTCATGATATGTGACGAATAAAAATATAGTTCCAAGTAAAATACCGATGGTTGTTAGAACAAAGAGGGGATGCCACTCAGGGCATCCCCAAGATTAAATGCTTGTTACTATTTGTATAATATCTTGGGGTGCTTTAGCATCCCCAAGATTGGGCTCTTCTTACTACTTATTCCTTCACCCATCGTGATCTCACCCAAAACTTGAAAACTACAATCACAAAAAACTTGACAAAATCCTCGTGAGATCCATTAGTATATTAAAGCAAATTACCACTTAAAGTACTATTGTAAACCCATTCATATTTTATTATTGCATTATATCTACTATATTATAACTTTACCATGACTTATAGCCCCCGATACAAGCCATTGATTCATCAAAACAAGCACACAATGCAACAAAAACATAATTTGTTTCAGACACAACAGTCTGAACTAATCTGTACTCTACCCATACTTCTGTAACTCAAATTTTTTTCAAAAATTAGGACAATGTAAAGAATTTGTATAAAAACTGTGTTAAAATATAAGCTCGTTGTCATTCTTCCTGTAAAAAATGAAAATTCGTGCACTGAAGAAAAAGTTTTTGTTTCAGATTCAGCATTGTTTCTACTCATCTCATTAATCATCCTAAAGGCTTTACTTGGCACAGACACTAATTAAAACATAAAAACACAATCATAAAATAAGCATAATTGTGAAAACACTCAAAAACATAAAGGAAAATATAAAAATATTGTATTCATTAGGTTGCTTCCCAGCATGCGCTATTGTTTTACGCCCCTAGGTAGGCATAGCGCATAGATTCATGTATTGACATCCTTAGTTTCCAAGTCCTTGATCACACAACAAGATTTTTTTCAGGGATATATCATGCATATTTTCAATGACAATGTTTCTAGGAATAAAATTGAAAAATTTGTTCTTGCCATTAAGGTTGTTTACCACTTCAACAAAATTGGGATGAATACTAATCATTTGAACATCCTCACTGATTCTACTAGAAGCGGTACCCTTGTTCTTAGGAACGTGTGTAGATTTGAAATCTTTACTAATGGGAGTTTCTTTAATAGTCTTAATGGTCGAAAAAGGTGAACTTAAGTTACAAAAGATTTCTTCCAACTTATCAATTCTAGTGGGGCTTTCTTCCATTCTTTTATTGACTACGGGTTCTTTTTTCCTTTAGTACGTCAAGAGCGTCTCCTGCATTTGACCCAATTTTAATATCAAGATTATGCATCCTTTTATCTAAATTTTCAATATTTTTCTTGATGAGAATTTTCTTTTCAATAGCATCTAACTTTTTCATAACATGCTCAAGAGTTAAAATTGTTTCGTTAACAATGATAGGTGGGGAACCCACTAAATTTCCCACTGCATTATAAGCATCCAAAATAAGGCACATCAAGAAATTTCCACTGGTAATCGTATCAAGGACGAATCTATACCAAGTGGTGATGCCCACAAAAAAACAACGAAGAAGAACAACGGTAGATTCCTCATGAATAGATCTATTATGAGCATTGCAAATCCTATACCAAGCATCTTTAAGATTATCCCCTCCCCTTTATTTAAAGTTAAGGACCTCATTCTCTAGAGTATACACAATAACGGAAGAACTAGCCATAGTGAAAATTAGACAAACAAGAGATCTGATGAGAAAAAGGCAAACGAAAACGAGAGGGTGAATAAAATGGCAAATTTGTGAAGTGGGGGAGAGGAAAACGAGAGGCAAATGGAAAATAATGTAAATAGAAAGGAGATGAGATTTGTGATTAGGAACCTGGTAGATGAATCGCTTCCTCCTCAGCAACGGCGCCAGAAATTCTTTGACGTGGCTTAAGACTGTGTCGGTATGTCCCCAAAGAGGAAGGGATGATGCAGCATAGCGCTGGTAACTATTTCCCTCAGTTATGAGACAAAGCTATCAATCCGTAGAGGAAGATCCAGCACCTACGTAAACAACACCTACACACAAATAACCAATATTTGCAACCCGATTCGTAAGAGAGGTTGTCAAGCTCTCAACGATAAAAAGATAGATTAGGTAACGATAGTTTTGGCAAGTAGATCTCGCAAGAACACAAAATAAAATAGGTAAACAAAAATTGCAGCAAGGTATTTTTTTTGATGAATAGATCTGAAAACAAAACGACATAATAGTAGATCGGAAAGCAATACGTTGGAAAAGTAGACCCAAGGGCCATAGGTTTCACTAGTGGCTTCTCTCATGAATATAGCGCACAGCGGGTGAACAAATTACTATTGGGAAATTGATAGAAAGTCAAATAATCATGACAATATCCAGGCAATGATCATTATATAGGCATCACGTCCAAGATAATTAGAGCAAAACCATTCTTCATTTACTAATATTACTCCACACATCAACTTCTATCCAGCATGCATCTAGTGTATTAAATTCATGGGAAAACGGAGTAATGCAATAAGAACGGTGACATGATGTAGACAAGATCTATTAATGTAGGAATAGAGCCCATCCTTTTACCCTTAATGGCAACGATACATGCAAGTCTTGCTACCCCTTCTGTCACTGGGAAAGAAAACCGCAAGATCGAACCCATCACAAAGCGCCTCTTCCCATGGCAAGAAAAATCGATCTAGTTGGCCTAACTAAACCAAAGATTCGAAGAAGAAATACGAGGCTATAAGTAATCATGAAAATAAGAGATCAAAGAAGACTCAAATCATATTCATGGATAGAAACTGATCATGAACTCAATATTCATCGGACCCCACAAACACATCGCAAAAGTCATTACATCGAATAGATCTTCAAGAGACCATTGTATTGCGAATCATAAGAGACAGGGAAAGCCATCTTGCTACTTACTGCAGACCCGTAGGCCTATGGTGGACTACTCACGCATCATCGGAGAGGCACCTATGGTGAATATGAAACCCTTTGTGATGGGGTTAGATTGAATCTCAAGGTTCTGGAAGTTGTGGCGGCTGGAATTGTGTTTCGTCGACCACCCTAGGGTTTTCCAAGTATTTGTGAATTTATACGCTCGATAGTCAGTGGAGGTGGTCACAAGGTGGGCACCACCCACCAGGCCACGACAGGGGCCTCTCACACACCCTTGTGGGTGGTGGGCACCCTAGGCCTCCTCTCGGGTAGGTGTTTGGCCCTTCTGGGGTCTTCCGGTCCACAAAAATCTCCAAAACTTTTCAGGACGTTTGGGTTCCGTTTGGTATCAATTATTCTTGAAGTAAAAAACAAGAAAAACCAGTAACTAGAACTTTGGCACTATGTCAATAGGTTAGTCCCAAAAAATGATATAAAGTTGCTATAAAATGATTGTAAGACATCCAAGATTGATAATATAACAACATGGAACAAGCAAAAAGTGTAGATACGTTGGGGACATATCTGCTGCCGCCGGGTGCCGACACCTTTGCTACCACGAAGAAGGTCAGTCCCCTTGCTGAGAGGGTGCTCTGAGTCCCATGGACCCAAGGAAGTCGTCGGGGTTAGCCTTGAGTCACCCTTGCTGTCGTGCTGTCACGTACTTAAGACACAATATGTATCTCGTATTAGACTATGCACTATTTTTGCTTTAATGTTTGCTAAACTAATGTCTTTATGTAAATGCATGCTATCCCCCGTCTCATTCCTACTAGAATTCGTATAGTTGTTTTCTTTGCGCACTTTGGTTACCCGCCAACAATGTACTGCCGTGATTTCCTTGAGGAATGGTTCCTTAGCATTCTGCTGGCAAGGACACGCTACCGCCGAGTTTTTGCTTGACGGTCTTTGATGCTACCGCATGTTTTCTTGAGCGGACTCGAAACAAAGCAAGGGCGCAAACAAATATGATAATGGTCCATCGCGCACAATACTCTCCATATGAAACCTTGGTTTCTATGGGGTATACAAATGCGACCTCTAATGAAAGTTGACAATCATGTTAACTTAGTTTGTGTCATGGCTCCCCTACCGTCCTAGCGCGTATCTATTCATGCACATTTTCCCTCCCTCCATTCACCACCGGCCCTCCTCTTCGTGTTTCCTGGTGAATACATGCGCGAGTACCCACCTTTTCCCTAAGAGGAAGGGAAAACGAAGAGGGGCAACTGGAGAAACTTGGGGCCGTTAGTTACGAGTACAATCCTCGGCACGAGCCTGTCGGATTAATATAAACATTCACAACTAATGAAAGATGGGGGAGTAAACATGAATGGCCAAGCCTTCGCGCCTAACGGTCCCATAGCGACCAATGCGATGGAGGCATTGGCGAACGGGACCTTGCCGTGGTTCGCTTGCCGGGAGTGCCAACCGATTGACTCGCTCTAGCATTCGGCTCGGGATTTACCCTTGACGGGATAAATGCAGGACCGAGCCTCGCGCGAGCTTATCGACACTCGCGGTACCACCGCTATGCAGAATTTATCATAAGCGAGGAAGGAGAGGAGAGAGGGCCATAGACATGTACCTTTTTTGCCTATCGGACTGAGATGCACCTCCCTGGGATTAGGTGGGCTTGCACGATGATTTGGATACGGACAACACCGCTGCTCAGTTTGCGTCCTCCTTGACCGTGGTCTACACTGCTGTTGTGTTGTCAACGTCGGACACATCAGCCTTAGTGCCGACGCCCCCATCCTCGCCCCCCTTTTTGCAGCGGCGATGCGATGGGATCCAAGGAGGAAGAGGCTTAGGGAGCATCATTGCTCCTTTCCTTCGATGCTCCCGGCAGAGAAATGATGGCGACAATTGATCTGATGCCCATGACCTCACGTTCATGCAAACGATGCTATCCCTACGTAGAGCGCAAAATATGTCGGGGTTTGATGCATGCGATCACCTATGAGGCTACGGTCCCCTTTGTGGTTTCGCGGGGGTGAGGTCACGTTGCACAAAGAATAGAGGTGCTGAGGCAGCACGACGACGAGATGCTGGCATTTTACCTAGGTTCATCCTACCGAGAAGCGTAAAACCTTACTCCTGCTTTGGTGGATTGGTCAGGGGAAGATGAAGCACAAGCAGTGCTCAAACCCGACAACGTTGCCTTCAGGAGAGCTGCTACACGAGTACAAGTGTCCAAAGGTCCGAATCTTTGGCTAGGTTCCTTTAGCCTCCTTTTATAGCTCAAGGGGCAACCACAGTGGCAAAACAGACATTATCTAGTGATTAGATGGCCAAAAGTGCTATCATACCTAACTCTAGCACTTAGGACAAAATGTCATAAATGCTAGCCTAGGTGGCGTGCGGGGACGTATTCCCGATAGGCTTTTACCACCGCTTTCGCTAACTATTGCTCAATATCTTGACACACCTCTAGATGGGTATCATGCGGGCATTATCTGTCTTCCAGCAAGTCGCCACATGCTTAGCGAGAGCCACTTAGCCACCTGGGGGCTCGACACCGCATCGGCAAATGATTGGCGTTGCGATGCGGTGAAGCAGTGGCCGATCGGCTCGCGCCTGCCGTGGGTGGCTTGCCAGGTCTTCCTGAAGATGTGTGCGCCTCGGTGCCCAGTAGGCACCGGGGACGTGACTAGTGCAGTTCGGGCCCGTTCCGCTGACCTTGTCGGCGTTGCTTATCTAGCGTAGGTTGATTATGTCGGAGTCCTGCTCTTGAATTCTTGTTTCATCTTCCCGATGTGCTCCTTGATCGCACGTAGAGCGACTTCTCTAGTTTTGATTGGTTTTGACGTGGTAGCTGCTTTCCCTAGCAGGGTTAGGCTGTCGGGTTGGAGGCTTATCGTCCTTGCACAAGTCAGGGGGAAATAAGTACCCCTATTTGTGTACCCCGACAATCGAGATGCTCAATAATGTTGTAACGGTTGGATTTTTGGAGATGCCTATATATACCCCTCCACCACATCCCGCTCCCAAGAGAAGCACTTAGAATAGTTCCCCACTTCCCATATCAAATTTTTTTGAGAGAGAACCACCTACCCTTGTGTTGATATCAGGATCATCCACTCCAACCATATGAATCTTGATTTCTAGCCTCCCCAAGTTCCTTTCCACCCAATCAATATCTTCTACCAAGCCAAATGTGTGAGAGAGTGATTGAGTGTTGAAGAGTCTATCATCTTGAAGCACAAGAGCAAGGACTTCATCACCATTATCAAGCATATTACCTATTGGAGGGTGGTGCCTCCTAGATTGGTTAGGTGTTGCTTGGGAGTCTCCTACTTCGTGTTGTGGAGTTGAACCAAGAACATTGTACGGGCAAGGAGATCGCCTACTTCGTGAAGATCTACCATAGTGAGGATAGTCCTTCGTGGACGGAAGCTAGTATGGAATAGTCAAGGTTGCTACTTCGTGGACCCTTATGGGTGGAGCCCTCCATGGACTCTCGTGACAGTTACCCTCGGTGGGTTGAAGACTCCATAAACATAGATGTATGATAGCACCACCTATCGGAACCATGTGCAAAATCTTCATGTCTACAACTGCGTTTGATCTTCCTTCTCTACCCCGGCCCTTACATATGCTTGTCTTACTTTCCACTGCCATATTTTTTTTGATTATCTTGTGTGAGGTGCATTAGACTTGTCATAATGGCAACAATCTTCCAAGCAATTAAATTGAGAAAAGGTAGAACTTTTATTTGATCAAGTAGTCTAATTACCCCCCTCTAGACCTACTTTCGATCCTACAATAAATTTTCATGTATTTTACAGGAAAGTAATACAATTTTAAAGGATATGTGTGGGAAGAGGCAACCAAAGATGTGTCGTTTATTTGTTTTGTAACTCTAGAAAAAATGGAAAACATGCCTGAAGAACATGTTACCTCGCGTGGTGCCTAGGCGTGACCTCATTATGATGCGGTAAATATTTGCGGAGGCATAGATAATGTCGTGATACTCACTCTTCATATACTAGACCATCACCTATGGAGTTTCATGGCTCAGGGAGCGAAAATCGCCATGTTTTGGTAGGGAACCCATATTTCCTTGTTCCTTTCAACTTGATTTATTTTCTATGATCATCACACCCACTAGAATGCACCCTGTCCAAAATTTGACATTTTTTCAGGCTCATTTACTGTATTTTAGTACTTTTTGTGTACTTTCTAGGCCTTTTGTGCTTATAATCCAAGTTCTAATGTTCTGTACTTGAAAAGGTGATCAAAGAGGACTCAAAAATTCGTAATTGGGTCATTGTATAACTTTTCATATATTTTAGAAGAAACTAATACAATTTTAAAGGATTTGTGTGGGAAGAGGCAACGAGAGATGCGTCGTTTATTTGTTTTGTAACTCTAGAAAAATGTTGAACATGCCTCAAAAAATGTTACCGCATGTGGTGCCTAGGCATGACCTCAATATGATGTGGCAAATATTTGAGGAGGTATAGATAATGTTGTGATACTCACTCTTCATATATCGGACCATCACCTATGGAGTTTCATAGCTCGGGGAGCAAAAATCACCATGTTTTGAAGGGGAACCCATATTTCCTTGGTCCTTTCAACTTGATTTATTTTCTACGATCACAACACCCACTAGAATGCACCCTGTCCAAAATTTGACATTTTCTCCGGCACGTTTACCGTATTTAGTCTGTTTTGTGTATTTTCTAGGCTTTTTGTGCTTATAATACAGATTTAACGGCAAACATTTTCTTACAACAAACTGTTTGCAAAGCTTCCGATGGCACGAGAGTGAAAGAAGACTTGATTTTTTTTTCCGACGTGGGATCACCAGTTTTCTCTTTTCTCGCACACGAGTGTTTGATGCGCTTCGTGTGCATTGGGTGTTCCCCTCGTAAGGTTCAATTTTTGCAACCAAATTTTCAATAGGTAAGCCATTTCAGTAGTTATCCCACCCACCCCATACCCAACCATCACATTTCCCATATCCCCACCCCTCCCCCTCTAACTGCAGCCCAAACCGCTGTCGCCGCCGCAACAAAATCTATGTTCTGCCCCAGTCTTGCTCGTCGATCTAGTGAGGCAACCTCCGATCTCCATCACCGCCCAGACCCGATAGCTCACATGGAGCCTGCAAACCACCCTCGTGCCTCCACGTCCCCACCCCATATAACCGAGCATCCCCGCATAAGCCCAACCACATATCACGCGAAGCTCAGGGAGCTAGTCATGGCGGTCGATGACGCGGTGAATGCTATGCATGCCGACCCGGAGGAACACCTTGCCGCCGATGCCGCAAGTTGGTGCAGGCTCTAGCTAAGATGAAATGCCCAAGAAACTACCCCCCGGGACTTACCAAGTATGAACTGTCCAGTTCATTTTTATGAATACCAGTATAACAATGTTTAACCATGTCAATTTGAGTTTCAATGGTACATGTTTAAATTGCCATGTTAGGTTGTATGTACTCTATAGTCAACACGACAGCTATTCATTTCAGTTATGCGCACTGTATTGTTCAAGTATGAACTGTCCGGTTCAATTTCACCAATACCAGGTCCAAACTTACAATGCCTATGCTAGGTTGCTATTAAGCGTGCTGTAGTGAACAGTTATATCTGTTTTTACGGTGTCCATTCAGTACCGTGCTACTCTTTGCAAAGAATATGTCACTAGAGATAATGTCCTTCAATTACCATTGATATTTTTGGTGGATGTTAACCATGTTGTAACTCACATGCCTTTCCATGTACTTACATAGTTTCATAATGCACAAAGATGTTGTTTACCATCGAGGTTAGTCACATCCCAATATATTATAGTATTTTACATCATTTGTTCATTTGCAGTTTAGCTTCTAACATTTACTTATTGCTTATAGGTACATATGTTAGCGGTACTGGTCCACGCTACGACCAGCGGGAACACCTAGCCACCGACTCTGTGCGGGCTCTGGCCGAGTTGAAGTACCACAGCAACTACCCCTCGGGATTTACCTAGTACGAACTGGATGGTGAGGTTTAACTGTTTCAATTTCTGTTTCACTAGTACAAGTTTTTATGACTATGTTAGGTTATGTGTACTTTGAAGTTAACGCATCCAGTTTCATTTCACCAATACCTGTCCCTTTGTTATCGTGCTCCTCCTCATAATGAACATATCACTGGAGATACTGTCGTTTAGTTGACATTTGCTATTTTTTGTGGATTTTCAACCAGTTGTATTTAACACGCCTTTCTATGTGCTTATGTAGGGCTACGATGCGTGATGTTGTTGTTTACCATCAAGGTTAGTCACATATCATTTTTTATAATATTTTACATCATTTGTGCAATTGCATCTTATGTTCTAACATTTATTTGTTGCTTGTAGGTACATATGTCAACGGTACTGATTCACGCTTCGACCGCGTTTGCATATGGGGAAATGAGATAAACATGAACAAGCATCAAGTGAGGAAACTAAGAAAAAATGTTAGGCAGAAGAGACATCTGATTAGAATTAAACTCTTTATTTGTACTGATCCAAGACATCAGTGAACTTTAGGATGGTTAGTAATCTATTGCCTTCTTCTCCAGCCAGAGCAAGTTACTCTATTAGACATGAATACCTGAAAGTTGTCTCTTTTCAGTGGTTTCCAAAGGAAGTTACTCAAGATTACCTATAAAACTAACTGACCGATGTGGAGGGAACGAAGGTTATAGTATATAATTCATGCTACCATGATAATGGTCTAGAAGTCTTCCGGAAGGCCATGAAGAATGGATAGGTGATCATCACAAGGGGTTGGGAAAAAGTTGTGCGCACCTTTGGCATTGAGGAGGGCACATTATGGGTATTCCGCTTCTTCAACACCATTGACAGCCAAAAGCATTTACAATTCTCTCTTCACCTTTACCGGCTCTACTACTATGTATTGTGGTTCATCATATTTAATATTCTGCTGAACAATGTAACCATGGAACATGTACTGAGCTTTTGATTTATGCATTGGCTGTTGAACCATTGTAATTAGGGTATGTATTGATGGATGTGAAATCCACATTTAATAACTAAAAAATTGAAATTCCCAATTCTGATAACAAATTAACAAAAATAACCTATTAGGTAATAAATTATAGCGCACACAGCTAGAACGATTAAACCATGCGCGATTGTGTCAGATGTCACACGCGATTGTTTGAATAATAGTGTGTGTGATTATTAGCTTTACAACACACGGTCGCATATTTTGCACATGTGGATGCGCGCACTATCACACATGCGCTTTCACACCGTAACTGTGTGTGCTTGCCGTTAATAGCACAAACGGTTCTGAACCTGCGTGTGTGTGTAATGTAGGATGATCCGAAGATGGTTGACATACGTTTTGCGTGTCCGATCCGAATAACTATCGCACACGAATATATTTGTTCCATCGTCTCGAATGTGTGCTTGACCACAAACGTAACGTCAAAGTGTGGCGTGTGGGATAGGCTACAACTTCGCATATGTTTTTGTTAGGTGAATCGTCACCAGGCACTCACACCATCACAAACAATGCAGTGTCATGTGGGACGACCCCACCCCTATCGCCCACACATGCAAGGCGATGGTTCGGAAATACGTCGTGGAAAGGGGTTAAAAACCATTTGTGTAGCACCTAATGGTAATAGTGTATGTATGTTGTTACTTCTCTTAGTGGTGTCATCTAAACATCGACTACATGACACTTCACAATGCTATGGGCCTAAGGGAAGTCATTGTGGAGTAACAAGTAGATGATGGGTTGCGAGAGTGACAGAAGCTTAAACCCCAATTTATGCATTGCTTCATAAGAGGCTGACTTGGATCCACATGTTTCATGCTATGGTTAGATTCATCTTAATTCTTCTTTCATAGTTGCGGATACTTGCAAGAGGGGTTAATCATAAGTGGGAAGTTGTTCAAGTAAGAACAACACCTTAGCACCGGTCCACCCACATAGCAAACTTTCAACGTAGCGCACGTGAATCATCTCAACATGATGAACATGACTAGACAGAAATTACCATCTCTCCTCGGGAGCGCTTGCTTACTATAAGAGTAATTTCAGGCATGTCCTTTACCACAAAACATATTGGGGTACCTTACTGCACCTTCGTTAGTATTGCTACTTGTTACTTGTTACAAATTATCTTGGTACAAAACCTATCTCTCACCATTACTCACACCACTTGCAGAGAATACCCTGCTGAAAATCGATTGTCATTTCCTTTTCCTCCTTGTTGGGTTTGACACACTTGCTTATTGAAAGGACTATGATTGATACCCTTTACTGGTGGGTCGTAAATACTCTTTTCTAGCGCTGTTGTCGGGGAGTGAAGCGTCTTTGGTAAGTGGAAATTGGTAAGGAAACATATTTCTATACGTTCTCAAAATTACTGCTGCTTGTTGCTATGAACGGTCGCCTTTTGAGTGGCTTGTTCGAGGCATCCTCGCCTCGAACTGAAGATGAGGAAATTAGTCCTCAACCTACTGAACCTACTGAAAATATTTATTATGAGATTCCTTCTGGTATGATAGATAAACTATTAGCTAATACTTATGATCGTTCAACTCATCCTGGTTACCATTTGATATTTTTCGATGAGGTTTGTGGATTATTTCAACTTGCAGGTTTGTTTGGAGACAAAGTTAATAAGAAAGTTTTCCCATTAACTTTGGAGATAAAAGCATTAATTTGGTATAGTTTATTGGACAATGTTGGATCATGGTACAGGAATTGCTCGAAGTTGGAATGACGTCTGAAGTTTTATCCTATGCATTTAGCCCATTGTGATCAGAACTTTATTTATAATTGTTGGCCTCGTGAAGGAGAAACTATCGCTCAATCTTGGGGGAGGCATACACCTATGATGCACACTTGCCCCAGCCATGAGCTCGCAAGAGAGATGATTATACAAAAAAATATGCTCAGCTTTCTCATGATGATCAATAGTTACTCGATTATTGTTCTACTGGTTCCTATATGAAGGAGACTACTGAATTCAAATGGGATCTTCTGGAAAGAATTAAACAAAACTCTGAAGATTGGGAACTCGATGAAGGTAAAGGGTCAGGTATAAAGCTTAATTTTGACTGTGTTAAATCTTTTATGGGAACTAATGTTTTCCATGAGTTTAGCAATAAATATGGTCTTGACTCGGAGATAGTAGCTGTTTTCTCTGAAACTTTTGCTACACATGTTGATCTTCCCAAGGAGAAGTGGTTTAAGTATCATCCTCCCATTGAAAAACTATTATAGGAACTTGTTAAAGTTAAGAAGGAAGGAGTAACTATTAGCCATGTTGATCCAGTTGTTCCTACTTCTTATATTGAAAAGCCCCCTTTTCCTGTTAGAATTAGGGTACATGCTAAGGCTACAACGGTGGTTAATAAAAGTCATGTTAGGACACCTATACCTTCTGAACAAATAAATATTGAGCCTAAAGTTACTATGTTTAAAGATCTCTTAGTTGATAATATTGATGGCCTACTTATTTACTTATATGATGAAGCTGCTAGAATTGCAAAACCTGTTAGAAACAAGCGAGATGAGCTCGATAAAAATAAATCAGTTGTAGGCATGCCTGTTGTCTCAGCTAAAATTGGAGACCATTGTTACCACGGGTTGTGTGATATTGGTGCCAGTGTTAGTGTCATAACTTTTACATTATATCAAGAAATTATGCACGACATAGCACCCACTGATATTGAAGATAATGGTGTTACTATTAAACTTGCAAACAGAGATACTATTTCACCGTTTGGGATTGTTAGAGATGTTGAATTCTTGTGTGGAAAATCCAAGTACCCCACTGATTTCTTAGTACTTGGTTCACAACAAGATAACTTGTGTCCCATTATATTTGGTAGTCGTTTACTAAATACTGTTAATGCTAAAATTGATTGTGCTACTGAGAAGGTCAAAGCAAGCTTTGGTGATATGACTCACGAATTTAATTACTCAAAGTGTAGTAAACAACCACATGAGAAATAATTACCTCATAAGGTGGAAATGGTTGGTCTTGTTTCTATTGCCGTACCTCCTATTGATCCGTTAGAACAATATTTGCTACACCATGAAAATGATATGCATAGGAATGCAAGAAATTAAATAGGTGATATATTTCTTATACAATCACCTATTCTTAAGCATGACTTACCAGTTGATATATTAGGGGATCCTCCTCCACCCAAGTGAGATCCCGTGTTTGAGCTAACTACATTGCCTGATACTTTAAAATATGCTTATCTTGATGAAAATAAGATACATCCTTCTATTATTAGTGCTAACCTTTAATATCATGAAGAAAAGAGATTACTCAAAACTCTAAAGAAGCACATGGCTTCTATTGGATATACTCTCGATCATTGTAAAATCCCAAAATTCTAATTTTTGGAATGTTATATTAAATAAATAAGTAGGATTGTTTGCTTGAATGTTGTGTGATTGATTGTGTGAAATTTAATGGAATTTTGAAAGTTTTGAAATTTTAATGAGACGGAATAAAATGACTTTCCCAAAAGTTTCTATTTTCGATCCCTATTCAATTTTGAGTTCGAATATTTTCCAAAACCCTCTTATAAAAAATTCAAATGAGAGGAGGTAAATGACACTCAAAAATCACATACAATGTTTTGACTCAAATTTTAAAATAAAAACTATTTGCCATTTATTTGAAATTCAAGTTTCTTTTCATTTTGGAGTTATTTCAAGAAATAATTAAAAAATTCAAAGTATTTTATTTGGCCTTGAAAAAATGTTCACGTTTTAGGAAATATTTTTTTGAAAATTTTGATATATAATATGCCTATATAAAATGTTTGTCTATTTTTTTATTTTTTTTTCTTTGCTGTTTAAAAAAATAGGAAACATTGTTCATCGAGGACAAAAAAAAATCTGCAGCCACCGAAGCCCATGTGGCTCCTCTTCTTCTCTCTTTTTCCCCTTTGTCTATGATTGTAGTCCCACCTCGCTTAGCTTTAAACCTTTGCACCTCCCTCCCACCTATAAATATAGACCCATAGGTGAACCCAAAAATCATCCACTTCAGGTTAAATCGAATCGTTTCGGTTTGACTAGGTTTATTAAAATAAAAATATTTTCTTCTCTCAGGCGAGATTTCGGGAAGTCGTCTCCTCTTTGGATTATATCTTCTATACATTCTAAAGGTATTCTCTTCGTATTTTCTTTTATACTCCTATAATTTAATATCCCTAAACTAGTATTTCTATAGTAGTATACGATAGAGTAATTAGATTATTAATTAGTCTCCGTATTACTCATTAGTCCTACATTTCTTTTAGACATAGCATTTTTCCTCCGTAAAACAGCTTGGCCCAAAATTTTCAAATAGCCATAACTTTTTACTCGTTTATCAAAACTAGATGAAACCAACGCCTACAATTTCGTCTTGATCCCACCTATCCAATCAACCTATCACGTCAACTTTTTCAAATTTTCAAATGTCAAAATTTAGTCAGATTTATATTCAAACTTCTTTTGATCATATCTTTTTATCCGTAGCTCCGTTTCTGATGAATCCAATTGCATCGGATCCGTATCGAAGTAATCTTTCCGTTCACATCATCAGTGTTATCGTTTCAACATATAATTTTGATCTTGCTCATACTTCTCTATTAGTCCCCGAAATGTGTTCACACACCGTACTAAGCTAATTCAATGCCATATTGAATTGCTTATAAGTTTTGATCCGTCATTTTGAACCTAGTAATTCTTTTTTGTGTTGTAGTGCTCCATTTCAATTAAATTTTTTCTACAAATAAATTATTATGTCTTAAGCTATTTGTCAAACAACATTCATGTTGTTCTCCCATACCTTCGATCGTCTTCCGTAGTCTCTCCAACCTATGCTTATATAGCAATAGTTCATCATCCGTTAACTATTTTGAGTTGATTCCTTCACCTTTCACCTTACAACCCCATAAGAACCTATCTTTTCTTATTAAACCTAGTATGTTGTTATTTTTTTGCACCAGGACACAAGTTTTAATCTTGCGTTCTTCGGTTCTTTGTTTTGGCATGAATGTTTATTGAATGTTATTTGCTTACGATAGATTTCTCGGAGTGTGACGAGTAGAATTATCCAGATTGTGAGAGAGAATATCTTCATCAAGTAATACCAGGCAAGTCACTTTGATCATGTTTACCCATGTTTTTACTAAATTAGTTCTACCATCCCCCCCAATTGCATGCAAAGTAGGTAACTGGAAACTTGGTTACTTGTTGTAGTATCATGTGGTAGGATCCCCACACCCCTTTGACACTTTGGCCCCGGGAAACGTTGATCCAATTTTGCCATGCTATTAGTAGACGGGCTTGGTCGTGTGATTCATGAGAGTTGTGAGATAATAATTACAAGACCTACATAATGATCAAGACTTCAAGACTTCGAGTTTTCAACATACCTCTGGGTGGATGATGGTTGAACGGCGCCCTGGAGAAACCAGTGGTTAGCCTAGGTGTTGCTGGAGAAGTGCCAGTATTCACACGGAAAGGTCCACCCAGGCACAAAGTGATGGATGGATGCTTCAAGACCCAAGGCTTACTTGCACGGCCACAAGTCATTATGGGCTCTGGCTTGGTTGGATACTATGGTGAACGTGGACATGTGGTGCTACGAGATGTAGAAGAACGGTAGGAAAGGATGGGCACCGACAGAGTCTCAGGGAAACCCTTTAGAAGGCCATGTTTTGGTCATCCGTTTCTCAAACACCCTGAAGTGTGAGAAATCCATCGGAGGCGACCAAATCTTGTGGGGAACGTGTGCAAAACTCTGCAGAGTACTCAAACCTAATCGATTAGCCGTTTCCACGGTCATGGACAACTTGAGCCAAAGGAACTGAAACTATCTGGAACTCTCAACACAAATAATTATATTGATGAGGGTATTATTGTTAACTTGGGTATGAGAATTGGTTGGTGGAACCATCTCATTAAACAACCAACTTTGTAGTAATAATTTTTGCTTTTGCCCCCTCTCTTGTTGTAGGAAAAATTTGCTTTACGCAAAACTTAAACTTATAGCCCCACCTGCCATACATGCATATAGAATAGATGATTATTTTCGCCCCCTCATTGGTGACTTGCCGTAATATTCAAAATGCTTACCTACACGGCTGCAACGTCTCATGCTGCAGATACTCTTCTTCGACGAGTAAGACTACGATTCAGGGTTATGGTCTACACTCTGTTGGAAATATGCCCTAGAGGCAATAATAAAATGGTTATTATTGTATTTCCTAGTTCATGATAATTGTCTATTATTCATGCTACAATTGTGTTAACCGGAAACCGTAATACATGTGTGAATACATAGACCACAACATGTCCCTAGTGAGCCTCTAGTTAGCTAGCTCGTTGATCAATAGATGGTCATCGTTTCATGACCATGGACATTTGATGTCGTTGATAACGGGATCACATCATTAGGAGAATGATGTGATGGACAAGACCCAATCCTAAGCATAGCACAAGATCATGTAGTTCGTTTGCTAAAGCTTTTCAATGTCAAGTATCGTTTCCTTAGACCATGAGATTGTGTAACTCCCGGATACCGTAGAAATTCTTTGGGTGTGCCAAATGTCACGATGTAAATGGGTGGCTATAAAGGTACACTACGGGTATCTCTGAAAGTGTCTGTTGAGTTGACACGAATCGAGACTGGGATTTGTCACTCCGTGTGACGGAGAGGTATCTCTGGGCCCGCTCGGTAAGACATCATCGTAATGAGCTCAATGTGACTAAGGAGTTAGCCACGAGATGATGTATTACGGAACAAGTAAAGAGACTTGCCGGTAACGAGATTGAACAAGGTATAAGAATACCAACGATCGAATCTCCGGCAAGTACCACACCGATAGACAAAGGGAATTGTATACGGGATTGATTGAATCCCTGACATCGTGGTTCATCCGATGAGATCATCGTGGAGTACGTGGGAGCCAACATGGGTATTCAGATCCCGCTATTGGTTATTGACGGAGAGGTGTCTCGGTCATGTCTACGTGTCTCCCGAACCCGTAGGGTCTACACACTTAAGGTTCGATGACGCTAGGGTTATAGGGAAATAGTGTACGTGGTTACCGAAGGTTGTTTGGAGTCCCGGATGAGATCCCGTACATCACGAGGAGTCCCGGAATGGTCCGGAGACGAAGATTGATATATAGGAAGTGAGGATTTGGTTACCGGAAGTGTTCCGGGTGTCACCGGTAGTGTACCGGACCACCGGAAGGGTTCCGGGGGTCCACCAAGTGGGGCCACCAACCCCGGAGGGCTGCATGGGCCACAAGTGGGAGGGAACTAGCCCCTAGGTGGGCTGGTGCGCCCCCCACAAGCAGCCCAAGGCGCAGCAAGGGGTGGAGGGGGCAAACCCTAGAGCAGATGGGCCCTAGGCCCATCTAGGGCGCCACCCCTCCCCTCTCCCTCTCTGCCGGCGGACAGATCCCCATCTGGGGCTGCCGCCTCCCCTAGGGTGAGAACCCTAGGGGCTGCGCCTCCTCCTCCCTCTCCCCTATATATATGTGAGGTTCTCCCTCTCTCTGTGGCGCAGCCCTACTTCTTCCCCTCCTCGTTCTCCATAGTGCTTAGCGAAGCTCTACGGAGTACCACGTAGCTCCACCGCCACCACGCCGTCGTGCTGCACGAGCTCTTACCCAACCTCTCCTTCCTCCTTGCTGGATCAAGGCGTAGGAGACGTCGCCGGGCAGCACGTGTGTTGAACACGGAGGCACCGTTGTTCGGTGCTAAGATCGGAGTCCACTGCGAGCTGAATCGCTGCGAGTATGACTCCAACAACCGCGTTCTTGTAACGCTTCCGCTTAGCGATCTTCAAACGTATTAAGATGCAATCTCTCCCCTCTCGTTGCTGGTTTCTCCAAAGATAGATCTTGGTGACACGTAGGAAAATTTTGATTTACTACTACGTCTCCCAATAGTGGTATCAGAGCTAGGTCTATGCATAGAATCTATGCACGAGTAGAACATAAAGCAGTTGTGGGCGTCGATCTTGTTAATTTGCTTACTACTACTAGTCTTATCTTGATTCGGCGGTATTGTGGGATGAAGCAGCCCCGACCAACTTTACACGTACGCTTACGTGACACCGGTTCCACCGCCTAACATGCACTTGTTGCATAAGGTGGCTAGCGGGTGTCTATCTCTCCCACCTTAGTCGGATTGGATTCGATGAAAAGGGTCCTTATGAAGGGTAAATAGCAATTGGCATATCACATTGTGGTTTTGGCGTAGGTAAGAAACGTTCTTGCTAGAAACCTATAGCAGCCACGTAAAAACTTGCAACTACAAATTAGAGGACGTCTAACTTGTTTTTGCAGCATATGCCTTGTGATGTGATATGGCCAAAAGGATGTGATGTGATGCATTGTGATGTATGAAATTGATCATGTTCTTGTAATAGGATTCACGACTTGCATGACGATTAGTATGACAACCGGCAGGAGCCATAGGAGTTGTCTTATTTTATTGTATGACCTACGTGTCAATCATAAACGCCATGTAATTACTTTATTTTATTGCTAAGTGTTAACCATAGTAGTAGAAGTAATAGTTGGCGAGACAACTCCATGAAGACACAATGATGGACATCATGATGATGGAGATCATGGTGTCGTGCCGGTGACAGTGATGATCATGGTGCCCCGAAGATGGAGATCATAGGAGCAAGATGATATTGGCCATATCATGTCACTATATTGATTTCATGTGATGTTTATCATGTTTACATCTTATTTGCTTAGAACGACAGTAGTAAATAAGATGATCTCTTAATAAAATTTCAAGAGATGTGTTCACCCTAACTGTGCACCGTTGCTAAGGATCGTTGTTCCGAAGCACCACATGATGATCGGGTGTGATAGGTTCTAACGTTCGCATACAACGGGTGTAAGCCAGATTTACACACGCGGAACACTTAGGTTGACTTGACGAGCCTAGCGTGTACAAACATGGCCTCGGAACACGGAAGACCGAAAGGTCGAACATGAGTCTTATAGAAGATACGATCAACATGGAGATGTTCACCATGGATGACTAGTCCGTCTCACGTGATGAGCGGGCTAGTTGACATGGATCATGTGTCACTTAGATGACTAGATAGATGTCTATCTAAGTGGGAGTTCATTGAATAATTTGATTATGTGAACTTAATTATCATGAACTTAGTCTAAAATTGTCTTTACTATCTATATTGTAGATCCAATGGCCAATGCGAATGTCACCCTCAATTTCAACACGTTCCTAGAGAAAAGCAAGCTGAAAGATGATGGAAGTAACTATGCGGACTGGGTCCGTGGCTTGAGGATCATCCTCATAGCTTCCAAGAAATTGTATGTCCTTGATGCACCGCTAGGTGACCCACCCCTTCTCCCAGCAAAACAAGACATTGCGAATGCTTGGCATTCTCACTGCGATGATTACTCCCTTGTTCAGTGCAACATGCTTTACAATTTAGAACTGGGGCTCCAAAAGCGTTTTGAGCAACACGGAGCATATGGGATGTTCCAAGAGCTGAAACTGGTTTTCCAAGCTCATGCCCGGGTTGAGAGATATGACATCTCCGACAAGTTCTTTAGCTGTATGATGGAGGAGAATAGTTCTGTCAGTGAGCACATCCTCAAGATGTCTGGGCTACACAACCGCTTGACTCAGCTGGGAGTTAATCTCCCGGATGAATCGGTCATTGACAGAATCCTCCAGTCGCTTCCACCTAGCTATAAAAGCTTTGTGATGAACTACAACATGCAGGGTATGGAGAAGTCCATTCCTGAGTTGTACTCGATGCTGAAATCAGCAGAAGTCGCGATCAACAAGGAGCATCAAGTGTTGATGGTGAATAAGACCACTAGTTTCAAGAAAGGCAAGGGTAAGAAGAACGTCAAGAAGGACGGCAAAGCTGTTGTCGCGCCCGGTAAGCAAGTTGCCGGGAAGAAGAAGAACAAGAATGGACCCAAGCCTAAGACTGAGTGCTTTTATTGCAAGGGTACCAGTCACTAGAAGTGGAACTGCCCCAAGTACTTAGCGGATAAGAAGGACGGCAACATTAAAGGTATATGTGATATACTTGTTATTGATGTGTACTTAACCAGCGCTCATAGTAGCTCCTGGGTATTTGATACCGGTGCATTTGCTCATATTTGTAACTCCAAGCAGGAGCTATGGAATAAGCGGAGGCTGGAAAAGGACGAGGTGACGATGCGCATCGGGAATGTTTCCAAGGTCGATGTGATCGCCGTCGGCACGCTACCTCTACATCTACCTTCGGGATTAGTTTTAGACCTTAATAATTGTTATTTAGTACCAGCTTTGAGCATGAACATTGTATCTGGATCTCGCTTGATGCGAGATGGCTACTCATTTAAATCCGAGAATAATGGTTGTTCTATTTATATGAGAGAAATGTTTGATGCTCATGCCCCACTGGTCAATGGTTTATTTTTGATGAATCTCGAACGTGATGTTACACATGTCCATAGCGTGAGTACCAAAAAGTGTAAGGTTGATAACGATAGTCCCACTTACATGTGGCACTGCCGCCTTGGTCATATTGGTGTCAAACGCATGAAGAAGCTCCATGCTGATGGACTTTTGGAGTCCCTTGATTTCGAATCATTTGACATGTGCGAACCATGCCTCATGGATAAGATGACCAAGACTCCGTTCTCCTGAACAATGGAGCAAGCAACTGACTTGTTGGAGATAATACATACCGATGTATGCGGTCCAATGAGCATCGAGGCTCGCGGTGGCTACCGTTATGTTCTCACCCTCACTGATGACTTGACAAGATATGGGTATGTCTACTTAATGAAACACAAGTCTGAAACCTTTGAAAGGTTCAAAGAATTTCAGAGTGAGGTCGATAATCAACATGACAGGAAAATAAAATGCCTACGATCTGATCGTGGCGGAGAATATTTAATTCACGAGTCTGGCATGCACCTTAGGGAATGTGGAATTGTATCACAACTCACGCCGCCCGGCACATCTCAGCGAAATGGTGTGTCTGAATGTCGTAATCGCACTCTATTGGATATGGTGCAATCTATGATGTCTCTTACCGACTTACCGCTATCATTTTGGGGATATGCATTAGAGACTGCCGCATTCACTTTAAATAGGGCACCGTCTAAATCTGTTGAGACGACACCGTATGAATTATGGTTTGGAAAGAAACCTAAGTTGTCGTTTCTAAAAGTTTGGGGATGCGATGCTTATGTGAAGAAACTTCAACCTGAGAAGCTCGAACCCAAAGCGGAAAAGTGTGTCTTCATAGGATATCCCAAAGAGACTATTGGGTATACATTCTACCTACGATCCGAGGGAAAAGTCTTTGTTTCCAAGAATGGATCCTTTCTCGAGAAAGAGTTTCTCTCGAAACAAGTAAGTGGGAGGAAAATAGAACTTGATGAGGTAATTGTACCTCCACTCGAGACGGAGAGTAGCGCAGCACAGGAAGTTGTTTCTGTGGAGCCTACACCAGCTAGAGAGGAAGTTAATGATGATGATCATGAAGCTTCAGATCAAGTTGCTATTCGAAGGTCCACTAGGACACGTTCCGCACCAGAGTGGTACGGCAATCCTGTCTTAGAGATCATGTTGTTGGACGACGGTGAACCTTCGAACTATGAAGAAGCGATGGCGGGCCCGGATTCCGACAAATGGCTTGAGGCCATGAAATCTGAGATAGGATCCATGTATGAGAACAAAGTATGGACTTTGGTGGACTTGCCTGATGATAAGAGAGCCATTGAAAACAAATGGATCTTTAATAAGAAGACTAACGCGGACGGTAATGTTCCCGCCTATAAGGCTCGGCTTGTCGCTAAGGGTTATTGACAAGTTCAAGGAGTTGACTATGATGAGACTTTCTCACCCGTAGCGATGCTAAAGTCTGTCCGAATCATGTTAGCAGTTGCCGCATTTTATGATTATGAGATCTGGCAAATGGACTTCAAAACGGTATTCCTTAATGGATTCCTCAAGGAAGAACTCTATATGATGCAGCCGGAAGGTTTTGTCGATCCTATAGATGCTAACAAAGTATGCATGCTCCAGTGCTCCATCAATGGGCTGGTGCAAGCATCTCGGAGTTGGAACATTCGCTTTAATGAGGTGATTAAAGCGTTTGGGTTTGTACAGGTTTATGGAGAAACCTGTATTTACAAGAAAGTGACTGGGAGCTCTATAGCATTTCTTATATTATATGTGGATGACATGCTGATAATGGGAAATAATATAAAACTCTTGGAAAGTATAAAGGCCTACTTGAATAAGTGTTTTTCAATGAAGGACCTTGGAGAAGCTGCTTACATATTAGGTATTAAGATCTATAGGGATAGATCGAGATGCCTCATTGGTCTTTCATAAAGCACATACCTTGAAAAGATATTGAAGAAGTTCAATATGGATCAGTCCAAGAAGGGGTTCTTGCCTGTGTTGCAAGGTGTGAGATTGAGTACGACTCAATGATCGACCACGGCAAAGGATAGAGGAGAGATGAGTGTCATCCCCTATGCTTCAGCCGTAGGCTCTATTATGTATGCCATGTTGTGTACCAGACCTGATGTGAACCTTGCCATAAGTTTGGTAGGGAGGTACCAAAGTGATCCCGGAGCGGAACACTGGACAGCGGTCAGGAATATCCTGACGTACCTGAAAAGGAAAAAGGACATGTTTCTAGTATATGGAGGTGCCGAAGAGCTCGTCGTAAAGGGTTACGTCGATGCTAGTTTTGACACAGATCCGGACGACTCCAAGTCGCAAACCGGATACGTGTATATTTTGAACGGAGGGGCAGTCAGCTGGAGCAGCAGCAAGCAAAGCGTCGCGGCGGCATCTACATGTGAAGCGGAGTACATAGCTACTTCGGAAGCAGCGAAGGAGGGAGTCTGGATGAAGGAGTTCATCACCAACCTAGGAGTGATTCCAAATGCGTCGGGCCCGATGACTCTACTCTGTGACAACACTGGAGCTATTGCCCTTGCGAAGGAGACAAAGTTTCACAAGAAGACAAGACACATCAAGTGCCGCTTCAACTCCATCCGTGATTACATTCAGGAGGGAGACATAGATATTTGTAAAGTGCATACGGATCTGAATGTCGCAGATCCATTGACTAAACCTGTCTCACGAGCAAAACTTGATCAACACCAGAATGCTATGGGTGTTCAATTCATCACAATGTAACTAGATTATTGACTCTACTGCAAGTGGGAGACTGTTGGAAATATGCCCTAGAGGCAATAATAAAATGGTTATTATTGTATTTCCTAGTTCATGATAATTGTCTATTATTCATGCTACAATTGTGTTAACCGGAAACCGTAATACATGTGTGTATACATAGACCACAACATGTCCCTGGTGAGCCTCTAGTTGGCTAGCTCGTTGATCAATAGATGGTCATGGTTTCATGACCATTGACATTTGATGTCATTGATAACGGGATCACATCATTAGGAGAATGATGTGATGGACAAGACCCAATCCTAAGCATAGCACAAGATCGTGTAGTTCGTTTGCTAAAGCTTTTCAATATCAACTATCGTTTCCTTAGACCATGAGATTGTGTAACTACCAGATACCATAGGAATGCTTTGGGTGTGCCAAACGTCACAGCATAATTGGGTGGCTATAAAGGTACACTATGGGTATCTCCGAAAGTGTCTGTTGGGTTGACACGAATCGAGACTGGGATTTGTCACTCCGTGTGATGGAGAGGTATCTCTGGGCCCACTCGGTAAGACATCATCGTAATGAGCTAAATGTGACTAAGGAGTTAGCCACGGGATGATGTATTACGGAACGAGTAAAGAGAATTTCCGGTAACGAGATTGAAAAAGGTATAGGGATACCGACGATCGAATCTCGGGCAAGTACCATACCGATAGACAAAGGGAATTGTATACGGGATTGATTGAATCCCTGACATCGTGGTTCATCCGATGAGATCATCGTGGAGTACGTGGGAGCCAACATGGGTATTCAGATCCCGCTATTGGTTATTGACGGAGAGGTGTCTCGGTCATGTCTATGTGTCTCCCGAACCCGTAGGGTCTACACACTTAAGGTTCGATGACGCTAGGGTTATAGGGAAATAGTGTACGTGGTTACCGAAGGTTGTTTGGAGTCCCGGATGAGATCCCGTACATCACGAGGAGTCCCGGAATGGTCCGGAGACGAAGATTGATATATAGGAAGTGAGGATTTGGTTACCGGAAGTGTTCCGGGTGTCACAGGTAGTGTACCGGGACCACCGGATGGGTTTCGAGGGTCCACCAAGTGGGGCCACCAACCCCGGAGGGCTGCATGGGCCACAAGTGGGAGGGAACCAGCCCCTAGGTGGGCTGGTGCGCCCCTCACAAGCAGCCCAAGGCCCAGCAAGGGGTGGAGGGGGAAAACCCTAGAGCAGATGGGCCCAAGGCCCATCTAGGGCACCACCCCTCCCCTCTCCCTCTCTTGTCGGAGGCCAGATCCCCATCTGGGGCTGTCGCAACCCGTAGGGTGGGAACCCTAGACGCTGCGCCTCCTCCTCCCTCTCCCCTATATATATGAGAGGTTTTGGGGCTGCCAGACACACGGTTCTCCCTCTCTCTCTGGCGCAGCCCTACCTCTTCCTCTCCTCGTTCTCCATAGTGCTTATCGAAGCTCTGTCGAAGTACCGCGCAGCTCCACCGCCACCACGCCATCGTGCTGCAGGAGCTCTTCCCCAACCTCTCCTCCCTCCTTGTTGGATCAAGGCATAGGAGACGTCACCGGGATGCACGTGTGTTGAACACGGAGGCACCGTTGTTCGGTGCTAAGATCGGAGTCCACTGCGATCTGAATCGCTGCAAGTACGACTCCACCAACCGCGTTCTTGTAATGCTTCCGCTTAGCGATCTTCAAAGCTATGAAGATGCAATATCTCCCCTCTCATTGCTGGTTTCTCCATAGATAGATCTTGGTGACACGTAGGAAAATTTTGATTTACTACTACGTCTCCCAACACACTCAACCTGCCGTTGGTGTTTATTGGGACTCCACTCCTGTTGACTGCTTCCGCTGAGATTTTAAGGTATATATCAGTTTTACATTAATTACATGTGATTGCACTTTGATATATACATTGATGTACTGTGTGCGCCAGCATACTGATCCAGGGATGGCACAGAACACATAGAGGCTTGACTCGTTTTGAGTCGGGTCGCTACAATCATCTTAAGGGCATAAGCCCCACTCTATGTCAGCACAAGATTAATATGGAACTAGATGCTAAACCTGTTGTTGATCATCGACATCATCTCAATCCTAAGATGAAGGAGGTGGTAAGAACTAAGATACTGAAACTTCTGGAAGCATGTATAATTTATCCTTTCCTGATAGTAGATGGGTAAGCCCCATGCATTGTGTTCCTAAGAAAAGTGGTGTAACTTTCGTTCCTAATGATAAAAATGAGCTTATTCCCCAAAGAATAGTAATATAGCATGGTGATTTATTTTGAAACTAAATAAATCTACTAGGAAATATCATTACCCTTTGCCTTTTATTGATCAAATGTTAGAAAGGCTTTCTAAGCACACTCATTTTTGTTTTCTTGATGGTTACTCTAGTATTTCTCAAATACCCATGTCAAAAGAAGACCAATAGAAAACTACCTTTACTTTCCCTTTTGGAAATTATACTTATAGGTGTATGCCTTTGAGTTTATGCAATGCACCTGCTACCTTTCAAAGATGTATGACTGCTATATTCCTAACTTTTGTGAAAAGATTGTTGAGGTTTTCATGGATGATTTTTCTATTTACGGGACTTCTTTTGATGATTGCTTAAGCAACGTTGATCGAGTTTTGCACAGATGTGAAGAAACTAATCTTGTCTTGAATTGGGTGAAGTGCCACTTTATGGTGAATGAAGGTATAGTACTTGGGCATAAAATATCTGAAAGAGGCATTGAAGTGGACAAAGTCAAAGTTGATGCGGTAGATAAAATGCCATGCCCCAAGGATATTAAAGGTATAAGAAGTTTCCTTGGTCATGTTGGTTTCTTGTCACAAACTATGTTTGTATCACTTTGCTATGCTATGTTTTTACAAAATTTGGAACCATTTAAAACTTTTTGAGTGCAAGTGCTTGTTTGAATTGTTTGATGATTGCTTGTTTGGGTTGATTGTGTTTTGGCACTCAATGGTCTTCTTCCTATAGAACTCACTTCCTTGATACAATCATCTTGCCCAGTGATCATACCATGTGTATAGTGCCTAAAACTATTTTTATCAAATATATTTTTGGCCAAAAAGGATTTATTTAGATTGGGTTTTCAAAAAACCCTAAATTGAGGTTTGTACTACAAGTCCTCAAATTGGGTGGAATATTTTACACCAAAGACTTTATTTGGAATTCACTATATATATGAGTTCCCAAAACCACCCAATATTATTTTTAAAGATTTTTTTACTATTTTATTTAAAGACTTTTTCTTAAGGCCAGAAATGGTCTTTTATAGGGAAAAATTATATAAATGCTTTAAAAATACTTGAAAAAAATTAGGGAAACTCAGTGGACATATATTTTCCATATATATGAGTTTCAACACATGGTCATGTTCAAAATTATGGGCAAAACCATTTTTGCTTAAATCAAGCATTTGAATATTTCTAAAGGAAATAATTTAAATAAAATCCAGGAAATTCCAGCAAGTCACACATGCCACATGTGGTGATCTTGCAAAGTTTCATCTCAACCCCCATTGATTTGTTTCACCAAAATATCCAAAAACCCTCTCTCTCCTAAATCAAATTTGAGCAACTTTACATTACCAAGTTTCTCCTATTAATCTCAAAATTTGTGGGCATGTTCTGTTACCCAAATAATGATGCTACACCAAGTGGTGCATCAAGGAGAATGTATTTGCATGTCTAGATCTACAGGAATATGATTCTTTTAGTTTCTATGGTTTATAATGCCTACATTGCGTACTTTCTTCAAACCTTCTCAAACTTGGTGATCAACCCTATTTTTAACCACCATTGGACCCTGTTAAATCTCCTGGCCATTAGGAGCTATTATCTTGCCCAAATCAACATCAAACACCGTCTGGTGATTTGATAAAAACATGTTTTGACCCTCTTCCACTATTCTCCTTGAACCTATCTTTTTACCACAGTCCCCCATTGTTGCATTTCATCTCCAGTAAGAAAAATCAACCCTAGCTCAATCATAGAGTGGGGTAAAACCCCATTTCTGCCCCCTCGACAACAAGAATTCCTCTCTCTCTCTACACTTCCCTCTTGTTCTAGTCGACCTCCAGAGCATCCAATGCTTCCCCTAGACTATTAGTCACCCCCTAGATCCCCTAGACACAGGTGGCCGCACAGAAGAAGCCAAAGACATATTGCGGCATGCCAAAAACGTGCTCCAGAGTGCGCTACAGTGCACACCCGCACTATAGTTGGCACCCATCCCCACCTCCTGTCCACCTAGGGATGAGGGAGTCGATCCCCTTGGCCCTCCTTGACGTCCGTGACATGGCAATGTGTCAGCCCCCTCCTCCCTCTCTCTCTAGTGACGTCCCACACGCTTGCCATGGATATCACATGCACACGCACCCTCACTTTCCCCTCTTGCCCCTCTGGTCGTGGACGACCCCCAGTAAGGCCATAGACACTCCCTCGCCTCCTCCTGTGGCCTCCAGCAATGACAGCAACATCACCGGCGCACTGGTCCACGATGCTCTGTAGACCCTTATATTTAAGCCACCCCAAGCTCTCTCCTCCCCTCTGGAACCCTTCGCTCCCTCCTAACCGTGCTCCATAAGCCAACACTCGACCTCTCGGTACCCCATCGCTCAGGATTGAGCTCGTCGCCGCCGCCTCGGTCCGCCGTTGATCTCATGGTAGGGCGCTGCTCCGGCCCTCCTTCTCATTCCTATGGGCTTCCCTTGTTCCACTGATGTGATTCCCGCTCTTTCCCTCGCTCCTTGCAGCCCCAAGAGACCCCGACAATCACCTCCCGAAGCACCACCACCGGACTTCCACGTCGCCGACGAACGGGAGCTCCCAGGTGTCCCTCTCCACCACCGTTTGGATAGCGTCGACGCCCTAAGCACTGTGGTGCCATCAGCTCCTCCCCCAAGTCCCACATCACCGGCGGTAAGCCCCTCACCTCCCTGTCTCGAGGAGGGTGATGACAGGTGGGACCCCTCTGTCATCCCCTAGCCTCCCTCTCTCCCATTGACGGATGGGGCCCAACTGCCAGGTTTGAACACCCTACACTGCTCCACGTCTGGGCAGGATGGCCTCTGGAATAGCCCATCTGCTAGCCGTTTCTGGCCCAGTTACAATGGCATTTTTCTTTTCTTCTTCTTTTTGATATTCCAAAAATTCCACGGGTTAACATATTTGTCTTATTGACATAATTCTTTCACCAAAAATCTTAGAATATTGTGTAGTATTTATTGAACATATTTTTTTAAAAATTTGAAAATATTTTATGTAGTGATTTTATTTAAAACCTACTTTTAAATATTTTTAGCATTTTTAATATAGTTTTCAAAATATTTTTCACTACAAAACCAGAGACAAATATTTTTCGATTTTAATTTTGTATTTTACGGAGTAGGGTAACATTTTAGATGTGGATTTTGTGCTATGTTGTTGTTTTGATTCTTATTATTGTCATTATTATTGCGACGATAGATTGCATCGTTGACGAGGGAGTTGGACCCGGAGACTTTGAAGACCCCGAAGGCTTTGTTGAGGTAGGCAAGTAGCCCTTTGACCATGACAATGAAACCCTTTTATTGCATGGCATATAGGACTTATTCCGTTATGTTGATCATGCTGATGTGGTGGTCACTTCGGTCGGATGTCTCTGATACCTTCTTGTTGATACTTGCATCGTGCACGACCCTGTTGGGCTACGTCCATTGTTTACAAACTATGTGTGTGTGACAAGGATGATGGTTGAGCTAAGTCTGATGACTTGGCATGATGATTGAACATGAGATGTTCAACCGCTGTTTATATTTATATCTGTAACCTGTTTACATGGATACTTGTTACCTCATGATGCATGCTTTCACAAGTTAATTGATCATGTCATTGCACTAAAAATTAGCTTTCCGCAAACTTACCTACTTAGTGCTATATCGTGCATTGTTCTACCTTGTTCCAAATCATTGGTTGATTGCACATAATTCAAAGTACTCATTGTCTTGCCACTGGTTATTTAATTGGCCAGTCATGGAAGAGTAGGAATATGGTGAAGTGTTCGTTGGTGACGAACATGCGAACTAGGATGCTAGCCAGTCAGAATGCCTATAGGGTTATGGCAGATGGCATGGGTCTACGCTTTCGATCAAGATTACCGCTGCTAGTTATGTTTGCTATTTGGCCTTTCATGGCCCTATCTATGTAAGACCTGACCTTCATGGTCCTTATTGGTGTAAGACGCTAAGTATGGATGTAAGGCTCTTTTTATTCAACTTTTGTGTGTTCAATGAGCATTGATCTCTGGGATCACTGTACACGTGCATTTGGTGATCACGACTTATGAGTCGAGGTCCCCAGAGGGCTCGTATGAGAGTCATCCTGACTGTAGGAAGCCTTAGTTAGCATGGACGTTAGTTAGGATAAAACCGCTTTTCAAAAACTATGCCTAGTTGCTAAGTGCAACAATTTCTATACTTATCTTCTCTTCTAAGTCTCTTTCAAACCCTAACTGACTCTCCTCTCTTCAAAACCTTGTAGATGGCCATCGTACCTGAAGCCTTAAGGATAGCTTGGAGAAGTGCCAGTTTCGCCAACCACCCATTTTCCTCTACCACAAGCACTGGTCGATGTTGTCACGAAGGAGTACCACATTGATGTGGTCGTGAAGGAAAATGCCTCCCTCACTAGTTGGTTCTTTGAGGGACCACAGATGGATCGACGGATCTCGGGTAGGGGGTCCCAAACTATGAGACTAGAATCGACGGTAACAGGATACGAAGGGGACACAGATTTACCCAGGTTCGGGCCATCCTATGGAGGTAATAACCTACGTCCTTCTTGATTTTATTGATGGTATGGGGGTTACAGAGTTGATCTTCCTCGAGATCGAATAGCTAACCCTAGATGAGTTGTCGTGTCCCTATACCCTAAAACCCTCCAGCTTATATAGATGCCAAGGATGCCTAGCGTTTACACATGGTCGGTTACATGCCAGAGAGATAAACATGCCTAACTATGACTAATAACTTGGAGAGTACGTCACGGCTCCTTGAAACTTCCATCTAGCATTGCTGGTCTCTTGATCGTCTGATGCTCCCTTTGCAGCCCACACAGTCCGGCCCATAATCGAAAGGTCGGCTATCCGAGGACCCCCTAAACCAGGACTCCCTCAATAGCCCCCGGACTAGCCTTCGACGCTGATATATATCCGTTCAATCTCCTCATGTCGTCATCTTAGGCTTGCGAGGCTAGTCCTTCATCCCTCCTAGTCCGGCAACCGACCAGTCTTTGGTAAGATCCGAAGCATCGCGGGCGCAGGTTTGTTATAATAACTATGCGTGTTCATCAATTTTCACGCGTCGTGGGGAGGCGAGTGGTCCGTGATTTTTACAATCCTACCCCTCCATAACAAAGGAACCACCCACTCAACCACACTAAATCATGGCTCAAACCACATTCTCTTCCTCCTCATTGAAAGAAACTCCCAGCAGAAGCTCTACGCAAAACATTGCTGATGCCCCCAGCTCCTCCGCACGCCCCTATGGCTCATGCCCAGGAGACTGGCCTAGCTATTCTATCACACTCCTGCGGCTCTGCAACCTGGAGACCCAGGGATATCTTCCTTTTTCAGATCTGGCGGCAACCCACTCAGGTCTGCTTACTTACGGTGACGAGGTTTTCGACGAGCGTTTCCCTAATCCTAACAAGGGGGAGCGTGTATGCTTCGTACCCTTCCTCCTCTGGGGCCTCGGGTTTCCAATCCATCCGTTCCTAAGGGGGCTGCTCGAGTTCTACGGGATCCAACTCCACCACTTTACAACAGAGTCAATTTTACACATCTCAGGCTTCGTCGCTCTCTGCAAGATGTTTTTAGAGTGCAAAGAACACTTCGATTTGTCGAGGAAATAGTTTTGCCTCGTCCCCCGAACTCAGGACAAGGCAATTTTGGAGGTCGGCAGAGCCGAAGTATGCCGCATAATGGGGACGGGGTATCCGGTGGGCACGCCAAAGAAATCCGAAGTGTGGACGTCGGAATGGTTTTACATCGAAGATGTCCCCCTATTTGAGCCAACTCAGACTGGTCTTCCCGAATACTCTGACATCCTCTCGAATAAGAGGTACAACTGGCGACCGAGGATCTCGTCCCAGAAGGAAAGCGCCAAAGTGCAGCGCCTCACCACGCAGGTGCGGATGCTCGCCCACCATCGACTGACCGTGATCGATGTCATGGCCGCCGCCATCTTCCGGGGTGTGCAGCCCCTCCAACAGAGGGTACACCCTTTATGGCAAAACAACGGTACAAGCGACACCACACGCTCCAAAAACAAGGACCCGCCGATCCGATGGCGTTAGCCGCCGCACTTGCTAACCTATACAAAGGAGAGCAAGAAGATTTTGTTCGGCGGGAAACCAAGGAAGGATATTTGGCCGACAATCCTATCGATTGGGTAAGCCTTTATCTTTCAAATACAAACATAGTCCAAGGTTTTTGTTCCACATTCTATTTGACCAAAACCTGGCATGAACAGGAATGGAGGAGCTTCATCGAGATAGTCAAGTGTCTGGGTCCTGAGCCCGAGAACTACGCTCGTGACAACGGTCCGGGCTTCAATAAGTACCCGGATCTTTTACTTGATTTTGAAGACGGGGTCTATTGCCAGGACAACATCGTCCAATCCCCTGTGGCTACTGTACTTGATTACCCCGGGTCCTTCTTCCTCCCTGAAGCGGGCAAGAAGAAAAAATCCTCCCGTAAGAGGCAAGCAACCAAGAGCACCTCGGACGCACCGGTCCCAACTCCCAAACGCCACCGATCTGCGTGCCATACACCGGCAGTCGAAGTTGCGGCCAAGTCAGAGGCCAACAGAGATCCTGCGAAGGAACTAGTTATGGGGGAGAATCCACCTGCCCGCTCATCTCGAAAGTACATCATTCGGTCATCCGCATATAGTTGCGATCAATAGAGTCTTACAATAGTTTGTTTTATTTGAAATATTTAGGAAAAATGCCCAACCCTCTCCTACTGAGGGGGTTACCTAGGTGTCCAAAGACGCCCGAAGTCCCCAAGCTGCCACCCATGCGTCTTTTGCTACAGAAGCCCCCGTGGCTAATCCAGCACCCGCCGAATCCGGAGATGATGTATCTGTCACCAAATCAGAGGTGGAGAGTGACATGCATCATCGGCAATGATGGGAAGCCATGCGACATCCAATTTTCTCCAAACAAGAGTCCGGCGCCCTACGCTTAGCATGCGTGCAGCTTGGTGCCACCCCAGCTGGGTTCAACGAAGCTATGAAGTTGATAGCAACCAACATACAGGTAAGTCATCGGTTTTTATAGAATCTGAACATTTATGTAAGCCCAGTAGCCCCTGAGACTTAATTTGGCTTGAAATAACTGAATTAAGGATCTTCATATGGTTTGACTGCTAACGTAGGCCTCAAAGCAATAGTCTGAGCAAGTGGCCAAGGAGCTCGAGAAGAGCTGCGCAGAAGTACATGTCGTGAAGGCCGAACTGGCACAAGTAAACAGCTTCACGCGGGAGGCCCTTGGTGAGTGTACATTTTACTGCTGATCTTAATGTGTCATTGTGCCTGACACACGGATTCTGTATAGCAGCCGAATCAATAGAGCACATGGAAAGGTAGTTGGAAGAAGCTCGAGATTCACAGAGGTATGCCGAGTCCCAGCACCAAGCCAGTTGCCTTGTTATGCAAAAGCAGGCTGAAGAAATTAAGAGCTTGAAGATTCAATTAGCCCAAGCTCAAGAAGAAAACCGAAAACTTCAGAGGGGCATGTTCGTTAAGTACCATTCTATTATCGGAAAATATATCTGATGTAGTCAATAATAGTAAGCACGCCGTTGCCTTATGTACAGGCCTCCTGTCTGGGCATCCTGAAGAGGAGATCTGATCATACCAGGGGGACACGCTGAAAGAGCTGACCTCTCTCCACAGGCGCGTGTGGAAGGCAATGAAAGGAATGGTGAAGGCTCTATGTCCTGCCGAATGGCCACCCGAAGGGCTAGCCGCACTCACCGATCAATTCAAGGGAGCTTCAAGTTGATTCGAACTGTGGAAGGCTTCGGCTTGCCATGAGGGAGCACGGGAAGCATGGGCAATGATCAAGACCCGTTTGACTGGACTTAACCCAGAGGATATGGAACGGGTTGGTCCTATGTAATCGAATGTAAAAGAGGTGCCACTCCTCCTAGTGTATGACCAGGTGATGCCTGCTGCCCGTCTTTCGCAAGCACACTGTCCCCTTGACACCATGATTGATAATCTCGATCAGTAGCCACACATGTAATTTAAATGTACATATGTATTGACAATTTGTGTTTTAAACTTTGTCTTAACCGGCCATCGGCTTCTCCCCCCGGGGCAAATAGCTCGGTCGTGTTCCTCCTTATGTGTCCCTCTAAAAGAACGAACTATATTCGGGGAACCAGGCAATCCGGACATGTCGTGCGAACAGGCAAAAAGCACACAGAAAGATATATTACTGCTAAGCGTAACAAACATCTTCCGAAGAAAATAGTGCCTCTATCGATACCTTTCGTAGGGGCTCTACGAAAATCGTAGATGGAAGTCCGCATACTTTCAGTATGCGGCTAAGTGTTCTTTGGGAAGAAAAGTCCCGAAGAACTGTGATAATGACCGAAGTCGTATCAGGTGTTTCCGTAATAGCCGATGAATTGTCTACATAAGATAGCTAGCTTTTGGCTTCACCCATATGAGGTACGTATCCGGATGACCCGGTTGTAACAAACGCAGAGGTGCTCCCTTTACTCTCTAGCCGAACAATCGGGAACATAGAAAATAATCATAGGAGCGAGGCAACCCAGCTTGGCAAAGTCTTAGTTTGAATTGATGCATATGATGGTTAAAAGATGACAAAAGAAACATGTGCGCAAGATAAGTGTGAGCAAAATACTTGTAAAATAAAAAAGTTTGGCTACTAGAAGAAGCCCCCACGTGCTGTGTTCGGATGCAACACTTGATGGTGTACCCGATAATCTTTAGTACATGATTGGTCCAGCGAAACATGGGGTAAGAAAAGAAATTGGCCCTGTTTAATAGCAGAATGGGAAGGTAAGAAGAAGAAAAAGGCAAAAAATAACAAGGAAAAAGGGGAAAATGTGTGTGTGTGGGGGGGGTGAGACGACACAGGTTTATCCGTAGAAGCGCCAAAGACGAGATGAGTTCCATAGGTTTTGTTCAAGGCGGTTATCGGATGGAATCCAAAGACGATAGGCACCTCCGGCGAGTACTTTGTCAATGATAAAAGGACCATCCCATTTGGCTCTGAGTTTATGCTTCTACTTCTCCTGGAATCGTAGGACGAGTTTGCCTGCGTTGCATGCTTTTCCCCTGACCTCCCTACTTTGGTAACGTCGAGCTTGCTGTTGGTAAAGAGTGGAGCGAGCCAGAGCTATGCCATGCTCTCCCTCAAAGGAGTCTAAGTCATCCTACCGATCCAAATCGGCCTCCTTTTCCTCGTACATGTGCACTCTTGGTGCGTCATGGATAATATCGCAAGGGAGGACTGGCTCTGCCCCGTAGACCATAAAGAATGTTATGTAACCCGTTGATCTGTTCAGGTTGGTACACAGGCCCCATAGAACGGAGTCGAGTTCCTCCACCCAATGACAGTCGGACTCGTGAAGTGATTGGACTAAATGTGTTTTAATGCCGCTCATGATGAGACTGTTTGCTCGCTCGACCTATCCATTGGTGTGCGGATGATAGACTGATGCATAATCGAGTTGTATGCCCATTTTTGCGCACTAGTCCTTGACATCTTGGGCCATGAAATTGGATCCATTATCCTTTATGATACTATGCGAGACACCATAATAGTGTAGTACACTGGATATAAAGTCGATCACTGGTCCAGATTTAGCCAACTTGACGGGCTTTGCTTCTATCCATTTGGTGAACTTGTCAACCATGACCAGTAGGTATTTACTTTTCTTGGTCCCTCCTTTAAGGGGTCCGATCATGTCCAGCCCCCAGACCGCGAAAGGCCAGGTGATCGGAATATTCCGAAGAGCTGTTGGGGGCATGTGACTTTGATTTGCGAAGAGTTGACACCCTATGCAATGTTGAACAAGTGACTGGCCGTCCGTCCGAGCTGTAGGCCAAAAGAAACCAGCTCGGAAGGCCTTCCTGACAAGGGTTCTTGTCGCGGTGTGATGCCTGCCCATGGCAGCGTGGATTTTGGCGAGGAGCTCCCGCCCTTCTTCCTCGGATATGCACCGCTAGAATATTCCAGTTGTGCTTTTCTTGTATAACTCACCCTCGTGTACTTTGCAAGCCTTGGATCGCCGAACTATGCAACGTGCCTCGGTTTGATCGTTGGGGAGTTCCTTGTGAAGAAGGTAAGCGAGGAAGGTCTTGTTCCATGGCGCTATTACCGCCATTATCTCATGAGCCGAGGGCATTTCATTCATCATGGACCCGCTGATAATGCCATCGGCGGGCTCGTTTATGGGGGGAATAACTTTGTCCGCCATATTCGGAACGATGCCATTGTCGTCATCCTGCCACACTAAGGAGGATTTAAAGAGTTGCTCCAGGAAGGTATTTTTCGGGATGGTATCACGCCCGGCGAACAAACGGGCCAGTATGTTCGCGGCTTGGTAGTTGTTGCGAGCTACGTGATGGAATTCCAACCTCTCAAACCGAGCAGATATCTTGAGGACTGCGTTTCTATATGCCACCATCTTCGAGATTTGGCGTCGAACTCACCGTTAATTTGGGATATTGCCAAGGTTGAGTCTCCCCATACCTCTAGCCATCGTATGCCCATTGACACCGCCATATGAAGATCGTGAAGAAGGGCATCATATTTGGCTGCATTATTGGAATCAGCATACATGATTTGCAGCACATACCGCTCATTGTCACCTGTGGGTGATGTGAAGATAACTCCAGCCCCCAGTCCAGCCAAGGTCTTGGATCCATCAAAGTACATTGTCCAATGGAAGTATGCACTGTATTCCTTGGGGAGCTCAGCCTTTGTCCATTCAGCCATGAAGTCCACTAGTACCTGGGATTTAATGGCATGGCGGGGCTTGTAGGTTGTTTCAAAGGGAAGGAGATCAATGGCCCATTTGGCTATGTGGCCGGTGGCGTCCCTGTTTGTTGAATAATCATTCAAGGAGACCTCAGATGCCACCGTTACCACACACCCCTGGAAATAGTGTCTGAGTTTCCTCAACGCCATGAATACCGTGTACGCTATTGTTTGGTAATGTGGGTATCTGGACTTGCACTGCGTTAGCACTTCGAACACATAATATACCGGTTTCTGAGTCCGAAATATATGACCCTCCTCATCTCGTTCAACGACGAGCACCATGCTGACAACTTTGTTGGTGGCCGATATGTATAACAACATGGGCTCACCGGCGCCTGGTGCCGTGAGTATGGGGTTGGTTGTTAGTATTGTTGTGATTTCTTCTAACGCATCCGCTGCCTCATCGGTCCATTCGAGGTTGTTGGTCCGCTTCAGCAGCTTATAGTGCAACAGAGCCTTTTCTCCGAGGCGGAAGATAAAGCGGCTTAACGCCACTATGCACCTAGCTAGCCTCTGGACATGCTTCAGCTCTGTGGGAATTGCAAGTTCTGATAGAGCACGGATTTTAGCTAGATTTGCCTCTATTCCTCTATGGGAGACGATGAATCCAAGCAGCTTACCAAAGGGGACTTCGAATACACATTTTTTTCGATTGAGCAGTATATCATATTTGCATAGACTAGCGAAGGTTTGTCGTAGGTCGTCAATCAACTGGCCGACGTGTTTGGTTTTGATTACCAGATCATCCACATACGCCTCGACAGTCTTACCGATCTAAGTCGCGAGACAGGTTTAGATCATGTGCTGGTATGTGGCCTGGGCGTTTTTTAGCTCGAAAGGCATCATGTTGAAGCATAATGGCCCATAGGGGTGATGAATGCGGTAGCCGCCTGATCGAATTCCTTCATTTTAATTTGATGGTATCCGGAGTAAGCGTCAAGGAAACACAGTGAATCTTGTCTGGCAGTGGCGGCAATGATCTGTTCTATGTGTGATAAGGGGAAAGGGTCCTTGGGGTAGGCTTTGTTGAGGTCTTTGAAATCGACACAGAGCCGCCAGGACTTGTCTTTCTTAGGTACCATTACCAGGTTTGCCAGCCACTCGGGGTGTTTAATGTCCTGAATCAATCCGGCCTCGAGCAGTTTAGCTAATTCTTCACCCACGGCCTGCCGTTTGGGCTTGGAGAAACGACATAGAGTCTATTTCATGGGCTTAAAGCATGGCATGATGTTTAAGCTGTGTTCGACGAGCCGACGCGAGATTCCAGGCAAAAATGTTCCAATTTTTGCGGAGGAAATTCCGCAGTGCTTCATCCACGAGGGGATTGAGCTGGGCTTCGATGGACGCCGTCTTATTGGGGTCCGTCGGATGTACCTAAAATTTAATGATTTCCCCTCCATGTTTGAAGGACGTGGACTTGGGCCTTTTGCTAAGGATCACATCGTCCTTATTAACTATCGACCGTAAGGCGGTCAATTCTTTGAATGCGAAAGTTTCTGCTAAAGCCTCGAGGGCGAGCGCTACCGTTTTATTTTCAGCCCAAAGGGCTATATTTGGATCACTAGCAATCGTCATCACTCTATTTGGTCCTCCATTTTGAGTTTCATGTACCCGTAATGCGGTATATCCTAGAACTTTGTAAAGGCGTCACGTCCTAATAGGGCGTGATAACCACTTGGGAAGGGGACGATGTGGAAGAGATGTTCTTTGGATCGATTGTTTTTGGGAGTGCCGAACACGACGTCCAGGATGATACATCTGGAACAATGTGCCTCCTTCGCTAGGATAATTCCTCGGAAGGTTGTGCTGTTGTGTTTGATGCGAGATCGGTCGAACTGCTTTTTTTCCAGGGTGTTCTCGTATAGAAGGTTAAGACCATTGTCCCCATCCATTAGCACTTTATTTAGCATGTATCCATCGATGATGGGGTTCAAGACTAGTGCAGCCAGTGAGTGACCGGGAAGAATGGTCAGCTGGTCAGTGTCCCTAAAAGTGATCGGTATGTCTGCGCATGGGCTAGCACCTACCACATGGTAGACTTGCTCAAGCTCCCTAAGGGCTCTTTTGTGCCTGTTCTTTGAGGGGAAGGTCTCATAGACCATCAGGACTTTGGAATTGAATCCGGGCGGCGAAGGAGAGCGCCTATTTGACAGAGGCGTCTCGAGGATGGCCTCGCCGCTTTTCGCGACTTGCCTCACGACCCAACAAGCTCTAAGGTTGTGAGTTGGGTTCGTGATTAAGAACACGGAATGTATGGGGCAAGGTTTATCCAATAGTCCATCGAGGACGGTAGCGGTCCCTGAAAAGGGCTTCTATCTTTTTTCGATGGGTTCGCACCTGGCTGGCCGTTTTGGAGGTATCCTCTTTTTCTGATCGCCTCTAGGGTGTTCGGAGAAAATTGGTTCTGAGAACAACTGTTCGGATTGCCATACGCTCTCCATGGCACGGTTCTTTTGTACTAAATCAGATAACTCCGAAAAGTCACTTATGCGTCAGCGGACCAGGGCATTACGAATCCCTTCATCATGGCAATTACTAGTGAAAATTGCCATTATGTCTTGCTTACTAAGACTTTTTAATCTTCTCCTAGCGAGTAGGAGTCTGACCCAAAAGTGGTAAAGTGGTTCTCCTTGTAGCTTCTTGATATCCCGAAGGTCCGAAGACACGGGCTTTGGCGCGATACTTGAATGGTCATCTTAGGTGGTGGGTGGGAAAAAATCGATCCCATGACGCTACGATAGTTTGGGACTGTGGTTCCCGAATAGTGCAAAGGGTTCTGGACCGGCGACGGTCGGTTTTTGAATGATTCCCCGCCTCTCGTTCACCGATAGAGTCTTGTTGATCGAGGACTAGAGTATAGATAGTTTTCAATTCTGGTTCTCGGGCAGGATCTGGAGTCGAACACTCGATAGTAGCGACGAGGTGGGTGACCGCAGGGACATAAATCTCCCTGTCATCAGGTCTGATCCTGAGTCGATCATAGATCGGAACGTGGTCATCCGATATGCGCATAGCCTCGGTCCGATCAAACAACTCGTTCAAGAACGAGGCGATCGCAGGATGGGTCTCACTGATACAAGTGGATTCATCAAGCGGCGTGACGGTTCCAGAGCTATGCCGAGGCCAATCATTGTTCCTTCCAACCATGGGTCCCGATGTCTTCAGCGTTGTAGCGCCCCGACTCAATACGAGTCAAGCCTCTGTGTGTTCTGTGCCATCCCTAGATCAGTATGCTGGCACACACAGTACATCAATGTATATATCAAAGTGCAATCACATGTAATTAACGTAAAACTGATATATACCTTAAAATAGCAGCAGATACAGTCAACGGGAGTGGAGTCCCAATAACACCAACGGCAGGTTGAGCGCGGACCGTAACCCTGAATCATACTCTTACCCGTCATAGAAGAGTATCTGCAACATGATACATTGAAGCCATGTAGGTCAGTACACTGAATGTACTGGCAAGATCACCATAGTAGAACAGAAGAATAAAGGCTATTCTATATGCAAAAGGTTTTGTGGCTCTGTGTCTGAGTTTTTGCATAGAAGATGATTTTATTTTTTTCTTACAACAAAGGAATATCAGGAATTTCACTATGGAGTTACCTATCATGACATGGTTCCACCAACCAATGTCTCAATGCCCACAAGTATCTTAAGTTGCCCTCAATTAGTTATCAGTCCAGTGTTGAGAGTTCAGAGATAGATCCAGGTCTAGAAGCTCAAATTGTCCGTAATCGGGGACACCGCTAATCGATTAGGTTTAACTCTACAGAGTGTTGTGTACTTTACCCACAAGATTCGTTCCCTCCTGGTAAGTCCTCGCACTGCATGGTGTTTGAGAACAGGATGAACGAAACATGGTCTTTCAGAGTGCTTCCCTGACTATCCGATAGTGCCCATCCAATCCTAACGTCGACTACATCTCGTAGCACTGCCTAGACAGAGTCACAGCAAAGATCAACCAAGCCAGAGCCCATAATGACTTGTGGCTACACAGGTAAGCTTCCGGGCAAGAAGTATTCATCCTTCTCTTTGAGTCTGGGTGAAGCTTTCCGCAAGATGTCATGGCACTTCCCCATGCATCCCGGCCATCCACTTGTTACTCCAGGGATGCCCATCAATTCCATCCTTCACCCAGTAGTGTGTACTAAAAAACTTGTTTCATGAGTCTCAAAGTCTTGAGGTCTTGAAGATGCAGGACGTGAAGATGCCTTCATGAAGTTGTCGTCTTAACGTGGAGTCCTCTTTCTCACACCCCTTATGAACACTCATACCAAACCCCGTCTACTTTAGCATAACATTGAAATAACTAGCGTTCCCGGGGCTTTAGTAACAAGTGGTGGGTTCCTACCTCATGCATTCTACTCAACTACAAGAATTTCAGTAACACTATGGGAGGGATTTGTTGAATGATGTCACTACATGCAATAAAACATAGGTATGAAATAGATGGTTAAAGTAAACTTGCCTGTACAGTTGATGAAGATAAGTATCGCTCTTAGAAAAATACTTGATAGAACTATTCGTCACTCTCCGATGAAATCTATATAATCAAACATTGCATTCATAAGCAAACACTTCTAGCAATCAATACTAACAAGCACAAGGTAACACAAGAACCAAAAGTAATAAGATTGATGAAGGAATTTCTTAAGACAAAACTAAGTTAACAGAAAGTAAAATTTAGAAAATAATTATTTTAAATATTTTTAAATAAGAAACCACTAGCATTACTAGAGCAATACAATAAAGAAAACAAAATAATGGGCATCTAAATTTTGGTGGCTAAACTACTACTAATATAAAACAAGATAAACTATTTTTAGTAACAAAACAATACTTAACAGAAAATATTTTAAAACTTTTGTGAAAAGAAATACTACTCAAACTAAATTGTTTTATAAAACATTTCCTATATCATTTTAATATAAAAACAAAGCAAAACTATTTTTATTAACAGATAAAAAATAAGTCACCTAATATTGTACAACAGAACTAAACAAAACTAAAAAAAAAAGTTAATCTAATTCAGATTTAAAATAATTTACAAATAAAACTAAACTAATTAAACTCTAGTATGAACTAAACATATTCTGTTTTGGTTAAGAACCCAAATCAAATTTATCCTAAAAAAATTCAAATTTTACCTAGTGATAACTAAGGTCCCTTGTGACAAGTAGCAAAAAGAATCAAATCAAAATATATTTTTAAACTCAAGATATTCAGAAAATAAGATTTGAATCAAATCTGTTGGAATTCAAGTTTAAATATTCAAGATATTCAGAAAGGATTTCAAGTTTGTCCAGGGGTTTGAATGCTTTGAAAATTTGAATAGGAACCAAATATGACATGGACTCCAAAAGAATAATTCAGAGGTTTTCAAAAGCACTTTCAAATCCTTTCTTTAAACTTCAACCTCATATTTCATATAATTTGAAGAAGTCCTTTTATCCTCTCTCATGAAAATCATTGAGTTGCATAAAGTTTCTGAATTTGAAATATTTTCAAAATGGAATTCAAACCATTTTCAAATCCTTTTTCATTTCTAAAAATGGAAGAAGTCATATCATCTTCACTCTCAGATTTGAATTGGATTTGAATTCAAATCACATGGGAAAGTCATTTTATTCCCTCTCAGTCAAAAGTTTTCAAAAGTTTCAAATTTTCACTCAATTCAATTACTCAAACAAATAAACAAACATTCATTCTAATAATTATTATAACATTCCAAAATTTCGGATGTTACAAGCGTCAAAGCGTCCGAACTTACAAGTTTTCCTTCGAAGGGTAAGGGTTCCATTAGAACCAGAATTCCCCGTGAATCAGCCATGAACTCAAGGGTTCCAATATTGATACTGAGATTAGGGGGAAAGCTTCTAGTCTGGACATGACACATGATCGGGTTGGCATGCGACATTATGTCGTTGCCGGTGATAACCTGATCGGGGGCAAGAGTCCCTCGATGCAGATCTCACTACTCGTGATGAGGTTAGCCATCGATTCTCCCGGCGCTCACAGAGGAACTCTAAATGGAAGCACCAATGTTGGTGTCAAAACCGGTGGATCTCGGGTAGGGGGTACCGAACTGTGAGACTAGATTAGACGTTAACAGGAGACGAAGGGGACACAGATGTACCCAGGCTCGGGCCCTCCTATGGAGGTAATACCCTACGTCCTTCTTGATTGTATTGATGGTATGGGGGTTACAGAGTTGATCTACCTCGAGATCGAATAGCTAACCCTAGATGAGTTGTCCTGTCCCTATACCCTAAAACCCTCCAGCTTATATAGATGTCGAGGATGCCTAGGGTTTACGCATGGTCGGTTACATGACGAAGAGATAAACATGCCTAACTATGACTAATAACTTGAAGAGTACATCACGGCTCCTTGAAACTTCCATCTAGCATCGGTGGTCTCTTGATCGTCCGATGCTCCCTTTGCGGCCCACACAGTCCGTCCCATAATCAACGGGTTGGCTATCCGAGGACCCCCTAAACCAGGACTCCCTCAGCGAGAGTTGGAAGTTGGTTCCATCCAAAGAGGATGGGACACCACTCAAATTCCAAGCCTACTTCAGGCACTCTGCCAACAGTCTAGATCACCACTTGAGTAAGGAGTCTGTGAAGCACCACGAGGAACTTCACCACACCCGAGAGCTACTTTGCCTAGCCAAGACAAAGCCAGACATGATCAAAAAGGATGGAGCCCCTGAGGGATGACCATCTATCGCTCACAGAGGAGTACCCTCAGCTAGAGATGCACCCACACATCATCATCGCATGAGTGCTAACGAGTACTGTGCGCTCTTCATCGACCCTCCAACTAAGCATCGTCGGGATGGACCTCCTCGTTCTCCGACCCCCTCAACCGGAGGCAATGCTTGTACAGATGATGAACTGGAGGAAGACCCTGAGGAGCGCGGCTATGAGACCGATCACTCCACCACTTGAGTCCGAGAACCCCCTAGGGTAGCATCAGTCATGTACCCCTCATGTGAAGTCGAGTCCGTGTGATGGTTCATATGAAACCATGTGTGCTTGTTGTTTTTTTGTTATTTGTATTCCGACGTAAGTCATACTTTTGCCTTAGGCAACATGTAAGCGACTCCATCATCTATCTTATCTTAATATATGATGGTCTATTGACCTTTGTTTTTATCACACTTGCACTATACCAACCCCCTCAGGCTAGCAATGAGAAAAGGGAATTTAAGCATGGTCTGTATTGATGTCAATTCAGATATTCTAGAGTTTGTCTTCGAGCTCCACTCAAGCTTACCAGATTGTTTGTAAGGTCTCGCCCATCGCCTTTCGAGGTGACTAGCTGTATTCATTGGTTTGTTTTCTTCCACCAACGCTTTCTCCCTTATTGCTTTTCCTCTCGTCTATCCCAGTCATTTGACTTGGCTGCTTCGAACATGATGGTGACTGCAACCCACAATAGCTCCTTCACCAACCCTGAAGCCGGTAACCCTAGCCAACAACAGGTGAGGGAGCCCTGGATTAAGGGCTCCTCGGTAGGCCGAACTATTTCTATGGGCCGAATATGGGCCACTTACCAAACACTCGGTTGATTGAAGGCCATGTCTCCAAGATGGAAGCTTCAAGAACCACGGCTTGTCCTCCACGTTTGATGTACATAATAGGCATGTTTATCTCTTTGGCGTGTAACTGACCATGTGTAAACCCTAGATATCCTTGGCGTCTATATAGGCCGGAGGGTTTTAGGTAGTAGATACAAAAAATAACTCATCTAGGGTTAGCTATTCGTTCTCGAGGTAGATCAACTCTATAACATCTCATATCATCAATACAATCAAGCGATATGTAGGGTATTACCTCCATAGGAGGGCCCGGACGTAGGTAAAACCGTGTCCCCTTCGTCTCCTGTTACCATTGGTTCTAGTCTCACAGTTCAGGACCCCCTACCCGAGATCCGCCTATTTTGACACCGACATTAGTGCTTTCATTGAGAGTTCCGCTGTGAGCACCCAAGGAATCGATGTATCGCCTTGTCATCTACGAAGATGTCCTCAACATGGACACTTTCGTCCCCGGACAGATCTTTGCCTTCGGCAGCATTGTGCTGCACGCCAACCCGACTGGCCATCTAGGCCGTGTCGAGAGCTTCACCCCTGATCGAGTGGTCAGATTCGGGAACCTAGAGTTCTCCATGGATTCTCGGGGCGACTTGTCACTAACCGGGCAGGCAGCTTCACTTGCCACGCCCGAATACTCTAAGGCTTTAACCTCGAGTTCCTTCTTCGATCACGCCAACGGGGTTAACCACGGTGGTGTTCTAATTCCTAGTATGGATCCGGCTATAGTGTCAGAGGGCCGGACACTCGTTCTTGCCAAACATCCCTCTGGCCCGGACACATCGGAGGTTAATTCCAAAAGTTCTAAACAGTATGATCCGATCGAGCTCTCGGCGTTCGACGAAACCCTAGATCGGATCTTGTCGATGAAAATTTCCACTAATTCAACCCCAATCGATCACCAGATCGGTTATGGAGCGGGTCGAGACGAATTGTTCGACCCACCCACCACCCACTTGATAGCCACAGTTGAAGATTTAACCGACATGCAGGACAATGCCTCCGAGGAGGCAGAATACATGGATGAAGAAGAATGCACTCCTACCCCTGTTAACACCGGGCGATGGGCCGCCACTTCTACATACGATGTCTACATGGTGGACACTCCTGCAACAAATGGCGACAAAATGCCTAAAATGATGGCGACAAGTTAGGCGACGCACCATCAAGGCGCCGGAAACCACATAAGCGTTCCAAAGGAAAAAGGGAAGGAAAGCTATTATTGGCACCGAGGACGTAGATAGCCCTGAGGACCGTGGCGATCCTGGTATCCCCGAACACCTGTTAGAGGGTCAGGAAAGGCCTAAGGACCATAGAAACCTCGATGACTTCAATGACTCTAAGGATGATTATTACCTACCTCCCATTGAGGAGGAGGACATCCCGGGAGCCGATGACCTAGACATTCCTGATAACCTTCAAGATTAAGAATTGTCCAGACAACAGCTCATAGCAACATCCCGCAGTCAAAAAGCGAAGTAACGACAACTCAAAGCTGAACAAGATGACCTCAACGATCAATGGACGAGAGTCCTCTCAACTAAGGAGGGATACGGTACCGGTCTGTTAGACCAACCCAAGAGTTATCCACACAGAAGGCTGCTCCCACAATTTGATAACAAGCTTACTCATACCCTGTCTCCCAAACATACCCATATGACAAGACGGACCGCCCTCCTCGCGGGCATGACAGGACTGCTGACGACACTGGTTGTAGACCGGCTATGCCCCGAAGACTGGAAAAGGAGCCACTAGAGCCCAATGGCAGGTTCGACCTGCGAGACAACCTAGACTACAGAGCAGGTCGCACAAGGTCCTTCTACGGATCCAGAGGCTACTGACCCAATAGATGGGATGGGTACAGACCATGGCTCTACCGAAGCCATAACAGAGGTCGGGAACGTAACCGAGCTAGAATAGATGCCAAATACACGCGCGACATAGCTCGGGTTCGTGGTGCCGGTCACCCTCTATGTTTCATGGATGAGGCGATGCAACATCAATTCCAACAAGGGTTGAAACCCGTGAACATCGAACAGTATGATGGGAAAGCTGATCCAACCATATGGATTGAGGACTTCCTACTCCACATCCACATGGCACAAGGAGATGATCTCCATGCCATAAAATATATCCCCTTAAAACTCAAGGGCCTACCCCGGCACTCGTTAAATAGCCTTCCCAAAAACTCCATCGGATGCTGGGAAGACCTGGAAGACGCATTCCAATCTAACTTCAAAGGCACCTATGTTCGGTCGCCGGATTTCTCCGACCAAAGCAACATCGTCCAGAAGCCCAGAGAGTCTTCGCGGAAATTCTGGAATCTGTTCTTGACTAAGAAGAACCAGATTGTAGACTGCCTGGATGCTGAGGCAATAGCCTCTTTCCGGCATAATATTTGGGATGAATGGCTGGCTCGCCAGCTCGGCCAGGATAAACTTTGGACTATGTCCGCCATTACGTCCCGCATGACCCGCTTCTGCGTGGCTGAGGACAATTGGCTACCAAGGTGCAGCCACAACTCCGAAGACCCCAGAACCTTTGAAGTTTTGGATGGCAGTGGCAAACCAAAGCGCAACAAGAACAAGCACCGGCACAATAATAGTGATCCCGATGACACGGTCATTAATGTCGGCTGCCGCAACTCCCAACCTGGGCAGCGGAAGAAGCCTCCTAAAGGAAATCGCTATGGACCCACCCCGTTGGAAAAAATCATGGAAATGCCTTACCAAATTCACGGGACTAAAGAGACTCCCGCCAATAAAACACACTGCAATTGTTGGGTGTTCAAACAGGTCGGCAAGGTCCCATCAGAGGATCAGGGCAAGAGCCCTCGCAGTGAGGATGAGGATGAGCCTCAGGGTCCGATTGGTGGTGGAAAAAAGAAATTCCCGCCAGAAGTCAAAACGGTAAACATGATATACACACCCATATACCTAAGAAGGAGAGGAAGCACGCCCTTCAAGAGGTCTACGCTGTAGAACCTGTAGCCCCGAAGTATAACCCATGTGAAAGCACATTTACTCCCTTGGTGGTTTTGGTAATTCACAACAACATATAAGTCATTGAACTAATGTTTCCATCAAGTATATTTTAGGAAACTTTTAGTGATGGGTTGGCAAAGAGATTGTGGAACACCCCAAGATGCAAGGAAATGGATTGGCAAAGCTTCAAGCAAGAGGACTCTACATTTTATATTTGTGAGAAATCACCTTGAGTCCATAGGAAAGCCAATACTATTAAGAGGGGTAAAGGTTTGTTGGTGTCGGGACCCCGATCCTAGGCCATAAGAATCCAACATGTAACACATCACATCACTTTGCGGCCTCACGCACGTTTAACTCCACGGCTGCCACCTTACCTGGGTCGGGACCGTTTGCGTCTTTTGTCTCACGTATGTAATATTTCACTAAGATTCAAACGTCAAAGAACCCGGGTCAACATGACTAGTCGTAGAACCCAAGTGGCACCTCCGTACAGGAATAGGCATACGTAACCCAGCAATGCAGGTGTCGGCCTCTAGCGTGTGTAGGCGAGTCATAGCAAGCTACAAGGACTCCATTATGCCGTGGGACATAAATGTTATCACTTCATGTAGATGAGTCATAGCAGGCTACAGGGACTCCACTAAACTGTGAGACATTTCCTCGAAGGGACAGACACAACAGCAAAGAAGGATACATGGCGGTCAATCAATGTGTCCGGAGCAGTAGCAAGCTACGAGGGCTCGGTGGAAGCACAAAGAGGCAGTTCCCTGTAAAGAGTACTACTAAAGGCACACAACAAGGTGTCGAATCCCATACATATCGTTGCACATCACACGTACGCATGACATTCTCGATATGCATAGATACAACTATGGCACCACAACATAACCATACAACAACACAACATTTATTTAGAAGGCTCATAAGAGCCAACATAGTGTGATGTTACAAACAGGGGTCACATGACCCAACACACAAAGCATACATACAACAAGCGGAAGCTTAACATGTCTTGGTAAAGACATCTAGAAAAGAAGAAGGTTGAGGAAGCATGTTTATCTACAAGGCCCTCCATAGGATCCAGACCTCTGGCTGGGATTCCCCAGCTAAAAGTCCAACATCGATCTTATCATAGAAACCACTAGAGAGACTAGAGTCTCCTCTACAAAAACATAATTAAGCAACAGTGAGTACTGAGTACTCAGCAAGACATACATCAGAACTAACTACATTTGCATCGGTATAAACAAGGAAGTTGTGAGGTTAAATGCAGCACGCCAGCTTTGACTCGGTGGCTATCCTATAATACGACTTCCATAACTTTGAAAAGTTTTTGTGGAGCATACACGAGTCCACTAACACCACAACAATACACCACCATGGATCTGCTCCCGTCTTCGTACGAGAGTGCCATCCACGGTACTCACACTTGTCTTGAAGCTTTTATGAGTAACCTTTTAAATTGTCTAGGAACCATATAAGTGTCCAAGTAGTCCATATGCGCGGATGCGGCTATTCGAATAGATTGATTACCCTGCAGGGGTGTACTTCATCACACATGCTCTCGCCACTTACCGCCAGGTGCTCGTAGAAATACACCTCAACAACCTTCAAGCAGAAGCCCAGTGAGGGAGTCGGCCACTACCTGACTGACCACACAAGACTCTAGTCCAGGTTTATCACCTATTCGGGACTGAACCCGCAAGGAAGTCCGGCCGAAGTTTCCTCAATGGCCCAAACGATGTGTACATGGTTCCCAAGCCCACCTTGACAGATGGTACTACGCTTGGTACACCGGGCCACAATGCCTAGTGTGTCCCAAGCCCACCTGTACGGGGTACCACTCGGTAGACTACTAGCATATCCTACAAACACCAGAAACTAGTTGCAACTCCTGGACAGAGATCAAGTCGGTTAATCAGTCGAGAGAGTCAATTAAGGATCCCAATGTGCGATAGTAGCTAGTCTTGGACAACATACACATGACTCATTTCTTAAGGACGGTCCCAATGAGACAACTCGTCATGTACTCCTACACGGCCTCACATCGCTACCTTTACCAAATCAGGTTCACAACTTAACTCTAATCATCAGAACAAGTTCAGTTCACTCCGGTTCATCACCCAGATGAATTAGACCTGACACAACTCTAAGCATAGCAAGCATAGCAGGTTAAAGGCACAACATAGCTCAAGCATCTACCAGGTATGCTAGGTTGCATGGTTCAGCTATTTACTGTGACAATGAAAGGTCATGCAGAGGAATGGGTTGAACTACCGGAACATGCAAAGTTGAAACGTTTTGACCTAATGCAATAAGTGAGAGCAAGAGCGAGAGAGTGGGATTGTATCAGATATGGTCAAGGGGGGTTGCTTGCTTGATAAGACGATCACACTTTACTGCTCCTCAGATGGATACTTGACTGTATCCTCCGGAATAGTGCCTAACACGAAGAACAACCGTCGAAGGGGAAACAAATTAATACACACCAAATGCCACAATATGATGCATGAATATGTCATGGCAATATGAGGTGTTTCAGCTAATGCATCATGCAATAGATTTAAATGAAGTGGGTTTGAACTCAAGGTTCAAATTTAAGTTCATATATGGATTCCATAATGCATTTGAACTAAAATGTCCAAGTTCACCTATTTAGGTTTCTCTAACATGCATGAAAATGGTACAGATGGATTCATCAGATTTTTCTGATCAATTTTCATATATAAATTATTTTCATCTGATTTACAAATTATTTTCTATGAATTTTAGAAGTTTTTATTAATTTCTAGAATTATTTAAATATACATAATTCTATTTAGTATGTCAGCCTGACGTCATGGTGACGTCACCAGGTCAAAGGCGCCAGCCCAGGTCAAACCTGGCGGCTGGGCCCCACCTGTCACTGACTCATTCATCTAACCATTTTTTTAATTAAACTAATAGGGCTGGGCCCACACGTCAGCTACCCAGGGGTTAATTAACCTGGTGATTACCCTTAAGCTAATCACGTGAAAAGGGGTCCCACATGCAGGTGGCTTAGGTGACGGCTCGTCGCCGACGACCTCTGGTCGCTGCGGCGTCCGCGCTACCGGCCACGGGAGCGGCGGCCGGGGGCACTGGGGCAAAGCCCTCGCTTGCCCGCACCCCGGGGAGCTAGCTAGGGTCGCGGGGGATGCCGGAGCTCGCGGCTGCGACGCCAGAGGCAGCGGCCGGATATCGGCCAAGGACGGCCACGGTGCTACGGGCTGCAGGAGGGGAAGCTGGAGGTCATGGCGGCACCTATGGGCCCGCGCAAGCACGCCGGAGCACACAACTGAGCACAGCGGGTGCTCTTGCCGCGGTGGCCATGACGCCGACGGCGGAGAGCTCGAGCACGACGGGGAAAGTCGAGTACAGTGGCTAGACGGCAAAGAAAGAAGGGGAGATGGACGGAGAAGCTCACAGCGCATTCGGACGATGGCTCGACGGGCTCGGGGAGGCACCAGCGGCGGCAAATCGACGGCGGTGACGCGGCTTCAGTCTGGTGACGGAGGGGATCAGAGGAGAGGGGAGAGAGCGAGAAAGAGAGTGGCAGGGCGAGAGAGGGAGGAGAAGAGAGCCACGGCGGGAGGGGGTCACGTTGGCGCTTCCGGAGGGGCTCCATGGCAGGCAGCCAGGCAGGAAGTGGTCGGCGCGCCCCTGCCACACACCCTCCGGCCTACTGCAGGAGGTTGAAGACGGTGTGGGTGGCTGGGCCAGCTCCTGCTGGTCCTCCTCTTTCCTATTTTTTAATTTATTACTTTCTGTTTTCTATTTTCTGTCATTGCATTTGTTTTAGTTTAGGCACTGAATTATTTAATAAAATTATGAAACTTTTTCTAGGCACTAAAGAAAATATTCCAAAGGCCCTGGCCAAGTTTCAAATTTTTTGGAGTTTAAAAAATATTTATAGCATTTTAAAACCCCAATCTGAATATTTATTGATTTGATTCCATAGCCAAAATGACATTTGTGAAATATGCACCACCCCTGGTTTATGTTGCCACATTACTCCAAAGAAGATGAACATTTTTCCAAGGTCACTTTGGATCATTGAATAAATATTTTGGTTGAGCCTATTGAATTCTAATGGTGCTAAGGTTTTGAACATGCCCATTCAAAGTTTAAAAATAATTTAAACATGATGCAATCACAACTTGGATCCTAGTGCATGCTAAAGCTAGGGATGTGGTACCTCACCCCCACTTAAAAGAATCGCGTCCCGAGATTCTGGAGTCGACGGGAAAAAAAGCCGGATATTCAAGTCAAAGACGATCTTCACGCTCCGAGGTAGCTTCATTCTCAGAATGATCCGACCACTGAACCTTCAGAAACTTGATATTCGGACACCGGGTTACACACTCAGCTTGATCGAGAATACGAACAAGATATTCTCGATATGAAAGATCATCTTGAAGATCAAGCGTTTCGTTGTCCACTTCGCGGATAGGATCCTTGAAGCAACGCCTGAGTTGAGAAACATGGAAAACATCATGAACTCGAGAAAGATGCGGGGGCAGTTCTAATTGGTAGGCAACCTCTCCTTGTTTAGCAAGAATGCGAGAAGAACCAATGTAATGAGGAGATAATTTGCCCTTGATATCGAAGCGATGGGTACCCATTAGAGGAGTAACCCGAAGGTAAGCCTGTTCGTCCACCTCATAAGTTACTTCCTTATGATGGCGATCATACTGACACTTCTGACGAGACTGAGCTGTCTTGAGATTTTCGCGAATAACATGAACTTGCTCTTCTGCTTCCTAGATCATATTTGTGCCAAAAAATTGTCTTACCCCAGTCTCTGACCAGTTCAAAGGTGTTCGGCATCTTCGTACATAAAGAATTTCATAAGGAGTTTGCCCAGGCTGGATTGGTAGCTGTTGTTATACGCAAACTCAGCAAATGGAAGACACTTCTCCCAATTCATTCTGAAAGAGATGACACAAGCTCTGAGCATGTCTTTGAGAATCAGATTGACTCTTTCAACCTGATCACTTGACTGAGGGTGAAAAGCAGTGCTAAAGGAGAGATGGGTTCCCATAGCATTCTGGAAACTTTCCCAAAATCGCAAGGTGAAAAGAGTTCCACGGTCCGAATTGATTTCCAATGGAACACCATGCAGGGACACTATTCGAGAGATATACAAGTCCGCCAACTGACTAGCAGTGATACTCTCTCGGACAGGAAGGAAATGAGCCACTTTGGAAAGGCGATCAATAACCACGAAGATTGCATTATTTCCTTTCTTGGTCTTGGGAAATCCGGTGATGAAATCCATTTCAACTTTATTCCATTTCAATTTAGGAATGGCGAAAGGCTGAAGGGTGCCAGCAGGTCTCTGATGCTCTGCCTTCACGCGACGACAAACATCACAGTTAGCAATGAATTGAGCGATTTCCCTCTTCATTCTAGTCCACCAGAACCTTTGGCGTAGGTCCTGATACATCTTGGTGCTGCCAGGGTGAATGGTGAGAGGAGATTCATGAGACTCCTTAAGAATCATCTCTTGAAGTTGTTGCTTTTTAGGAACTACCAACCGATTCCCAAAATATACTGCACCTCTATCATCAATGGAAAAACTACCAGCAATTCCCTTTTCAACATTATCCCTGATCCGGGTAATACCCACATCATACTGTTGGCTTGTTATTATTTGATCCTCTAGAGTAGGTTTTGCAACCAAGGTTGAAAGGGATCCGCGAGGAACAATGTGGAGGTTAAGCTTGCAAAATTCCTCATGAAGAAGGGGTTGACCTTGTTGCAGCATAACATTGTTGCAATAGGATTTACGACTTAACGCATCCACCATGGCATTTGCCTTGCCTGGGGTGTAAGTAATTCCTAAGTCGTAATCCGTAATCAGCTCTAACCATCGTCTTTGTCTGAGATACAGATCTGGTTGAGTGAATATATACTTCAGGCTTTGGTGATCTATGTAAATCTCGCAATGATTACGAAGAAGGTAATGTCACCATACCTTGAGTGCATGGACTACTGCTGCAAGCTCCAAATCATGTGTTGGATAATTTTCCTCATGTGGGTGCAACTGTCAGGATGCATAGGCGATCACCTGTCGGTCTTGCATAAGAACACATCCAAGTCCTTGTCTGGAGGCGTCTCAATAAATGACGAAGTCCTTGGAGAAATCAGGTGGCACAAGCATGGGAGCAGAGGACAAACGTCTCTTCAGTTCCTGGAAACTATGCTCACATTGTGGGGTCCACTCAAACTTCCTCTCTTTCTTAAGGAGTTTTGTCAGAGGCTTGGCAACTTTGGAGAAGTTCTCAACGAAGCGGCGACAATAGCCAACTACACCAAGGAAATTTCTATCTTGCTTAACTGTTTCAGGTGGAGTCCGGTCGAGAATGGCCTGAACTCTTTTAGGATTGACTGCGATGCCCTTTCCGGAGATCACATGACCTAGATAGGTCACTTCAGGTAACCAAAATTCACACTTGGAGAACTTGGCATATAGACTGTGCTCTCTGATTTTTTCTAGCACAAGTCTGAGGTGCTCAGCATGTTCTTCTTCATTCTTCTAATAAATCAAAATATCATTGAGGTAAACCACAACGAACTTATCTAGGTATTCCATGAAGATTGAGTTCATCAAACGGGAAAATGTTGCTGGAGCATTGGTTAGTCCAAAGGACATGACTGAGTACTTGTACTGGCCATAACGAGTGACGAATGTCATCTTGGCAATGTCTCCATTCTTTATCTTGATTTGATGGTAGCCTAACCTCAAATCCTTCTTGGAGAACACTGAACATCCAGCAAGTTGATCGTACAAATCATTGATCCTGGGGAGCGGATACTTATTCTTTATTGTGACTAAATTGACGGGTCGGTAATCCACAACCATACGACCCGTTCCATCCTTCTTCTTCACAAAGAGGACGGGACAAGCCCAAGGAGAAGAGCTAGGTCGAATGAAACCCTTTTGCAAGGACTCGTCAAGTTGCTTCTTGAGCTCAGCCAATTCCAAGGGTGCCATCTTATAAGGTCTTCTGGAAATTGGAATAGTTCCCGGGATGAGGTCTATCACAAACTCTACATCCCTGTCAGGCGGAATGCCTGGCAATTCTTCTGGAAATACATCCGGAAAAGCCCTTACTACCGGTATATCTTAAAGCTCGGGAAGAGGGTTGGCATTGAGAGAATAGAGATGACACATTGCAACTCATGTTGAAACATGGACTATCTTGCCAGATGGATGCATAAGCTAAACAGACCTGGTGGAGCAATCGATCTTGGCATGGTGATCTATCATCCATTCCATACCCAAGATGATATTAATATCTTAAGACTTGAGAGCTATCAACGAAGCAAGGAATACAAGTCTATTAACACGGATTTCATTTACATGGCTTATTCTTGTGGTCTGCCATCTAGACCCTGAGTCTGAATTTCAAGAGCAGTTGACATATCGTAAAATGACATATCATGCAACCGGGCATAGCCTTCCGAGATGAAGGAATGCGATGCTCCAGTATCAAATATAACTGATGCTGGATGGCAATTGACAAGGAGCATTCCAAGGAGAACTTCTAGATCATCATTGGCTTCTTTGGGTGAGACGTGATTCACACATCCCTGTTCAATGATGGTTGGCTTGGCAGGGATCACCTTAACTGGTGGCTTATTACGATCAACAGACTTTCCAGGCTAATGTGATACACCATTGGACTGAGTACAATTGCGAGCGATATGGCCTGGTTCTCCATACTTGTAGCAAATCACAGAAGTATGATGTGGAATCACATTGATAGGTGGTCCACCAACAAGTTTGGGTGGAGCATTTTGCTGAGTTGGTCGAGTCGCCACACAGGATGGCCTCGATGCATATCCATGAGGAAGCGATGAGTTCGGAACCCAAATCCGGCATTTTTGAGATCCAGAACCGGAGGTAGAAGCCAAATCACGGATGTGCTTGTGAGATTCTTGATAGGTGAACTGAGCTGTTTCTGCATTAATGACCTTGTTCACAAGAGCTTGGAAGCTGTCACAATGATGCAAGTGAAGATCATGACGCAACTTTGGGTTGAGACCCTTCCTGAACCTAGCTTGCTTCTTGGCATCCATGGACACTTCTTCTGTGGCATAACGTGCAGGGTTCTCAAACTCTCGACTGTAAACATCTACAGCCATCTTACCCTGGGTAAGGTTACAAAACTCTTCCCTCTTTCGTTCCATGAGACCCTGAGGAATACGATGCTCATGGAAAACCTCTGTGAATTCTTTCCAGTTAGGAATCTGGCTAGCTGTAATTATAGTCTCATAGTTCTCCCACCATATACTAGCAGGACCCTCCAAGAAATCTGTAGCATAGGTGACCTTGTCAGCCTCGGCCACGTTCGCGGAACGCAGCTTGTTTGTGATGCTATGGAGCCAATCATCTGCATCGAGTGTCTCAATGGAGTGATGGAAGGTGGTTGGGTACAGCTTGATGAAATCACGGATGGTCATTGTTTCAACACATTGATGTGCGGTGTTTTCCTGAATACGTGCCAGCAAGCGATTTGACTCATGCTTGTCCTTCTCTATGTCTAACATGAACTGTTCCAATGAAGGTGAATCTGATAGAACTTCAGCATCTCTGGTTCCACGTGTCTGGTCCTTCTTGCGACCAATGGCAGCTTGGGTACTACGGGACATCCTGATGATGAGAAACTAGGATTAGACATGACGGCATACCAAAAGATAGGAGGGAAAGCAGAAGCATGATCTTCAAAGAAATCCTAGGGAAAATTGGACAGCATAACGGCTGCGAATGCTCAGAAATGAGACATCCTACAAAAGATTTAGGTGGCACAACACCTTAACATGACCATCTCAAGATTCTGATTGAGCTAACAAGCTACACAGATAACACTCGAGGACTAGAAGCAACTCAGATCGACCATTCCTATAAGTCTACGGAATAGTAACACGAGATCCTAATAGATAGATAAGAAGCCTAGTTCTTAATCCCCATAGAAAAGGAGAGGGTGACTCAGAATCAGAATAACATGGGTAATGGAGTAAAAAGAGCCTTACGTTCCCTTCCATAATCAATTCCCTTATATAACTAAAGAGTTGCTAGACTCAACATCGACCAGTTTGGCTTAGTAATCCTATAGTCAGTTAGCTCTGATACCAATGCTGTCGGGACCCCAATCCTAAGCCATAAGAATCCAGCATGTAACACATCACATCACTTTGCAGCCTCACGCACGGTTAACTCCACGGCTGCCACCTTTCCTGGGCCGGGACCGTTTGCGTCTTTTGGCTCACGTATGCAATATGTCGCTAGCATTCAAACGTCAAAGAACCCAGGTCGACATGACTAGTCGTAGAACCCAAATGGCACCTCCGTACAGGAGCAGGCATACGTAACCCAACAATGCAGGTGTCAGCCTCTAGCGTGTGTAGACGAGTCATAGCAAGCTACAAGGACTCCATTACGCCGTGGGACATAAATGTCATTAGTGCACGTAGACGAGTCGTAGCAGGCTACACGGACTCCATTACTCAGTGAGACATTTCCCCGAAGGGACAGACACAGCACCAAAGAAGGATACATGTCGGTCAATCAATGTGTCCGGAGCAGTAGCAAGCTACCAGGGCTCGGTGGAAGCACAAAGAAGCAATTCCCTGTAAAGAGTACTACTAAATGCACACAACTAGGTGTCGAATCCCATACATATCGTTGCACGTCACACGTACGCACGACATGCCCGATGTGCATAGATACAACTATGGCATCACAACATAACCATACAAAACACAACATTTATTTAGAAGGCTCATAAGAGCCAACATAGTGTGATACTACAAACAGGGGTAACATGACCCAACACACAAGTCATACAAACAACAAGCGGAAGCTTAACATGTCTGGGTACAGACATCTAGAAAATAAGAAGGTTGAGGAAGCCTGTCTATCTACAAGGCCCTCCATAGGATCCAGACCTCTGGATGGGATTCCCAAGCTAAAAGGACAACATCGATCTTATCATAGAAACCAATAGCGAGACTGGAGTCTCCTCTACAAAAACATAATTATGCAAAGTGAGTACTGAGTACTCAACAAGACTAACATTAGAACAAACCACATATGCATCAGTATCAACAAGGAAGTTGTGAGGTAAAATGCAGCAAGCCAGCTTTGACTCGGTGGCTATCCTGTACTACGACTTTCATAACTTTGAAAAGTTTTTGTGGAGCGTAGACGAGTCCACTAACACCAGAATAATACACCACCATGGATCCGCTCAGGGATTCCTATGAGAGTGCCATCCACGGTACTCACACTTGTCTTGGAGCTTTTATGAGTAACCTTTTAAATTGTCTATGAACCATATAAGTATCCAAGTAGTCCATATCCGCGGACACGGCTATTCAAATAGATTGATTACCCAACAGGGGTGTACTTCGTCACACATGCTCTCACCACTTATTGCCGTATCCTCGTAAAAAGGCACCTCAGCTACCTTCAAGTGGAAGCCCAGCGAGGGACTCAGCCACGACCTGACTAACCACACAAGACTCTAGTCTAGGTTCATCGCCTATTTGGGACAGAACCTGCAAGGAAGTCCAGCCGAAGTTTCCTCAATGGCCCGATGTGTACAGGGTTCCCAAGCCCACCTCGATAGATGGTACTACGCTTGGTACACCGGGCCACAAGGCCTAGTTTGTCCCAATCCCACCTGTACGGGGTACAACTTGGTAGACTACTAGCATATCCTACAAACACCAGAAACTAGTTGCAACTCCTGGACAGAGATCAAGTCGGTTAATAAGTCGAGAGAGTCAATTAAGGATCCCAATGTGTGGTAGTAGCTAGTCTTGGACAACATACACAAGACTCAGTTCTTCAGGAGGTTCCCAATGAAACAACCCGCCATGTACTCCTACACGGCCTCTAATCGCTACCTTTACCAAATCGTGTTCACAACTTAACTCTCATCATCAGAACAAGTCTAGTTCATTCCCGTTCATCACCCTGATGAATTAGACCTGACACAACTCTATGCATAGCAAGCATAGCAGGTTAAAGGCACAACATAGCTCAAGCATCTACCAGGTATGCTAGGTTGCATGGTTCAGCTATTTACTGTGAGAATGACAGGTCATGCAGAGGAATGGGTTCAACTACCGGAACATGCAAAGTTGAAACGTTTTGACCTAATGCAATAAGGAGAGCAAGAGCAAAAGAGTGGGATTGTATCAGATATGCTCAAGGGGGGGTGCTTGCTTGATAAGATGATCACACTTTACTACTCCTCAGATGGATACTCGACCGTATCCTCCGGAACAGTGCCTAACATGAAGAACAACCATCGAAGGGGAAACAAATCAATACACACCAAATGCCACAATATAAGGCATGAATATGTCATGGCAATATGAGGTGTTTGAGCTAATTCATCTAACAACAGATTTAAATGAAGTGGGTTTGAACTCAAGGTTCAAATTTAAGTTCATATATGGATTCCATAATGCATTTGAACTAAAATGTCCAAGTTCACCTATTTAGGTTTCTCTAACATGCATGAAAATGGTACAGATGGATTCATCAGATTTTTCTGATCAATTTTCATATATAAATTATTTTCATCTGATTTACAAATTATTTTCTATGAATTTTAGAAGTTTTTATTAAATTCTAGAATTATTTAAATATACATATTTGTATTTATTATGTCAGCCTGACATGATGGTGACGTCCGCAGGTCAAAGGCGCCAGCCCAGGTCAAACCGGGCGGTTGGGCCCCATCTGTCACTCACTCATTCATCTAATCATTTTTGAATTAAACTAACAGGGTTGGGCCCACACGTCAGCTACCCAGGGGTTAATTAACCCGGTGATTAGCCTTAAGCTAATCACCTGATGAGGGGGTCCCACCTGCAGGTGGCTCAGGCGATGGCTCGTCGCCGGCGACCTCTGGTCGTGGCGGCGTCCGCGCTACCAGCCATGGGAGCAGCGACCGGGGGCACTGGGGCAAAGCCCTCGCTCGCCCGCACCCCGTGGAGCTAGCTAGGGTCGCGGGGGACGTCGGAGCTCGCGGCTACAACGCCGGACGCGGCGGCCTGAGCTCGGCCGAGGATGGCCATGGCGCTACGGGCTGTTGGAGGGGAAGTCGGAGGTCGTGGTGGCACCTACAGGCCCGCGCAAGCACGTCGGAGCGCTTAGCTAAGCACGGCGGGTACTCTGGCCGCGGTGGACATGACGCCGGTGGCGGGGAGCTCGGGCACAACGGGGAAAGGCGACAATAGCGGCTAGACGACAAAGAAAGAAGGGGAGATGGACGGAGAATCTCACGGCGCACTCGGACGACGGCTCGACGGGCTCGGGGAGGCACCAGGGGCGGCGACACGGCTTCGGTCGGTGTTGGGGATATAACCCCGTGATATGACCCGGCTGGAAGGTTCCGGTTGATGACATTGGTTATGAGCCGGTCCACGAAGACATGTGTCAGCTGAAGGCCCAAGATGATTGGCGGCTCTTAGTGTGGGCCGGATGGTAGAGACCCGGATGTGCAAGACCTTCCAAAGGATGACTTGGCTGGTAAGATAGAGATAGACTCGGAGATGTAAACGTGATCCGATTGTACAATTGTAAGACCTGACGGTTCTGACCTCTTATATAAAGGCAGAGTCGGGGTGGCTTAGAGGTAGGTTATCGAAAACTAGGTCAAGATTCTAGCCCCTTGTAATCGATACAACAGGCAATAACAACACAAAGCAGGACGTAGGCTTTTACCTCGACTTGAGGGGCCGAACCTGGGTAAACTCGTGTCCTTTGTCTCGATCAACCCCTTTGAGTCCACTACCATGGCGATGGCTCCGAACTCAAGTCTGGTAACCCGGACATCTGCCGTGATGAAAACACGACAATTGGCGCCCACCGTGGGGCTAGCGCTCGGTGGGGTTGAGTTCTCAAAGGGCTCCCTCTCAGGATTCGAGGGATACGTAGTTGGGAAGATGAGCAAGAGTCGCCGCGGCCGACTCTACATCGACGACGCTGGCTGGGGGCTTGATGCCTCTTCCGTGGAGTATGGTTTCCGGGTTCCGTTTGGCGAGATCTACACCCGGGCCGAACGTCTGCACCAACATCGTCGAGCCGGCTCGGCGTCTCCAGCCCGCACGCAAGGTAGGCCCTATCCGTGTCAACCCGGGTCAGGAGCATGTCTTCGTTGGTTTCACTCGAGGTATGGATCTGGAAGCATCCGGATCTCAAGGGACTCTTGTACACTCCGACGATGAGTCGTCGAGTGGGGAAACAGAATCTGTGTATCGGCTTAGCAACGGCGGCCTCGGGGGCTACGGTAACACTCGCCCCGGGTCAGAGCACGGCAAGTCAGATGGGCCAAAGCCGCGGCAGTGTTCATGGTAGGGCCAGGGGCAGCCGAGTCAGGAGCTAACCCTCCCCCCCAGACATTGACTCAGGGCCTTGTGGAATTAATGGACGAGCTTGAGGCTTTGTTGGCTACGGAAGTTACACCGGATAATCAAGCGGCTCGTAACACGGAGATCGCAAGGATTAAGGGCCGGATGGCCGAGGAGCGTCACAGGATAACTGATTTAAACACCCAGATGGAGGCGGAGGCAGCACGGCTCAAGGCCGACGCCTTCCATTTGGGGCTGGAACAGGTTTCAGCGGCGGCTGTGCACCGCAGGAGGCATCAATCTCGTCTGCCAGAGCGCTATGAGGCGAGGAATCTCTTCAACACCCCCGGCTCTGGGAGAGCGGCGGCTCCCCCTGGGGAAGGGCGAGCAGCGGCTCACATGACCCCACCTGGAGGGTTTATAACACCGACGGCTCATTATTCTGACCCGGCCAAGAATATGGTAACAGCGGCTACCCAGCTTGGAACGATCCCTATCCCAGATGAAGCACCCTTTGCAGAGGAGGTGAGGAATGCTATCGGATATCTACAGACGGCCGTGGCTCAACAAGAGAAATATACTCACAACCGGAGCCGGGTCCACTCCACCCCTCTCCATAGTCGAAGCTTCAGCCGGCGTTATGAGTCGTCGGCGGTTTCCAACAGTGGTTCGCATCATGGTCCAGAAGGAGGACGCACAGCGCTAGATGCGCAGCCCCTGGTGGACCGGCCAAGAAACAGGCGAGAAGAAGAGGCAGCAATGGTTCCTCCGAGTCTTGGGCCCTCAGTGTTGACAGAGGCCAGAGCGGCTGGTAGCGCTAGAGCCGTGGGAGTTCCGTGCTTAACTCCGGCTCTAAAGAGTGAGAGGTTGCCTAAGGATTTCAAGGGGGCCCGGAAGGTTCCAAATTACACGGCGGATCTCCCTCCCGAGGCTTGGGTCGAGAGCTATGAGCTAGCTATGGAGATGCTAGACGTTAGTGAAGCTGTTTTTGCAAAATATTTTATCATGATGCTCGAGGGTCCGGCTCGCACGTGGGTAAAGGGTTTACCACCCAACACTATAAGTTCTTGGGCCAAATTGAGGGCGAAGTTCATCAAAAATTTCCAAGGGACTTGCAAGAAGCCTATGACCATTGTGGATTTGGATCATTGCGTTCAGCAGGAGAATGAGTCGGCTCATCATTGGGTTCGGCGGGTGTCGACCATCATTCACTTGTCGGAACAGATCACGGCGGCTCAAGCGGTGCTCATCTTGGAGAAGAATTGTCACTTTGTTCCGCTAAAGCAGAAGTTTGTCCGGCTTAAACGTACGTGTCAAGACATGGGAGAGCTCATGACGGCTCTAACAAAATATGCCGACTCAGACAACACTAAAGATCCAGGCTCGGAAGAGGAGAAGTCAAATCAAGGAAAGAAGAACAACCAAAGCAAGAGTTTTGGGAACAATGGGAATCAGAGAAGACAAAAGAACGCTGGCGGCGGGTCAGAACTGGTGGCAAATGCTAAGACAGGGCCGAATGTTCCTAAGGGGAACGGGCGTTACAAGCCGTACCAGCGTGGCAACAGGCCCCCTTTCAATTTGGAAGCGGCTCTTAGGAAGCCCTGCCGAGAGCATAGCATGGCTGACAAGCCGTCAACGCATGTGTGGGGTGATTGTTTTATCATGCAGAGATTTAAAAACCAACATTTTCAACCACCTAACAATCAGGGTGGCGGGCCGCCTGGCGGCTCAGGGCCTGGTGGCTCAGGCTACGGCGGCTCAGGGCCTGGCGGTTCAGGCTACGGCGGCTCAGGGCCTGGCAGCTCAGGCTACAGCGGGTCAGGTGCCGGGTCCGGTAGTGGCGGCTCAGGAGCGGGGAATTCGGGTCACAGTAATCAGCAGCATCAACAGCACCCTGGCAACAACAACCATAACAATCAGCAGCAGCAACAACAACAGTGCAATCAATCTAGATTCCAGAGTAACCCGAAGCAGCTCAGTTCAGGGCAGTATCATGTGTTTACAACGGGTCACATCAAACGAGATGAGAAACTACGGAGGCGAGAGGTTAATACGGTTGCGCCAGCTCTTCCACGATATCTACCGTGGTCGGAGTATGACATAATGTGGAGTAGGGAGGATCACTCGCCGCAGGTGGACGACCCGGGCTGGCTAGCTCTGGTAGTGGCCCCTCAGATACATGGTTATGGAGTGAATAAGGTGCTCATGGACGGAGGTAGTAGTATCAACATCTTATACTATGACACCTTTCGGCGGATGAAGTTGCCAGACAAGGATCTCAAAAATTCTTCTACTGTGTTTCGTGGTGTGGTGCCTGGTAAGTCGGCGTACCCTGTAGGTAAAAATTTTTGGAGGTGGCTTTCGGCGATGAATACAACTACAGGGTGGAGACCTTATGGTTTGAGGTGGTCAAAATCAGGAGCCCCTACAATGCATTGTTCGGGCGGCCGGCTTACGCCAAGTTCATGGCTAGGCCTTGCTATGTTTATCTGCAGCTTAATATGCCCGGCTTAAATGGCACGATTACGGTTCATGGCAATGAAAAGACGGTTCTAGAGTGCTTGGAAGGAGATGCGGCTTATGCCGAGGCTAGCTGTGCACAAGAAGAGCTTAAGTTCTATAAGGAGAACGTTGACCCGGAGGACATGACCCCGTTGAAAAAGCCAACTATAGAGGCAGAGCCACCACTTAAGTTTTCAGCGGATGATACCAAGGGAGTGGACTTCACCCCGGGCGACTCATCCAAGAAGTTCATATTTGGGGCTCACATGGATCCCAAATAGGAAAGCGCGCTCATCGAATTCATCCATGAGAATCGAGACATCTTCGCATGGAAACCTTCTGACATGCCGGGTGTACCGAGAGAGTTCACTGAGCACAATCTTAACGTGAATCCGAAGTTCAAGCCGATCAAGCAGTTTCTATGGCGGTTTAATGAGGAGAGGCGCAAAGCTATTGGGGAAGAGGTTGCCCGTCTCTTAGCTGCTGGATTTATAGTTGAAGTTTTTCACCCAGAGTGGTTAGCCAACCCGGTGTTGGTGCTCAAGAAGAATGGTACTTGGCGTATGTGCATAGATTACACGGACCTCAACAAGGCTTGTCCGGCTGATCCCTTCGCACTCCCCCGTATTGATCAGATCATCGATGCAACATCCGGTTGTGAGAATTTGTGTTTTTTGGATGCCTACTTAGGGTATCATCAGATCAAAATGGCAGTCAAGGATCAGGAGAAGACATCGTTCATCACACCTTTTGGGGCGTTCTGCTACATCTCCATGCCTTTCGGGCTCAAGAGTGCCCATGCGACTTACCAGCGGTGTGTGCAGAATTGTCTCCACAGTCAGATTGGCCGTAATGTTCACGCTTATGTGGATGACATAGTGGTGTAGTCTAGGAAGAAGGAAACCCTCTTGGAGGACCTCAAGGAAACATTTGACAATCTCTAGGTCTACAAAATGATGCTTAACTCGGCAAAGTGTGTTTTTGGTGTTCCTGTAGGAAAGCTTTTGGGGTTCTTGGTCTCTGAGAGTGGCATCGAGGCTAACCCGGAGAAAATTAAGGCTATCACCTCTCTGGAAGAGCCGACGTGCATCAATGATGTTCAGCGCATTGCAGGGCGGATTGCTGAGTTGAGCTGGTTCATCAGTCGACTTGGGGAGAAGGCTATTCCTTTGTATCAGATGATGAAAAAGACAGACAAGTTCAAGTGGAGCAAGGAAGCCGCAGAGGCATTTGAAGCTCTTAAAAAGCAATTGACTGAGCCGCCGGTATTAGCCGCTCTGGCTGAGAGAGAGCCGTTGCTCCTTTATGTGGCAGCCAACAACCGGGCGGTCAGTGTGACGATTGTGGTAGAGCGTAAGGAGGCAGGGAAAGAATATCCCGTTCAGCAGCCTATTTATTACATCAGTGAGGTCTTGGCAGAGTCCAAGCAGAGGTATCCGCATTGGCAGAAGCTTGTATACGGGGTCTTTATGGCTAATCGTAAGCTGAAGCACTACTTTTTGGGCCATTAGATAACTGTAGTAAGTTCTGCCCCGTTGGGAGATATTATTCAGAATAGAGAAGCTACGGGGAGGATTGCTAAGTGGGCTTTATAATTGAGGCCTCTTAATATCGCTTACACCCCTCGTACAACAATTAAGTCTCAAGCCTTGGTGGATTTCATAACTGATTGGACAGAATGCCAGGCGCCTGAAGAGAAGCTAGATAACACATACTAGACTATACATTTTGACGGGTCTAAGCCGCTTGAGGGGTCTGGTGCTGGAGTGGTTCTCACTTCCCCCAAAGGTGACAAGTTTTGCTATGTGCTCCGGTTGATGTTCCCCTGTACTAACAATGCTGCTGAGTATGAGGCCATGCTCCATGGTTTGAGAGTCGCTAAATAGATGAATTTAAGCCGGGTTAGATGCCTAGGCGACTCAGACCTTGTGGCTCAGCAAGTTTCAGGTACTTGGGATTCTAAGGACCCATGTATGGCGGCTTATCGACAGGGGGTTGATATTGTTGCAGGTCATTTCAAAGGTTATCAAGTGGATCATATTGATCGTCGGCGAAACGAGGCGGCTGATGCATTATCACGACACGGATCTCAGCATAAGCCGGTATCGCCTAATGTTTTTCTTGATGTGTTATATCATCCGACTATTAAAATGCCTTCTGAAGAGGATCTAGCAATTGCTGACCCGGAGGCGGCTCTAGTGGCGGCTTTACATGTTATTCCGGATTGGACTACTCCTTATTTAGCATACTTGACACGCAGCGAGTTGCCGGACGATGAGAGTCGGGCTCGGGAAATCACCCGCCGGTCTAAGTCCATGACAGTTATCAATGGTGAGTTGCACAAATGCAGTGGACAGGTGTTTTCCAGCGCTGCGTATCACCAGAGGAGGGCCAGCAGATCTTAAATGAAATTCATGCTGTAGATTGTGGACATCATGCCGGGTCAAGATCTTTAGTGTCCAAGGCTTTTCGGCATGGTTTTTTCTGGTTGACGGCTCACAAGGATGCAGAGGACCTGGTCCGTAAGTGTGACGGCTGTCAGAAGTTTGGACGACGTGCTCATGTTCTGGCTCAAGAGTTGAGGATGATACCAATCACTTGGCCGTTTGCGGTCTGGGGGCTTGATATGGTGGGACCTTTCAAGCGATCCAAGGATAAGAAAACGCACCTCTTGGTGGCGGTTGATAAGTTTACTAAGTGGGTTGAGGCTGAGCCGGTTAGCAAGTGTGATGCGGCTACAACGGTTGAATTTGTTAAAAAATTGATCTACCGTTTTGGTTATCCACACAACATCATTACAGATAATGGAACAAACCTTTCCAAGGGGCTATGAAGACATTTTGCGAGAAAGAGCATATACGGCTTGATGTTTCAGCCGTGGCACATCCGCAGTCCAGTGGCCAAGCTGAGAGGTCTAATCAGGAAATCTTGCGAGGGGTTAAACCTCGGATTATGGTCCCTTTGAAGCAGATGCCCAGATGTTGTGTTGATGAGTTACCTTCCGTCTTTTGGAGCATCCGGACTACACCTAACAGGTCTACAAGTTTTACACCTTTCTTCATGGTGTACGGGGCTGAGGCCGTTCTACCCAGTGACATCCGGCATGATTCACCAAGAGTGGCGGCTTATGTTGAGACGGACAATGAGACGGCACGCTAGGATGCGTTGGATGCCTTGGATGAAGCACGAGATTTAGCGGCGGCCAGATCGGCGATTTATCAACAACACCTGCGATGCTATCACAACCACAGGGTGAAGACCCGGATGTTCCAGGAAGGAGATCTGGTGCTCCGGCTGATTCAAGACCAATTTGGGATGCATAAGCTCTCTCTGCCGTGGGAAGGGCCCTTTGTGGTTAGCAGAAACCTCAACAACGGGTCATATTATCTCATTGATATTCGTGATGAGTAGGACACAGCGGGTCAGGAGACTCTGCGGCCATGGAATGTCGCGCACCTCCGGCCATATTATACCTAATAGGTGACAAAGATCCATCATCATTGTACATATCATATTTATATCAGCATAGAGTAGTATTTCTACCAAAGGCTGGAGCCACGGCTCTTATGTGTATCTTTGTGATATAAGGATGAATTTTTTCGGTTCAACAAATTTGCAATTGATGTGGTTCTTTAACCCGCCGAAGATTTGTCGGTTAATCTTGTCTGGAGACCCTGAACCGGTTAAAGTTTACAGTGTCCCGCTGAGTTTATTCCAATCAATCTCGCTTTAGAGACCCTGAGCCGGTTCATAGAGTTGAAGGCCAATCTCGCTTTAGAGACCCTGAACTGATGTCAATACAATAAGCTCTTACCAGTCAATCTCACTTTAGAGACCCTGAGCCAGTTCACAGAGTTGATGGTCAATCTCACTTTAGAGACCCTAAACTGGTATGATGCGCAGTTGGCTTTATGCCCTTTCAAAAACACCGTTGGTAGGGAGGCTTCTTACCTTTGGTATAGCTTACATCTCCCCTGTGCGGTCCACTTTCTATACTGTTGCAAGGAGGCTTCTTACCTTTTGGTATAGCTTACATCTCCCTTGCGCAGTTGGCTTTATGCCTAGTTTGAGTACATTAAGCACTGTTGTTGATGGAGGCTTCTTACCTTTGGTATAGCTTAAAAAATTACCCTAAGGCAACAGCGTGTACATCAAATTCCAGTTGCTTATCAACTGCGACCATCGAAGGGGGCTTCTTACCGACGGGTATTGCTTATCACACCCTAATGGTCGGCTTTATGCCACTTCCAGTTACTTATTAACCGCGGTTGTCGAAGGGGGCTTCTTACCGACGGGTTTGCTTATCTCACCTAACAACCGGCGTTTACACCAAAAATAGTTGTGGAAGGAGGCTTCTTGCCCTTGGGTATAGCTTACATAAACCCTTCACACAGCCGGCTAGTACAATTGCTAGTCGCGGCTGTCGAATGGATGCTTCTTGCCATAAGGTATAGCTTACATAAAACCATCGGCAGCCGGCCCCATACAACATTGGCTGATTGGAGGAGGCTTGTTTCCTCCGAGTGTAGCTTACATCACCCTCCAACAGTAGGCTTTTTTGAGCTACGGTTGTCAGTAGAGGCTTCTTACCTTTGGTATAGCTTACATAAACCTATTAAAAACCGGTGATGGAATACAATGGATAAGTATTTACTCTTAAAAGGAGGCTTCTTACCATCATGGTACAACTTACATCACCCTTCATATAGCCGATTGTAGGCCGCTTTAAAGTTCCCAACAGTCGTCGTTGTCGCATAGAGGCTTCCTACCGTCAGGTATAGCTTACTTTATCCTATGATAGCCGGCTCTTCCATGGCATATCATTATAAAAGATGAATTCATACTGCTCCGGTTGATGGAGTAAATTTCCCGGGTCTAATGACTCCGGGTGAAGGACAGACGTCTCGGAAAGATTACTTGTTGGTTTATCAACAGGCTCATTTTGTTCATGGAGGCTTATTACCAACAGAGGTGTTATCCGGTTCTAAAAGAGCTTTGAAGACTTACAAGTGCCTCTCATGAATCATTGGCAAATTTATCAAAGATGGAAGTCCAGAGCTGAGAAAGATTGTTGAAAGCAATATAAAGCAAACAGCCGGCGACTATACTTAGATATTATAAGACTGTTACAAAAGATGTTCTCAGAAGGAACAAACGGTGTTTCTAACAAGTTTCCAAACGCCATTGGCGGGTAATTACAAGAGCCGCTATTGCTCTGGATATTACAAAGTTCGGTCACTCGGCCGGCTCACCCTGCTCCGGCTCTCCCGTGGATTGGATCTGAAGGTTGCCGAGTTCCCAGTTGTAGTTAGAGACGGCAACAAAAGTCCCTTCAAAGAAAGGGGAGACGTCGAGCTCACCAGGGAAAAGATCCTTGCTTCGGGCGGGTGTTAGGTCTTTACAGTCATAAAGAGGCCCGCGGATCCGTTTGTCTTCCTGGTCGTATGCTGCTTGGTAGCTCTTGAGGTCTGCCTCTGGCTCATCAGCAATGACAGACGCCAAGTAGGGAGAGTCCTTGACAACTTTGAAGTAGTCTGCTTCAGAGAATTCTGAGCCGTCAACTTTCTTCGAAGGGTATCCGCCCATCATTTCGGCTGGCGTGAGATCCGGCACGAAGGCCATAGCCCGGATCAAACCTGCGACGGCTCCAGAACGGAAAGCTGATTTCTTCAGTTCTTGTATCTGCTTGGGCACTGTTGAGAACAGTTCTAACACCCCTTTCAGGGTATTGGGAATCTTTTCTTTGTATTGTACGCTCTTGATGGTAAACATCGCCCCACAGTACAGTTGCTCCGTGAAGGTGTAAATGGCCTTCAGTGACAGGATACTGTCCGTTGCAAGTTGACGACTCAAGGGACCTGCATGAGTCGGAAGAGACATGTGAGTTGTTAGTTATTTCATGAAGGATGATGGTATATAGAGTACGGTAAGGTTGACTTACCAAATAAGGCGGTAGACATCTTGGTGATGTGCCGTTTGAGACCTTGGAGCTCTTCAGCAACAGTGATGAGCCGCTGATCGGCATCATCCGCCCGTTTTGTCAGAGCGGCTTTCTCCGACTCAGCCGCCTCTTTTAGCGATGATAGCTCGGCGGTGTCCTTTGCTAATTCCTTAGCTAGGAGACGGCATCTTTCATCAGCTAGGCTTCGTGCTTCCTGTTGAGCCGCCAGGTTGTTTTTAAGATCCGCCAGCTGAGAGCCGGCGGCGTTCAGAGCGTCCTGCATATATTCAAGCAAAATGAGAGCTATTACAGCGGCAAGAGTGTTGATATAAGCAAGGGTTCACAGTTCAAAGTTATACAAGTCTCAAACAGATTGCAAGCAATATATTTGACACTTGGGGGCTAATGTACATTTCATCTGTTCAAGTATACAGTTCTGGTTCATCTTCTTTGAAACTGATCCAGAACTTGGGGGCTACACTATGGCTCTTTGCAGACCAGAAGTCCCGACTCTAATAAAATTTGAGCCGGCACTTGGGGGCTACACTACGCCTTTGGTCAGCTACAAAATCCCGACTCAAATACAGTTTGAGCCAGCCCTTGGGGGATACATTTGGCAGTATGCAAGTGTTCATAGTGTGCAGTGTATGTGTACGGTATTTAAAGCAAAAGTGTTTTCTACATAACCTTCAAAGAAGACCCGATTCAACTATACATTAGATTAAATCCGGCTCTTGGGGGCTGGGGAAGGTTATGGCTGGAGAAAGGTAACATACCTCATATTTTGTCTTCATCATGGCGACCAGCCGGAGTTCCAAGTCTCGGCTGGTGTTGACCCGGTTCATGTAGCCGGAGTGGAGTTCTTCGGCTATCATCTTGTCGTATGACGAGTCAAATTCAAGCTTCCGTGAAGCTTCAGACGGCACAGGATGCCGGGTTAATACATGTGCTGGAGAAGGAGGCTTCTGAGCAGACCTGGTGATGATGACATCTGGGGTCGCAGGAGTCTTGGCGGGTGTAACCGGCCTTCAAGGAGCAGTTGGGGAGTTTTCCATTATAATGTCTTCTGCTGCCGGCTCAGTGGAAGTCGTTGGTGGAGCTTCTTCTGCTGGAGTTTCCTCCGGCTGTCCAAGATCCGGTTGAGCAGGGGCCAGCTGTTCAGACTCCTGATTTTCAAGGACAGAGCCGGAAGAAGGATGGTTGGTCTTGCAGCGTTTCGCTTGAGCACTACAAAGTGAAGGGTTAGCGTTTGAGGGAGACTGGTATTTCGTCAAAAGCATCCGGGTGTTTGAATGCTTACAGAGGATTGATTTTTGAAGGAGGTATGACTGAGGCTGAAGAATCGCCCGAAGAGGGTGTCTTCTGAAAGAGTAAGACACAGAATGAGAAGACATTTAGACACAAAGGGAAACCGAAGGAAAATAAGGATACTAACCTCTACAGGCCGCTTCTTAGGAGCTAGCGAGTTTGGTAGTCCCGATGCAAGCTCCGTAGAGCCGGTGCTCCGGGTTTGACGTCGTTCAGTTTGCTATTGCTTTTTTAAGAAGAAATCGGGAGCCAGATAAGCGATAGGGTGAGAAAGAGGGAATTTCCTAACGACCCGCCGCGGCTTTCGTATGAAATATTCTGAATCGGAGTATATGCAAGTTACCTCAGGAGCGTTGGCGTGACTGGTTTCTACTTCGTCCTGTGAGACACGGAAAAACATTAATAAGAGCCGGCGAGACAAAGAGTTAAGTAAGCAAGTTAAAGAATTTACCTCCGACTCTGAAGAGGCCGGGTTTTCAAACCAGTTTTCTTGGGGAGCTGCCTTTCTTTGTTTCTTGGTGGCTGCTTTCTTCTTGGTTGCCTTCGGTGGAGGAACATATTCCTTCTTCCAGAAGTCCGAGTCAGCCTGCGCAAATTGACCCGGAGGAAAGATATCAAACTTAAGTATAGAAGAGTAAGTACACATGCAACAGACGGAGGAAAGGCAAAAATACTTACAAGAGGCACCGGGTTAGTCACGCAGAACGGCGCCAGCTCGATGGTGCTGCAAGAGCCGGAGGTCTCATGTACAAGACTTCGGACGGTCATGCAGATATCGTCCTCAGTCAATGTAACCTTGCTGAAGCACAGTTCGCTATCATACTGCCCTGGATATTCATACATAAGCCGGTTCCTATGGCTCAGAGGCATGATCCGCCATTCTACCCAGCAGCGGATAAGGTCAGTTCCAATAAGGCCATTGGCCACGAGAGCCTTCACTCTGGCATGAGGCTTCTCGTATCTGGCACGGTCAGCAGCTGAGAGCCAGTCGGGCAGTGCCGTATCAGTCGAGAGCCGGGAAGGACGGTAACCAGGCAGGCGATGTTCCGTGTCAGGAGACGTGTCTTTGCAATAGAACCATGTCTTGTTCCAATCCTTTGGGTGACTAGGCATCTGAATAGCCGGAAAGGTGATACCCCTTCGGCGCTGGATGGTGATCACCCCGAGTTCTAGGCTTGGCCCGCTCTTGTATTCTATCTGGCGGTTGGCGTAGAAAAAATCACGGAAGAATCCGACTGAAGGCCTGGACTGAAGGTACGCCTCACAGAGGACTTGGAAGTGGCAAATACTGGATACGGAGTTCGGTGCCAGGTCTTGGGGATGCCACTTGTATAGGTGGAGAATGTCCCGGAAAAACTTTGACCCAGGCGTTACGAACCCCCGATCAATATGGTCCGTGAAAACTATGACCTCCCCTTTCTTTGGTGCGGGGCGGGTCTCATCACCCGAAACCCGCCAGTTGATCACTTCCTTTGGAGGAAGGGTGCCAGCAGCTACGAGGTCTGACAAATATTCTTCAGTCACGCAAGAGCCGACCCAATTGCATGAATTGGTGGCGCGTGTCATTTTGGCGGCTTAAAAATACTGTGCAAAAAGAAAATGGTGACTAGTCAAAATAAGAGCGAATAGCTGCAACGGCTTACAAGTTACAGGGTTCTAAAAAAATTAAAGCCTTGAAAGGCCCGGCTGATAAAGAGCCAGAGGGAGTCTAGCGGCTCACGATGGACATAAGAGCTGGAAGTCAATCAAGACCCGGACAAACAGGTTTCACAAATTGTTACTAAAATTTTGGATCTACCGAAGCGGAAAAAAGATTTCTACGTCGACCTAAGCGAAGAACAGTGGGAAATGGAAAGTTGGCCTACAACCCTAACAGCCTGCGCATTGCGCGCGGACGGACCACGTATGGTGGCGGTGGAGACGGAGCGATCTAAAGGACGCGAGGCAGGACCCAAGACTTGGCCGTGCGGCCGCGCCGGAGATCGGAAACACGCGACGGAGGTCCGCCGGAGAAAACCCTATTCCTACCGAGTTAAACCTATCGGAAAGAGAGGCGTACCAGAGTGGAGACTGCGGAGGACGAGATTCTGGTCCAAACAGGTTGATGCAGCGGCCAATGTCGATGACGGACGAGGGGTGGCGCCGGAGCGGAGCGGACGAGCTCGGACGACGGGCGACGGCAGGAAGAAGAAGAAGGGGCGCACGAGCGGGAATGAATCGTTTTTGACCCGTGCGAGTCCTATTTAATAGGGGGACGGTGCGGATTCCCAGGCGTCAACACCGGTCTTGCCGAGGCGGACGCCTCGATTCTCGGTAAGTGGCTAAATGCGAAAGATTTCGCGATACGTCAGCGGATCCTGTCACGTCATGCCGGGTCATCCCGTGGCGACTCTCAGACGATTCTAAGAGAAGGATGAAATGAGCTGGCTCACTTCAACCTGGGGCCTAATGTTGGGGATATAACCCCGTGATATGACCCAGCTGGAAGGTTCCGGTTGATGACATTGGTTACGAGCCGGCCCACGAAGACATGTGTCAGCTGAAGGCCCAAGATGATCGAAGGCTCTTGGTGTGGGCCGGACGGCAGAGACCCGGAGATGTAAACGTGATCCAATTGTAAAATTGTAAGACCCGACGGTTCTGACCTCTTATATAAAGGCAGAGTCGAGGCGGCTTAGAGGTAGGTTATCGAAAACTAGGTCAAGCTTCTAGCCCCTTGTAAATGATACAACAAGCAATAACAACACAAAGCAGGACGTAGGCTTTTACCTCGACTTGATGGGCCAAACCTGGGTAAAATCGTGTCCTTTGGCTCGATCAATCCCTTTGAGTCCACTACCATGGCGATGGCTCCGAACTCAAGTCTGGTAACCCGGACATCTGTCGTGATAAAACCATGACAGTCGGCAACGGAGGGGATCAGAGGAGAGGTGGGAGAGCGAGAAAGAGAGCGGCAGGGCGAGAGAGAGGGAGGAGAAGAGAGCCACGACGAGAGGGGGTCGCGCTGGCGCTTCCGGAGGGGCTCCACGGCAGGCAGCCAGGCAGGAGGTGGCCGGCGCGCCCCTGCCACACGCCCTCCTCCCTACTGGCAGGAGGTTGAAGACGGTGGGGATGGCTAGGCCGGCTGGGCCGGCTCCTCCTGGGCCTCCTCTTTCCTCTTTTTTAATTTATTACTTTTTGGTTTCTATTTTCTGCCATTGCATTTGTTTTAGTTTAGGAACTAAAATGTTTAATAAAGTTATGAAACGTTTTCTGGGCACTAAAGAAAATATTCCAAAGGCCCTGGCCAAGTTTCAAATTTGTTGGAGTTTTAAAAATATTTATAGCATTTTAAAACCCCAATCTGAATATTTATTTATTTAATTCAATAGCCAAAATGACATTTGTAAAATATGCACCACCCTGGTTTATGTTGCCACATTACTCCAGAGAAGATGAACATTTTTCCAAGGTCACTTTTGATCATTGAAAAAATATTTTGGTTGAGCCTATTGAATTCAAATGGTGCTAGGGTTTTGAACATCCCCACTTCAAGTTTAAAAAGAATTTAAACATGACGCAATCACAACATGGATCCTAGTGCATGCTAAAGCTAGGGATGTGACAGTTGGTGAACAAAATGCTCATACGTGCACAAGTGATAGTCACCAAAGACACCCACAAACTCTCCCACCAAAGTCTGTCCTAAGCTAAACATTCAAAATCGGTGCAACCAATATTTCCATCCCAGTGCCATCGATTCCATACCCTAGACAGACTCAGCCAAACCCTAACCTTTCGATATAGCCGACACTGCTTCCGGTGCCACCGAGTTGGGCTCCTAACTTTTTGTTACGCAAGTTCACAGTTTCGGTCCCTCCGAGATTGTTGAATCGGATTCACCGAGAATGGGCATTCCTACCATTGGTCACCTTATCGGTGCATCCGAGATTCCTATATCGGTCTCACCAAGATTCAATAGTTGCCTCCTTTTGATCACTTTGGTACCACCGAGATTAACACATCGGTGTCACCGAGTTGGTCATTTTGTGTGTAACGGTTGGATTTTTGGGGATGCCTATATATACCCCTTCACCACCACCTACTCGAAAGAGAAGCACTCAAAACAATTCCATACCTATCCTATCTATTTTTTGAGAGAGAACCACCTACCCTTGTGTTGAGGTCAAGATCTTCCACTCCAACTATATGGATCTTGATTTCTAGCCTTGCCAAGTTGTTTTCCACCAATCCCATCTCTTCTACCAATCCAAAACTGTGAGAGAGTGCTTGTGTGTTGAGGAGTCTATCATATTGAAGCACAAGAGCAAGGAGTTCATTGACATTACCGAGCCTATTATATTTTGGAGGCTGGTGCCTCCTAGATTGGTTAGGTGACGATTGGGAGCCTCCTACTTCATGTTGTGGAGTGAACCAAGAAGTTTGTAAGGGCAAGGCGATCACCTACTTCGTGAAGATCTACAAGGAGTAAGGCTAGTCCTCCGTGGGCGTAGGCCATCATGGTATAGTCAAGGTTGCTTCTTCGTGGAACCCTCCATGGGTAGATCCCTCTATGGACTCTCGCGACCGTTACCCTCTATGGGTTGAAGACTCCATGAACGTGGATGTATGATAGCACCACCTATCGGAACCACGGGAAAAATCATCGTGTCACCAATTGTGTTTGCTTTCCTTACCCTATCTTTACTTACATGTGCAATGTCTTTACTTTCCACTACTATACCCTTAGACATGCATGTGTAGGGTGTACTTGACATACCATGAATGCTGAAATGTGCCAAGAATTAAAATTGGGAAAAAGTGGATTCTTATTTGGTCAAGTAGTCTAATCACCCCCTCTAGACCTACTTTCGATCCTACAATTGGTATCAGAGCTTTGGTCTCCATTGTATTGGTTACACAACCTAGGAGAAGTATGGCATCTAGTGAGGGAAATTATCACCGTAGAGGTCCTTACTTTGATGCCACAAATTTTGCTAGCTGGAAGCACAAAATGAAAATGCATTTGCTTGGTCATAACCCTGCAGTTTGGGCTGTTGTTCATGTTGGCTTGCAAGGTGAATTCTTTGCGGAAGGAAAGGAACCCGATCGTGAAGCGACTGCGGATGAATTGAAGATGTTGCAACTCAATGCTCAAGCATGTGACATTCTCTTCAACTACCCATGCCCCGAAGAATTCACAGAAATCAGCCGTCTTGAACACACAAATGAGATTTGGGATACTTTTGTTGATATGCACGAAGGAACTGAGTCCATGAGAGAATCCAATTTGGATGTTCTTCAAGGTGAGCTTGACAAGTTCAAGATGAAGGATTGTGAAGGAGTCGATGAGATGTACACTAGTCTAGCTCTCATCACAAATGAGATTGCCGGCCTAGGAAGCAAAGAAATGACACACAAATTCATCATCAAGAAGATACTTCGAGCTTAAGATGATCGATATGACACCGTTTGCACATTGATCCAAATGAAGCCCAACTACAAATATCTCAAACCAACGGAAGTGATTGGTAGAATTGTTTCTCATGAGATGACACTCAAAGACAAGGAAGAGCTTCACCACAAGTCCAGCGGTGCTTACAAAGCCACAAGCGATGCTCCCGTTACCTCAAGCGACAACCTTGTCACAAATGAAGAGATAAGACTGATGGTCAAGAAATTCAACAAGTTCTACAAGAATAGAAGCAAAGATCGTATCTCCAACTCAAGATATTAAGAGAAGTGTTCGTCACGTCGTGATCGAAACTGCTACAATTGTGGGAAGCCCGGACACTACTCCAATGAGTGCACGGCTCCTAACAAATGAAGAGAAGATTCACCAAGAAGACGAAGCTCAAGAGACGAGTCATCTCGAAGAGAGAGAAGGAGTATAGATGATCGTTATGAATGAAGACCCTCAAGGATAAGTAGGGACTCAGAGAAGAAGGACAAGTAAACCAAGATCTACTCAAGAAGGAAACATCAAGCTCATGTTGGTGAATGGGTTTCTGGCTCCGACTCCGACAACCACTCCGAGAGAAGCTATCACTCCAACTCCGACTATAATGACAACCAACTCCTATGATCTATTTGATTCACCAAATGAAGGGAGTGGAATTTCTTCATGGCCAAAGTCCTCAAGGTATCACACCCCAAGTATCTTGATTTCAATAGTGATGAAGATGACTTGTTAATTGAAGATGACTTGCTATTTGACAAAACTAGTAATCATAGTCAAAATGGACTTGCTAGTACTCACTCTAGTATAGATAAGTCGTGTGATGTTGATAAGTTGGAAATAGAACAACTAACTCAAGAACTAAAAACTCTTAAGTTAGCTCATGATTCAACTCTAAAAGATCACAGAGAGCTTGTAAGGACACATGAGAAGCTACACTTCTAGAAGCTCAATTTAGAGCAAGAGCACGAGTTCCTTAAAGCTATCAATGATGATCTTCGAAAGAAGACTTACCCTTATCTAGCCAAACGACTTATCTTATCTACATTCATGCCTCAAGTTAAGTCTAAGCAAGCTAGTAACAAAGGAAAGAAAGGTTCTTCAACTAGTAGCAATAAAAATGATAAATCCAATGATATTGCTTCTAGTAGTTCTCTTGATCTCAGTAACTCTTCTCTTAGCCAAGTTACACTTGAGCAAGAAAATGAACTCTTGAAATGGATTATAGAGAAAGGTATCTACAATAGTCTTGAAGGGTGCTAATAATTTGAGGAGATTGTACGCAAGCATGGAGGATACCGAAAGAATCGTGGTGTTGGCTACTTCAACGCTAATAGAGTTGAATGGGAAGAAGGTCAATACCCCAATCCCAAGTTTGTTCCTCGAAAGGAGAAGTATGAAAATACTCATCCCAAGGGAACAAAAGCTCAAGATGACCTTCCACCACAAGACACCAAGCTCAAGGACAATAAGAAGCTTCAAGAGGACTTTGACTCATATGAAGATGAATCCCAAGCTTTGGTGAAGTGGGTTCTGAAGGCTACTACAAGCTCAACTTCTACAAGTGCTACTTCAACACCAAGGATCCCCATCAACTTGATGTGGGTCCCCAAGAAGAAGAACTAGAGGGTTGACTCTGCGAATGAAATTCACTCATATTCATTATTGGCAAGGACTATTTGCAATCAACATCAACTCTATGCAATAGTTCAAGGAGTCACACATTCCCTCAAAGGTAAGCAAGGGACAAGGTAATCAACAAATCAAAGGACATCATCACATATGCTTTGCACTCCATGTACATAGATATCCTTGTATTTGTCTCTTGTGTGTTGGGACTAACCCATGTAGGTGAGAAGAGTAATGAAACAACAACGATGCTTCCAACTCTTGGTGATCTTCATCAACTTTTAGCATCCACCACTACCTCACCAACATGAAGTCTTCACCGACAAAACCCAAGGTTAGTTTATCCCTCTGATGGGGGGATGTCACATCTAGGGGGAGATTTACTCTAAGACTTGAATTAAAGCATCTCAAAAGAATGTGACAATATTAAATGCTTTATGTGAAAGTGGTAAACCCACTTGTGCTTAAACGATGAGTATGACCTATGATCAAGTATTCTTACTTGGCTCCAAAGTCAAATACTCATATATAGGTGACTCTGTCATCGCCAAAGTGCTTGTTAGATGCTATTGTGTTTGTGCATGTTTGCCATTATTTCATTTGACATCTTATTGTGTGAGCATGTTGGTCTGCATTTATTTACTCATTCGAGGACATCCAATTGTTGCTATTTGGCTTTTCATATTTATTTGCCAATTGGATATACAAGAATGCCTAGGACTACTTCTTTAGCTATCTATTCTTTCTCATCTCATACTCTATTCATGTTGCATCACAAAAGTTGAACAAGTGCTTCTCGATCTCTCTATGTGTGGAGCACTCGGAGTTCTGTATCGACAAGGACTGGCCATTAAAACCTCCCAAGTGCATCTTGGTGGAACCAACACAAAAATCTCGATCACACCGAATGCCTAGGGTTGATCTGGATTTCTTGCTTCGGTACTACCGATTCCATATTCTTGGTTACACCAAGTTTCCCTGTCGGCTGACAGTTGAGAAACTCGGTGACACCATATTTTTTTAATCGGTGTCACCGATAGTAAAGGGTATATATTCGGTGGTCCTGACGGTTCGAAAATTCACTCTTCAAACCGTCGCGCCCCAAGCCCTAAGCTTCCGCAGAAGGACCCCTGGTCGTCACCCTTATCTTCCCGCACTCCTCCACCGCTGGGAATCGCTTTCATCGACGAAATCTTCGCCCCCGTCGCCGCCGTAGCGGATCCGTCACCAAGCTAGTGTACGGATTCGGCCCCCTCTTGCGCTCCAATCTCCGGATCTTGCGCATTAGGGTTTCACCATTATCTTGCCATAGTTTGAGATTGTTCTATCCACATGATTAACTTTGTAGTCTAGCGAATAAGAAAATTTTAGGTTTAGTTTCCCGTGAAATTGCATCTTGGTGAGACCGAATTAGAAAAATCGGTTCCACCGATTGCCTCTTTGTGCTACTGAGGACAAAACTCGGTGAGACCGAGTGACAGTTTTTGGTCTGACCAAACCTATTGCCAAGTTTCGGTTAAGGGATTTGTGAGTCTCGGAAGCACCGAAAGGTTTGACTCGGTGACACCAGATTCCAATTTTGCAGTGAACTACAACTATAATTTTTCTGTTCAAACTTTCAAAAACTAGCTGAATAATTTGTGATGACTTATCCTATCCCACTCTTCTATACTCTAATCACAGGGTCAGCATGTCAGAGTGAGGCAGTCAGAATTTGCCAGAGTAGGGTGTTGACATGACTTCAAGCACTAGCCCTGAGCCTAGTTCTTTTTCAGATCTAGGCACCCCCAGCTCCCATGGGTTTCCCAAGGCTGCCACTAGGGCCAGGAAGAAGCTGAATTCAGATGAGGAAGATTCAGATTTTGTGCCAGAGGAGGCTCTTGCCAAGAAGCAAGAGAAAGTTCCTAAGAAGTCAGCAAATGAGGCCACCTCTTCCAGGAGGGTGGTCAGCAAAATTTATGCACGTGCTGAAACTTTCAAAGCACATGAGAGTGCTAGGGAAACAGTGACCATTGATCCCCCAAAGAAGTCTATGCCTAAGAAGGCAAGGGAGAAGAGACCCAGAAAGAGGATAATCAAATTGACTGGCAGGCCTACATCTATGTATGAAGATCCAGAGGAGGCAGTTGTTGCTAAAGAGGAGGATGAGCCAGCTGCAAAGGCTCCTCCCAAGAAGAAGGCCAAGAAACTTCTAGTTGATGCTATGCCCAAGTCTGGCACATCCAAGAGCACAAAATCCAGAAGGCTACTGCTAAAAAGCCTAAGAGGACATCTAGGCAGATTCCAGCTTCTGAAAAGAACAAGGGAACCACCTCCAGAGTTGACGATGATGATGACTTGACAACCTTGATGAAACTTAGACCACACCTTCCAGTACATAATGCCAGCTATCCACTTGCTGAAGATATGAAGAAGAGGAAAGACTCGGGTTTGAGGGCATGGGGAACTATAGATCCATATGCCCAAAGGAAGAAGATAGCCGTGGACTACAAATTCTATACCAAAGAGCAACTAGATTTCTAGGAGAGTGTGCTATTTGCCAAGAGTCCAGCTATGAGTGACATGAGGTATGTTGACTGGAAATTCATTAAGGAGAATGAGGACTATTTTCAAAGTGTCCAAGACAATTTCCACTTCATTGGTTTGGATGAGTTTGTTGGAAGAGAATTTACTACATGGAATGATGAAATGATCATGCAATTCTACTCCACTGTACATTTCTATGGAGAAGGTAGGATTGTATGGATGACATAAGGAGCAAGATATGAGTTCACAGTTGATGAATGGGTTGCACTTCTAGGAGTCCCAGAGGTTCGGGATGGAGACTTGGATGTCTACACGGAATCCAAGGCGATCCAGAATGCCATGAAGGATATGTACACTCCTATCCCTGCACACAAAGTGCAATCTCACAAGCTTGGATCCATCTACTATCTTCAAGCTAGCCTCCGCACAATGAACATCATTCTGAGGCATACCTTGATGCCTAAGTCAGGAGATGACAAGATGATCCGAGGCTACTCCATCAACATGTTGATCCACCTTGACAGTCACAACAGGATCAGAGTCATGGACTTGCTTGTTGATATAGTCAAGAGGGTTGCTGCTGATCAGAAGCGCTCTTGCTGCTATGCACCCTATATCCAGATGCTTATCAACTCTGATATTGAGAAGCACATATTTGTTCTTGTCAGTACCCATTTTCCCCTACAACCAGAGCTTGAGGATAACGTCGTGGTGATGCACCCAGATCATCCCACATCTGCTACTGCTCAGGCAGAGGCAGAGGCACATCGAGCCACTAGTGCTCAAGTCCCTAGATCCAGAAATGAGCAAATGGATCTGTTGATATCATCAGTTCAGGGCATGCAGAAAGGACATTAAGGGGATTCTAGACAACCAGAACAGTCTTGTGAGGATCTTTGAAACTAGGATCAGGACCCTTAATGATAAGGTGGATAGGCTGACTAAGACAGTCACAAAGCTGCAAAAGGAAGTTGACTCGGTGCCACTTCCTCACACCACTTCTGATGATGATGAGGAGGAGGAGGATGGATCACCTCTCAGGACAGTCACACAGTTTCCTACTCAGGCCAGATCAGCCACTATGCCAACTCCAGACTTGAGGCCCTCTTCATCAACTCCTGCTGCTGTCACCTCAGCTCCTGCTCCATCAGCTCCAGTTCCTCCAGCTGCCACTCCAACTCCATCGACGACATCTGTAGATATCTTCGCCGACACTGTTCTCTCGACTCCTTCATCAACAATCGGAGGAGTTCAACCCAAGAACGCTTAGACATATGCCTTTGAACTTTTTGGTAACTTGTAGCGAAAGGGGGAGAAGTGTATATAGATCTTTAGGCTTCGAGTGAGAGAGCGTTTTGGTGTTTATTCCTTTTCAAAAAACAATTGTGTTTTGGTTGCTTGTGATACACCTTGTGTGTGATGCTACTACTTCCTATCATCTTAATGCTTTATGAGATGATCTTTCTACATTGCTTGATTGTGTTGTGCTATGATGTTAACTCTAATTATTCCCACACACCACCAATATTTATGTGACATGGAAGAAGTGCCCCATGTACCTAATCGATTGTGCATTTGCATTCAAACACAAATCCAAAATAATGCACAAATTTAGGGGGAGCTCTTCCTTATCACATACTTCTCAAAGCGATGATTATATTAATTGATTATATCATATGTCGAAGCTTTGATCTATATGTTGTCATCAATTACCAAAAAGGGGGAGATTAACATCACATTTGCTCCCTTGGTAGTTTTCGTAATTCATAACAACATATAAGTCATTGAACTAATATTTCCATCAAGTATATTGCAGGAAAAGGTCAATGATGGGTTGGCAAAGAGATTGTGGAATGCCCCAAGATGCAAGGAAATGGATTGGCAAAGCTTCAAGCAAGAGGACTCTACATTTTCTAATTGTGAGAAATCACCTTGAGTCCATAGGGAAGCCAATACTATTAAAAGGGGGTAAAGTTTTGTTGGTGAACAAAATGCTCATACATGCACAAGTGATAGTCACCAAAGACACCCACAAACTCTCCCACCAAAGTCTATCCTAAGCCAAATACTCAAAATCGGTGCAACCAACATTTCCATCCCGGTGCCACCGATTCCAAACCCTAGATAGACTGAGCCCAACCCTAATGTTTTGGTACAACCGACACTACTTTCGGTGCCACCGATGTCGTCGTTTTCTCACGACAGATGCCATGGGTAGGCTTATTGTAGGTGGTTGGGGCCGGAGGACGCCGACGGACTCCGATCGCGATATTAGGTACAAGCAGCGATGACACATGATACCCAGGTTCAGGGCCCTCCATGGGAGGTAATACCCCTAGTCCTGCTCGGTCTAGTTTGATGGATGGGTGTGTTTATAGGGTTGCTCCTAGAGCCGAGTCTAGAGGAGGAAGAGGGAGCACCATCTCGCCTTCATCCTCTATCAATGTGAGAGTGAGGGAAGAGTCCCGTAGGTGTGTGCGTGTGAGTTGTCCATCCCTATTGCATGGGATCTCGGGGAGTTTTATAGGCCAACCCCCCGGCTTACAATATTCCTAAGGTACAAAGGTGGGGGGACCCGGGTGGCAGCCTCTCTGGCTGGCCAGGGGGGTCCCGCCCTTCGAACTGTCTCATCGCCCGTAGGGCCCACCGAATGTGCGGTCCTATCGCCTGTTGGGGCCCACCAGCCAGCTGCACGATTGGCCCTCACCCACCTGTCGCAACACGGGCCGCCCGTGAGGCATCGTCTAGTTCCAGTTGGCCGAAGTCTCCGGTATAGCCAGCTGCACTGTAGCCACGCCGGGGCAGGTAATCAAGTGGGCGAGGGCGTGTCGGCACTATTTCCCCGCCCGGTCGCGCTCGCCAAGGTTAGCGGCGTGGACTGCCGGACTATAGCCATGTGCACCCATGCGCCAGCAACCATTGTGGCCAGAGCGTCGCCTGTCGTGGCGGTCATGTCTTGTCGCCGTACTCGTGTGCAGAGGGACGGGACGTTGCATGTCCACCCTGGGGACAACGGAGGAGGCAGCCCGGAGGCAGTCGGCCGCGTCTAGCCGATTGGCGGTCGAGCCGGCGCCGCGACCAACCGCTCGTGTCAATAGCCGGCGATAGCTCGAGCCGGCCGTGCTCCAGCCGGCCGTGGGCAGCCGGTCGCATGGTTTTTCTTTGAAGCGAGGGGGAAGAACCCCGTTGCTTTTGCCTACCTAGGGGTAATAACCCCGTGAGTAGAGCCCGAAGACGGCGGGGGCCCGCATCCGGCAAACAGAGGGGAGCCGGTGGCTTTCCCCAGCGGTACCCGCCCCTGGTGTGAAGCCGAAAGGCCAGCTTGGTCGGTCGTTGGAACCAACGCCTCGGGTACCAGCGCGTTGCCCCGGGACCCGAGCCAGCCCACCGTGTGCCACATGGCGGGTAATGTTGTGACGGGCCCCGCGAACGCGGGGAGATGGGACGTCGCCCTGGGCCTAGCCTGCTAGGCCTCGGGCGTAGCCTAGTAGGCCTCGGGGCGCAGGCTGGGATCTTTGCACCCTGAAGCGCCCATTATGGCCCAGGCCGCCCATTCGTGCACAGAGTTTCTGGGGGAGTGGGCACAGTTAATCCCCACGTCCCCCAGCCGTGGCCTCCCCATTTAAAAGGGAAGTAAGGGCAGGGGCGGAGATAGCCGCACCCCCTTTTCCTCCTTGCTTCTTTCATCTTCGCCTTCCTCCCACCCTCGCGCAACACCGCTCCCGAGCTCGCAAACGCGCCCACACGCTACCCTTCCGCTGCAATGGCTGACGGGTACGGAGGAAGCTGGGACGGATCTATCGTCACCGAGGCGGCCATCGCAGAACTCTCCCGCGTGTGCATGCTGCCGCCGGCGGAGCGTGTGATCGCCCATGCATCGGGCAATGACGTGGTGTCAGCGCTGCAGCCACGGGAGCACGTCGTCTTCCTCTGGCACTTCTCCCATGGTTTCGGGCTCCCGGTGAGCCACTTCTTCCGGTTACTAATGGACACCTTCGACCTTCAGCCGCACCACCTTGAACCCAACGCTATCCTCTACCTCGCCGGCTTCGCGACGGTGTGCGAGGGGTACCTGTGGGTCCTCCCCTTTCTTGACCTCTTCAACGCCCTCTTCTACCTCAAGGAGATAAAGAACAGTGTTTGCGGGGGCATGGCGGTGTGCTACCATGGCACCGCGCACTTCCCGCCCTTCTCTCTTATCGAAGCCGTCAAGGGGTGGCATCAGACGTTCTTCTACGTGAAGAACGCCGACCCAAATCTGGACTACATCCGTCTACCGCCGTTCGTCAGCGCGCAGTCCCCTGGGGTGAATGCCCCCGCAGGTGGCGATGCGGGGTGAACGCCCTCATGACATTCAAGCTAAAGCCATATCGTGGACATTAGACATGGAGCCGTACGACCGCATCAACCATCCCCCATTGTATGTTTCATCGAAACAGATTCTTTTTATTTGATTCTTTCCAGCCGGCAGCCGACAGCGGGCCTTACTTCGCCATGCTGACTGCACTTGTTGGTGCGACAAAACACGCCAGATGGCCTGCACCACCAAATTTTTGAGGCGGAGCGCGAGCACTCCGACTCCGAGGATTACGAGCAGGGAGGCCCGTCCGAAGAGGGGGTGGACTCCTCGGGGGTGTCGAGGAGCCGGCAGACCCGCGAGCCGGTGGGCCCAGCGAGGTCGGAGGGTCCGGCACAGCCGCATTGCCCAACGGAGCCAGTGAGTTCCCTACCGGTCGCATGATTAGGGATTGGACAGATGATGATGATGATGATCAAGATGATGTGATGATCCTGAACGCGCCTCCCCCTCAGCTCAGTAGGGCTGGTGGAGAGAGGAGTGGACGGCTCAAGCCACGGCGGCTGGAGCCGCTAGCTGGGCAAAGAGGACGGTTTAGGAGGAGCCGGTGGCCTTGCTGCCCATCCATAAGTGGGTGAAGGTGGCTGCACGGAAGCCACCAGCGCGCCAAGTGGCCTTTGCTCGTCGTCACCGGGTAAGCGTCCCTCCTTTCCTAGCGTGTGTTTCCTTCGAGGTCGCGAGCCAGTGGGTGATTGACCTTTGTGTACCACAGGGACCCCATCGAGCTCCACGAAGGGGAGTCGACGATGGACCCGACGGATGCCGCCAGCCAGCTGGTCTGCGAGCATGTGGCCACCTAGCGGGAGGAGAAGAGGAGGCTCGTGTAGCTGCAAGCCTCAAAGTCGGGAACGTGAGGCAGGGCTTAGCACTCCTGGAGTTCGAGTGGCAGGAGGCGGAGGATGTCAGCGGACCCTATGCAGGCGTCGGACTCAACAGCGGAATCGACCCGTCTGTCGAGGCCCCCGTCGAGCAAGCCGCGAGGGGCGGCTATTGAGCCGCTTGCGCCTCCATCCGTGGAGGTGCCGGTCGTGACTCCGCCTGCGGCCGAGCTGACCCGGGTCGACATGTCCGAGGCTCCGGCGGCCCGGGACGCGGCGCCGGAGGCGGCATTAGAGGCAGCGCCGGAGGCGGCGGCCATGGAGACGGAGGCACCGTTCGTCGTAGTCGATGCGTCGGAGCGGCGGGAGGAGGAGGTGGCCCTGGCACCGAGCGGTGGGCCAGTGAGGACCGACTCCTGGGCCCTCGCCGTCATCGATCCTCCCCTAGCGGCTGACACCATGGTGAGCACCAGGGCGGGTGGCAGCAGCGGCCGGGTCCGGAGGTCCATGCAGGACATGCTCCGGGACTAGGAGGCGCTAGCACGCGTCCCGACCCTTCCGACTCCCCCGGTCGGCGACCCGGTTCCTGTGCTCGGGGAGCTGGGGAGTGTCCTGGCCCGGTGCCGCCAGGAGCTGGCCCGGTTTGCAGAGGCAGTCGACACCACCTTGTGGCATGCAGAGGTAAGCGTCGTTGTCCTTATCGCTTTTTCAGTGAGGGCGCACGAGCGCACCCACTGGGTGTTGCCCCCGAGATGCGGGTCGGCTGATTGGCTGACGGGCAGCTGGGCCGGATCTCCTTGAGCGTGTTTTGACATTGGCTTCATGTGGCAGGAGGGGAACTCCCAGCGGCAGAAGCTGTTCGAGGAGGCGGCTCCATCCACGACCGCGTCAAGCACAGCTTCTACCGGCTGGAGGAGGAGCTGGTGCGGGTGCAAGGTATGTCGAGTTTTGCGGGAGGGGTACGTAGCCCCCGGGAGCTGGACTAGCTGCCTGACAGTCGGAGCGGACGTGGAAGGGCCAGCTGACGCCTGCTTTGTCTTGCAGATCAGCTGACCGCCCTCTGGGCGGAGAAGGCCGGGGCCGTCTCCGAGCGGGACCGGCTGGCGCAAAGCGTCTAGGCGGTCACGTAGGAGAAGGACTGGCTGGCCGCGCTACTGGTGGACTGGGAGGCAGGCCAGGACCGCCTCAAGGCCGACGTGGCGCGGGAGGTGACGGCCAAGGAGACGGCCGTCAAGGAGGCGGGTGATGCCACCCGGCGGACCACCGCCCACCAAGGCGAGGTCACCCACCTCGAGAGGACGATCGAGGAGCTTAAGGGTTCCCTCGCTGAGGCGGAGGTGGTGTTGGCTTCGGAGAAGGATTCATCGCTCCACTTTGCCATCGAGGTGGACGACTCCATCGAACGTAAGTGTCTGTTTTTCCTTTTTCCAGCTGGTTGCCTTTTTCTTTGCTGGTTCTTGTTCTTGATTTTCTTTTCTCTCCTTCTTCCCTTTCTTCTTTAGGGCGTTTTCCGGAAACCCAGCGCCGCGCTGAGCATGCCGTTGAGGAGCACAGGGAGTACCTCCGGGGGCGTGGGCGCTCCATCGAGGAGGGTGCCGCATGGAGTGTGGCGGAGCTTGGGCTCGCCATAGAAAACCGGCTGACCCACCTCGAGCGGAGCGTGGAGCGGCTGAAGACGGCCGCCAAGGAGGTTATTGTCGTCCTATGCCGGGCCGTGGAGGGGCTCCGGAGAACCACGTGTCCTTGTGGCTAGAGCACGTCGTGCCCCGACTCGAGGTCTAGAAATCATCGACGGGTCGAGCCGGTGCGGAGATGGTGCTCCGATTCGTCGCCTCATGGTATCGAGTCATCGATCTGAACCGTTTGGCCACCATGCGCGATGAGTCGGCCGAGGAGCGGGAGGCTCGTGAGCTGGCCCTTGTCCGCCGGGCCAACGAGCTGGCATCGTACGTTGACCCCGATGAGCTCCTGCCGACCCTTGGCGAGGACGGCAAGCCGGTGGCGGAGGACTCCATCGGCAACCCCCAAGACCCATAGGACGAGGAGGTCGCCGACGAGAGCACCCACTCGAATGCTGAGACGGATGAGTCCGCGGAGGCCGCCCCGAAGGCCAAGGAGTCCGACCCGAAGGCCGCGGCTACCTCCGAGACGGGCACTACTAGAAAAACGGCTATAGCTAATATGGACATAATGGCGCACCATGTATGTGGTGCGCCACTGCTATATAGCAGTGGCGCACCAGATATGGGTGCGCCATTAATGGCCATATTACTAATGGCGCACCTGGTGTGTGGTGCGCCATTACTAGTTTTGTCCTGGCCCCACACCCCTTCCCAGACTTAGCAGTGGCGCACAAGGGGAAAGTGCGCCATTACTAGTTTTAACTAGTAACGGCGCACCACACCCATGGTGCGCCACTACTAACAAAAAAAAATCAAATTTTTTTAAACTAGTAATGGCGCACCACACACTAGGTGCGCCATTAGTAAACATGGCTACCAATGGCACATTCTTAGGAGGTGCGCCATTGGTAACCTGAGAGCAGCTAGATATTTTTGATAGAGACCTACCATCCTCACTTTCCCCACTTCATTCCCTCCACCTCTACCAAGCTTGGTCTCGGCTGCCTCCTCCTCACCTCATTTGCACCATAGATTCACCCAAATTAAGTGGTTAAATTTCCTTTTTTTGATAGGTAAGTAAGGGGAAAGCTTTCTTTATGTTCTAGATCTACTTTTTTCTCCCTCCAACGTACACACTTTTATGGCCTAGATGTACGTATGTTTGTGGTGTTGCATACGTTTGTGTTTGCAGGTACCGGTATTTGAAATGTGATAGTTGCCAATATTTTTCCGGAATGTTGATTCATTTCTGTTTCGGCGAGAATTTGGCACTATGCATTCTTTTTGGTCCTATTTTTAGGCAAAGTCATGCCAAAAAAAATTTGTTCTAAAATATCGTTTTGCTCTACCCCGCAGGCGACCATGGTCCGCACGATGACCGAAGGCATCGTGAATAGGTTTTTGAGCTCCGCAAAGGCCGAGATGCTTCAAAAGAACAAGACAGAGATAAGATGTCCGTGTCGAAGATGCAAGCTAAAGAGCCTTATGGACTCGGACTCCAGATAGGTGCAGGACCACTTGCTCATGCGTGGTTTCATGGATGGCTATCGGTGGCAAGGTGATGAAGATGATTATGAAGTCGTCCATGGGGGCCGGGCAAGAAATAAGGAAGGGCAGCAAGACAATAGCGGCGAGGGCGGGCGATAAGACAAAGAATCTCCAGGACATGATCACGAAGTAGATGCAGGACACAGTCATCATGTAGAAGATGCCAGACATGATGATGAGGAAGATCAACACGAAGGGCATGATCATGAAGATGAATATGCCGGAGCAGACGACGATGGACCATCGATGGGCTGCGCGCAGGACCCTCATATTCAAGAGCTGCTTCTCAAGCAGATGGGTAACGCAAGAGCTACCGCCCGAGAGAAAGCCAAGCTGGATCAATTGGAGATAGACGCGGTTACTCAATTGTATGAAGGATGCAGGCCCGAGGATACCCGCCTGAAAGTAACGCTCATGGCTCTAGAGATGAAGGTAAAACACAAAATGACCGACGCATGCTTCGACGAGAACATGTGATTCTGGCACGAACGTCTTCCCAAGGGGAACAAGTGCCCGACCAGTTTCGAGGAGGCGAAGAAAATCGTGTGTCCTCTAGATTTACCGCACATGAAATACCATGTGTGCATGAACGATTGCATCATTTATCGAGACGAGCATGCGGAGTCTACCATATGTCCGGTGTGCGGCGTCACTCGATACAACAAGAGGAAGAAAGCTCCTCGAAAAGTGGTGTGGTACTTTCCGATCACTCCTCGTCTGCAGCGGTATTTCACGGACCCTAAGCAAGCAGAGCTCCTGCGTTGGCACGCGGATAGGGAGGATAAGAAGCGAGAAGATGACGGAAATGATCCGGAGATAAATAAAAAAGACAAGATGCTGAGTCACCCTAAGGATGCGAGCCAGTGGCAAGCGTTGAACTTTGAACACCCAGAATTTGGGGACGATCCAAGGAACATCATGCTGGGTGCGAGCACCGATGGAGTCAATCCGTTTGGCAGCCAGAGAAGCACACATAGCACGTGGCCTATATTTGTGTGGATGTACAACCTTCCCCCCTGGATGTGCATGAAGAGGAAGTACATTCACATGAGTATGCTAATTGAAGGGCCGAAACAACCAGGGAACGACATCAATCTGTATCTGGGGCTGCTGAAAGAGGAGCTAGACAAGCTGTGGAAAACGCCAGCCAATATGTGGGACGCCGCAGCGAAACAATATTTCCCTATGAGAGCCGCACTGCTCACGACGGTGCACGACTATCTCGGTTACGGATATGTCGCGAGGCAGGTGGTCCACGGATTTTGTGCATGCGTCAGGTGCATGGATGACACAATGTATCACCAGCTAGATAGAGATCCTGGGTCTTCGAAAACCGTGTTCATGGGACATCGAAGGTGGCTTGACAATGATGATGCATGGAGAAAATGCAAGGATCTGTTCGATGGTGTAACCGAACCCTGAAGACCCCCACGTACGTGGAGCGGCGAGGAAATAGATGAGCTGTTGAAAAATTCGAAAGAGTGCTCACCGTTGGGAAAGAAGTGAAAGGCGCCAGAGCCGCTGCTGAAGGTATGGAAAACGAGGTCTATTTTCTGGGACTTGCCGTACTAGAAGATCCTCCATGTGCCTCACAGCCTTGATGTCATGCATATCATGAAGAACGTGTGCGAGAGTCTGCTTGGTACCCTGCTCAACATGCCAGAGAGGACCAAAGATGGGCCGAAAGCAAGGGCAGACTTGCAATCAATGGGCATTAGGGAGGACCTTTATGCAAAACACCCTAATGATGATGATGATAATGATGAGGCGAAGGACACGGAAAGTTGTCGCCAAGGCAAAAAGGCCTAGAAGATCGAATATGACTGCCCTCGCGCGTGCTTCACTCTAAGTCAGAAGGAGATCGAGCAGTTTTTCACCTGCCTCGTAGGAGTGAAACTTCCTTATGGTTACGCGGGGAAGATAAGCAGATACCTAGACTCAGCGAAGCAGAAGTTCAGTGGGATGAAGTCTCACGACTATCACGTGCTGATAATGCAGATACTTCCAGTTGCAATCTGTGGGATCATGGACGCGCACGTCCGTGAAATGCTATTTGTCCTATGCAACTTTTTTGACGTCACCTCTTGGAAGTCGGTTGGCATGAGGCAACTCAAAAGGCTACAAGAAGAGATCGTGGTGATACTATGCGAGCTTGAGATGTACTTCCCGCCCGCATTCTTCGACGTTATGGTGCATCTGCTGGTCCATATCATGGAGGATATCATCCAACTCGGGCCGATGTTCCTGCGTAGCATGATGCCGTTCGAAAGGATGAATGGTGTCATCAAAGGATACGTTCGCAACAGGGCACGTCCAGATGGAAGCATAGCCAAGGGCTTTCTGACCGAAGAGTGCATCTCCTTCTGCACGAATTATCTAGGCATCGAGAACCCCGTTGGTCTGCCCGTCAACAGGCACCTCGGCAGGCTCGCTGGATGGGGTCACCACGAGGGTCGCTGCGAAATGCATGTCAACTTCAAGGGTCGACTCGCCGACTTTGAAAGAGCAAACCTAGTCACGCTGCAGCACATAGACGTGGTCGATCCTTGGGTGGTAGAGAACAAAATCTTTATTGAGAAGACGTACAATGACCGAGGCCAACAGAGGACGGACGGAGATATAATCAAAGAGCACAACTCATGTTTCACACGTTGGTTCAAGGACAAGCTTCTGTCGTACCCTTTACATGAGGATTCTTCCGCGGAAGAAAAACTCATATTCGCCTCGTCACTTGGCGTCGAGCACAACCTGATGACCTATGAGGCATACGATATCAACGGCTACACATTCTACACCAAGGAAAAGGACATGAAGAGCGATTATGAGAAATCCGGGGTAACGATGGAATCCTACACCGGTAACGACAAGGACAGATACTACAGAAGGATCGAGGAGATCTAAGAGCTGAGCTACGCTAGAGAGAAGGTCCCGATGTTCCGTGTTAGATGGGCCAAGAGCGTCCTAAAATAAGACCGGTATTTCAACACCATGGTTATACCCGAAGCCAAATCCAAGACCGCGGGCGCAAACGTCGCCACGAAAAATGAGCCATGGGTACTGGCTTGCCAAGTGGACCAATGCTTCTTCATTACCAACCCGTCAAAGACCAGTCATGTTGTCGTGAGGAGAGGCAAAAGGAACATCATTGGAATGGATGGAGTCACCAATGAGAAAGACTTCAAAAGTATGGCGACCCGAAGATGGAAGATGACGACGACGATGAAGTACCATACACCACAAGAGGAAGCAGGACCACCCTACCTAAAGGACATCCATTCAAGGGAAGAATTCAAGGGGTTTCAGGGCTAAATTATTCAACCGCGAGAAATAAGGGCAAGAAGATTGTGGAAAGATAGCTAAGATCGAATCACGACATGTCGGCCGCGTGTGTGTGTCAGTGGCAAGCTCAATTTTTGATGAATGTTATTTCATGTCACTTGATTTCAACCATGTCATCTAATTCTAAATCTTTGCACAATGGTTTTATCACTCCATTTGCATTTTCCTTTTCTTTTATCTCAAACCTTAAATTATTACATGCAACTAAAAATCCAAAAAAATAAAAAAAGGTTAGTAATGGCACACAAGGAGAAGGTGCGCCATCGCTATCACGGTGTTTATGGTGCACCCCTAAAAGGTGCGCCATTGCTGTCCTTGTTTATGGCGCACCCCTAAAAGGTGTGCCATTGCTATCCTTGTCTTTAACCGGGCTGAATGAGCGGACCGAAACCCAACAAGGTCGATCTACTCACTAACACCACACAGTCTCCCCTCGCTCGATTCCTCCTCCTCTGGTCCTCGCTCGATTAGTCCTCTCCCTTGCGACGGCGCCGACGGCCACTCCCCTCACCGATGCGCGATGGCGACATCTCGTCCGTGCTGGAGGAGGGCGTGCATGCCGGGGTCGCAGCAAGGACAGCACCAGCACGCCGCATCGGTCCCGCCTTCCCTGGTTCACCGCCGAGCGCCACGAAGGGCAGCCTGAGGTAACCTAGTTGGCACTTCCCCTTTGCAAGTTGTTGCATTGTCTTCAGGGAGGTGTGGTTTTTATAGTCTTCCCCTTTCAATGTTATTTCTACAAAGCAAATATTACTAAGTGGCTTTTATAGTTTAGCTCATACAATAACTCTAGTAGCCTTTTTTCCTATTTAGAGCGAACATGGCTGATAACGATGATGCCGGTGGTTCGGGCAAGCCATTTTGGGAGCTGTCCCAGGAGATGGAGGAAGAACCTCACCGCTATGAGGACGCCGAGGAAGACACCGATCCCGACTACACAACCCCTAGTGGCGTCGGGGATGACACCACTGATGGTGTCGTCGGGGATGCCACCACTGATGATGGCAGCGAACGCACAGATGGCAGCCAACCGAAGAGGCAACGGAAGGACCGGCGCCCGAATGTGCTTGGCACCGTCAAGGAGGAATTTACCGAAGTGTCCTCCAGTGGGCATCCAATGGTGCCCAAAGAATTAGTCAGTGGGTACGTGGGACAACTCGGATGCATTCTCCGGAGCACCGTCTCGATCAACACCGAGAACCTAAGGCATCGTGACAGAGGGAATTTGCGCAACCTCCTCTTCACGAAGCTGCACGAACGATACAAGTTCCCCGGTGACTTTGCAAACACATGCCTCTCAAGGAATAAAGTGAACAGTGCCGCCCTCATGAAGATTAGCACAGCCCTGGCTACTTGGAGAGCCGCGGTGAAGAGAAGGATTCTAAGAGGTGATAGTTATGAGAAGATCAAGGAGACAAATCCTTTGATCAGCGAAGCTGACTACCTAGAGTTGAAGATCAAGTGTGAGATCAATGCATGCGCGGAATCAAGTCAGTGGGGGAAAGATATGCGAGACTTGAACCAAGGGTTCCACAAACTCCGTCTCGGCGGTTACAGAGTGGCAGAACCTAAATGGGACAAGGAGGACGCGGAGCGTGCCAAGCAAGGCCTACCGCCCCTCTTCGATAAAATACCATGAAAAGCAGACCAGGAGCTATGTTAGGGCCCGGTACAAGGTGGACCCGGTAACAGAGGAGCTTACCACGGATCCGAAGGTGATGGAGCTTGAGCGTGTTCTGGTAAGGAATACACCCCCACGTAATTAGCTCCATATGGTTGCATTCTAATTAATGAAGAAAAATTTCTAAATGGTTCACATTCATTCCGCAGGAAACTAAAAGTAGTAGCGCGGGGTCTGAGAGCTCCCCGTCTGCCCCTTGGGACACCACTTTAAATAGGGCGTTGAACGTAATGAAACACAAGGATAAGTTAAGTAAGCCGTCGCCAGCTGGTCGTGTGGCCAGCGAAGGCTTGTCCACGAAATGGTCGGAATACTATAAGGCTGGGCGAAAGGAGAGAAAGACCAAATCGGAAAGCCAGGAGCGCGAGGTTAAAGAACTCAAGGCACAAGTGGCACGGATTCCGGAGATAGTCGAAGAGCAAGTGCGAGACCAATTGGGAGCGACGATCACCGCCATTATGCCTTCCTTGCTTGAGGAGCTGCAGGGGTGGATTGCGGGTGGCCAATAGGGGCCGCCCCCGATTCCCAGCTTCACGGGCAGCAACTCGCACAACGCGTCGGCATTGGTGTTCCATGGTAATCCAATGCCACCCACCGTGTATAGGGTTCAACTGGTTTGGGTGCTGCGGGGTTGCGATGACTTGTTACCTCCGTATCGACCCCCTGGGGCCGACGAATGTGATGTGATGACCCTCAGCGCCTGCTTAAACTGGTCCATACTTTGCCCGAAGAGACAGATTCGTTTGGGGGCGGAGGACACCACCCCACAGACAACACTGCCAGTCGTGCCGACGCCAAGCCATGGCAAGACCGCCGCAACGCTACCGCCATCAGCTGATCCGGACATGCATATGGCACAGGATCCGGAAGGCGATGAGGTACATTTTCCAACGTCGATAAGTACATCAACGAACATGGGTACGGTGACAAATTCTTGGGGCGTCCTTCTCAAGAACCCAACCCTGCAAAAGATGATCGCGATCTAGTTGGTACCGCGGAGAAACCCAATTGCAACAGGCGTCGTCTGTTCAGTTCTCAGGAGATGCCTCCAGCTGCCGCCTTCACCGAGACTCAAATAGCCGAGGTGCGAAATATTATCAGCCCCAACACACTCAAGAAGGTGGTCTCTGAGCAGAACTCGATCCCATTACAGCAGAAGAAGCAGAAGGGACGGGAAAGAAAAAATAACCATGGTGCGAGCCAGCCGGCACCGAGTACGATCCGTGCTCAGGACGGGCCCACAATACTTAAGGATATCTCGAGCAGGGTGCATGTGGCGGGTAGGGCGATGCTATCGACTAATCTGCTCAATGCTGCAACCGGTGCTATGCGGAGTCTGCATGACGGTGTTCTTTCTATGGAGAAGCGGCGTGTCTCCGAGAATGATGTGGCATACCCGGTTTTCGTGGCAAGGTGCCAGAGGGCAAGGGCTTTGTCGATAGCACCATCGGGCGTATGATCGTCCTGCGGTTTGATGACATCTTCACTATGTTTAACCTTTATCCGCTGCACTACACCTTCATTCGGCTATTTTCGCTCAGTATGGAGATGAGGATCATTAGAGACAAGACCCCGGACATCGTGATAGTCAACCCCTTCTAAATGCGTGCCAAGATCTTGGGCAGCGCTGGGGAACGGCAAGTCGTGAGTTCATACCACGAAGGCATCATTCTGGCGAACCCAGATAAGGACAACTTCCTTGTGCCCTACTTTTCCGAGTAAGTCATCCCCTCACTGCCCCGTAACATATGATTTCTTAGATTTTGATCGTTCTTTTTTTCTAACATTCCGTGTTTTGTGCAGTGACACACATTGCACACTCATCCTCTTAAGCCCGAAATATTCCATGGCCACGTATTTCGACTCAGACCGTCACTCGAAGAAAGACTACACGAATATCAATAAAGTTCTTGATGATGCTCTCCCCGGCTACGCCAAATCTGGAGGCACCTTTAGGAGGCCAATTTGTAGCTACGGCAAGCACGTGTTCACCCATGTAACGACGTTCCCCTGCGTCAAGCAGTCGCCTAGCAGTCAGAAGGATGCCTACTATGCCCTCCATCACATGCGGGCGATCGTACGGAACCAACATCACCTTATGCTACCAAATAATCTCTAAGAATGGGCCGCACGCTTGTCGGAAATCCAGGACGAGGACATCAGACAAGAATTCTTTCGCATCCAGTTGGAGTTTGCGGAAATCATCTATCAAGATGTCCTTCGTACCTCGGGGCAGTTCAACCTCAACTATCAACCGTCCAACAGTGAAATAGAAACAGCCCTACAAATGCAGGCTTCATCCACGCACATTCGTGACCATCACGAAAGACGGCGGCTTCATCCACGCTCCGGTCCCTGAGTTGAGTCGAAAGTATTGATGCTATGTAGTTCTGAAATATCGATTAGCTCATGTTGTAATTAAACTTTAATGAACTTGTATGTCTCTTTAGTTTGGACAGTCGTTCAACTTATATGTAATCGATGCTATTTATTAGTAGGACCATGAATCGTGCTATTAATGTGTTGCTTTTCTCTTCCGATCCTTTCGTTGCATACTTATATATTGCTTATATATTATCTGTGAATTGCTACTAACGTTTTTATGTCTAGTGCATAAAGATGCCATCGTATGTCGTGTACAAGGGTGAGGTTCCCGGAGTCTATGACGACTGGGAGGAGTGTCGGAGACAGGTTCACCGTTTTAGCGGTAATAGTTACAAAGGGTACACCACTAGGGCGGAGGCGAAAGCTAGATACGCGCGCTATCTAGACGGAGAGAGGAGGGAGCGGACGAGGAACCGGATGAAGATCAGTGTCATCGTGATGATGCTCATCGTGACCGCAACCGTCTTCTATGTGATGGTAGTTTAGATATCGACTTGTAATGTGAAGACAAACTCGCTACTCGCGGTCTCGAGACATGTAATGTTCTAATTTGTTCGGTATTTTGAATTCGGGGACTAATATGATGAATTGTATTCGGAGACTAATCTTCTATTGTATTCGATAAATCTATTGTTTATATGTTGTGCTATTTATATTATGTGATGTAATGTATTTTGTAACCTGTGCAAATATCAGAAAAGCAAAAATAATAATTCCTAATATTCATAGTAGTGGCGCACCATATTGCACTTTAGTGGCGCACATAGATAAACACACCAGTGGCGCATTATCTGAAAGTGCGCCATTAGTAACCCAGAGCACAAGGTACACATTGGCCCTTGGAGTAACAGTAGTGGCGCACTTCTGGGCCTAGTAATGGCGCACTTTAGGTGCGCCATTAGTGTCTGGGATAGTAATGGCGCACCAGGTGGTGCGCCACTGTTATGTAGATTAATAGTGGCGCACCAGGCATGCGCCATTACTATTTATTAGTAGTGGCGTGATAATAGTGGCGCACCTATAGTGCGCCATTAATAGACAAAATAGGTGCGCCACTAACAGCCTTTTTTCTAGTAGTGGGGAGTTGAGCCGCCGAGTGATGCGCCGACTGGCAACGCGCCATTGGCCTGAGCCCCGGGGCGTTTTATCTTTCTTTCTCTTTCCTACATGCTAGGCTTAAGTCCACCCATAGGGGGTGTAATGTAATGAACCATGACGGTCGTGGGCCTATTTTATCTTAGAATTCGTATTGTGAATATTTGATGTGTTTGCCTTATCGCGTGTGCCCGCTCGTCCTTACCCTTTTTTGTCCCTTTGGTAACATCTGTTCCGCCCCTTTTGCCCTTTTGCCGGGGATATACCCCGCGGTATGACCCGGTCTGGCGACTCATAGGAGATCCGATAAAGGCATGATATTTTATTGATGAATCGGCAGGCGGGTCGCAGGACGACCAAGCCCAAGACCCGGCATGTGAGCCGGTGCGAGGCGGCTCACAAGAGAAGGCCTAAAGGAGAAAGGATTTCCTTACAAGAGAAACAAGAACTGGAATAGGATTCTAGAGAGACTAGTCCTAATCCTACTCCTAGTAGGACTCTGTTTGTAAAACTACCCTCTCCACTTATATAAGGAGGGGTAGAGCACCCCTAGAAAGACAGATTCACAAGTCCACAAGTTTAGACAACACAAGATATTAGAGATAGACAGATTAGATCCTCTCGTGATTAGAGGTAGCAAACAACACCCTTGTAACCGAGAGATATTCTTCATCATCAATACCAGACGAGCAGGAATTAGGCTTTTACCTCCATCGGAGGGGCCGAACCTGGGTAAACTCCGTGTCTCTCGATTCCGATCAGCCCCTTCAAGCCGCCACGTAGTTGCGTCTTCGCCCCAAACCTAAGTCCGTTCACCCGGACATCTGCCGTGACAAAACCATGACAGTTGGCACCCACCATGGGAATGCACGATGGTGTTGTGTTCTTGAAGGGGTCTTTCCCAGGGATCAAAGATTTTACAATTCACCGGTTCAGCAAGAGCTGATACAGAAGGGTCTACGTCAATCCTAAACTTCGTCAACTAAGATCGAAAAAAAAGAAATTTGTCACACCACAACGGATGATCTCTACAATTTGTTTTCCTCAATTTATGTTGGCCATCAAGCGATGATACACAAGGCAGTGAAGCGTGCAGGATCTAAGATGCATGTAATTCTGCCCGTATGTACCTACCAAAAAAAATTGAAAGTCGCCGGTTATTTCTAGTCAGACGGTCGAATTGGCCACTGCAGGTTCAATCCGATCTGCAGCAAAACCAACTTGGAAAGCATAAGCAATCAAGAAACAAAGTGAAAAAGAAGAGAGAGAAGGGCTTCCACGACCCGGAGGAAGATGATACAGACACGGATTCGCCTTTGCGCTTCCGAGTCGCCTCGCCTCGGCCTCCCTGGCGCAACGCCTCACTGGCGCGCATCCGAGCCGTCCAGTCTGAACCGCCATGGCTTGGCCTCGCCTCGCGTCTGCCTCCACCACTTTGAGCTGTCCGCACTTGCCTGCACCATGGCTGCGTCCCGCTCGGCTCGACGCATGCTGCAAGGCGGGTCTCCGCCGGCAGCCGGCACCTCAACCTGCCCCAAGTCGCCACGATCTTGCCCCTCCGTCGAGATGGTTCGCTCTGCCGCTGCACTCGCCCGTCCGGGACACTGCGGCTCATCGAGCTCATCGCCCTCCCGGTGCTCCGCTCGGGTCTATTTCCCGTGGGTCGTCCATGGCAGCTGCTGCATTACGCATCACTGGGTTGCCACTCTACAGATTCTCCAGCTCTTTCCCTTGCCTATCTCGTCATCGAGCAGCCTGCCAGGGCAACGTGCGAAGACTATCATCGCCTAGAAGCTCCGTCGCTTGTGTCACTCAAAACTAGCCGGTTCTCCCACCCCGCACGAGCTGCCCGGCGCTGCCGCACCTGCCGGAGAGCCACCCTGCACTCTCAGGCCGCCCGTTTCCTTTAATCTGTATCTCATGGTCACCTCGCCCCATTGCAATCCTTTCCGGGCAACCTTGCCTGCCGCAAGTTTTCTGCTGCTACTGCTGGTTCTCGACCGCGTCCATGCCCCTGCTCACCTACTTCCACCATGCTTCCGCTACACACCTCCTCCTTCTGTTCATGCCTTTCCCCGTCACTTTGATTCATGCCTTTCTCTGATGGAAAAGAGTACCCTGGTAAGGTACGTGTTAACAGAGTCCATGGTCGTTGCTGATGCTGTGAGCTTGGTGATAGAAAATGACAAGGGCGGACAGTCCCCAGTAAATCACCACTCGGATTTTGAACTCTGAGTTCGAGTGGACGCTACATCATGTGATCAACCTGGGTTCTCTCTAGGCGCAAGCTGGTTACGGAAATCTGCACATAGCACATGCATAGCACAACGTCTTCCCGAGTCCTAATCATAAGCTTGGATGACCTTGATATCTTGTACTGCATGAAGAATTTGATGGTAACAGGTGGATGCTGATGGTTGACGGGAACCTGGGTATGTGGTCATGAGAGTCTGTGGGTGTGGATGCTCACGCTAATAAAGTTCCTCGCCTAGATCCTTCGCTCCCGCGCCGTGAGCCACTCAGTTCCGGCTCTGCTGCAGTCGTATTTCAAACCGCGACCTTCGCCAGCCGCCGCCAGTTGACACCTTTGCATTTTTGCCGTGCTGTGGTGAACGCCCTTTTGCAAGAGCAAGAGCGAGTGGTTACATCGCTTTTTCAAATACTGAAGGTTATTCATGATCGGACAATCTATCGTCCAAACGATTCAGGTGATATCCATCCAAGTTTATTTTGCTAGCACATATATTGTTTTTAATCAAAGAAACAATTACTTTGGCCTATAATATTTTATGCAGACAATTATTTAAGTGGCATTATACCGCGGAGTTGGAGCGCAGACCAGCGTGTCGCTTTGCTTAACGGACGCGCGCAGCGTCGCCGTCGCGACCCCGTCTACATCAACGTGTTGGTACCGCGTGTATGAGCCGCCTAAGGGATGTGGCGAGCCTCCATATCCATTGTGTGGTTTTTGACAACAACTCCATGGCCGACTCGCCGTTCGCATCGGATCACAATGATGTGGCTGTCTTTCGTGACCGCGCCGGCTTACAATGCCATGGGCGAATCCCGCATCTACATCAACATGTCGGAGCCGCGCTCACTCGCCATTGTGAGCTGCCCAACAGACGAGCGCAAGCCGCCTCCCTCGCGGTCTGGTCTATGACAACACGCTGGAGCCACGCTCACCCATCGACCCCGTGGTCCGGCTTACAATGTTGCGGTTGTCTCCCGCGGCCGCACCAGCTTACAACGTCGCGGTCGTCTCTCGTGACCGAACCGGCTTACAACGCCGCAGCCGTCTCTCGCCATCCGTGTCGTCTTACAATGTCGTGGCGTCTTTCACAACAACACCGGCTTACAATGTCACAGATGGTTTCTACGTCTACATCAACAAGCCAATGGCTGCATACACCTGTACGAGCCGCCCAACGGACGCTTATGTGTCACCGCCCTGCGGTCTTATCTACATCAACATATCGGTGCAGTGCTCGCCTATATGAGCCGCCCAACGGACACGCGCAATACGCCACCCACAGTTTGATCTACATGAACATATCGGTGCAGTGCTCGTCGATACGAGCCGCCCGACGAACAGGCTCACAATTCGCTGCCACTACAGTTTGGTTCACTTCAACAACCAGCCGGGACGAACCATCGACTGGATTATTGAAACAAATCACACAGGATTATCTATAACCCGCCCCGGTCAACCTCAAATTTCAGTGCAGATTCTCAAGCCACCTCTTCAAGTCAACTTAAGATCCGGGGGCTACAGACATGGCGAGACACATTTGGACGTTTTCAACGAGAATCCCGGGTCATGGCAAAGTTAACACGATCCTGGGGGTTGTTACATTTTTTGATGGAAGATTAAAAGTTTCCCAAGAGGATGAACCGTCATGATGCACCATTCAAACATAGGCGCCTGGATTTATTGGATCCTCACTTGGAGTTTCTGCCATTTCTTCATACAAGATGGTGGCTTACAAGATGGTGACTTACAAGATGGTGCACAACACATCTTCGCTCATACAAGAAGAGTTCACAAACATTCCAGTTGATATATCAACAGGGGCGAGGGCGGCTTCTTACCTCCGGGTATCGCTTCTATCGCCTTATCGGCCGGCTTTATGCTAAATCTCCAGCTAACACGATTAGCCGCGGCGGAGGGTGGCTTCTTACCTCCGGGTATCGCTTCTAACACCTTATCAGCCGGTGTTTACGCCATATTGCTGAAGGGGGCTTCTTACCGACGGGTATCGCTTCTAGCACCCTATCGGCCAGCTTTATGCCAAATCTGTGGCTAACATGATTAGCCGCGGCGGAGGGTGGCTTCTTACCTCCGGGTATCGCTTCTAACACCTTATCAGTCGGCGTTTATGCCATATTGCTAAAGGGGGCTTCTTACCGACGGGTATCGCTTCTAGCACCCTATCGGCCAGCTTTATGCCAAATCTCCAGCTAACATGATTAGCCGCGGTTGTAGGGGGTTTCTTACTGACGGGTATCTAACACCCTATTGCCGGCGTTCGCACCATATTGTTGAGGGCGGCTTCTTACCTCTGGGTATCGCTTCTAACGCCTTATCGGCCAGCTTTATTCCATCTTCGGCTAACACGATTAGCCATGGTTGTCAAAGGGGGCTTCCCACCTCCGGGTGTAGCCTATCTAACCCTAACAACCGGCGTTTGCGCCATATTGCCGAGGGCGGCTTCTTACCTCTGGGTATCACTTCTAACGCCTTATCGGCTGGCTTTATGCCATCTCCGGCTAATACGATTAGCCGCGGTTGTCGAAGGGGGCTTCCCACCCCCGGGTGTAGCTTATCTATCCCTAACAACCGGCGTTCGTGCCAAAAATGTGGAAAAGTCCACATCGCATGATACATTGCAGCATACATCGCATCATGTTCACATGACATGCCAGCTTATCAAGTCGGGTCAGAGCAAGATTATGAAAGAAGGAGCAATGTTATAACATCTCCGGGTTGTGCTTTTTCAAGCCGCCCATACAACAACGCAGAATATATTCTGTATTGTTTATTTTTGCAGGTCTTGTCTCTTAAGATGAGTCGTCGTTAAGTATGGTGAAAAACTTCGGCAAAGAGCAAATGGATCTTTAATAGCCAACATGGCTGGATCTACAGGATTTATCATAACCAGTATTAAATGATTGGGGTTTTCAAGCCAGCTCGGGGAATTCATTATTTTTTCAAGAGCTCCCCTATCAGATATAATGTTGTGTCATTTAATTGATTGGTCCACGGATTTCTTCAATTGTGCTCTGTAGTAATCTACAACACTCATGGATTTCTCCAATATATATTTGTCAGGTTACATCGCAACCACGAGCAGGGATTTCATGTCAAAGACAAAAGAATTATTCCAGGATATTCATTCTTGGTTATATTACAACCACGGTCAAATATTCATTCAACAAATCATGGTGAGTCATATTATTCTCACATAGTCCCGAGTCCCCGCAGGTAGATGACCCGGCACTTGGGGGCTACACTATTCAAATATAGTTTATATCAAGTCCCTTGTCGCTGCAAGCATGCACCACAGCACTTGGGGGCTCAAATCATTACATTGTGTGCAAGACCCTATTATTTCAAGGAGATGAGCCAGCCTTTCTATATTTTTCTAAGTCCCAGCCCAATAATTCTTACTGACCCGACACTTGGTGGCTATGTCGCTCAGATCAAATTTTATAAAGTCCCAAGTCGCCACAGGCGTGTGACCCGACACTTGGGGGCTACAGTATTTAGCTATTCAAACAGATTATGAGGTTCAAATTGAAGACCCGGCGCATCACATTCTGATGAGCTGGCCCTTGGGGGCTACACCTGCTGAAGTTTCATAAAGGTATAAGGCAGTTATAAGTCCCAGGTTGCTGCAGGCAGGACAACTCGACACTTGGGGGCTACACAGTCCAAAATGTTATTGCAAAGCACCAAGTTATCATGGATAATCTTGGAGCTTGGGGGATACAGGTAATGTGGACATATCAAAAAATTTGAGGAGAATTTCCAAAGATGTTAATTATGGAGTTCAGTTATTAGACCCGGCGTCACCAACACTTATGACCCGGCGTTATCAAAAGAGCGTAACCCGCCAGATTTTATATAAGCCACACTGCTTCACAATAATGGAAGTCCGGTTTTACATCAGATGGATTTTCATCCCAATATTTTTATCAAGTCAGCTGGATTCTAGTTATTTGACCCGGCGTTACCAAACCATAATGACCCGACATCATCAATGATTATGACCCGGCAGAGATGAACCGCCAAGAGTATTGGAAGCCGACTGAATGGCATATGGGTATTCTATTCCCAATATTTTTCAAAGGACATTGACAAGCAAGACAATTTTCAAGACAGCTCATTCATATGCAGAAAGACCCGGATTTCTGAGAAGCCACTTCATAAGCGAGCCAAAGGAGGAAGCCGGCCACTTAACATATTTGTTACTCTTATTTCAGGATCTTACCATGAATAAATTCAAGCTAACGTGGGGGCTAATGTCGGGGATATACCCCGCGGTATGACCCAGCCTGGCGACTCACAGGAGACCCGGTAAAGCCATGATATTTTATTGATGAACCGGCAGGCGGGTCGCAGGATGACCAAGCCCAAGACCCGGCGTGTGAGCCGGCGCCAGGCGGCTCACAAGAGAAGGCCTAAAGGAGAAAGGATTGCCTTACAATAGAAACAAAACCCGAAATAGGATTCTAGACAGACTAGTCCTAATCCTACTCCTAGTAGGACTCTATTTGTAAACCTACCCTCTCCACTTATATAAGGAGGGGTAGAGCACCCCTAGAAAGACAGATTCAACGGTCCACAAGTTTAGACAACACAAGAGATTAGAGATAGACAGATTAGAGGCTCTCGTTATTAGAGGTAGCAAACAGCACCCTTGTAACCGAGAGATCTTCTTCATCATCAATACCAGACAAGCAGGACGTAGGCTTTTACCTCCATCGGAGGAGCCAGACCTGGGTAAACTCCATGTCTCGCGATTCCGATCAACCCCTTCAAGCCGCCACGTAGTTGTGTCTTCGCCCCGAACCTAAGTCCGTTCACCCGGACATCTGCCGTGACAAAACCACGACACCTTTTGGTTCGGCCCCGCCAGCCCGAGAGCCTGGAGCCGGTCTGTGGCTGGATCGGGGCGTCCACCTCGAGGGAGCCGGTTCTGAATTTGGAACCACGAGAGTTTTTTAGGATAAGTAGAGTGGTAGAGGCGTGGCGGTGGCCCGGCTGGACCTAGCCGGCATCTCCTTTGCGATCGATCTTTCGTGTGTGCTAAGATTTGCCACCCCGAGGCCCCATAAGCAGGATAGCCGGGAGCCAGATCTATAGCTGGGAGGGGTAGGAGGGTTTTCTCGGCTCACACTACTTGGTCAGCCGGCAAGCCCTCGGGCCCGGGAGCCGGTGAGTGAGGACACCTTTGAGTGGAACGAAAAGGGCGTGCCCAAAGAGCTGGCCTGGGGCACCCATTGCATTCCTAAGCTCAAAAGGGGAGGGATACATGCATACACTAGTATTTTCAGCAGTAAAACGGGCGGAGGAGCACCGTGTTCCATGGGCGGTCGGTCTCCTCTCCGGAGGCGTCTCTTTTGCGCTTTTGCGGCTTCTGGACGTCTATTAGGTAGTACGCATTGTTGTGCAACGCCTTGCTGATGATGAACGGGCCCTCCCATGGGGAGGATAGCTTGTGTTGTCCGGCTGCCCGCTAGATCCGCCTAAGCACCAGGTCCCCTTGACGAATGGAGAGCGGTCTGGTCCGCTTGCTGTGGTAGTGCTAGAGCTTCTGCTGGTAGATTGTCGTCCAGCTCAAGGCCAGCTCACGGGCTTCTTCGAGTAAGTCGACGTTGTCTTCCCTTGCCTCCTTTGCATCCTTCTCTGTGTATAGGGCAACCCTAGGCCAGTCGAACTCGATGTCGGTGGGGATGATCGCCTCAGACCCCTACACAAGGAAGAAGGGCGTGTTGCCCGTTGATCGGTTGGGGTGGTCTTGAGACTCCAAAGGACAGCCGGTAGCTTGTCGACCGAACAGTCGGCTGACCTTACCAGCGGTGTCACGAGCCAGGGCTTGATGCCAGACAGGATGAGGTCGTTTGCCCTATCGACCTGGCCGTTTGATTGTGGATGAGCGACGGAGGCCAGGTCGAGCCGGATTCCTTGCTTGGAGCAGAAACGCGCAAGCGCGCCCTTGGCAAAGTTCGTGCCGTTTTCGGTGATGATACTATGGGGGACGCCGTAGCGAGCTGTGATGTTGTTGATGAACCGGATGGCCATGGGGCCGTCCAACTTCTTGATTGGTCGCGCCTCGATCCACTTGGTGAATTTGTCGACAGCCACCAGCAAATGCCTCATGCCACCTCGTGCGGTTTTAAAGGAGCCCACCATGTCCAACCCCCAGACGGCGAAGGGCCATGAGAGGGGGATGGTCTGGTGGGCTGATGCTGGCAGGTGGCTCTGTGTGCTGAAGCGCTCGCAGCCCTCGCACTCGTCGACCAATTTCCTGGCTGCTTCGAGAGGAGTGGGCCAGTAGAAACCGGGGGCGGAAGTCCTTGGCCACCAAGGTTCTAGAGGTGGCGTGATGCCCGCACTCACCCTTGTGGATGTCAAGGAGGATCTCCAGACCCTTCTCTGGATCGACGCACCGCTAAAATACGCCGGTGCTGCTGCGATGGACTAGCTCGTTGTAACAGCCTGAGACCGACGCTCCAGAAGATTTCCCTTTTATTTCCATTCTTGTCTATATTTTGTCTGGATGTCGCATTCATCATAGCATCATTCGCATCATCTGCATAGGACCAGCATTTTGTCAACATGAGTTTTCAAACTTGCATCCCTTCATAGTCGTCGGTTCTCTCCGTTCTTGCCGTTGCCCGTTTTGAGACCAACCACACACGCACGCGCCCGCGGCATTGAAAAATATTGTTTTTAGAAGTGCGTTTAAAATATTCTCGGATTGGGTTGAAAGTTGGAGTGTGGTCTTATTATACTGTAAGCAGACCGCCTTCTGAATGTCGTCGCATTCCCAGTTCGTTTGATACCCCATCGGTCAACCGTAGCAGTGCGGTCATCGGTTCATTCGTCAGACATTTTTCGGTGTTTAAAACCTCGTGTCATGGGCTGCAAAGCTCGTTGTCGTCTCCACCTAGCCCATCTACATAGCCACTAGCTCAACTTAGCCCCCCCTCCGTTCATGATCATCGGACGAGACCCAACCAGCCCCTAGTGCCATTCCCTATTTAAACCCCCATGGAGAGAGAGCTCCTCACTCTCTAGGGTTTCTCCGATGTTAAAGTTGCAGCCACACCCCTAGAAAACCCAACCTGCTAGCTCCACCTCCCTCTCCCCCGAAATCCCACCTTGATAGCCAAATTTCAGCCCTCAGATCTCACATCTGGGGCTGAAATTTGCTCAAAAAATCACCTACCGGACATGTCTGGTGGCCAACCTGGACAATGTCTGGCGACCGCAGAGCCGTAGCCAGCCAGATCCGGTCGGTCGGATCCGGTCGCCCCCGGCCCGATCCCAGGCACCCTGCGCCTTCTCGCGTCCGCCAGTGCTGCCCCTCGCCGTTGGCCTCCGCCATGGCCTCTGTCATGAGGAGCAGGGAGACGACGCCGCTCCCGCTCGCCCGTTGACCCGCGGGTGGGCCGGCCTAGTTCGCCTCCCCTCCGGCCCAGCTTCCGCAGCCCGCTCGCCGGCCCATGGCCACGGAGGTGAGCAGCCCCTATTTCTCGCCCATGCAACGTGTAGTTATACATCGCCCATGACCTGTTAGCCCAGTTCTAGATTCGGCCCGATTCGTTTTTTCCCGGTCTGGAGATTTTTCTAATGATCCTGTGAATTACAGAATTACAAAAAAACCCATGTTTTTAAATTGTTAATAACTTTTTAACCGTGAATCGGTTTTAAAAACTTTATATATGTAACTTGACTAGAATTTTGTGTGGATTCACAATACCAAACTTTCACACATGTTTAAAATGTTTAACCTTCTGTTTTCATGCAATTTGCATAAATGCCATGTCAAAATGATTTATTTAATAACTTTTAAACCGTAGCTCCGATAAAAATGTTCCACATATGTAACTTGACTAGAAAAATGTGTAAAATCTCATGGTGACATTTATTTTGCTGGTTAACAACTCTAAAATATGGTTAGTACTGATCTGGACCATATTCATATTATTCATATGGGGTTGTTTCGGAAATGATATATATTGCTTCCGGCCTCATTTCAAATGCCTTGATGATATAGTTGTTATTGATTCACCATTTGCCATGTTTAACAACATTTAATATTGATGAGTACCTAAATGAGAGTGAACTAAATAATTTGAACGTGGAGTTTCGTCAATATGCAACTCATTGCATATTGAACTTCACTTAACATGTAGTAGTTGTTTGCTATTCTTGTCATGCCATAACATTCCTTGCATATTTAAACCGGACATTCATCATATTTGTCTGCGCATCATATCATGCATATGTTGTGGTTTATCATGTGTTGATTGTTCTTTCCGGTTTGCTTCTTCTTGATATAGTTCCGAAAGCATTCGGAGTGTGAGGATTCGTTCGACTACGTTGGCTCGTCTTCTTCATGGACTCGTTCTTCTTTCGAGCGGAATCTCAGGCAAGATGACCCGTTTCCCTGGATACCATTACTATCATTGCCATGCTAGATGTATCGTTTTCTATCACTATGTAATGCTACCTACCACTTGTTTGTCAAGCCTCCCAACATTGCCATAAAAAGCCTCTAACCTTTCCACATCTCAGCAAACCATTGTTGGCCTATGTTACCGCTTGCTCAGCCCTTCTTATAGTGTTTCTAGCTGTAGGTGCAATTGCTTCCATGTGACAACATGGACATTCTTTTGTTACCACAATATTATTGCTATTTAATTTAATGCACTTATACACTTGGTAAAGGGTGGAAGTCTTGGCCTTTTGCTCAGTGTTTTCTTCCACTCTTGCCGCCCTAGTTACGTGTGAACCAGTGTTATGTTCCAAAATTGAGTGCTCCTAACATGCTCGGGGTTGTTATGGGGACCCCCTTGATTTTTGTTTTAGGATAAAGCTTGTCTAGCAAGGCCCAACATTGCTACTACATTTTCCTAATAACTAATAAACCTGCATAAGGAGTAATTAACCCGAGGATCTTAATCAACAACCCAGGACAGTGCTCCTCATGAGTGTTGGTCCAAACTTGAGCACTGTGCAGGGACACCCCAGGGCAACTTGGTGGATTTCTATCAGGCCACTATATGCGTCGCTTATCCTGAGAACGAGATACGCGGCTCCTATCGGGATCGTTGACACGTTGGGAGGCCTTGTTGGATTTGTTTTACCTTTCTCGAATAACTTGTGTGAGGAACTCTGATCTTCTTCAGGCTATCTTGAGGTATCGGATTTCCTTTGGAATTGCCTAGGATGATCACGAGATCCGTGGTCGAGGTTATTCCCGCGGCATGTGGTTAATTTGTGATGGATGAGTTGGAGCACCCCTGCAGGGTTATATCTTTCGGAAAGTCGTGCCCGCGGTTATGTGGAAAACTTGCATACTTTGTTTAACACCCGGTCATAGCTAACTTGAAGTAAACACTAATAAAATACGCCAACTGTGTGCGTAACCGTGATTGTATCTTCTCATGAGTTCTTATCCGAAAGAGGACACGGTGGGGTTATGATTGACGTAAGTAGGTGTTCAGGATCAGTTAGTGATCATTACTAGTTCAGGTTCGTTATTCCTAGAACACCATACTTTAATTTCTGTCTTCGTAAGTTAGCCACTCAAATAAATGCTTAGCCGCTTGCTGCAGCCTCACCACTTAACCATACCTCACCTATTAAGCTTTAGTAGTCTTGATACCCTTGGGAATAAGATTGCTGAGTCCCCTGTGGCTCACAGATTACAACAACAACAGTTGCAAGTACAGGTAATGCAATGCTTTGACGTGAGCGCGATGCTTGATTTGATTTGGAGTTCTTCATCTTCTTCATCAGTCTAGGATGGGTTCCAGGCGGCAGCCTGGGATAGCAAGGATGGACGTCTTTTGTCGTTCGTTTTTGACTATAGTTGAACCCTGCTCTTATGTATGATGTTTGAGTATGTTGATGTATTGATGTGACATTGATGTAGCTTGTGGCGAGTGTAAGAAAATTCTATATACTCATCTCTTCTGTACATGTACTTGTAATGATATACATTCTTGAACATGACGAGATGTGCTTCTATCCCTGTCGAGGCCCTCGTGCCGAAATAAGGATAGAATCGCATCTTGGGCATGACAAGTTGGTATCAGAGCCTATACCAACCAAGGAGCCCCCTTGATTGATCGAACTTGGCCGAGTCGAGTCTAGTGAAAAACTATTTTGAGTCTAGTTATATCGGAGAGTAGGATTCTTTTTACTCCTCTTCTATGCTCTGGTGAGGAATTACGACTTAGGAATTTTCATTCTACTCGTCTTCTCGCTCAAAAAAAATTTAGGATCACGCGGGTATTTTGGAAACTATATGATACCGATGTGACGGAGTTCTGTCTTGGTGCCTCATGTCTGACTTGATTTCTTTCGAGGAGTTGAGCTCCAGGTAATTCTTGGCACATCGTTATCATTCAGCTTCCTTAGTATCTCAGGATGGAGGGTGTTCGGAATTGCTTCAATACTTGTCGTGGAGAATTAAGGTTGGAGTCACCCAGTACTAGGGAGGCGTCCGGGGTACCACTATGGCTAGTATCGTTGTGCTTTCGAGGATCCGAGTTAGATGGATTTCCGGAAGCCTCTGGTTATGTGTTGAAGGATGGATACAGTTGGGGTGTAGGTTTGTTAGTTGTGTGAGATATTTCCTCCTTGTATCCCCAACACCGGATTGCATAACCAGAAAGTTTTTGGAAGTTCTTAGGTTGGAATTCAAGTAGTTACCTAGGCTATCTTCCAACAGATCGTGATGTGACGTTGGGCTTCGACATCTAGTGGATTCATTTGTTCACGGTCTTTCTTACAGAGGACAGTCTTGATTTATGCTTCGTCAAGTCTTGTAGTGCGCTATGCCTAGGGACCATATTCGAGCGTCATTTCAATATGTGACAACCCAATGTACAATTGAGCCCGTGCGAACCTTACCACGAAAATATCGGACGAAATCTCTGTTATGTATTTGTTCTAGCTTATTTCGTAAGCCCCATCCTTGGTTTTGTTTTGTTTATGGTAATTCGAGTTGCTTCGTTGTCAAGTGGTGATATCATATCTTTCCAAAGTAGTGTTCTCATATTTTGTGGGATTGCTAATTTTTTTGCTCAATCAAGTTGTCATGTCAATTCTTTTTATCTGATGTGCTTCTCTTTAAGTGAACTGTATCCTCTTCAATATTTGCAAGACTAATCCTCATATTTCGTTCCAGAGCTGGCTCATCTGTTCCAAGTTTTCTTTGTTTTCCCCACCCTCCCGCCCTTTTTCCTCAATGATTAAATTCTCTTCCAAGTGCCCTTCTCTTCACCAATGCTTCCGCTATCATTTCTTCATACTGTATCCGATGAATTCTTGTGGACATTCTCAAGAGTTTCATTTTCAAAATCTATCCTCAAATTCCTTGTTCTTGTTGTTATTATTCTACGATGGATTCAATTCAAGCTTCGATGCTCATCTTATCCTGTCTCATTTGTTTAGTGGTTTCCATGTTGGAATTTCTTTTCCAAGCCTCTCTTGTTTATTCGTCTCTCTCTGTTCTATCCGGCGGCTGGAGATATCTCAGAGATTCGTGTTTTCTTTCATTCCTTCCAAATTATTTCGAGGTTCACACTTCATCAAGTTCTTAATTTGTACCGGCACAACCTCTCTTTTTAAGCAATTGTTTCAACGGTGGTTTCTTTTGAGTGGGCCCATAACCCACAGGTCTTTTCCCAGGATCCTACCTGACTCTTCTAATGTTTCCGGAGATGTCCTCAAGTTCTTTTAAAATATGATGCAAGAATGGTTTTGATCAGTCATATTCCTCTTCCAACATCGCTTTGAATCATTTTCATTGTTGGCTCAACCTTTTATTTATTCACTATTCCGGAGTATCTCAGTAATTCGTGGTGTTGTTTCTCGTCATCATTCTCTGCATTCAAGACTGAAGGAGAGTTCTCTTAAATCTTAATCCATTCTCCTAGAGTTCGTGGTTTCAGCTTGTGGTTATCATCTCAAATTGTTTCCATTCATGAGAAATTTCTCCCATATCTATCCGGTGCATTCAGAGTTGTTTTCATTTCTCGATCCTCCCAAGGCCATCATTTCAGAAGATTTCTTCGTTCTCAATTTTCAGCTTTCGTTCACAAATTCTTCTCAATTGTTGTTCCTTCGTTCATATCTCAATTATTCTAGTGCCTTGTTAAGTTTCTATTAGGCAAATCTTGATCTCTTCATTCTCATGGGTCATCTTTGGTTTCTAATTCTTTCCGGTGTTCTCGTGCAAGACCTCTTCAAGTTTGTGCTCTATCTATCTTTCCTATCTTTTCCAAAAGAATAAGTGGTGTGCGAAGTCTGTTGCTTGTCATCAATTTAACTTGATGAAGGATAAGCATAACGTAATTCTTATTCTAGTTTCATCAAGGTGATCTCAATCCTTCTTCCGGAGATTCGCATGATATCAATTCTCGATTTCAAGTATTCTCATGTTTTATTTCGGAGTTCCTAGTGTTTCTCAAGTGTCTTGTCGCTAAGCTTCATCTAATTCATAGCAAGGCCTCAATCTTGTTCTTTTTTCATCCTTCAATTCTTTCTATCATCCTTTCATTTTAGAGTTATTCTGGAGGTTCTTCCTAGTGGTTCATCAAGAATTCTTTCATTTTCAAGTGTTCTTCAAGATTCTTATTTGAGGTACTCAAGTGTTCTTTATCTTGGATTTCTAAGTTCAATTCCTTCTCCATGGTATTTTGAGATGGGGTTCATTAAATTCTTGGTTATAAGGAGTCTCGAAGAAAAATTGTCAAGAATGAGATAAGTAAACCCATCATGTATTTGTCGGAGTTATCTTGGGTTGGATTTCCCCTAAAGCATTTCCTAAGGATTGTTGCTATCATGGTGTCATAAATGATCCACGTTTTCTCCACCTCTTCTTGGTGAAAGAAGTTTTGCATATCTGTTGCTCTCAAGAAATCAATTGTTTTTGTTGTGGAAGCTTGTCACCTCATAATTTTGAGATGTTTTTCATAAGCCCATAACAAGCTATTCTTTCATTGTTAAATCTTCATCAAATCCATTCAACCTATGCTTTTCAAATTCATTTGTGCTGGAAATTGCCATTTTATTATCTGTTTTTTCCTTCCATCAATCCAGTTTCTATTCTCTTGTTACGGAGGCCTTGTGATGTTGCTTTCTTCAATCTATCATCTTGCCTTGTTAAGATCTTGTTCTTCCCTTTCTTGTCCATCAACCGGAGTGCTGTGAAATTTTTCATGATCCTTCCATGTCATGAAGTTTTGATTTGAATTCAACCGAAGTTTGGTGTCTCTCCGTCAATTTCTTTCTATCTTATCATTTTTGTCCCTCTATCCTACCGAAGTGCCGCCAAAATTTCTTGTGAATTCTTGCTTGTTCCTTGTGTGTCGTTCTTCATATCTTTCCAACCTTCATATTTCATTGGTTTCACTCGTTTGTCAAAGAAGCAACTAAGTTTTTCCTCTTGCTCTTTCTCCTCCCCTTCTCATTCTAGATCTCGAGACGAGATCCTCGTGTAGTGGAGGATAGATGTAACAGCCCGGGACCGACACTCCAGAAGATTCCCCTTTTATTTCCATTCTCATGTGTGTTTCGTCTGGTTGTCGCATTCATCATCGCATCATTCGCATCATCTGCATAGCATCAGCATTTTGTCAACATGAGTTTTCAAACTTGCATCCGTTCGTAGTCGTCGGTTCTCTTTGTTCTTCCCGTTGCACGTTTTGAGACCAACCACACACGCACGCACCCGCGACATTGAAAAATATTGTTTTTAAAAGTGCCTTTAAAATATTCTTGGATTGGGTTTAAAGTTGGAGTGCGGTCTTATTATACTGTAGGTAGACCACCTGCCAAATTTCGTCGCATTACGAGTTCGTTTGATACCCCATCGGTCAACCGTAGCAGTGCGGTCATCGGTTTATTCGTCGGAAATTTTTTCGGTGTTTAAAACCTCGTGTCACGGGCCGAAAACCTCCCTCTCACCTCCACCTAGCCCATCTACACAGCCACTAGCCCAACTCAGCCCCCTTCCATTCGTGGTCATCGGATCGCGATCGGACGGACGAGACCCAACCAGCCCCTAGTGCCATTCCCTATTTAAACCCCCATGGAGAGAGAGCTCCTCACTCTCTAGGGTTTCCCCAATGTTAAAGTTGCAGCCACACCCCTAGAAAACCCAACCTGCTAGCTCCACCTCCCTCTCCCCCGAAATACCACCTCCATAGCCAAATTTCAGCCCTGAGATATCAGATCTGGGGCTGAAATTCGCCCAAAAACCCACCTACCAGACATGTCTGGCGGCCAACCCGGACTATGTCCGACGACCGCATAGCCATAGCCAGCAAGAGCATCCCGCAGCGACCGCCGCGCCCGAGCTCCTCACCCCACGCCGCCCCAGTAGGCCAGCCCTTGCCGGAGTGCCCTGCCGCCTCGCCGAAGGCCAGACCCCGCCAGATCTCCCTATCCCTTCCTCTCCTTCTTCCTCCTCTCCCCTCGCCCTAATCTCCCCGCTCTCTCTCTCGCGCGCGTGTGCAGGAGCAACCAGGGTCGTCGTCGGCTCCCGTTTGTCCCCGCCGCCGGAGTGCCGCCGCGCGCCCTGATCCGGCGGGGGTCGCCGGATCTGGTCGCCCCCGGCCCAATCCCGGCCACCCCGCGCCTTCCCACGCCCGCCAGCGCTGCACCTCGCCTTCGGCCTCTGCCATGGCCTCTGTCTTGAGGAGTAGGGAGGCGATGCCGCTCCCGCTCGCCCGTTGACCCGCGGGTGGGCTGGCCCAGTTCGCCTGTCCTCCGGCCCAGCTTCGCCGACCCATGGCCATGGAGGTGAGCAGCCCCTATTTCCCGCCCATGCAACGTATAGTTATCCGTCGCCCATGCCCTGTTAGCCCAGTTCCAGATTCGGCCCGATTAATTTTTTCTCGGTCTGGCAATTTTTCTAATTATCCTATGAATTACAGAATTACAAAAAAACATGTTTTTAAATTGTTAATAACTTTTTAACTGTGCATCGGTTTAAAAAACTTTATATATGTAACTTGACTAGAATTTCGTGTAGATTCACGATATCCAACTTTCACACATGTTTAAAATGTTTAAACTGCTATTTTCATGCAATTTGCATAAATTCCATGTCAAAATGATTTATTTAATAACTTTTAAACCATAGCTCCGGTAAAAAATGTTCCACATAGGTAACTTGACTGGAAAAATGTGTAGAATATCATGGTGAAATTTATTTTTCTGGTTAACAACTCTAAAATGTGGTTTATAGATTCGGACCAAATTCACATTATGCATATGGGGTTGTTTCGGAAATGATATGTATTGCTTCCGGCCTCATTTAAAATACCTAGATGATATAGTTGTTATTGCTTCACCGTTTGCCATGTTTAACAACATTTAATATTGGTGAGTACCTAAATGGGAGTGAAATAAATAATTCAAATGTGGAGTTTCGTCAATATGCAACTCGTTGCATATTGAACTTCACTTAACATGTAGTAGTTGTTTGCTATTCTTGTCATGCCATAACATGCCTTGCATATTTAAACCGGACATGCATCATACTTTTCTGCACATCATATCATGCATACGTCGTGGTGCATCATTTGTTGAGTGTTGTATCCGGTTTGCTTCTTCTCGATAGAGTTTCGAAAGTGTTCGAAGTGAGAGGATTCGTTCGACTACGTTGGCTCGTCTTCTTCATGGACTCGTTTTCTTCCGAGCGGGATCTCAGGCAAAATGACCCATTTCCCTGGATACTATTACTATCATTTCCATGCTAGATGTCTCGTTTTCTATCGCTAGGTCACGCTACCTACCACTTGTTTGTCAAGCCTCCCAACATTGCCATAAAATGCTCTAACCCTTGCACATCTTAGCAAACCATTGTTTGGCTATGTTACCACTTGCTCAGCCCTTCTTATAGCGTTTCTAGCTGCAGGTGCAATTGCTTCCATGTGACAACATGGACATTCTTTTGTTATCACAATATTATTGCTATTTAATTTAATGCACTGATATACTTGGTAAAGGGTGGAAGGATTGGCCTTTTGCTTGGTGTTTTGTTCCACTCTTGTCGCCCTAGTTACTTGTGAACCAGTGTTATGTTCCATAATTGAGCGCTCCTAACATGCTCGGGGTTGTTTTGGGGACCCCCTTGATTTTTGTTTTAGGATAAAGCTTGTCTAGCAAGGCCCAACATTGGTACTACATTTTCCTAATAACTAATAAACCTGCATAAGGAGTAATTAACCCGAGGATCTTAATCAACAACCCGGGACAGTGCTCCTCATGAGTGTTGGTCCAAACTAGAGCACTATGCGGGGCCATGCCAAGGCAACTTGGGGGATTTCTATCAAGCCACTATACGCGTCGCTTATCCGTCGTGTCCTGAGAACGAGATACGCGGCTCCTATCGGGATCGTTGACACGTCGGGAGGCCTTGCTGGATTTGTTTTACCTTTCTTGAATGTCTTGCGTGAGAAACTCTGATCTTCTTCGGGCTATCTTGAGGTGTCGGATTTTGTCACAGCCCTTGCTAGATATTATTTGGCTCTACATTGTGCATCATGGCATCATGTTTAATTTCATCTGAATTTGAAATGGGGATGTTAAACCCTAGCACCTCATGGAATAAATAAAATTCCAACAATTGAATTTTGCAATAAATTCTAAAATGCTATTTAAAATGTTCCCCCTCTTTGATAAATGTTGGAAATAACATACCGGGGGTGACATGCCTTTTCCAACTCTTTTTGGCATTTTAAATAAACCAACAATGTTGCTGAAAATGGCAAATAACAAACTATAACTATTTTAGTTGCTTCAAAAAATCTGATAATTATTGTGGGGCCTAGAAATAATATACATAAACCCTAGGCATTATTTTAGGATTTTGACTTTAGCAGTTTGGCCCAAACATTATAAAACAGAATGCAAGAATTAAAATAAAGTGAAATAAAAGAAAAGAAAACTTACCTGGCAGCCCACCAGAGCCGGCCCAACCCACCTGGCCATTGCGAGTCGTCTTCAACGTCTGCCTACTGGCAGAGGTGAGACAGGGCACGGCGTCACACGAGGACGCCATGCTGCAGCTGCCTGCCCGCCTGCCTCATCGCCAATTGGGATAAGGCTGCGGAGGCGTCTGGATCGCCTTCTCCTCCCGCAAGCTCTTCTCTCCTCCTCCTCGCTCTCTCCCTCACTCTCTGCTCTGCCATGGCCGCTGCTCGAGCTCGCCGTTCTAGCCTAGCCCCTCCGCTCCCTCTCTCCCCGAGCAGCCCAGAAGCACCGCCCCGTCCTGCTGCTGCTCCTCGCTGAGACACGCGACGCCAGACGTCGCCAATCGCCGCCCCGAGCTTTTCTTCAAGCCTCGGCCGCCGGAGATCGTCGCTACAGAGTCGACCGCGCCGACGCCTCCCTCAGCCCACTAAGCGCCCATCCGACTCCCTGTGAGCTCGCCGTTCTTTTCCCCCTCTTCCCGTGGTTCTCCCCATCTCCTAGCCGCTGTCCCTGCAAGTAGGTGCTCCGGTAGCCGCCATGGACTCGCCTCCGACGAGCTCCAGTGACCCCGCAGCCTCCCATGGACCTCCCCCCTTGGATGCGCACGGGCGAGGGCTATGCGCTGGTGCCCTCAGCGCTCTAATCCGATGTCGTTAGCGCATTTCCAGCGCGTCACCGCCGCCCTATATGGTCGCCGGCGACCTCACTCCGGCGTGCTGACGTGGCCGGGTTAATTAGCCACTAACCAGCCCTTGTAGTCGCTGACTAGTGGGCCCCGTAAGGTTAATTAACCAGAATGATTTAATTAGAAAAAAGAATAACCCTATTTAATAAATGGGTCACTGACTAGTGGGTCCCACTGGTCAGATTTGACCCTGGATGGCCCTGTTGAGCTGTGAAGTCACCCTGACGTCATGCTGATGTATTAATTGATTTCTGGTAATAAAATAAATCAGGAAAATCCAGAAAATGTTTAAAACTTCTAAAAATCATAAAAAATAATCTGTAAGTCAGATGAAAATAATTTATATATGAAAAATGATCAGAAAAATCCAATGAAACTGTTTATGCCATGATCATGCATGTTTGAACAAGTTAACATCACCAAGTAGGACATTTTATGATTAGGTCAATTTAAGAAATATCATTTGGAGTTGGAATTCAAACTTGTTTGAATTTCACTTCAACCAACTTGGCTAACTAATCCTCTAGGTTAATTCAGTACCTTAAATTTGTCAAATCATGCATCATGATTGTGCATTGCATAAATTGAATGTTGGTTCCTCTTGTTGCCGGTGCTTGTTCCCTCTCGGTAGACAATGGTTCTGGCGATGTGAATGTTGACACTGATGAAGAGAAATGATATCTTCAGGACTGTCAGGAAAGAAAACCCCCTTGAACATATTGATATGAACCCACCCTCTTTCTCCTGCTCTCTTTTACTGCATTAGGACAACAACGATTCAACTGTTACCAGTTCTCGGTAGTTGAACCCATTCCATTGCATGACCTATCTTTGCCACAGTAAATAGTTGAAACCACTTAGCATGAGTAGCAACTGCTTGAGCCTTGTTGTGCTTACTCATCCATGCTTTCTTACTTATTGTGCCTGCTATGCTTAGAGTCGTGTCGTGTCAGGTCTGATACATCTGGGTGGTGGATCGGAATGGCAGTATTCATGTCCTACTGTGTGAGAGTTAAGTGTGTGAACACGATTTGGTAAAGGTGGCGGTGAGAGGCCATGTAGGAGTACATGGTAGGTTGTCTCATTGGGACCGACCTTAAGGACCGAGTCCTGTGTTTGTGATCCAAGACAGTTACTACCACACATTGGGTTCCGGTAACTCGACCCCTCTCGGCTTATTAATCGCCTAGACCTCTGTCCAGGAGTCGCAACTAGTTTATGGTGTTTGCAGGAAAAGTGTTTGTGGTCGTGCATAGCGCTGCCCGACGGGGTGGGCTGTGATGCGGTATAGACACAGTGGCACGGTGTACCAAGTGGCACCCGAATGGTGGGCTTGGGAACCCTGCGCACATCGTTTGAGGCCATAGCGGAAACTTCGGCTGGACTTCCATGCGGGTTCAGTCTCAAATAGGCGATAAACCTGGACTAGAGTCTTGTGTGATTGACGGTTGTGGCCTACGTCCACGCCAGTGCTTCCGCTTGAAGGTTGCCGAGATGCATGACGTGCATATGGTGATAAGTGGCGAGAGCATGTGTGAAGAAGTATACCCCTGCAGGGTGAAATAATCTATTCAAATAGCCGCATCCTCGGATATGGACTACTTGGATTGCTTATGTGGTTCATAGAAAACTTGAAGTGGATACTCTAAAATGTGCAAGATAAGCGTGAGTGCTATGGATGGCCTTCTCGTAGGGAGACGAGAGTGGATCCACAGTGGTGTATTGATTGGTGAATATGTGGACTCGTGTGTGCTATCCCACCTCAAAGATATTACTTGTAGTCTTAGTATAGGTTAGCCAAGAGTCAAAGCTGGCTTGCTGCAATAAAATCCACAACCCCCTTCATTGATACTAATGCATATGTAGATAGTTCTGATGTAAGTCTTGCTGAATACCCTTGTACTCACGTTTACTTGAATTATGTTTTGCAGAGGAGACGTCAGTATCATTAGTGGTATATACGACGTGAAGTTCGATGTTTACCGGACTAGCTTGGGAATCCTAGACAGAGGTCTGGTTCCTTTGGTAGGGTCGTTGTAGCTCTTCAGGCTCCTCCAGTCGCTTTTGTAGATGTCTGTACTCAGACATATTTAAACTTCCGTTTGTTGTTTGATTGCTCTGAATGTTGGGTCATGTGACCCCTGTTTTTAACATCTTATTGTATTGGCTTTTTCGAGCCTTCTAAATAAATGTTGTATGGTTATGTTGTGATGCCATGGTTGTATCTATGCATATCGGGCATGTCGTGCATACTTGTGACGTGCAACGGTATGTATGGGATCCGACACCTAGTCATGTGCCTTTAGTAGTACTCTATATGGGAAACTGCCTCTTTGTGCTTCCACCGAGCCATGGTAGCTTGCTACTGTTCCGGACACATTGATCGGCCAACATGTATCCTTCTTTGCTGTTGTGTCTGTCCCTTCGGGGAAATGTCTCGCGCTGTAATGGAGTCCCTGTAGCCTGCTGCGACTCGCATACGTGCAGTGATGGCATTTATGTCTCACGGCGTAATGGAGTCCTTGTGGCTTGTTATGACTCGTCTACACACGCTTGAGGCCGACACCTGCATTGCTGGGTTACGTATGCCTGTTTCTGTACGGATGTGTCGCGTGGGTTCTATGACTAGTCATGTCGGCCCGAGTTCTCTATCGTTTGATTGCCAGCGACATGTTCACATACGTTAGCCAAAAGATGCAAACGGTCCCGGCTAAGGTAAGGCTGCAGTCACGGAACTTACCGTGCATGAGGCCGCAAAGTGATGTGATATGTTACAGTCTGGATACATATGGCTTAGGATCGGGGTCCCGACAGATTTCCTTTGGAATTGCCTAGGATGATCACGTGATCCATGGTCAAGGTTATTCCCGCGGCGTGTGGTTAATTTGTGATGGATGAGTTGGAGCACACCTGTAGGGTTAAATCTTTCGAAAAGCCGTGCCCGCGGTTATGTGGCAAACTTGTATACTTTGTTTAACACCCGGTCATAGTAAACTTGAAGTTAATCTAATAAAATACACCAACTGTGTGCGTAACTCTGATTGTCTCTTCTCGTGAGTTCTTATCCGAAAGAGGACACGATGGGGTTATGATTGACGTAAGTAGGTGTTTAGGATCAGTTAGTGATCATTACTAGTTCACGTTTGTTATTCGTAGACCACCATACTTTACTTTCTGTCTTTGTAAGTTAGCCACTTAATAGTATTGATACCCTTGGAAATGAGATTGCTGAGTCCCCTGTGGCTCACAGGTTACTACAACAACAATTGTAGGTACAGGTAATGTGATGCTTTGACATGAACGCGATACTTGATTTGATTTGTAGTTCTTCTTCTTCTTCTTCAGTCTAGGATGGGTTCCAGGCGGCAGCCTGGGATATCAAGGATAGATGTCATTTTGTCATTTGTTTTTGTCCGTAGTAGGAGCCTGCTCTTATGTATGATGATTGAGTATGTTGTTGTATTGCTATGACATTGATGTAGCTTGTGGCGAGTGTAAGCCAATTCCATATACTCATCTCTTCTGTACATGTACTTGTAACTATATCCATTCTTGCAACACAACGAGATGCGCTTCTATCCCTGTCGAGGCCCTCGTGGCGAAATAAGGGTAGGATCACATCTTGGGCGTGACACTCATTGTTGACGATGTTGTAAGCCAAGGCCCGGTGCTAGATTTGCCTTGACATGGCCTCGTTCGGAGGGAGCTCGCCGCGCAGAAGGAACACCAGGATAGGCTGTGCCCAAGAGGGGGCTGAGACGGGGGCCGGCTTGGGAGCCCCGGGCCTAGATGATCAGTCCCCGGGACTGGGTCGCCAGCCCCCGAGGCCGGATGGTCGATCGTCATCATGACAACTGCGTCGTTAGAGTCGGCGGCCTCGGATGCGGCCGGCTCAACTGGTGCCGGCAAGGCAACCGAGGTTGAGGGAGCCGGTGGCAAAGATGCCGAAGGGACAACCGGCATGAAGATAGATTCCAATTGTGAGGAAGGCTTGATGGATGGCTTGAGCAGCTGCTCGAGGGAGACGCCGGCTGGGATGGCCTGCCGGGTGGAGCCAATCTTTGCCAGTGTGTCGACCGCCTCGTTGTCCGCCTGTGGGACGTGGTGAAACTCACAACCCTTGAAGGAGCCGGTGAGTTGTACGAGGAAGTGGTAGCTAGCCATGTCGGGGTGCCTAGTGTCCCATTCGCCAGAGACCTGCTATACCACGAGGTCGGAGTCGCCAAAGCATAGAATGTCCCTGATGCCGATTTCCTTGGTGAGCTGGAGGCCATGGACGATGGCCTCGTACTTGGACATGTTCTTGGAGGCAGCGAAGTGGATCTGGAGGGAATACTTGAGCTAGTCACCTTTCGGGGATGAGAGGACTACGCCGGCACCCAGGCCGGTCCGCATTTTGGAGCCATCGAAATGCATGCACCAATGCGTGGAGTCTCGGGGAGGCGACACGAACTCGGTCTCCGCCCAGTCGACGAGGAAGTCAGCCAACGCCTGCGACTTGATGGCGGTGTGAGGTTCGTACCGGATGTTGTGATCGGCAAGGGCGATGACCCATTTGCCAATCTGGCCAGTGGAGTCCTGGCCGCTCATGATCTCCCTGGGTGGTGCCGTGCTCACCACGCTGATGGTATGCTCCTGGAAGTACTGCTTGACCTTCTTGGTGGCGAAGTATATGATGTAGCACATCTTCTGGTAGTGGAAGTAGTTCTGCTTGGACGTGGACAGGACCTCGCTGAGGTAGTAGATGGGAGGCTGGACCGGTAGGGACTTGCCCTCCTTTGGCCACTCGACCACCAAGACGACACTGATGACGTGGGTGGTTGCCATGATGTAGGCGAGCAGAGGCTCCTTCTCAGCTGGCGCGGCCAGGATGGGCACACGGGTGAGAGCCTTTTTGAGGCCGCGGAAGGCCTCGTCCGCCTCGTCGGGCCAATCAAAAATGCCCGGCTTCTTGGTGTGACCCGACTTGATCAGAGCCGTCTTGCGAAGGAGCATGTGGGGAGGCAAGGCTCTCTCCCTGAGCCGGCTGATGAACCGGCTGAGTGAGGCGAGGCAGCCGATGAACTTCTGGACATTGCGGAGCCGGGTTGGCTTGGGCATGCGCTCGATTGCGCTAATCTTTTGTGGGTTAGCTTCGATGCCGCGGGCAGACATGAAGAAACCCAGGAGCGGGCCGGTCGGGACGCCGAAGACGCACTTCTCTAGGTTGAGCTTGATCTTGTATTCGTGCAGGTTCGTGAAGGTTTCCCAAAGGTGGTCTAGGAGGCTGAAGTGCTTCTTGGTTTTGACGACGATGTCATCGACGTAGATGTGGACGTTCCTGCCTATCTGAGGCAGGAGACACTTCTGCAAGCACCACTGGAAGGTGGCGCCTACGTTCTTCAAGCCGAATGGAATGGTGATGTACCAGTAGGCCCCAAAGGGCGTGATGAAGGAGGTCTTGAGCCAGTCCTCCGGGTCCAGCTTAATCTGGTGGTAGCCGGAGTAAGCGTCCGGGAAGGACATCAAGTCACAGCTGGCCGTGGAGTCGATGACTTGATTGATCCGCGGCAGGGCAAGTGGGTCCTTGGGGCACGCCTTGTTCAAGCTAGTGTAGTCAAGCACATGCGCCAGGTCTTGTTCTTCTTCAGCACCAGGACTGGGTTGGCCAGCCAGTCCGGGTGGAAAACTTTCATGATGAACCCGGCTGCGAGCAGCCGGGCAATCTCTTCTCCTATAGTACGCCGCTTCTTCTCAGAGAAACGGCGTAGGGGTTGCTTGACCGGCTTGACGTCTGGCCGTACGTGTAGTTTCTACTCGGCAAACTTCCTCGGAACACCTGACATGTCCTTGGGGGACCATGCAAGGATGTCCCGATTCTCACGGAGGAAGTCGACGAGCTCACCTTCCTATCTGCTATCGAGGCGGGAGCCGATGGGGACGCACTGAGCGGGGTTGGCCGGGTCGATCGGGATTTACTTGGAGTCCTTGGATGGCTGGAAGGAGGCCTCACCGATGGAAAGCGAGGGGGGAGCCAACACGGTTGGCTGGTTGGCAGCAAGGGCCACGAGCCGGTCAAGTGCCGCTTCTCCTCGACAATTTCCAAGGCCTTGGCCAGCCGGCTGCCGTCTCGAGGGCACTCGATCCACATCTTGTAGTCGCCCATGATGGTGATTATTCCCTTGGGGCCCGGCATCTTGAGCTTGAGGTAGGCGTAATGGGGGACCGCCATGAACTTGACGGGGGCCAGCTGGCCCAACAGCGCGTGATACGGACTTGCGAGGTCTACGACCTCGAATGGCATCGGCTCGCGGTGGAAGTGGCCGGGTCCGCCAAAGAGGACGTCGAGCGTGATCTTGCCGACAGGGGAGCAGGACTTCCCAAGCACAATGCCATTGAAGACCGTTCGGCTCGCCTGTAGGTCATTTATCTTCAGCCTCAGCTTGTGCATCGTGTTGAGGTAAAGGATGTTGAGGCTGCTGCCACCATCTACCAGCACCCGTGAAAAGTGGCAGGTGCGCTTCTCGGTGGCGATGGTGGGGTCAAAGGACCAGGGCGTAGCTGCTAGGACTCGGCATCATGGCGGGATGATCTTCCCGGCTCCAGGTGACTGGTTTCTCCGACCAGTGCATGAACTTGGGAGTTGCCGACATGATGGCGTTCACCTCACGATGGAGCCGGCGTTGAGCATGTTTGCTCATCTCCTCACTTTGAAGATGACGTAGCAACCGTCCTGGTTGGGAAACTGGTCGTCAAGACGACCGTCGTTTTGGGCCGGAGCCAGAGCCGGCGCCGCGGCGGCAGCTGGGGCCGGCGTGCGGGCAGGCGGCGCGGGAGGAGCCAGAAGGCCATCCCCAAAAGCCAATCACTATGAGAAGCTGCACTGCCGGAGCGTGTGCGTAGAGGGTTTGGCCCTTAAGTGGTTCTTGCAGGTGAGTTCAAGCATCTGCTCAAAGGTGAGCTTCGGCTACCAGGCAGGCTGGCACTGGCTGGAAGGCTGGGCAGCCGGCTCCTACTCCTTGATGGTGGCGACTTGCCGGATCCCGTAGCGGAAATTTGGCTGGTCGCTCTTGCGCTTGATGCTCTGCGGCTGCCGGTTGTCGGCAGCCGGCCGGGATGTTGCCGGTGTCGTTATTGCCTTGGCAGGCGTGGTCGTCTTGACCCGGATGTCTGAATCAGCCGTGGCATACTTGTCTGCCTTGGTCATGAGCTCGGCGAGTGTAGCCGGCTCGGAGCACAGAAGCTTGTGCTTAAGGGGGTGCCGTCTTGACAGCCTTCAATGAAGTACTGTATGGTTTTTACCTCGTGCACCCCCTCGCAGGAGTTGCGGAGCTCGGTCCACCAGGTGAGGTAGTCGCGGATGGACTCGTCCGGCCCCTGAACGCACATGGCGAGTTCATGAGGGCGGCCAGGCCGCTTGTAGGTGCCGGTGAAGTTGCGGATGAAGGCCTCTTCAAAGTCCGTCCAGGTATTGATGCTGCTGGCCACCAGGGTGTTGAGCCATGTGCAGGCCAAGCCAATCAGCATGAGGGGAGCATAGCAAACGGCTACGCGCTTGTCTCCCCTGGCGATGCCTACCACGGTAATGTAGTCAATCAGCCAGTCCTCGGGCTTGGCGGCCCCGATGTACTTCGGGGTGTCTCAAGGGAGTGTGAAGCCGGTCGGGAATGGCTCGTTGTGGATCCAAGGGCCAAAGCAGGCCGGTCCAATCAATCTCTCCTCTTCGAGGAGGGTAGACTGCGTGAGCCGGTCGATGCGGTTGCGGGCATCGTTCTCGCTGCGGGGGACACGCGGCCCGATCCAGGCCGAAAGCTCGGGGAGGATGACGGGTGGAACCGATTGTTCCGGCTCGTGCCGCGGGGGTGGAGAGTGTCTGTGGCTGCGCTGGCTACCGGCTACCGGTGCCTCGTGGTGGCAGTTGCTGGGAGGCGGGTTGTTGGTGCGCCGGCTGTTAATAGCCGGCTGCTCGCTCCCCGGCAGCTGAGAGGGCTGGGGGTTGTTTGCTTCGACCCTGCGGCCGGAGACGCGAGGGGAGCAGGAGTGCTGAGCCAGATGACGCCCACTAGTCCCCGTGCCCTCGCGCTCATGCTGGGGGCCTTAGGAGGCGGCGCCACCCATCACGAGCAGATGCTGCTACATGTCGGCAGCGTCAATCAGCTCCTTGATGTGACGCTCGTGGGCAGCATGTTCTTCGCCCTCCAAGGTGGCCAATTCCTCATAGGCCACCTTGAGGGCCCGCAGGTTGGCTGCGAGGTTGTCGTAGACGGGCATCTTGCCACCCGGGATTTCGGCGACCACGCGGCCGTGGTCACGCACAGCCCCACGCCTACTAGGCTCAGTGCCAACCGGGGTGAGACCATATGAGGAAGCGTATTCCCACTGGGCAGCCTCCATGCGGCACCACGTGGCCGTGAGGGCGATGGCGTCCTCGAGCAGCACGCGACGATCCGCCTCGAGCTCGGCCATAGCGGTGTCGGGGTTTGTTGTCTGGGCGATAGGGGTGCTCAAGCCCCGGAGGGCCACACTGAGCGGGTCAGAGGTGCCGACGCGGGCTGCGGCGGCGTCAGCCCTGGCCTGTGCACGTCCGAACGATGTGGAGGAGATGATGGCCATTGCCACCACACCATCGTGGGTGCCGCTGGACTGGGTTGCAGCAAGTGCGCCCACGGCCGTGGGCGGACCGGTGCAGACGAGCACCTGACCGGGGTACTCGTTGGCAGCCGGAGCTTCGGCGAGGCTGAGCCTGCCAAAGCGCTTGACGAGCGCGTCGATGTCGAGCGCGAGGTCGATGGAATTGCCCGCAGGGCCTGCTGGAGCAAGCCCCACGAGCCCGCGGTTTCATCTAGATGTGCGGCGGCAGCAGGGAACAGTGAGGGGTCCCGCCCGGATCATGAATCCGGTCGGCGCCGCGTACAGCACCACAGTGGATGCCAACTGTCGTTGTTTTGCCATGGGTAGGCTTATCGTAGGTGGTTCGGTCCGGAGGATGCCGACGGACTCCAGGTGCGAGATTAGGTACAAGCAGCGATGACACACAACGTACCCAGGTTCAGGGCCCTCCGTGGGAGGTAATACCCCTAGTCCTGATCGGTCTAGCTCGATGGATGGGTGTGTTTATAGGGTTGCTCCTAGAGCCGAGTCTAGAGGAGGAAGAGGGCGCAACCGGCTCGCCTTGCTCCGCTATCAAGTGTGAGAGTGAGGGAAGAGTCCCGTAGGTGTGTGCATGTGAGTTGTCCGTCCCCGTTGCATAGGGAGCTCAGGGGGGTTTATAGGCCAACCCCCCGGCTTGCAATATTCCTAAGGTACAAAGGTGGAGGGACCCGGCTGGAAGCCTCTCTAGCTGGCCAGGGGTCCCGCCCTTTGAACCGTCTCGTCGCCCGTAGGGTCCACCAGCTATGCGGTCCCGTCGCCTGCTGGAGCCTGCCAGCCGGCTCCGCGATTGGCCCTCGCCCACCTGTCGCGGCACGGGCCGCCCGGGAGGTGTCGTCTAGTGCCAGCTGGCCGGACTCTCCGGCATGGTTGGCTGCAATGTAGCCAGGCCGGGGCAGGTAATCGAGTGGGCAAGGGTGTACCAAGACTGTTTCCTTGCCCGGTCATGCTCGCCAAGGTCTGCTGCCTGGACGGTCGGACTGTAGCCATGCGCACCCATGCGTCAACAGCCACTGTCGCCACAGCGTCGCCCATCATGGCGGTCATGTCTTGTCTCCGTACTCACGCACAAAGGGACGGGACGTTGAATGTCCGCCCCGAGGTCAACGGAGGAGGCGGCCCGGAGGCAGCCGGCCACGTCCAGCCAGTTGGGGGTCAAGCTGGCTCCGCGACCAGACGCTCATGTCGCCAGCCGGCGACAGCTCGAGCCGGTCGTGCTCCAGCCGGCCGTGGGCAGCCGGTCGCATAGTTTTTCTTTGAAGCGAGGTGGAAGAAGCCTGTTGCTTTGGCCTACCTAGGGGTAATAACCCCATCAACCGAGTTGGGCTGCCAACTTTCTATTACGCAAGTTCACAGTTTCGGTCTCTCCGAGATTGTTGAATCGGTGTCACGAGAATGAGCATTTTGACCATTGGTCACCTTATCGGTGCAACCGAGATTCCTATATCGATCTCACCAAGATTCAAAAGTTGCCACCTTTTGGTCACTTCGGTACCACCAAGATTAACACATCGGTGTCACCAAGTTGGTCATTTTGTGTGTAACGGTTGGATTTTTGGGGATTCCTATATATACCCCTTCACCACCACCTACTCGAAAGAGAAGCACTCATAACCATTCCATACCTATCCTATCAGTTTTCTGAGAGAGAACAACCTACCCTTGTGTTGAGGTCAAGATCTTCCACTCCAACCATATGGATCTCGATTTCTAGCCTCCCCAAGTTGCTTTCCACCAATCCCATCTCTACTACCTATCCATATCTGTGAGAGAGTGATTATGTGTTGAGGATTCTATCATCTTGAAACACAAGAGCAAGGTGCTCATTGACATTACTGAGCCTATTACCTTTTGGAGGGTGGTGCCTCCTAGATTGATTAAGTGTCGCTTGGGAGCCTCCTACTTCGTGTTGTGGAGTGAACCAAGAAGTTTGTAAGGGCAAGGAGATCGCCTACTTCGTGAAGATCTACCCCGAGTAAGGCTAGTCCTCCGTGGTCGTAGGCCGTCATGGTATAGTCAAGGTTGCTTCTTCATGGAACCCTCCGTGGGTAGAGCCCTCAGTGGACTCTCGTGATCGTTACCCTCTATGGGTTAAAGACTCCATGAACGTGGATGTACGATAGCACCACCTATCGGAACCACGGGAAAAATCATCGTGTCACCAATTGTGTTTGCTTTCCTTACCCTATCTTTACTTACATGTGCAATGTCTTTACTTTTTGCTGCTATACTCTTAGACATGCATGTGTAGGGTGTACTTGACATACTATGAATGCTAAAATCTTCCAAGAATTAAAATTGGGAAAATGTAGATTTTTATTTTGTCCAGTAGTCTAATCACCTCCCTGTAGACCTACTTTCGATCTTACAAGTGGTATCAGAGCTTTGGTCTCCATTGCATTGGTTTCACAACCTAGGAGAATTATGGCATCTAGTGAGGGAAATTATCACCGTAGAGGTCCTTACGTTGATGGCACAAATTTTGCTAGCTGGAAGCACAAAATGAAAATGCATTTGCTTGGTCATGACCCTGCCATTTGGGTTGTTGTTCGTGTTGGCTTGCAAGGTGAATTCTTTGCGGAAGGAAAGTAACCCGGTCGTGAAGCGACTGCGGATGAATTGAAGATGTTGCAACTCAATGCTCAAGCATGTGCCATTCTCTTCAACTGCCTATGCCCCAAAGAATTCACAAAAATCAGCCGTCTTGAAAACGCAAAAGAGATTTGGGATACTTTGGTTGATATGCACTAAGGAACTGAGTCCGTGAAGGAATCCAAGTTAGATGTTCTTCAAGGTGATCTCTCATCACCAATGAGATTGTCGGCTTAGGAAGCGAAGAAATGACAGAAAAATTCATCATCAAGAAGATACTTCGAGCTTTGGATGCTCGATATGACACCGTTTGCACATTGATCCAAATGATGCTCAACTACAATGATCTCAAAACAATAGAAGTGATTGGTAAAATTGTTCCTCATGAGATGACACTCAAATACAAGGAAGAGCTTCACCATAAGTCCAGCGGTGCTTACAAAGCCACAAGCGATGCTCCCGCTACCTCAAGTGACAACCTTGTCACACATGAAGAGATAAGCCTTATGGTCAAGAAATTCAACAAGTTCTACAAGAATAGAAGCAAAGATCGTAGCTCCAACTCAAGATATGAAGAGAAGCCTTCATCAAGTCATGACTGAAACTGCTACAATTGTGGGAAGCCCGGACACTACTCCAATGAGTGCACGGCTCCTTACAAAAGAAGAGAAAAGTCACCCAGAAGACGAAGCTCAAGGGACAAGTCACCTTGAAGAGAGAGAAGGAGTAGCGATGATCGTTATGAACAAAGACCCTCAAGGAGAAGTAGGGACTAGGAGAAGAAGGACAAGTATACCAAGAACTACTCAATCAGGAAACATCAAGCTCATGCTGGTGAATGGGTTTCCGTCTCCGACTCCGATGACCACTCCGAGAGAAGCTATCACTCCAACTCCAACTATAGTCAAGATGAAGGTGTTGCCGGGATTGCACTAGTGACAACCATCTCCTATGATCTATTTGATTCACCAAATGAAGGGAGTGGAAGTTGCTTCATGGCCAAAGGTCCCAAGGAATCTCACCCTGAGTATTTTGATTTCAATAGTGATGAAGATGACTTGTTAATTGAAGATGACTTGCTATTTGAAAAAACTAGTAATGATAGTCAAAATGAACTTGCTAGTACTCACTCTAGTATAGATAAGTCGTGTGATGATGATAAGTTGGAAATAGAACGACTAACTCAAGAACAAAAAACTCTTAGGTTAGCTCATGAGTCACCTCAAGAAGATCATAGAGAGCTTGTAAGGACACATGAGAAGCTACGCTTCGAGAAGCTCAATTTAGAGCAAGAGCATGAGTTCCTTAAAACTATCAATGATGATATTTGAAAGAAGACTTCCTCTTATCTAGCCAAACGACTTCTCTTATCTACATTCATGCCTCAAGTCAAATCTAAGCAAGCTAGTAACAAAGGAAAGAAAGGTTCTTCAACTAGTAGCAATAAAAATGGTAAATACCATGATATTTCTTCTAGTAGTTCTCTTGATCCCACTAACTCTTCTCTTAGCCAAGTTACATTTGAGCAAGAAAATGAACTCTTGACAGGGATTATAGAGAAAGGTATCTACAATAGTCTTGAAGGGTGCACATAATTTGAGGAGATTGTACGCAAGCATGGAGCTTGGTAAGCGAGCTCGGCTTCGGTCTGAACTCTCAGAACCTCCCCTCCCCTTAAATAGGGACTCACCCCACATCGCACACCCCTAGGACCAGCAAAGTACATGCCAAGGAGGCAAAACTTTGCACTTAAAATTCCATGGGTAGCGGTGGGGAAATAGGGGTGGGAGTCCGGCTGGACCGAACTACTACCATCAACATGTCTTCGGACACAAGGCATGGACCATTAAAAGGCCCGCCAATGGCGTAAAGCTCATCCACGATTCGGTGACTTCTCAAGACCTTGTTTCCAAGATCCGTTCGCTGAACAGTACCACCCATCGAGGTGCACCAAAGAGCAGGAGTAAAGCAATAGGGCATATCGAGGACGTAAGGCCACCAATCGAAGACCCCTGGTACAACCACTCATGTATAGTTTCTGTCTTTCAAATACCTATAAGCAGTTGCCTGCACAATTCGGGTTATAAGAGTTGTTGAGAAAAGTATAACATCATTGCACATGTTGTCGTCTGTCCTTTTTGGAATACATTTTCCTTTTTCCTCCCTCTTCTCGTGACACTGTTCGGTATGATGCGACGCACCGGCTAATAGACCGGGGGCTCGAGTTTAGAAAAAATCGCCTTATGTACAACTTATTATACGTTCGGCGTCTTGGAATTCACATTATATGCATTGGTTTTGAACTATGTCTTGGGTTAATAGTTGGGTTGCCCGGATCCTGTGCTTGCCCCTTTATGTTCCGCTCGTTCGGCTAAAAGGGCGAAGGGAGCGCCCCTGCGATTGTGTTTGCGGATAGTCTGGTGAAAGCACCTTAGGGGAGAAAGCCGAAAACTGACTATCATAATATGCGAGAGCCGGTGTGTGAATCTGAGTTCAAGGTGTCATACTTAAATCCTCGTGAGAGGATATTCTGTGTTACACGAGGGGTATGTACTTTATGCAAACCATGTGATGTCTTCCCTAGCCACGGTTCATTTGAACATCACAACACTCCGCGGACTAGTCATCAGCCCCCCGCAGTCCTTTTCGCGCCCCTACGGGTTAGTGAATGAAATAAAGCACTATAGTCTGATTGCCTAGTCTGTCGCACTTTACCGCCTTCGGGTTCCGATAACTCGTCTAAGGGACATAGTGCATTAGTAGAGCCACTCCATGTAGTATCTACATGGGAGCTGAAGCCGACGACTCGCATCTTTTAGTTTCAAACGGCCACACAGGAGTTATAAAGGAATACAAACACATTGAAAGCATGATAACTTATAACATTAAAACTTTGAAATGTCTTCGGATGCATTACAACTTATTCCAACATGTTATCGCCCGGACACTGCGACGCTACCGCCCGAGCACCTTCCATTACTCCGGCGAAATACAGCTCGGAGCAGCAATCTTCCTTTCTAGGTGGCGGAGGTGCGGTAGCTATATTCATCGGATCCAGCCCTGGACAATTCACCTTGGCCTTTGCAAAGGCCATACGAGCTCCCTCGATGCAAGAGGAGCGCCTCAGCAGGTCAAGACGGGGCGACGCGTCAATCATCCTCTCCACCAGGCTGAAGTAGCTGCCTAGCAGTGCCCCATTGGGCCACAGCTAGAGGCAGAGGTCCTTCATGGCCGGCTCCGCCATCCAGCGAAGCTCCATCAGGTGCTTCTGCTACCTGCAAAGAAGAGGAGTGTGCTCGGGGGCTTCAAATTGTGCCCAGAATAGATGAGCTTCGTCTCCTTATTCCCGCGACACATACAGTTGGTTGGCATCTGCTATGCTCTTCTGGATGTCGGAGGAGGCGCTTGAGGAACGCCACACCTGGGTAAGCAATTTGAGCTTGCTATCCCCTAAGACACACTTCAGTAAGTATGGCTTACCATCCGTTTTATCCTTCTCTTGGCAGACCTGCTCCTCAAAGAACCGCCTGTCCACCCGCTCTTTTTGGAGATCGGTCCTTAGGGTGGACAGTTCGGCCACCTGCTCCTTGCCCTTCTGCTCAAGGACCTCGCACTTCTGGCTGGCATCTTTGAGATCCTGTCGGATCTCCACCACACGAGTCTCATGCTTGTCGTTGGTGGCTCATAGGGCGGAGAGGGTGGTATCCGCTTCTTTGGCCGCCACCCTCTCGATGGCCGCTTCGTCCGTCGCCTGCTGAAGCTCGACCTTGAGCCTCTCCACCTCCTTCGCTAAAGCTGTGTGATCATTAACATTATAAAGACCCGCATTGACAGTATTTCGACAAAAGTGTTTGGATTTTGTTTAGACTTACCTTGTGCCTCATAGAATCTTTTGTTGAGAGTATCAAGCTCGTCTTTGGAGCTTTTGAGCTTTCCATTGAGCTCGGCCAGCTCGGCGCCATTCACGGCCGCCACCGATGACGAAGCCTGTAACACATAAACACTCGTCGGATTACATGGTTGCAATACTTCCGAACTACCGTCATTCGTATATAGTTCGGAATTGGATCCATGATTGACCCCTAGGTAAGCTTTTTCAAACTCACCTAGGGCTCGGGGGCTGCCATGTAATCATAAATTAACATTTTGCAAAATAAGAGTGTCAGCTTACTTGAAAACCCGTCAGGAGACCCTTCAAGGCCTCCTTCAGTCCGATGTTGACGAACTGAATGTTGTGCAATACCGCACCCATAAGGGTGCGGTGCTCCTCGGAGATGGAGGCACTCGACAGAGCCTCCTCCATGACCGGCCACCCATTAGTCGGTTGCGCCGGTGGTAATCGGGTAATCCGATCACTGATCGGGGTTTGGACCATTCCCTCCGGAGGCGTGCTACGCTCCAGAGAGGTCCTCGGAGGGGACTGAGCATCCGCTCGTCTGTCATCCTTAGTATCCAGGTGGGGTTTATCCCCCGGTCTTCGGTGGCCGAGGCGTTAGCCTCGGCCATGATGTTGTCTCCCCCGCCGCCGGTGTCTGGCTCCATAGGAGCATGCTGGGATGACACCTCTGTGGCGTCCTTTGCGGCGCCCGTAGTAGCGGGATGTGATGCGTTCCCGCTCTCCGCTAGTTCGGCGGGCGGGGTTTCCCCGTCCGATATCTGATCAGTAGGAAGGACTCGCGGGGTACTGCAAAGTCAATAAGTACCTGCTTGTTAATAAACTTTAAACCTGTTAATGAAGAACAAGGGGATCTTCGGATCCTAACCTTCGAGCGGGGGGCTTGACCCTGAGGCTCCTAAGTGGAACCGTCTTGAAGTCATTGGTCTTAGTATCTGAGTCTAAACTATCGTCGGACATGATCACATGTGCCCGACACCTCTTCTAGGCAGGAGGGGGTACCTCCTCTGGAGCGTCCGATGACGCCACCCTCTTTCTTGTGAGGCGGGAATTGTCCTCCACCTCGACCTCGTCCTCCTCCTCTTCTTCCTGCTCCTCCTCCTCCTCTTCCTCACGCTCCTCTTGATTTGAGGAGGCATTAGTTTCCTTGGACACAGTCTCTGACCGGTCCCTTTTGTGAAGACCTTCTCGGCCTAGTTTCTTGTTCTTCTTTTGCTCCTTCTTTGTAGGGGCCTCGTAAGGCTTCACCACGAGCATCTCCAATAACATCCCAGACCTAGCGTCTTCGGGTTGAGGTGCTGAACTGCTAATGTTCACGGCTTTCTTCAGCCATGTCTGCAAAGGATGATCGGAAAGAATGTTATAAATCCCCTCTATGGAAAATAAAGCCGACCAAGCAAAATTATGCCATACCTCGGAGGCGGGCTTAGTGGCGTGTAGACCCCTATCTTATTCCTCGGATGGCCAGCTCTTCTGTGACTTTAAGAGTGCCTTCCACAGCTTCTCCCACATGGTGCAAAAGAGGATCAGAATCATGGGCGCGTCATCGAGCTGACGAGCCCACAAGGGAGTATCCCGCTACTGGCAGGGTAGGATGCGTCTCCAGAGCATGACCTGGACCACATTCGTCAGCTTAATGTCCTTCTCGACCATGGAGCCGACGCGCTTCTGTAGGTTGCTCACCTCCTTGCTCGGTCCCCAACTAAGGTCCTTTTCGAGCCATGAAGCTAGTCTGGTGGGTGCACCGAATCTGAATTCGGTAGGGGGAATCTGACCTTCTTCCCGTGGCTTAGTGATGTAGAACCACTCCTTCTTCCACACCTTGATGGTATCGATGAAGGTGCCTGATGTCCATACGACGCGGGTGAGCTTGCCGATGATAGCCCCGCTGCAGTCTGTGTGCTTGCCTTTGACACACTTCGGCTTGACGTTGAACACTTTGAGCCAAAGAACGAAGTGTGGTCGACCCACAGAAAAGCCTCATAGACAAGGATGAATACCGATGTATGCATGAAAGAGTTCGGCAGGAGGTTGTGGAAGTCGTGGTAGTAGAAAAACATCAGCCCCCTAATGAAGGGGTGGAGCGGGAAGCTCAGTCCCCGGATGAAATGGGGGAAGAAGACCACCCTTTTGCCTGGCCTAGGAGTGGGGATCATTTGGCCCTTCTCCGGTGCACGGTGAGGGATGTCGGCGGAGAGGTAGCCGGCCTTCTTGAGGTCCAGGATATCATGTTCAGTGACCGTGGAAATCTCCCACTTGCCGTTGGATCCGGAGCCCGCCATTGGTGAGCTTGGAAGTGGGGGCGGAAAACCTAGATCTATGCTTTGGAGTGTCCGTGCACTAGAGTTTTGGGGTTTTCTAGCGCCCCTTACTTGTGCACGGGCATTGGAAGCCGTGCCCGCGGCTAGGCCCACCAGCGGGGCTGTAGGACACAAGCTCAAAGACATCAAGGAAGCAATCAATCCAACGATCAAGACTAGAAGGCAAGGTTCGGTCCCCGGCAAGATCTTGCTGGGATGGCCTACGAATGCACTCGACAAGACCACAACGCTCCACGAGCGCAGAGGCCAGGTGTTGTCCCAGCATATAAAAGGAGGCCCAAGGTGTTACAATAGGGATATTTTGACCAATATTCTAGCTCACACACGGTAGCTACTGTGGACCATTCAACACACAGTGCTCCTGTAGCTAGGACCCAAGAACACCCATAATACACAAAGCAGGAGTAGGATTTTACGCTGCTCAACGGCTCGAACCTGGGTAAAGAATCCCTCGCGCCGTTCATGCAATCTGCTCTTTGCGCATACCGACTCCCTGCCAAACCGTAAAGGTACCATCGAGATCCCATAGGTGTCGCTCTTCACTGACACGGAGTCTCAGAGGAATGTAAAGAAGAGGAGGCGAATGGGGAGCGTGAATAGGCTTTGGGGCTTTTTCACCTTTTATGAGGCTTATCGTTTGGACTCCCCTCGCTACGTCATGAATCCCTCCGCTTCTTGAGACGTATGTGTCATTGCACGTGCTTGGTTAAACATATCCCATGTAAAACGGGGCACGATCTGCACATTCATATATCGTGTTGATGGGAACAGCCTTGAACCGCGGATCAAGTTTTTGCAATTGGTCTAGCGGTCATGGTGGGCCGTGACCTTTTGTCTGAAAGGTCGTCAGGGGACATTATTTTACCCCTTGACGTTTGGCCTTCAGGTCCACCCTTTTCACAATGTTCAGACGTGCCACTATTCTGAAAGCTACTTGTTATCAGAGGTTGAACTCAATTCGGTGGGAAGAACTCACCTCGCAAGCCAAAGACTTTGATCGCGCGAAGCAATTGAAGCTAAGACCCTTGGCATTGGAGGCAAGTTTGGGGGCTACTGAGGGGGTCCTGGATTAAGGGCTCCTCGGCAGGCCAACCTATTTCTATGGGCTGGACTATATGGGCCACTTACCAAACACTGGATTGATTGAAGGCACTGTCTCCAGGATGGAAGCTTCAAGAAGCACGGATTTTCCTCCACGTTTGATGTAGCGAATAGGCATGTTTATCTCTTCAGCGTGTAATCGACCATGTGTAAACCCTAGATACCCTCGGCGTATATCTAGGGGGGGTAGGTAGTAGATACAAAAACAACTCATCTAGGGTTATCTATTCGATCTCGAGGTAGATCAACTCTATAACCCCTCATATCATCAATACAACCAAGCAGGACTTAGGGTATTACCTCTAAGGGCCTGAACCTCAGTAAAACCGTGTCCCCTTCGTCCCCTGTTACCATTGGTTCTAGCCTGACAGTTTGAGAACCCCTACCCGAGATCCCCCAGTTTTGACACCGACAACAGGGAACTAGTGGGACTGCTCAGGCTGGAGAACACCAGGAGTAGCCACAAGGTCACATTCCCCCACCACCACCTCCGCGAGAGAACATAACCATAGCTCAGTTTCTCCAACTTCTCCAGGAGGAATACCAAGCCAACACTGCTGTTATCCAGCAAATGGCTCAGGTCCGTGTGAACAACCAGCAGCAAGGCAGGAACGTCAATGGCCGCTCCACTCTGTGTGAGTTCATGAAGAATTCGCTCCCAACCTTCACTGAGACTATTGAACCCTTGGATACCGATGTCTGGATCTGCACCATCGAGACCTTCCTTGCACTGGTCCATTGCAATGAGGATCATGAGAAGGTGCTTTATGCCTCTCACGGCCTCAAAGGTACCGCCAGAGCTTCGTGGGATGGACTCAAGGTCATGCAAGGCGACCATGTGGTCACTTTGGTTGACTTCAAGGGAGGATTCCGCACCGCCCACATTCCTTTTGGGATCATGGCTATCAAGAAGAGAGAATTCTGAGCACTGAAGCAAGGAAGTGGCTCTGTCAAGGAGGACATTCAGAAGTTCAGCCTGCTCTCAAGGTATGCACCTGAAGATGTCAACACTGAGGCTGCTAAGATGGAACGATTCATGGAAGGACTCCAGCAGACCTAGCAGTATCAACTCATTGTTTGTGACTTTCGGACTTTCTTTGACCTGGTGAACAAGGCCCTCATGCTTGAAGACAAGCATCATGCCATGGACGACACTCGCAAGCGCAAGATGATCAGCAAGGGTAGTTCCCCGGCCAAGCCGACCTATCAGCCGCATCAGGCTAGACCTCTTGCACCTCATTTGAGCTACCAGCCTCGGTAGTATGCCAATCGCAAGCCAGCCAGTGGCGGCAGAATCAACAACAACAACAACAACAAGAACTCTCGTCAAGTGACTTGCTTTGGGTGTGGTCAGCCAGGACACCTCTAGGCAATGCCCCAACAAGAAGCCAGATGCACCGCACCCTAATGCGCCAAACCAAGGCCAAGCCCATGGTGTGCCACCAAGGAACCCAGATCCCAGCAACCAACCCAACAATGGCAAGGGTCATGTGAATCACTTCACTACAAAGGAAGCCCAGGAAGACCCGGACATCATATTGGGTATGTTCTTCAGTAACTCAACCCTAGCAACTGTATTGTTTGATTGTGGAGCTTCGTGTTCCTTTGTTACCCAAAGGTTTGAATTAGGGATTGGAATGAAGCCTACACCCCTGGGTAGTCATATATTGATACAAACCTTGGGATCAGTTATGAAGTCCTTGATAGGTTGTAAGGGAGTAGAGATTAACATAAACGGGGTAGATTTCCTAGCAGACCTTATCATCTAAAGTCGAAAGGCTTGGATGTGATCCTAGGCATGCATCGGTTAACCAAGCACCAAAGCCTGTTAGACTGTGCCAAGAGGACTATTACTGTCGTGGGAACGAGTCTGACAGCAGAAGGTATGGGTACGAAAGGAGAGTGGAGAGTCCTAGCTACGACGAGGGTGTACACACGGATGTATGAGTTTAGGCCCCTCTCGTGGAGGTAAAAGCCCTACGTCTCAGTGCACGGAAGCTTATGTCGTGTGAAGTATGGAGATTACAACAGTGTTGTTAACCTTTGTACAGGAGGGGGAGGGGCGGCTTATATAGAGTCTGCTACCCCTCATAATTGTCCTGCAATTAAGGGCTGGTCGTGGGGTATAAAGATGGCAGTTACAGGTAACACCTGCTATCAAGGCTCATAATGACCATTAAACCGTCGTCTGCCCGTTGGGATCTTAGTAACTGCTCCCGGTCCCCTGGCATCGAGTGCAATGAAGCCTGTCGAGTGTCACGCGACCGCCGAGTGTCCTTTAGGTGTTGTCGAGTGTCGTACTGTCTAGTGTCCTCTAGGTGCTTCCAAGTACGCACTCGGAGGTCCATGCTTGATCTTCAACTCCTCTATGGTAGTGACCTTGGGAAGGACATGTGGGCCCTGCTTAGGACCCTACCCCAGGTACACATACTCGTCATTAGCCCCCGAATGGATCAGGGTGTGAGTGGGGAAAAGAAGGTTTCGACGTCGACCTCGAGCTGGAGCGTCTAATCCTCGGAGGAGGGCCTTGAGATTTCGTGAACTTTTATGTCCACTGAATCTTTATCTCTGACTTCTAATGGGATATGCCCTGAAGATCACTCCGAGTGATATTCGAAGTATCAGAGAAATTTGCGCCGACTAGATTCTTCTCCATTCGCCCGGATCCATTCAGCTCCAAAAAGTGTTCGAGTGACTATTTGGGATATGTCTTGTACCGAGTGAAACGAAGGCATCTTGAACAAGGACTGGTCGGCTTGTCAGGCCCAGAATCTTCGTGATACGAAAATCTGAGCGGTGTGCGCGAGCGCGCGAAGATGACGGCATGATTTGGGCGGGCGGGCGCATGATGCCTCGATTTTTGCGCCAGACATCTCACACGACGCCTAGATCTTCACGCCAGACAATTCGCCACGTATCGGGCGCTGCTTGCGGTTGGCGTGCGCGACTATCTCGCGGGCCCACTGGTCAGTGACTCGCTCGACGGGGAATAGAAGCCTCCCCCGGCCCGGTTCTCTCGGCATCCACTGCAGCCTTTCATCTCTGCCTTCCTCCGTCTCCCACATCTGCCACTTCTTCTTGCTCTACGCTGACGACCAGCCGCCGCCCGACGATGACGAAGAACGCCACCGAAAAACTGGAGTGGGCGAAGAGGGGTGCTCCGACGCGCAAGGGGCGGAAGCACTCGTCAGCTCGGTCCACGGCGCCGGCGGGCTGGATGCAGGGGAACTTTCTCCCTTCCGTCGTCACCGTCGAGGACCTCGAGGGCCTCGTCGCCGATGGCCTTATATCCCCCAGAGCGTGGAGGCTCCCCAAGGGCAAGATCGAGCCCGCGCCGCGCGATGGAGAGCGGGTACTTCTCCTGTCTCATGTAGAAAGTGGTTTCTCTCTGCCTCCCCACCCGTTCTTTCGTGGGTTTTTGAATTTCTTCGGGGCACAGTAGCATCACGTGCCGCCGAACACCATCACGTATGTGTCAATGTTTGTCACTCTGTGTGAGTGTTTCCTTGGTGGCATGCCCCATTGGGGATTGTTCAAGCACCTCTTCACGGTCATATCTCAGACTGTGAAGAAGGCCAACTCGGACGACGGGAGGACTCAGGTCATCCAGACGTGCGGGGGTCTTGGCGTGCAAAAAAGAGTGCGGAGCTCCTTTCCCCCCATCACTTTGCCCGAGTTAGTTCGGGGGTGGCAGTCGACCAGGTTCTACTGTCAGGACGCGGCCTCACCGAACATGTCGACTGGTCTCCCCCCTTTCACAATGGATCGCCCTGCCGCCCCGAAGACCCTGAGGGAAGCAGCCGCAGAAGCCGTCCAAGTGGGAATATTGTTCGAGGCGATGGTGCAATTGATTCGCGGCGGCGTCACGGGGTTGGATCTGCTGGAGACTTTTCTGAGTCGACGCATCCAGCCTCTACAAGCCAGGGACCACACCATGTGGCACTACACCGGCGCGGACGACACGACCAGGGCGCACCCCGAGGATGTCTCCCAGGAGGTTGTCGAGCAGTGGCTCCAGAGCATCACCAGGGCCGGAGACAACTCCGCGGGGGCGAAAAGGATCGAGCCGTACTCTGCCAGCAATCCTCCTAGGAACCTGGTGAGTGACATTATGCTGACTCATTCGGAAGTATTGTCGAGTGTAACTCTGTTTTGTAGGTTGACGCCCGTTGGGACCTTGCAGGAGTGGACGGACATGCACTCGCCCGTTCCCAACAGGGACCACATAGAGGAAGGCGTGGCGAGCGACGGCGGGAGCGTGGACGGCGACAGCTCTTCTGACTCTGGGAGCGAGTCGGGAGAGTCTGGCAAAGAGAAGGAAGTGTAGGTACGCCCTCGGCGCGAAGCTCGCTTCAAGGCCCGCCACGACCCTGCGGCCGCGGAGGAGCAGGCCCCAGGCCCCAGCGACAAGAACCCCAAGCAGAGCTGCCCCTCGACGGCTGAGCCGAGCGAGAAGCCGGCTAAACAGCCCAAGCCGACTGTCGCCAAGCCCCGCAAGGCCTTGCCTCGAATGAGGTTGGCTGTTCCGATCATCTCCACGTAAGCGCTTGTCTTCGAAGGTTTTTGTCGACTGAAGTCTCGTACCGCTTGTTGAATGTTGTATGGTTTTTCAGAGCTGGGACGTCCATGACCTCTCCTCGGAGGGACGGCGGGGACGCCATGGATGTTGACACCGCGGACGCGGCCACCTCCTGCCGCGGTAAGTGAACTGTTGGCTTGTCTGTGCGTGACTTGCCATAAGTGGTTGTTGACATTTGTCGATTGTGGCTGCAGAGGTTATCCAGTTGGAGGACGACGAGGTGCAGCAGGCCGTTCCGCGTGCTCGCGCGCGCGGAGCTTCTTCAGCGCAAGCTCCACAACGCCCAGCAAGGGAGTCTTCCCTAGGGACGGGTGGCTCGACCCAGCCTCAGGTCAAGCCTGCTGCGCTCCCGACGCAACCTCCTCCCACCACCTCGACGATAGTGACGGAAACCCCCACGGGACCCGTCGAGGCTGCCCTGACCGCTCTAGCGACTGTGTCGACTCCTTCTGCAACAACTTTCACTCTGCATCGCACCCCGGAGGATCAAACTGGGGCTTCAAAGGAAGCTCTGATAGGGGCGGAGTAGCTAATGTTGAGGTTAAAGGAGGCGTTCGAAGCGAGCAAGCAGGCGTTTGATGTCAGCTCGGCGCTCCGTACCAACGTCCGAGTAAGTTCTATCGTAAGTCCGCTGTCGAGTAAATTTCCATACTCTGTTTATTGCTTTACACCCACTGGGTGACTGTAGCAGGGAGTGCTTTTCCTCAAATAGATCTTATTGCCGTGGATTTTGCTTTTCTTGACAAGTCGCTCGACAGATCGAGAGCTAACTATCTCAGTGGGGGCGCTCTTAGCGCACGCACTGGGTGTAGTCCCCGAGGCCGCTGTCGAGTGCTTGCACTGGCAGTGGTCTTAGAGTTTATTGCGTACAGGATACATTTTTGTTCCGAACCACCGCACTTCGTGGTTGCCTTGCAGGTTTCATGGACATAATTTACAAACCATGATATCACGCTACATAAGGATAGATTACACTTCGCAGGGTAGGGAGGGCACCACTCGACATGTCGAGTGGACCTTTTTTTTTGTTTTTTCTGACGAGTTGCTCGTCGGATCGAGAGTCAACCGTCTCAGTGGGGGCGCTCTTAGCGCACCCACTGGGTGTAGTCACCGAGGCCACTGTCGAGTGCTTGCGCCGATGGTGGTCTTAATGATGAAGACATTGAGGTGACGCCACTCGACATGTCGAGTGGACTTTCATTTTCTGAACTTTCTTTCACATGTTCAGTCGATCGACTACCTTATCAATTGCTAACTGTAACTCCATCTTGTGTTGACCACAGCGGGCTTGCGAACTGGGGGCGAAAAACAAGGAAGTGGAGGACGAGCGGAACGGGCTGAAGGTGGACCTGGCGGTCGCCAATAACGCCTTGGGACGAGCTCGTGAGGAGGTGAAGACCCTGGGAGGTAATGGTAGTTATTATTGCAAACCTCCTTCCTTACTCGACTCGTTTTGAACCGAGGATCTTCGCTCGAGCAGACGTGCGTGATGAGAACCGCCGACTCCAAGCGCGACTCAACAATGTTGTTTCTTTAGATTCCATGAAGAAGGCGCTGGAGGAGAAGGACAAGGAGCTTGCTAACGCTCAGCGGGCGGCCAAGGAGAAGGCCAAAGCTGCGGACCAGAAGATGGAAGCCGCGAAGAAACTTGAGGACTCGTGCGTGAAGCTGAAGCAGCAGAACGCTGATCTCGCCAAGACGGTTGAGAAGCTGACGAAGAAGAGCGCCGACCTGGAAAGGCATTTAGGCGAGTTCTCCAGGAAGATGTACCTGATGCTTGACGGTGAGTTTTTCTGCTGACTGCCTTGTGTAAAAAAATTTGTTGTCGACTGAATTTTTCCCCCATCTCTTCTTCCAGACTTCTGCCGCGACTTTGAGAAAGGGACCGAAGAGGTTGAGCCCAAACTTGACCTTACCAAGTCGCCCGTGGCTGATGCCGTGGCGATGAACATGTTGCGGCTCAACTTCAGGCTCCAAGGCATCCAAGCTCATATCAGTCGGCTTAAGGCCGTTATGGGGAGAATCGACAAGGAGCTTTGGCTGGAAGACACTCTGCACCTAGACCTTGACGCCATCATGGCTCGACTGAACGAACTTCCTGGTCGAGTCGGAGCATGGAAGAAATCAGAGGCCCGTTGCGGGGCGGACATGGCTCTGCCCTTGTCAGAGTGCATTGCCGGGAGGTGCGGGAGGAGAAATTGAAGGGGCTCCAGGTGGTGAATACGACAAAGCTGCAGTTTGAGGACTTCATGGAGACCTTCATCGAAGCAGTCACCAAGATCGCCGACGGCATCGACCTGGACACTTTTGTCAAGCCCTCCAGCCCTTCGCCCGCTTGAAAACTTAATTTCTGACACAGAGAAGAAAAACAGTTAAATTTTCCTTGGTATGCCGAGTGGGTTTGTATCCCTTAAAACTTCGTTCAGGCCTTAGGCCTGAGCACTTTCGCTCGAATATCTGTCGTGGTTTCAATTTGATCTGAATTCGCTCTTCAACCTTTCGTTCGACTAATGCTTGATTTTGTCGAGTGCTTGTATTTTCGTTTGCTCGACGCGTTTGAACTTAGGCGAAGCATGTTCGCAGCTAAGCCCCCGAGTGTGAGCTTTGCTTCATCATTCAGAGTGTTTTTAGACTTAAGCGAAGCATGGTCGCAGCTAAACTTCCGAGTGTGAGGATTGCTCATCACTCGGAGTATTTTTTAGAACTTAGGCGAATGTCGATTCGCAGCTAAGTTGTCGAGTTGGCGGACTGTTTTTCGCTCGACGTGTTTGAACTTAGGCGAAGCAGGTTCGCAGCTAAGCCCCCGAGTGTGAGGTTTTCTCATCATTCAGAGTGTTTTTAAACTTAGGCGAATGTCGATTCGCAACTAAGTTGTCGAGTGGGCGAACTTTTGTTCGCTCGACGTGTTTGAACTTAGGCGAAGCAGGTTCGCAGCTAAGCCCCCGAGTGTGAGGTTTGCTCATCATTCAGAGTGTTTTTAGACTTAGGTGAATGTCGATCCGCAACTAAGTTGTCGAGTGGGCGAACTTTTGTTCGCTCGACGTGTTTGAACTTAGGCGAAGCAGGTTCGCAGCTAAGCCCCCGAGTGTGAGGTTTGCTCATCATTCGGAGTGTTTTCTTTTTTAAGACTTAGGCGAATGTCGATTCGCGGCTAAGTTGTCGAGTGGGCAAACTTTTGTTCGCTCGACGTGTTTGAACTTAGGCGAAGCAGGTTCGCAGCTAAGCCCCCAAGTGTGAGGTTTTCTCATCATTCAGAGTGTTTTTTTAAGACTTAGGCAAATGTCGATTCGCGGCTAAGTTGCCAAGTGGATGGACTGCTATCCACCCGAGAGGAATTTAACTTAGGTGAAACATGTTCGCAGCTAAGTCCCCGAGCGTGAGGATTGCTCATCATTCGGAGTATTCCCAAGACGTGACTGTATGACTTGAGTCGACAAACTTGTTGCGAGAATGTGCACTGGGTTGACAAAGATAATCTCATACATCAACAAACTCTTGTCTCAGGTGTAAAAACGTCTAAGTAAATCTGCATTCCAGGCTCGTGGCTCGTCCATCTGCTTTACGAGGTTGTACAAGTGATAAGCCCCGTTGTTCAGCACCCTAGTGACTATGAAGGGGCCTTCCCATGCTGGAGCAAGCTTGTGCGGATGATGCTGACTCACTCGGAGTACCAGGTCTACTTCGTGGAACGATTTGCTCTTGACATTTCTTGCGTGGAAGCGTCGCAGGTCTTGCTGATAAGCAGTAGTTCTGATTAGGGCCATCTCGCGCTCCTCCTCCAGAAGATCTACTACATCTTGCCTTGCCTGCTCAGCTTCAGCTTCATTGTAAAGTTCCACTTGGGGAGCATTGTGCGCCAGTTCACTCGACATTATGGCTTCTGCTCCATACACAAGGAAGAAAGGAGTTCGTCTAGTCGACCGGTTTGGCGTTGTCCTCAGCCCCCACAAGACAGATGGTAATTCCGTCACCCAAGCACCTGTGGCGTGGCCCAAATCACGCATCAGACGAGGCTTCAACCCCTGTAGGATAAGTCCATTGGCACGCTTGACTTGCCCGTTGGTCTGAGGATGAGCAACGGAGGCATAGTCCACTTGGGTGCCCTTGGAGTTGCAGAAGCTCCTGAACTCATCTGAATCGAAGTTTGTGCCATTGTCCGTGATGATGCTGTGCGGGATGCCGTATCGGATGATGATCTCTCTCATAAAGGTAACCGCAGTTCGAGCATTCAGCTTCTTGATGGGTTTGGCCTCAATCCACTTGGTGAACTTGTCGACTGCAACCAACAAGTGACTGAATCCTCCTTTTCCGGGTCGGAACGGTCCGACCATGTCGAGCCCCCAAACTGCAAATGGCCAAGTGAGGGGGATAGTCTTCAGGGCAGATGCTGGCTTGTGCGAGAGGTTTGCATAGAATTGGCACCCATCGCAGTGATCCATGATGTCTTTGGCCATCTCGTTAGCTCGAGGCCAATAAAACCCAGCTCGGTACGCCTTGGCGACTATTGCCCTTGAAGAAGCATGATGACCACAAGTGCCCGAGTGAATGTCCTCCAAGATCATTCGACCTTCTTCAGGGGAAATGCAGCGTTGGGTGACGCCGGTCACACTCTCTCGGAATAACTAATCTCCCATGACAGTGTAAGCTTTGGACCTGCGCACGATCTATCGAGCCTCAGCCTCATCATCTGGAAGCTCCTGTGTGACAATGTACGCGATATACGACATAGTCCAGTCGGGGATGATAACCAGAATCTCCATGACGAGATCGATCACGGCCGGAACATCAACTTCCGTCGAGTCAGTGGAACTCAGAGCCTGGGAAGGTTCTTTAGTGAAGGGGTCTTCCTGAATAGAAGGAGTGTGCAGATGCTCTAAGAACACGCCACTAGGAACAACTTGTCGAGTGGAACCAATCTTGGACAACTCGTCAGCTGCTTGGTTTTTCAGTCAGGGAACATGGTGGAGTTCCAGGCCTTCAAATTTCTTCTCAAGCTTCCGGACTGCGTTGCAATACCCAGTCATTGAGGGGTTCCTGACGTCCCACTCCTTCATAACCTGGTTTACTACCAGATCCGAGTCGCCATAAACCATCAAGCGCTTTACACCAAGTGATATGGCCATGCGCAACCCATACAGAAGCGCTTCATATTCCGCCTCGTTGTTGGAGGAGTCAAAGTGAATCTGCAAGACGTAGCTGAGTTTGTCGCCTTTAGGGGAGATCAGCACGACTCCAGCACCGGATCAATTCAGCATCTTAGATCCATCAAAGAACATAGTCCAATGTGCCGAATGAACTGGGACAGGCTGCTGCTGCTCGATCCACTCGGCAATGAAATCTGCTAATGCTTGGGACTTGATAGCTTTCTTGGCCTCGAATCTGATATCGAAATGAGCGAGTTCTATAGCCCATTTGGCCACTCGACCTCTAGCGTCGCGGTTGTTGAAGATTTATGATAAGGGAGCACCGCTGACGATTGTAATCTGGTGATCTTGGAAGTAATGAGCCACCTTCTTCGCTGATAAGTAAATACCGTACACCAGCTTCTGATAATGTGGATATCTTTGTTTTGAGGGGGGGCAGTACTTCCGAGACATAATATACAGGCCGCTGAACTTTGAGTGGCTTTCCTTCCTCTCACGCTCGACAGTCAACACAGTATTGATGACCCGATTTGTGGCCGTGATGTACAAGAGCATGGGCTCTTTGCTGGCAGGTGCAGCCAATACCGGCTGGGTGGAAAGCACTGCATTGAGCTCTGCAAACGCTGCCTCGGCTTCATCAGTCCAGTCAAAAGTGTCAAACTTCTTCATCAGCTGATATAAGGGTAGAGCCTTCTCTCCAAGACGGGAAATGAATGGACTCGGTGCCGCCAGGCAACCAGTGAGCTTTTGCACGTCATGCACTCGCACGAGGGTCTTCATCCGAGTGATAGCGCCGATCTTCTCTGGATTAACATCAATTCCCTTCTCTGAAACAAGAAAGCCGAGCAACTTGCCACCGGGGACGCCGAAGGTGCACTTGGCTGGATTCAGCTTAATGTCGAATCGCCTCAGATTGGCGAATGTCTCGGCCAAGTCAGTCAGCAGGTCGGAACCTTTGCGTGACTTGACCACTATGTCATCCATGTATGTCTCGACATTCCGAGGAATTTGACCCATCAGGCATTTCTGAATCATGCGCATGAAAGTAGGCCCAACGTTTTTGAGACCAAAAGGCATGGTGATATAACAAAAGCACCCGAATGGGGTGATGAAAGCTGTTTTTATTTCATCGGGGCCAAACAGACGGATCTGATGGTACCCGGAGTATGCATCTAAAAACGACAATCGCTCGCACCCCGCTGTCGAGTCAACAATTTGATCTATGCGAGGGAGCGGGAAATGGTCTTTAGGGCACACCTTGTTGAGGTTCTTGAAGTCAATGCACATGCGCAATAACTTATCTTTCTTCGGCACCATCACCACATTCGAGAGCCACTCGGAGTGGTGAATCTCTCGAATGAACTTGGCTTGCAAGAGACGGGCCACTTCTTCTCCGATCGCCTTGCGCTTCTCGGTAGCGGATCGACGCAAGTGCTCCCGAACTGGTTTGGCCTTTGGATCCACTCGCAAACGGTGCTCAGCCAGCTCTCTGGGAATCCCCGGCATGTCAGCAGCCTTCCATGCGAAGATATCCTAGTTCTCATGGAGGAACTGGATCAGCTCGCCCTCCTATTTGCTGTCGAGTGTTGTGGAAATGTTCGTCGGGGCCGCATCGGGATCCGTCGGGTGAATGTGCACCTTCTTCACTTCCCCCGCCAACTGAAATGCCGACTCGGAAGCCGGCTTCTTTGCGCGGAGCAAATCAGCAGGGTCAGTGGTCTTCTTATATTCCTCAAGCTCCAGCATGGCCATCTGGTGGTCGGTGATTCTGGAGCCCTGCTGGAGGCACTCCTCCGCCCGCTGCCGATTGCCGGTGACTGTGATCACGCCCTTAGCGTCTGGCATCTTCAACTTAAGATATACGTAACATGGACATGCCATGAAACGTGCATAAGCGGGTCGCCCCAGAATGGCATGGTAAGCACTCTCGAAATCGACGACTTCAAAAGTTAATTTTTCTTTTCAAAAATTCTTGCTATCTCCGAATGTCACGTCCAAGGCTATTTGGCCGAGTGACCTGGCCTTCTTTCCCGGGATGACCCCGTGGAACTGCATGCTGCTCTCGCTCAGACGAGACATCGGAATGCCCATCCCTTTGAGAGTGTCTGCGTACAGGATATTCAAACCACTGCCACCGTCCATCAAGACTTTTCTGAGTCAAGTCCCGTGCACCACTGGGTCGACCACCAGAGCCTGACGACCAGGAGTGGCCACCCGCACAGGATGGTCTTTCTGGTGGAATGTGATAGCATACTGAGACCACTTGAGGTAAGTTGGAGTGTCAGGCACGGCCATATTGATCTCACGATTTATGACCTTCATCTTGCTCTTGATCTCGACATCAGCGAAAATCACCAGCGTTGCGGTGACATCCGGGAAAGTTTCCTTTTCTTCTTCTTTGTCGTCCTTTTCATGAGACTTCTCACTCGACTGCTCGCCCATGAATTGCTGGATTAGGGTCCGACACTGCCGAGTGGTATGCTTAGGCAAAATCAGATTGCCTTCAGCATCTTGCTTTGTGTGAATCACACACGACTGATCCATAATGTCAGCTCCTGGCTGACCTTTCCCCTTCTTAGGGGTGTACGGCACCTTGGCCTTGCCCTTGTTCTTCGGCTGATTCGACAGCACGGCTGCCTCTGCCGGTGTTGGGTCTTCGGCCTTCCGCTTCTGCTTGCGATTGTTGTCGTTGCCCTCATTAGCGACAACTTTCCCTTTGCCGCTTCGGAGGCGGTCTTCTTCCTCGCCATTGGCGTACCGAGTGGCGATTTCCATCATTTTGCCGAGTGAAATATCACCCGTCGCCTGAACTTCAGGTACAGCTCCCTGTATCTCACACCGGCCTTGAAAGCACAAACGGCCTGGTGTTCCGACGCATTCTCCACAGTGTGATGCAGAGTGGACCATCGCTGTATATAATCTCTGGGCTTCTGGACGCAGTGCTATAAGTCGACTAGACCTGCAGGGCGCTTGCACGTGCCCTCGAAGGTCCGGACAAATACTTGAGTGAGATCTCCCCAACAATGTATGCTGGAAGGAGCCAAACGGTTAAGCCATGCACGGGCCGGACCGTCCAGCATCAAGGGAAGGTGCTTCATCGCGACGTCGTCGTTCCTACCGCCGATCTGCACCGCCACTCGGTAGTCATCTAACCAGGTCTCCGGCTTTGTTTCGCCGGAGAATTTTCCGATCCCCGCCGCCATCCTGAAGCTGGGGGGAATCTCTACAGAACGTATAGCCCTGCTGAAACACTCAGGACCTGACACCATGGCTGAGCTTCCACTTGGAATATCTCGGTCGAGTCCATCCTTGGGTACGTGTGGGCGTCAAAACCCGCATCTCGCTCGCCACCGAGAGATCGCATGTCGTCCTAGTGCCGAGGCACGTATGGACCACTCCGCAGAGGAGACACTCGACGGTGACCATCGCGGCGGTCGCTACTTTGACGCTGCAAGGGTGAACCAGGGCTGTGTGCCGACTGAACGGTTTCTGTTGGGGAACGTCGCATGGGAAACAAAAATTTTCCTATGCACATGCAAACCTATCCATGGTGATGAGCATCTAAGAGAGGGAGAGTGGATCTACATACCCTTGTAGATCGCTAAGCGGGAAGCGTTAAGAAACGCGGTTGGTGTAGTCGAACATCTTTGCGATCCAAATCGCCGAGCGTCCCGCGATCTCATCAAGATCCGTCCCGCGATCCAATCACGATCCGTCCCGTGAACTCATCACGATCCGTCCCGCGATCTCATCACGATCTGTCTCACGATCTTGATCACGATCTGTCCTGCGAACTCATCACGATCCGTTCCGCGATCTCATCACGAACCGTCTCGCGATCTCGATCACGGTCCTTCCGATCTAGCGCCGAACGGACGGCACCTCCGCGTTCAGCACACGTGCAGCTTGATGACGATCTCCACCGTCTTGATCCAGCACGAGGAGGTGGAGAGGAGAGAGAGTTCACCGGCAGCGTGACGGCGCTCCGGTGATGGTGGTGGAGCAATTCCGGCAGGGCTTCGCCTAAGCGCTGCAGAAAACCGATCTAGAGGAGAAACTATGCACCGGTGGAACGGGTAGCACGTGGCCGGAAATTCTGTCCAAAAACCACCCAATCCACTAGTATATATAGGAGGAGAGGAGAGGAGAGGCAGCAAAGGCCTTTGGGTCAGCCGAAATAGGAGGTGGGAGCAATCCTACTTCACCTCCAATCCTAGTTGGAGTAGGATTGCCTCCTATTGGCTGATTTTCCACTTTTTGCTTTAGGACTTTCTCTCCTGCGCCATGGGCCTTTGTGGCTGTTTTCCCAGCCCACTAAGGGCTGGTTATTATTCTCCCACAGCCCATGGACCTCTTGGGGTCGAAATACCCCTCCCGGAGGTCCTCCGGTACACTACCGGCACTCCCGGTACAATACCGATACTCCCGGTACACTACCGATGAGTCCGAAACTTTTCCGGAAACCAAACTGGGACTTCCTATATATGAATCTTTACCTCCGGACCACTCCGGAGCTCCTCGTGACGTCCGGGATCTCATCCGGGACTCCGAACAACCTTCGGTCACCACCATACATAACTCTACACTACCGAAACGTCACCGAACCTTAAGTGTGCAGACCCTGCGGGTTCGAGAACTATGTAGACATGACCGAGACACCTCTACGGTCAATAACCAATGTCGGGACCTGGACGTCCACATTGGTTCCTACATATTCTACGAAGATCTTTATCGGTCGAACCTCTATGTCAAGGATTCAGTTAATCCCGTATAATGTTCCCTTTGTTCTTCGGTATGTTACTTGCCCGAGATTCGATCGTCGGTATCTCCATACCTAGTTCAATCTCGTTACTGGAAAGTCTCTTTACTCGTTCCTTAATACAAGATCCCATGACTAACACTTAGACACATTGCTTGCAAGGCTTGTTGTGATGTTGTATTACCGAGTGGGCCCTGAGATACCTCTCCGTCACACGGAGTAACAAATCCCAGTCTCGATCCATGCCAACTCAACAAACACCATCGGAGATACCTGTAGAGCACCTTTATAGTCACCCAGTTACGTTGCGACGTTTGATACACACAAGGCACTCCTCCGATATCTGTGAGTTGCATGATCTCATGGTCATAGGAACACATACTTGACATGCGGAAAACAGTAGCAATAAACTGACACGATCATATGCTACGTTTGCAGTTTGGGTCTTGTCCATCACATCATTCTCCTAATGATGTGATCCCGTTATCAAATGACATCTCATGTCCATGGCTAGGAAACCTTAACCATCCTTTGATCAACGAGCTAGTCCACTAGAGGCATACTAGGGACATGGTTTTGTCTATGTATCCACACATGCATTTAAGTCTCCGATCAATACAATTATAGCATGGATAATAAACGATTATCATGAACAAGGAAATATGATAATAACTAATTTATTATTGCCTCTAGGGCATATTTCCAACAGTCTCCCACTTGCACTAGAGTCAATAATCTAGTTCACATCACCATGTGATTCGCATTGTTATGAATCTAACACCCAATGAGTTTTGGGGCTCGATCATGCTTTGCATGTGAGAGAGGTCTTATAGTCAACAGGTCTGCGTTATTCAGATCCGTGTGTACTTTGCAAATCTCTATGTCAAACCGTAAACACTGCTACCACACTCCACTTGGTACTATTTCCAAATGGCTGCTCCACTATACGTATCCAGATTGCTACTACTAGTCATCCGGATAGGTGTTAAAGCTTGCATCGACGTAACTCTTTACGACGAACTCTTTATCACCTCCATAATCAAGAAACATTTCATTAGTCCTCTGGTTACTAAGGATAATTCCGACCGCTGTCCAGTGATCAACTCCTGGACCACACTTGTACCCCTTGACAGACTCATGGCAAGGCACACATAGGTGCGGTACACAGCATGGCATAATATAGATCCTATGGCTAAGGCATAGGGGAAGACATTCGTCCTTTCTCTTTCTTCTGCCGTTGTCGAGATTTGAGTCTCACTCAACTTCACACCTTACAAATCAGACGAGAACTATTTCTCTGGCTGATCCATTTTGAACTCTTTCAAAATCTTGTCAAGGTATGCACTCATTGAAAGTATCATCAAGCATCTTGATCTATCTCTATAGATTTTGATGCTCAACAATTAGGTAGCTTTATCCAGGTCTTCCTTTGAAAAACACTTTTCAAACAACCTTTTATGCCTTCCAGAAATTCTACATTATTTCCGATCAACAATATGTCAACCACATATACTTATCAGAAACTCTACAGTGCTCCCACTCACTTTATTGCAAATACAAGTTTCTCGTAAACTTTGTATAAACATCAAAACTTTGATCACCTCATCAAAGTGTATATTCCAACTCCGAGATGCTTGCTTCAGTCCATGGAAGGATCACCGAAGCTTGCACACCTTTTAGCATCCTTAGGCCTGACAAAACCTTCTGGTTGTATCACATACAACCTTTCCTCAAGTAAACCGTTAAGGAAATGATGTTTTGACATGCATCTGCCAGATTTCATAATTGAAAACACAGCAACTGCTAACATAATTCCAACAGACTTTAGCACCACTACGAGTGAGAAAGTCTCATCGTAGTCAACTCCTTGAACTTGTCACAAACATCTTTGCAACAAGTCGAGCTTTACAAATAGTGACATTCACCATCACTGTCCGTCTTCATTTTAAAGATCCATTTGTACTCAATGACCTGTCGTCCAACGAGCAAGTCTACCAAAGTCTACACTTGGTTTTCATACATGGATCCTATCTCGGATTTCATGGCCTCCAACCATTTGTCGGAATCCGGGCACATCATCGCTTCTCCATAGCTCGTAGGTTCATCGTTGTCCAACAACATGACCTCCAAGACAGAGTTGTCGTACCGGTCAGGAGCAGTACACATCCTTGTCGACCTACGAAGTTCGATAGTAACTTGATCCTGAAGCTTCATGATCATCATCATTAACTTCCTCTTCAACTAACGTAGGCTTCACAGAAACATCTTTCTGCACTGCGCTACTCTCTGGTTGAACAAAGGTTTATCAACCTCATCAAGTTCTATCTTCCTCCCACTCAATTCTTTCGAGAGAAACTTTTTCTCGAGAAAGGACCCAGTTCTAGCAACAAACACTTTGCACTCAGATCTGAGATAGAAGGCATACCCATCTGTTCTTAGGGTATTCTATGAAGATACATTTGTCCGCTTTGGGTTCTAGCTTATTATGTGAAAACATTTTCCACACAAGCATCGCAGCCCCAAACATTAAGAAATGACAGCTTAGGTTTCTATCAAACCATAATTCACACGGTGTCATCTCAACGGATTTAGATGATGCCCTATTTAAAGTGAATGTAGTTGTCTCTAATGCATAACCCCAAAAATTATAGTAGTAAAACGATAAGAGACATCACAGTATGCACTATATCAATAGAGCATGACTATGATGTTCGGACACACCATCACACCATGGTGTTCCAGGTGGCGTTAGTTGTGAAACAAATTTCACGTTGTCTTAAGTTGTATGCCAAACTCGTAACTCAGATATTCACCTCCACGATCATATCGCGGTCATTTTTATCTTCTTGTCACGATGATCTTTAAACTTCACTCTGAATTTGCTTGAACCTTTCAAACGATCCAGACTTGTGTTTCATTAAGTAAATATACACTATATCTACTCAAATCATCAGTGAAGGTAAGAAAATAACGATATCCACTGCACGCTACAAGACTCACTAGATTGCATACATCAACATGTATCATTTCCAATGAATCACTTGCCCGCTCCATCCAACGGGGTCCTTTAGTCATCTTGCCCAAGAGGCATGGTTCGCATGTCTCAACCGATTCGAAATCGATGAGTCCAAATATCCATCAGCATGGAGTTTCTACATGCGCTTTATACCAATATGACATTTAGCGGCAGTGCCACAAGTATGTGGTACTATCATTATTAACTTTGTATCTTTTGACATCAATGTTATGAACATGTGTACTACTACGATCAAGATTTCAACAAACCATTCTCACTGGGTGCATGACCATTGAAGGTATTATTCATGTAACCAGAATAACTATTATTCTCTGACTTAAATGAATAACCGTATTGCAACAAACATGATCTAATCATGTTCATGCTCAACGCAAAACACCAAATAACATTTATTTAGGTTCGTCACTAATCCTGAAGGTAGAGAGAGCGTGCGATGTTGATCACATCAACCTTGGAAACATTTCCAACACACATCGTCACCTCACCCTTAGCTAGTTCTCCGTTTATTCCGTAGCTTTTATTTCGAGTTACTAACATTTAGCAACCGAACCGGTATCCAATACCCAGGTGCTACTAGGAGTACTAGCAAGGTACACATCAATAACTCGTATATCAAATATACTTCTGTCGATGTTGCCAGCCTTCTTATCTACCAAGTATCTAGGGTTGTTCCGCTTCAGCGACCTCTCACCTCATAATAGAAGCACTTAGTCTCGGGTTTGAGTTCAACTTTGGGCTGCTTCACTGGAGTAGCAACTGACTTGCTATCCATGAAGTTTCCCTCCTTGCTATTGCCCTTCTCAAAACTAGTGGTTAGATTAACCATCAACACTTGACGCTCCTTCTTGATTTCTACCTCCGCGGTGTCAAACATCGCGAACAGCTCAGGAATCATTATTTCTATCCCTGGCAACTTATAGTTCATCACCAAGTTCTAGTAGCTTAGTGACAGTGACTTGGAGAACTATATCAATCACTATCTTATCTGGAAGATCAACTCCCACTTGATTCAAGCGATTGTAGTACCCAGACAATCTGAATACATGCTCAACGATTGAGCTATTCTCCTTCATCTTACAGGCAAAGAATCTTGTTGGAGATCTCATATCTCGCAACACGGGCACGAGCCTGAGATCACAATCTCAGCTCCTAGAACATCTCATATGTTCCATGATGTTCAAAACGTTTCGGAGCCTCAATTCTAAGATGTAATGCATGACGCACTAAACTATCAAGTAGTCATCGAAACGTGTCTGTCAGATATTCACAACATCTACAAACGACGCTAGAGGGGGTGGCGCACCGAGCGGTGCTTTAAGGACATAAGCCTTCTGTGCAGCAAAGAGGACAGTCCTCAGATCACAGACCCAGTCCGCAATATTGCTAGCAACATCTTTCAATTCTATTTCTCTAGGAACATATAAAAATACAAGGGAGCTACAGCGCGAGCTAGTAATCTACAACATAATTTGCAAAGACACTTTGACTATGTTCATGATAATGAGTTCAATTAATCATATTACTTAAGAACTCCCACTCAAATTGACATCCCTCCGATCATTCGAGTGATACATGATCCAAATTTACCAACTCAAGTCCGATCATCACGTGAGTTGAGGTGGCTGCAATGGTGAACATCATCATGTTGATCATATCTACTATATGACTCATGTTCGACCTTTCGATCTCTCGTGTTCCGAGGCCATGTCTGTACATGCTAGGCTCGTCAAGTTTAACCCGAGTGTTCTGCGCGTGCAAATCTGGCTTGCACCCGTTGTATGTGAACGTAGAGTCTATCACACCCGATCATCACGTGGTGTCTCAACACGACGAACTTTCGCAACGGTGCACACTCGGGGAGAACACAGTTCATCTTGAAATTCAAGTGAGGGATCACCTTATAATGCTACCGCCGTACTAAGCAAAACAAGGTGCATAAAAGGATTAACATGTCATGCAATTCATAAGTGACATGATATGGCCATGAACTTATGTTTAAGATCTCCATCTTCGAAACACCGGCATGATCTCCATCGTCACTGGCACAACACCATGATCTCCATCATCTTGATCTCCATCAATGTGTTGCCATTGGGGTTGTCACGCCCTGCATGCTTCTACTACTATTGCTACCGTAGCGATAAAGTAAAGCATTACATAGCGCTTAATGATTGACACGCAGGTCATACAATAATTAAAGACAACCCTATGGCTCCTACCGGTTGCCGTACTCATCGACATGCAAGTCGTGATAATCTATACATCACATGATCATCTCATACATCAGATATATCTCATCATGTAATTGGCCATATCACATCACAACATACCCTGCAAAAACAAGTTAGACGTCCTCTAATTGTTGTTGCATATTTTACGTGGCTGCTCTGGGTATCTAGCAAGAACGATTCTCACCTACGCATAAACCACAACGGTGATTCACTAGTTTGCTTTTCAACCTTCTCAAGGACCGCCTTTGTCGAATCCGATCCAACTAAAGTGAGAGAATCTGTCACCCGCAAGCCATCTAGGCAACAAGTTGCGTCGAGGGAACCGGTCTCTCGTAAGCGTACGAGTAATGTTGGTCCGGGCCGCTTCATCTCACAATCCCGCTGAACCAAAATACGACCAAGGGAGGAAGCAATCTAAGCATCAACGCCCACAAACCTTTTGTGTTCTACTCGAGATCTCATCGAACCATCAACCTAGCTCATGATGCCACTGTTGGGGAACGTCACATGGGAAACAAAAAATTTCCTACGCACATGCAAACCTATGCATGGTGATGAGCATCTACGAGAGTGAGAGTGGATCTACATACCCTTGTAGATCGCTAAGCGGGAAGCGTTAAGAAACGCGGTTGGTGTAGTCGAACATCTTCGCGATCCAAATCGCCGAGCGTCCCGCGATCTCATCACGATCCGTCCCGCGATCCAATCACGATCCGTCCCGTGAACTCATCACGATCCGTCCCGCGATCTCATCATGATCCGTCTCACGATCTTGATCACGATCTGTCCCGCGAACTCATCACGATCCGTTCCGCGATCTCATCACGAACCGTCTCGCGATCTCGATCACGGTCCTTCCGATCTAGCGCCGAACGGACGGCACCTCCGCGTTCAGCACACGTGCAGCTTGATGACGATCTCCACCGTCTTGATCCAGCAAGAGGAGGTGGAGAGGAGAGAGAGTTCACCGGCAGCGTGACGGCGCTCCGGTGATGGTGGTGGAGCAATTCCGGCAGGGCTTCGCCTAAGCGCTGCAGAAAACCGATCTAGAGGAGAAACTATGCACCGGTGGAACGGGTAGCACGTGGCCGGAAATTCTGTCCAAAAACCACCCGATCCACTAGTATATATAGGAGGAGAGGAGAGGAGAGGCAGCCAAGGCCTTTGGGTCGGCCGAAATAGGAGGTGGGAGCAATCCTACTTCACCTCCAATCCTAGTTGGAGTAGGATTGCCTCCTATTGGCTGATTTTCCACTTTTTGCTTTAGGACTTTCTCTCCTGCGCCATGGGCCTTTGTGGCTGTTTTCCCAGCCCACTAAGGGATGGTTATTATTCTCCCACAGTCCATGGACCTCTTGGGGTCGAAATACCCCTCCCGGAGGTCCTCCGGTACACTACCGGCACTCCCGGTACAATACCGATACTCCCGGTACACTACCGATGAGTCCGAAACTTTTCCGGAAACCAAACTGGGACTTCCTATATATGAATCTTTACCTCCGGACCATTCCGGAGCTCCTCGTGACGTCCGGGATCTCATCCGGGACTCCGAACAACCTTCGGTCACCACCATACATAACTCTACACTACCGAAACGTCACCGAACCTTAAGTGTGCAGACCCTGCGGGTTCGAGAACTATGTAGACATGACCGAGACACCTCTACGGTCAATAACCAATGGCGGGACCTGGACGTCCACATTGGTTCCTACATATTCTACGAAGATCTTTATCGGTCGAACCTCTATGTCAAGGATTCAGTTAATCCCGTATAATGTTCCCTTTGTTCTTTGGTATGTTACTTGCCCGAGATTCGATCGTCGGTATCTCCATACCTAGTTCAATCTCGTTACTGGCAAGTCTCTTTACTCGTTCCTTAATACAAGATCCCATGACTAACACTTAGACACATTGCTTGCAAGGCTTGTTGTGATGTTGTATTACCGAGTGGGCCCTGAGATACCTCTCCGTCACACGGAGTAACAAATCCCAGTCTCGATCCATGCCAACTCAACAAACACCATCGGAGATACCTGTAGAGCACCTTTATAGTCACCCAGTTACGTTGCGACGTTTGATACACACAAGGCACTCCTCCGATATCTGTGAGTTGCATGATCTCATGGTCATAGGAACACATACTTGACATGCGGAAAACAGTAGCAATAAACTGACACGATCATATGCTACGTTTGTAGTTTGGGTCTTGTCCATCACATCATTCTCCTAATGATGTGATCCCGTTATCAAATGACATCTCATGTCCATGGCTAGGAAACCTTAACCATCCTTTGATCAACGAGCTAGTCCACTAGAGGCATACTAGGGACATGGTTTTGTCTATGTATCCACACATGCATTTAAGTCTCTAATCAATACAATTATAGCATGGATAAAAACGATTATCATGAACAAGGAAATATGATAATAACTAATTTATTATTGCCTCTAGGGCATATTTCCAACAGTTTCCGCCCTGGGCGAATTGCTGTGGATCCTGTGACGGGACTGAGAAACTACCGAATTCTGACGCTCCGCTGCATCTAGCAACGCTCTAATCTGAATCAACCCCCTTCCGGCCTCTGACCGGGATGGCTCAATGGAATCTGCTATCTTCGCAGCCGCAACAATGTTCAGGACGGTAGTTCAGTATACCTCGACATGGTCGTGAGGCTTTCGCTGGTGTCGACTGGGACGAGGCTAACACTGACGAGCCCGCTCCTCGATCTCCGCTTGGAGTTCTTCCAGTCGAATGCGCGTGGCCTCCAGGGCCTGGGCTTCGGCGGTTGTGCTGACGATGGGAGTATGGAGGAACTCCTCATCGCGATGTGGTAGCCCGGACGATGGGCCTCCGGCCTCGCGCTTTCCATGGCCGAAACCAGGTGGCGAACTCTGATGAGAGCCCGCCATCAGGACCTCCGCGGCTGGGTCATAGCTTTCGCACTCGGACGGTACGTCAGATGGATCGGAATCCGACTCGAGTATGCCGTGAAGTGACTCGGCAGGCTCGAGCGCCGCCACCTGCGGAGAAGATCGGCCCGCCGCTGCGTGCTCAATCCAACGCTGGAGTCGCGGGCGGCCGGACCGCTTTCGACCGCGAATAGCGAGAGGAGCCGACCGACAAGGGGTCGAGGGCTGGCGCAGCAGCATGCCGCAGGGACCCGCGCAAAAGTGCGCGGCCCCGCGGACTGGGAGCGCCTCGAAATCAAGAGGCGCCTCTTGGAGCCATGCCGAATCGTCCGCGATGAAGGTGAGCGCGCCGAAACGGATCTTGCGGCCCAGAGCGAAAACCACCGAAAGACATGCTCGAAGAAGAAAATTGCAACCTCGCCGGAAGTCGCTTAGACGCTTGCCCCACGGTGGGCGCCAACTGTCGTGGGAACGAGTCTGACAGTAGAAGGTATGGGTACGGAAGGAGAGGGCAGAGTCCTAGCTACGACGAGGGTGTACACACGGATGTATGAGTTCAGGCCCCTCTTGTGGAGGTAAAAGCCCTACGTCTCAGTGCTCGGAAGCTTATGTTGTGTGAAGTATGGAGATTACAACAGTGCTATTAACCCTTGTACAGGAGGGGGAGGGGCAGCTTATATAGAGTCCGCTACCCCTCATAATTGTCCTGCAGTTAAGGGCTAGTCGTGGGGTATAAAGATGGCAGTTACAGGTAACGCCTGCTATAAAGGCTCATAATGACCATTAAACCATCGTCTGCCTGTTGGGCTCTTAGTAACGGCTCCCGGTCTCCTGGCGTCGAGTGCAACGAAGCCTGTCGAGTGTCACGCGACCGTCGAGTGTCCTTTAGGTGCTGTCGAGTGTCGTATTGTTGAGTGTCCTTTAGGTGCTTCCAAGTACGCACTCGGAGGTTCATGCTTGATCTTCAACTCCTCTATGGTAGTGACCTTGGGAAGGACATGTGGGCCCTGCTTAGGACCCTACCCCAGGTACACATACTCGTCAATTACCATGACCAATAGCTAGGGAGTTGAAGTCAAGTATGTTCCCAACCCTGTTTCCACTCAAGCCCCTCAAGTTAACTGTTTGTCGAGAATTGAGTTGGATCAGGTGCTAGTGGTATATGAGTACCCGGATGTATTTTGTGATGATCTGCCCAAAATGCCTCCTGACCGCGACACTGAGTTCATCATTGAGCTAATGCCCGGAGCAGGGCCCATCTATTAAAGCCCTATAGAATAGGATCCAAAGAGATGGCTGAGTTGAAGAAACAACTAGCAAAGAAACTCAGAAAAGAATGTATTCTCTCTCGTGTGTCGGGGAATCAGGGCTCCACAGACCCAACAAGGTTTGAACTCTGGGGCGTGTGCGACAATCTAAACCATCTTTAGCCTCAAGCTCACCCCTCCGTGGCCGAGCCTCATCGAGTACGTGCGTGTGGGCAAGAAAATGAACACAGAGATTTACCCAAGTTCGGGACACCTTTGGTGTAAGACCCTACTCCTTCTTTTGGTTGACTGGCCTCACGAGGAGGATGGGCATGAACTAGTACAGTGGTTGAGCGACCTCGCGAGGGCTCTGGGGTGAGGATCGATCCCTTCTACGATAGAGGCCAGTCCCTAGTTATAGTGTCCTTGGTCCTCTTCCCTTATCGCACCAGGCGAGAAGGGATCCCACAATGGCCAATTTTGAAAGGGGACAAGAGGTACATCTTATCCTGATGGAAAGCGGCCTTTTCCTACAAAGCTTCTAGGAGTGACACAGAGGTGGGCTCGGCAATGACATTCATCCTATCGAGATCGTGGTCTTGGTCTTGTTGCACCAGAATGGGAAGCTTTGGGGCCTTCCTCGGGAACCGGCGCTTTCCCTTTCTCCCTTAGCACCGAAGAGGAAAACAGTCCCCTCTGCACCCACTGGCGCCCGCATGGCCCAGGTAGTCATGGCTTACATCATCACGGCCTCATGAGGCTGGGTACCTGCATAAAAATCTCTGCTCCTCCGGAGGCAGCCTGGGAGGCCACTCCTCTGGAGGCCTTGGTGTTGTTTGCCTCGCGACGCCAAGGCTCTCATGAGGTTCTTGACCTGGGGGCTTGCTGCTACGCCGTATCGGGCCATCGACGTGGGCCATGCGCTGGGTCACAGGAAGGCAGATCTGGGTACCCTCGATCACAGAACACCGACAGTAGCCCCCGGGCCCAAGGTGCACCTCGGGTTGGCTTCGGGGTGAAGCCAAAGAAGGAAGGCCGAAGCATCGCTGCCCCAATCGCCTGCGGGCTAGGCTTGATGCGTGATGCATGGTAGGACATGGACGCCTGCACTCCCACGTCACCTTGGCAACTGCCCAGGCTAACGAAATCCAAGTGCCTGCCATAGAGCCATCATTGCTCTTCTTCCTTGCGCTTTTGCTCCCCAGCTCAGATCCCATTTCCTTCGCGAGAACCTCCTACGGGTCTTGGCGCAACGCCGTCCTTCCTCGCGCTCTCTAAACCTCAAGGATTCCTCACATGGCGCCCTCCGGGAAGTTGAAGTCTGAGGCTCAGGCCTCGGCCTCCTCTTCCCCCTTCTCGGTGCTCACGGCATTCACCATTACTGTTGGGGATATAACCCCATGGTATAACCCGCTCAGAAGGGGCCGGGACACCAGGTGGTGGATCATACCCAAGGTCCTGAGTGGGCTTGAAGATTGAGAACAAGCCAGGAGACGGCTTACCAGATGGGTCGGACGGAGGCTTGGAGACAGAAGACAATATGAGACTCAAGCGCGTAAGCCGCCCGAAGGATGACTTGCCAGGAAAGGCAAGGCGACTTATAGACATGGTCAGATACATAGAACGACCCGGTCTAGACTCTTGTAAGCCCAGGGCCTCGACCTGTCTATATAAAGGTGGGTCCTTGCGGCAACTTAGGACATGAAACAACTCAGTGATAGCTAGGTCAAGCAATCCGCCCCCTTGTAATCGATACCCAATCAATACAACACAAAGTAGGACGTATGCTTTTACCTCTTTCCGAGGGGCCAAAGCTGGGTAAACTCGTGTCTCTCGTCCCGATCAACCCCTTCAGGTCCACCGCCTTTGCGATGGCCTCGAACCTAAGTCAGTTCACTAGGACATCTGCCGTGACAAATCCATGACTATTGGCGCCCACCGTGGGGCTTACGCGCGATGGTGTGGAGTTCTCGAATGGATCTCTCCCAAGGACCGAGGGATACGCCATGGGCAGGATGACTAAGAGTCCCCGCAGTAAGCTCTACATCAATGATGCTGGATGGGGCCCTGAGGCCAACTCAGCCGAGTACGAGTACTGGGTCCCCTTTGGCGGAATTCACATGTTCATTGGAATGATCGATGGATCTGAGCCGCGGCCGGACGTATGCACCAACCTCATAAGCCGGCCAGCATACGCAACCCACTCGTGGTTAACCCAGGCGGAGCAGCATCTTCGGTGGCTTCATGCAAGGGATGGAAGACTCCGTGTCAGCAGGGGAAACCCTTATCCTCGTAGATGATGGGTCCTCCAGTGGACAGACGGAGTCAATCTACCAGCTTCACGATGGCGGTCTTGGGAGCTATGCCGATGGCGATAGTATTCCGGAGCCCTACGATTCGCCGAGCCGAGCCGCCATCTTTATGGCAGGCACATCGCCGGCTCTCAACAGCACGACGTCTGGAGCGACAGCAGGAGTCGACTCGCCAGGTGTCAGGTCATCCAGGCCGCCGGCTCAAGTTCTGCTAGATCTGATGGAGGAGTTGGCATCCTTGATGTGAACTCAAATGATGGCTAGAAATCAGGCAGAGCGCAATACAGAGATTACGAGGATCAAAGCATTGATAACCAAGGCAAAGAGGATATCAACACATTGCAAGATCAGATGAATGATGAGTCGGAGCGTTTGAGGGCCGAAGCTCTCTGCTTTAATCTGGACCAGCATGGTTCGGAGGCAGTCCTTGAGAGGAGGACCCAGGTCCGCCTCCCGATATAACTAGAAGCAAGAAACATTTTTAACACCCCGGGGGCAGCATCGAACGCGCCACTGACCATAACCCAGGCCATGGAGGTACCCTGGCAACTAGACCCGCCCCGGAGGGATCAAACTCCACCACGACACCTTGTGACACCACCTCGCCATTATCCTAACCCGGTGGATAAAATGGTAGCGGCATCTTCTAGGCTCAACGCACCCACCTCACTGAAGGGATGCCATTCGATGAGGAGGCACGGAATGCCATTGGGTTACTATAGACGGCAATGGCTCAACAGAAATAGTATACGTACAGCCAAAGTCGTGTGAGTTACACCCCCATCCCAAGCCGTAGCTACAGCCGATGCGTGGAGTCGCCGGCGGTCTCCAGCAGCGAGCGATGACAAAACCCGCCCTGTGATGACCCGCCCCATGCCAATGCCCAGGAGATCATGGACGCCGGTGACAGATTACCTTGAGATTCGTGAGCCGGCTCTGTTAACCCCTTCACCCTCGATGGGAGTTGGAGACTCGTGAGCCGGCTCCTATGAGTAATTGTTGAATGAATTCAATATCATAAATATGAAATTATATATGTTATATATTATTATCCCATGGGGAGTAATGACTTCACATATAAGAAGTATAGGTGGTAAAATTTATTGAAAGTTAGCAAACACCGCGTAGGTCACTTGAACAATTCATGAAAGAACATTGAAGGAAGAGAGATATAACATATAAATATAATATCTTGGACATCTTCTATGATTGTGAATACCCATTAATTATTTTCAAACTTGAGAAAATTAGTTGAAGTTGGACAAGGAAGACAACGTAATGAGTTATGCTTGGGTATATTTGTATGGAAGGTATATTGTTATGGATCCTCCAACATGTGGTGCTTGCTCCCACATCATGCTAGCCAAAACATCCGCACCTAGTAGAAATACTACTTGTGCATCCAAACACCCTTAAACCCAAAGTTATTCCATATCGCTTCCTGGGCCGAGTTGAAAGCACGATTTATCGAGAATTTTCAAGGAATATACAAGCAGCCTATGACGATTGTTGACCTCGATCATTGTGGGCAGCATGAAGATGAGTCGGCCCATCATTGGGTCCGGCGGGTTTCGACTATTATCCACTCATCTAATAATATCTCGGTGGCTCAAGCACTCCTGATTTTGGAGAAAAATTGTCACTTCTTACCCCTTAAGCAAAAGCTTGGGCGGCTGAAACGTTCCTGTCAGGAGATGGGTGAGCTCATGTCGTCACTCACCAAATATGCAGATTTAGATACTACTAAAGACCCCGAGTCTGATGAGGAGAAGTCGGCTAAGGGTAAGAATAATGGCGGCGGCAAGGGCGACCAGTAGAACGGGGCAGGAAATAACAACCCTGGCAATGACGAAAAAAGAAAGAACCCGAACAGCAAGTCAGATCTGATATCCAACACCAGCACTGGGAACAATCGTGCTAAGGGAAACATTAAGCCGCCTTTCGGCAAGGCTAAAGCCCCCTTTAATATGGAGGCAATGCTCAGCAAGCCTTGCCCGGAGCACAGTCAACCCGGCAAGCCAACCGGTCATGCTTGGAGGGTTGTTATATCATGCGGGAGTTCCGGAACTACAGCCTCAATCGGCATCACAATAACAACAACGGGCCATCTGGTGGGTCAGGATCCGGCTCTCATCGGTCAGGCTTCGGTGGAGGCAGCTCAAGTTCAGGCTATCAGGGGCAAGGTAATCAAGGTGGTCACCATCAACAGCCTGGCAATTGTGGTCAATAGCAAAATAGCCAGTCAGGGTATCATAGTAACACGAAACAACTCAATAGAGGCCATTATCACATTTTCACCACAAGTTTGGATAAACGGGATCAGAAGTTACATAAGAGGTCAGTTCACACTGCAACGTCGGCTCTTCTAGAATATTTGAAGTGGTCTAAGTATACGACATCATGGAACAAGGAGGATCACCCGCCATAGGTTGATAACCCGAGACACTTTGCGCTTGTGGTGGCACCTCGGGTAGGAGGTTATAAGTTTACAAATGTACTGATGGACGGAATGATTGCCCTCGAGGTAGCCGATACGTCTCCAAAGATATCTATAACTTATGAAGTATCCATGCCATGTTTACAATAATTCTATATGATTTTGGTATGATTTTATTAGAACTAACCCGGACTGATGATGCTTTCAGCAGAACTACCGTGGTGTTGTTTTTGTGCAGAAATAAAAGTTCTCGGAATGGGCTGAAAGTTTATGGAGAATATTTTTGGAAAATATAAAAAAATACTAGAGTGAAGAGCTGGGCTAGGAACTAGACGAGGAGGCCACAAGCCTGCTGGGCGCCCCCAAGGTCACGCTCCTGTGGCTTGTGGACTCCTCGAGCACCCCCCTAGATGTGAGACAATGCCAAAAATTCCTATAATTACAAAAACCTCCAGAAAGAAACCTGGATCTGGAGTTTTGCCGCCGCAATCCTCTGTAGCCACGAAAACTCAATTGGGAGCCCGTTGCGGCACCCTGTCGGAGGGGGAAACCATCATCGGAGGCCATCTTCATCATCCCTGCGGTCTCCATGATGAGGAGGGAGTAGTTCGCCCTCGGGACTGAGGCTATGTACCAGTAGCTATGTGTTTGATCTCTCTTTCTCTCTCGTGTTCTTGAGATGGCACGATCTTGATGTATCCCAAGCTTTATTGATATAGAGGGACCATATGGAGTTGTCCCCTCTCTATCTTCTTGTGATGAATTGAGTTTTCCCTTTGAAGTTTTCTTATCGGATTGAGTCTTTAAGGATTTGAGAACACTTGATATATGTCTTGCGATGGGATATCTTTGGTTACAATGGATGTTCTATTGATCCACTTGATGTATGTTTTGGTGATGGACTTCTGGGTTCCGTGACCTTGGGAATCTATGCATAGAGGTTGGTACATGTTTTCGTCTTGAATCTCCGATAGAAACTTTGGGGCACTCTTTGAAATTCTTTGTGTTGGACTAAATATGATGAATCTGAAATTGTGTGATGCATATAGTATAATCAAGCCCATGGGTACTCGTTGTGACATTGGGGTATCTAGGTGACATTAGGGTTTTGGTTGATGTGTGTCTTAACATGTTATTTTAGTACGAACTATACGGCTATTCATGACACTTGTAGGGATAGCTCATAAGATCATTCGGAAAATACAACTTTGAGGTGGTTTCATACCGTACAATAATTTCTTCGTTAGTTCTCCGCTATTTGTGACTTTGGAGTGAACTCTTTGTCACACGAGAGGTACTTACATATGATTCAATTATGTTAGTATTGTTGAGAGAAATTGCACTAGTGAAAGTATGATCCCTAGGCCTTGTTTCTAAGAATTCCAATACCTTTTGTGCTCACTTTTATCATTAGTTACCTTTCTGTTTTCATATTTTCATATTACAAAAAACTATATCTACCATCCATATTACACTTGTATCACCATCTCTTCGCCGAACTAGTGCACCTATACAATTTACCATTGTCTTGGGTGTGTTGGGGACACAAGAGACTCTTTGTTATTTGGTTGCAGGGTTGTTTGAGAGAGACCATCTTCATCCTACGCCTCCCACGGATTGATAAACCTTAGCTCATCCACTTGAGAGAAAAATTCTATTGTCCTACAAAACTCTGCGCTTGGAGGTCCAACACGAGTCTACATGAAGAAGGTTACGTAGTAGACATCAAGCTCTTTTCTAGCGCCGTTACCGGGGAGGTGAGTGCTTGAAGGTATATCTTTTGATCTTGCAATCAAATCATTTAGTTTCTTGTTTTTCACTAGTTTGGTTTTATAAAATAAAACTAGAAAAAAATATGGAATTGAGGTTGCCTCATATGCTTCATATTTGTAATGTCTTTCGTGAAAATGATGGAAAGGAAAACGGTGCTCAAGTGTTATGATCAAAAGTTATTAAAATGTTTGGCACTAAATATTTGAATGATGAGCATGATAGTGAAATTGTTAATATAAATTCTCTGAATATCCATGATGCTAATGATATGCAAAGCCACGTGCTTGGGGATGCTATGCTTAATGAAGATGATATGTTTAGTCCCCCAAGTTTTGATGATCAAATTTGTTATAATGATTGCATGGCTCCTACTTATGATGATTATTGTGATGATACTTATGCACTGAAAAAGAGTGATGATTACTATTATGGTACTTGTCATAATTATGAATATCCTTTTACTAAATATTACTATTTTAGTGTGGATCTAATTTGTAGTATTCAACTCTTTTATGATACTCCACTATTAGTCATGAGAAGAAATTTTCTTGTGTGGAGAGTAGTAAAATTCCTACGCTTGAAGATCATGAAAAGAATGCTTTATGTGCTTGTTATATTTTTTAATTCCTTCATGATGCTACTGAAAATTATTATGAGGGAGGAACATATGCTTGTAGGAATTGCAATAATATCAAGTTTCCTCTCTATGTGTTCAAGGTTTTGAAGTTATGCTTGTTTTGCCTTCCTGTGCTAGTTGATTGTTGCTCCCATAAATTTTTTGCTCACAAAATCCCTATTCATAGGAAGTGGATTAGACATAAATTTGTTTGTCATGAGATTCATGATGCTCTTTTGCATGTTTCAATTATTATTTCTATGTGAGCATCATTCAAATCATCAAGCCTAGCTAAAAGGCATTTAAGAAAAGAACTTGTTGGAAGACTACCCAACACTTTTAACTTCTGTTTTTATGTGTTGACATGATTATTATACTGTATTAATCATGTCTTGTGTCTTCTATTTCAATAAAGTGCTAAGTAAAGCCTTTGGGATAGTGTGGATACTTGCTTCTTTGATTCTGTGCAAAAAACAAAGTTTTGCCTGCAGTATATGAATTATCTGATTTTCCTGGAGTATCAAAAATTCCAAAATATTTACACAACATTTATATGCAAATTTCTTTAGTTTTCCTAATATTTCAGAATTTTTTGAGTCAAGGAATTTTGGTGATCATTCATATCTTTACAGGCTGCTCTGTTTTTTACAGATTCTGTTTTGCATGCATAGTTTGCTTGTTTCAAGTGTTCCTATAGATTATATTGAGTAATATAAATTGTGGTAATGATGGAATATAGTAGGTATCATGTGTGAATAATTATGAATCTTGTCTTGACAGTACGTAAGTGAATGATCTATTTTTATTGCACTAACCCTTCTCACGAAGTTCTGTTAAGTTTTCTGTGATTGAAGTTTTCAAGTTTTGGGTGAGACACCGATATGAGGAGAATAAGGAGTGAAAAGAACCTAATCTTGGGGATTCCCAATGCACCCCCAAGGTAATATTAAAGTAAGGCTCAAGCTTCTAAGCTTGGGGATGCCCCGAAAGGCATCCCCTCTTTCGTCTTCAACGTTATCAGTACATCTTACTTGGAGCTATATTTTTATTCATCACATTATATGAGTTTTGCTTGGAGTGTCATTTTATTTTGTTTGTATCAGTTGGTAGTTATTAATAATCTTGTTTTTCTATAAAAAGTTCCAAGAATTGCCTTTAGGATGCTTGAATTGCATGTTCGATGTGTGCTGGGCAAAAACAGAAACTTCTGATGTAGTTTTTTAATTTTCCAATTTTACTGGAAAGTGGAAAGTGTCTGAAATTTTTACACAGTATTTTAATATCAATTAGTTATCATTTACTATATTTTATTAATTTTTATAGTTACATAAGTACACTGGTTTAATAAATTTCTATACACTGTTCTGTTTAGACAGACTGTTGTCATAGTTTTGTTATCTACTTATCCTATAGTTTCCATAGCCTATAATTGTAGATATAAATTGTGGAAATGATAGTATACAGCACCTAACATTTGAAAATTATTGTGCAACTTGTCTTGGCAATACAGAAAGTGTTGATTTATTCTTATGTGTGCTAACCTATCTCACGAGTTCTTTTCGAGTTTTGTGTTGATGCAGTTTTTGAGAATAGGTGAAAACGGGATATGAGATGATTGAACAAGATAAAAAATCACAATATTGGGGATTCCCAAGGCACCCCAAGTAAATATTTCAAGAAGTATGAACCATCTAAGCTTGGGGATGCTACGCATCCCACCCGTCTTCGTCAACTAAAGGTTAGCCTATGTTGAGCCTAAATTTTTATTCGTTCACATTATGTGTCTTATTCTTGGAGTGCTATTTTTGTTTTGCTTGATATTTAAATAAAATACTAATATCTGAAAATATTTATTGAGATAGAGAGAGATAAAGTCCTCACATAGCTACTTAATTGTTTGACTACTCATTGATCTTCACTTATATGTTTTGGAGTAGTTTTACCATTTACTCTCGTGCTTCACTTATATCCTATGAGTAAATGGTTGAATGAATTGAATATCATAAATATGAAATTATATATGTTATATATTATTATCCCATGGGGATTAATGGCTTCACATGTAAGAAGTATAGGTGGTAAAATTTATTGAAAGTTAGCAAACACCGCATTGGTCACTTGAACAATTCATGAAAGAATATTGAAGGAAGAGAGATTTAACATATAAATATAATATCTTGGACATATTCTATGATTGTGAATACCCATTAATTATTTTCAACCCTGAGAAAATTAGTTGAAGTTGGAAAAGGAAGACAATGTAATGAGTTATGCTTGGGTATATTTGTATAGAAGGTATATTGTTATGGATCCTCCAACATGTGGTGCATGCTTCCACCTCATACTAGCCAAAACTTCTGCACCTAGTAGAAATACTACTTTTGCATCCAAACACCCTTAAACCCAAAGTTATTCCATATCGCTTCCTGGGCCGAGTTGAAAGCACGATTTATCGAGAATTTTCAAGGAACATGCAAGCAACCTATGACGATTGTTGACCTCGATCATTGAGAGCAGCATGAAGATGAGTCGGCCCATCATTGGGTCTGGCGGGTTTCGACTATTATCCACTCATCTGATAATATCTGGTGGCTCAAACAGTCTTGATTTTGGAGAAAAAATTCACTTCTTACCCCTTAAGCAAAAGCTTGGGCAGCTGAAACGTTCCTATTAGGAGATGGGTGAGCTCATGTCGTCTCTCACCAAATATGCAGATTTAGATACTACTAAAGACCCTGGGTCTGATGAGGAGAAGTCGGCTAAGGGTAAGAATAATGGTGGCAGCAAGGGCCAGAAGCAGAACGGGGCAGGAAATAACAACCCTGGCAATGACGGAAAAAGAAAGAACCCGAACAGCGAGTCAGATCTTGTATCCAGCACCAGCACTGGGAACAATCGTGCTAAGGGAAACATTAAGCCGCCTTTCAGCAAGGCTAAATCACCCTTTAATATGGAGGCAATGCTCAGCAAGACTTGCCCGGAGCACAGTCAACCTGGCAAGCCATCTGGTCACGCTTGGAGGGGTTGTTATATCATGCGGGAGTTCCAGAACTACAGCCTCAATCGGCATCACAATAACAGCAATGGGCCATGTGGTGGGTGAGGATCTGGCTCTCATTGGTCAGGCTTCGGTGGAAGCGGCTCAAGTTCAGGCTATCAGTGGCAAGGTAATCAAGGTGGTCACCATCAACAGCCTGGCAATTGTGGTCAATAGCAAAATAACCAGTCAGGGTATCATAGTAACACGAAACAACTCAATAGAGGCCAGTATACAATTTTCACCACAAGTTTGGATACACGGGATCTGAAGTTCCATAAGAGGTCAGTTCACACTGCAATGTCGTCTCTTCTAGAATATTTGAAGTGGTCTGAGTATACGACATCATGGAACAAGGAGTATCACCCGCCATAGGTTGATAACCTGAGACACTTTGCGCTTGTGGTGGCACCTCGGGTAGGAGGTTATAAGTTTACAAAGGTACTGATGGACGGTGGGAGTAGCATCAACATCTTGTACTTTGACACTTTTGGCCGGATGGAGCTGACCGACAAAGCTCTTAAGCCATCATCAACGGTCTTCCACGATGTTCTATCGGGCAAGTCTGCTTACCCAGTGGGAATGATTTCCCTCGAGGTAGCTGATACGTCTCAAACGTGATCTATAACTTATGAAGTATTCATGCCATGTTTACAATAATTCTATATGATTTTGGTATGATTTTATTAGAACTAACTCGGACTGACGATGCTTTCAACAGAACTACCATGCTGTTGCTTTTGTGCAGAAATAAAAGTTCTCGGAATGGGCTGAAAATTTATGGAGATTATTTTTGGAAAATATAAAAAATACTGGAGCGAAGAGCTGGGCTAGGAACTAGACGCGGAGGCCACAAGCCTGTTGGGTGCCCCCCCCCTAGGTCACGCTCCTATGGCTTGTGGACTCCTCGTGCACCCCCTAGACGTGGGACCGTTGCCAAAAATTCCTATAAATATTAAAACCTACAGAAAGAAACCTAGATCGGGAGTTTCGCCGCTGCATTCCTCTGTAGCCACGAAAAATCAATCGGGAGCCCATTGCGGCACCCTATCGGAGGGGGAAACCATCATCGGAGGCCATCTTCATCATCCCTGCGGTCTCCACGACGAGGAGGGAGTAGTTCGCCCTCGAGGTTGAGGCTATGTACCAGTATCTATGTGTTTGATCTCTCTTTCTCTCTCATGTTTTTGAGATGGCACGATCTTGATGTATCACAAGCTTTATTGATATAGATGGACCATATGGAGTTTTCCCCTCTCTATCTTCTTATGATGAATTGAGTTTTCCCTTTGAAGTTTTCTTATCGGATTGAGTCTTTAAGGATTTGAGAACACTTGATGTATGTCTTGTGATGGGATATCTGTGGTGACAATGGATGTTCTGTTGATCCACTTGATGTATGTTTTGGTGATGGACTTCTGGGTTCCGTGACCTTGGGAATCTATGCATAGAGGTTGGTACATGTTTTCGTCTTGAATCTCCGGTAGAAACTTTGGGGCACTCTTTGAAATTCTTTGTGTTGGACTAAACATGATGAATCTGAAATTGTGTGATGCATATAGTATAGTCAAGCCCATGGTACTTGTTGTGACATTGGGGTATCTAGGTGACACTAGGGTTTTGGTTGATGTGTGTCTTAAGGTGTTATTTTAGTACAAACTATAGGGTTGTTCATGACACTTGTAGGGATAGCTCATAAGATTGATGAGAAAAGACAACTTTGAGGTGGTTTCATACTGTACAATAATTTCTTCGTTAGTTCTCCGCTATTTGTGACTTTGGAGTGAACTCTTTGTCGCACGAGAGGTACTTACATATGATTCAACTATGTTAGTATTGTTGAGAGAAATTGCACTAGTGAAAGTATGAACCCTAGGCCTTGTTTCTAAGCATTTTAATACCGTTTGTGCTCACTTTTATCATTAGTTACCTTTCTGTTTTCATATTTTCATATTACAAAAAACTATATCTACCATCCATATTAACTTGTATCACCATCTCTTCGCCGAACTAGTGCACCTATACAATTTACCATTGTCTTGGGTGTGTTGGGGACACAATAGACTCTTTGTTATTTGGTTGCAAGGTTGTTTGAGAGAGACCATCTTCATACTACGCCTCCCACGGATTGATAAACCTTAGCTCATCCACTTGAGAGAAAACTGCTACTGTCCTACAAAACTCTGCGCTTGGAGGTCCAACACGAGTCTACATGAAGAAGGTTACGTAGTAGACATCAAGCTCTTTTCTAGCGCCGTTGCCGGGGAGGTGAGTGCTTGAAGGTATATCTTTTGATCTTGCAATAAAATCTTTTAGTTTGTTGTTTTTCACTAGTTTGGTTTTATAAAATAAAACTAGAAAAAAATATGGAATTGAGGTTGCCTCATATGCTTCATCTTTGTAATGTCTTTCGTGAAAATGATGGAAAGGAAAACTGTGCTCAAGTGTTATGATAACAAGTTATTAAAATGTTTGGCACTAAATATTTGAATGATAAGTATGATAGTGAAATTGTTAATATAAATTCTCTGAATATCCATGATGCTAATGATATGCAAAGCCACATGCTTGGGGATGCTATGTTTGATGAAGATGATATGTTTAGTCCCCCAAGTTTTGATGATCAAATTTGTTATAATGATTGCATGGCTCCTACTTATGATGATTATTGTGATGATACTTATGCACTGAAAAAGAGTGATGATTACTATTATGGTACTTGTCATAATTATGAATATCCTTTTATTGAATATTACTCTTTTAGTGTGGATCCAATTTGTAGTATTCAACTCTTTTATGATACTCCACTATTAGTCATGAGATGAAAATTTCTTGTGTGGAGAGTAGTAAAATTCCTATGCTTGAAGATCATGAAAAGAATGCTTTATGTGCTGGTTATATTTTTTAATTCCTTCATGATGCTACTGAAAATTATTATGAGGGAGGAACATATGCTTGTAGGAATTGCAATAATATCAAGTTTCCTCTCTATGTGTTCATGGTTTTGAAGTTATGCTTGTTTTGCCTTCCTGTGCTAGTTGATTTTATCTCCCATAAATTGTTTGCTCACAAAATCCGTATTCATAGGAAGTGTATTAGACATAAATTTGTTTTTCATGAGATTCATGATGCTCTTTTGCATGTTTCAATTATTATTTCTATGTGAGCATCATTCAAATCATCAAGCCTAGCTAAAAGGCATTAAAGAAAAGCACTTGTTGGAAGACTACCCAACACTTTTAAATTCTGTTTTTATGTGTTCACATGATTAGTATACTGTATTAATCATGTCTTGTGTCTTTTATTTCAATAAAGTGCTAAGTAAAGCCTTTGGGATAGTGTGGATACTTGCTTGTTTGATTCTGTGCAAAAACACAAAGTTTTGCCTCCAGTATATGAATTATCTGATTTTAATGGAGTGCCAAAAATTCCGAAATATTTACACAACATTTATATGCAAATTTCTTTAGTTTTCCTAATATCTCAGAATTTTTTGAGTCAAGGAAGTTTTGTGATCATTCATATCTCTACAGGCTGCTCTGTTTTTTACAGATTCTGTTTTGCATGCATAGTTTGCTTGTTTCATGTGTTCCTATAGATTATATTGAGTAATATAAATTGTGGGAATGATGGAATATAGTAGGTATCATGTGTGAATAATTATGAATCTTGTCTTGACAGTACGTAAGTGAATGATCAATCTTTAATACACTAACCCTTCTCACGAAGTTCTGTTAAGTTTTTCTGTGATTGAAGTTTTCAAGTTTTGTGTGAGACACCGATATGAGGACAATAAGGAGTGAAAAGAACCTAATCTTGGGGATTCCCAATGCACCCCAAAGGTAATATTAAAGTAAGACTCAAGCTTCTAAGCTTGGGGATGCCCCGGAAGGCATCCCCTCTTTCGTCTTCAACGTTATCAGTACATCTTACTTGGAGCTTTATTTTTATTCATCAAATTATATGAGTTTTGCTTGGAGCGTCATTTTATTTTGTTTTTATATGTTGGGAGTTATTAATAATCTTGTTTTTCTATAAAAAGTTCCAAGAAGGTGCGGTACACAACATGGCATACTGTACAGAGCCTATGACTAAGGCATAGGGGACGACGTTTGTCTTTTCTCTTTCTTCTGCCGTTGTCGAGCTTTGAGTCTCACTCAACTTCACACCTTACAAATCAGGCAAGAACTCTTTCTCTGACTGATCCATTTTGAACTCTTTCAAAATCTTGTCAAGGTATGTACTCATTGAAAGTCTCATCAAGCATCTTGATCTATCTATATAGATCTTGATGCTCAACAATTAGGTAGCTTTATCCAGGTCTTCCTTTGAAAATCACTTTCCAAACAACCGTTTATGCTTTCCAGAAATTCTACATTACTTCTGATCAACAATATGTCATCCACATATACTTATCAAAAATTCTATAGTGCTCCCACTCACTTTATTGTAAATACAAGTTTCTCGTAAACTTTGTATAAACTACAAAACTTTGATCACCTCATCAAAGTGTATATACCAACTCCGAGATGCTTGCTTCAGTCTATAAAAGGATCACTGAAGCTTGCACACCTTTTAGCATCCTTAGGACTGACAAAACCTCCTGGTTCTATCACATACAACCTTTCCTCAAGTAAACCGTTAAGGAAACGATGTTTTGACATCCATCTGCCAGATTTCATAATTGAAAAATGCAGCAACTGCTAACACAATTCCAACGGACTTTAGCACCGCTACGAGTGACAAAGTCTCATCGTAGTCAACTCCTTGAACTTGTCACAAACATCTTTGCAACAAGTCGAGCTTTACCAATGGTGATAATTACCATCAGCGTCTGTCTTTATTTTAAGGATCCATTTGTACTCAACGACCTGCCGTCCAACGAGCAAGTCTACCAAAGTCTATACTTGGTTTTTATACATGGATCCTATCTCAGATTTCATGGCCTCCAACCATTTGTCGGAATCCGGGCCCATCATCGCTTCTCCATAGCTCGTAGGTTCATCGTTGTCCAACAACATGACCTCAAAGACAGGGTTGTCGTACCGCTTAGGAGCAGTACACATCCTTGTCGACCTACGAAGTTTGATAGTAACTTGATCCTGAAGCTTCATGATCATCATCATTAAATTCCTCTTCAACTAGGCTTCACAGAAACATATTTCTGCGCTGCGCTACTCTCTGGTTGAACAAAGGTTTAACAACCTCATCAACTTCTATCTTCCTCCCACTCAATTCTTTCGAGAGAAACTTTTCCTCGAGAAAGGATCCGGTTTAGCAACAAACACTCTGCGCTTGGATCTGAGATAGAAGGTTCACCCAGCTGTTCTTAGGGTATTCTATGAAGATGCGTTTATCCACCTTGGGTTCGACCTCATTAGTGAAAACATTTTCCACACAAGTGTCGCAGCCCCAAACATTAAGAAATGACAGCTTAGGTTTCTATCAAATCATAATTCAAACGGTGTCATCTCAACGGATTTAGATGGTGCCCTATTTAAAGTGAATGTAGTTGTCTCTAATGCATAACCCCAAAATTATAGTAGTAAAACGATAAGAGACTTCATAGCACGCACCATATCCAATAGAGCATGACTATGATGTTCGGACACACCATCACACTATGGTGTTCCAGGTGGCGTTAGTTGTGAAACAAATTTCACATTGTCTCAAGTTGTATGCCAAACTCGTAACTCAGATATTCACCTCCACGATTGTATCACAGTCATTTTTATCTTCTTGTCATATGATCTTAAACTTCACTCTGAATTTGCTTGAACCTTTCAAACGATTTAGACTTGTGTTTCATTAAGTAAATATACACTATATCTACTTAAATCATCAGTGAAGGTAAGAAAATAACGATATCCACTGCACCCTATAAGACTCACTGGATTGCATACATCAACATGTATCATTTCCAATGAATCACTTGCCCGCTCCATCCAACAGGGTCCTTTAGTCATCTTTCCCAAGAGGCATGGTTCGCATGTCTCAACCGATTCGAAATCAAATGAGTCCAAAGATCCATCAGCATGGAGTTTCTTCATGCGCTTTATACCAATATGACATTTAGCGGCAATGCCACAAGTATGTGGTACTATCATTATTAACTTTGTATCTTTTGACATCAATGTTATGAACATGTGCATTACTACGATCAAAATTTAAACAAACCATTCTCACTGGGTGCATGACCATTGAAGGTATTATTCATGTAAACAGAATAACCATTATTCTCTAACTTAAATGAATAACTGTATTGCAATAAACACGATCTAATCATGTTCATGCTCAACGCAAAACACCAAATAACATTTATTTAGGTTTGTCACTAATCCTGAAGGTAGAGAGAGCGTGCGATGTTGATCACATCAACCTTGGAAACATTTCCAACACACATCGTCACCTCACCCTTAGCTAGTTCTCCATTTATTCTGTAGCTTTTATTTCGAGTTACTAACATTTAGCAACCGAACCGGTATCCAATACCCAGGTGCTACTAGGAGTACTATCAAGGTACACATCAACAACTCGTATATCAAATATACTTCTGTCGATGTTGCCAGCCTTCTTATCGACCAAATATCTAGGGTTGTTCCGCTTCAGCGACCGCCCACCTCATAATAGAAGCACTTAGTCTTGGGTTTGAGTTCAATTTTGGGTTGCTTCAGTGGAGCAGCAACTGACTTGCTATCCATGAAGTTTCCCTCTTTGCTCTTGCCCTTCTCGAAACCAGTGGTTTGATTAACCATCAACACTTGATGCTCCTTTTTCATTTCTACCTTCGCGGTGTCAAACATCGCGACTAGCTCAGGGATCAATATTTCTAGTCCTGGCGTTTTATAGTTCATCACCATGTTCTAGTAGCTTAGTGACAGTGACTTGGAGAACTATATCAATCACTATCTTATCTGGGAGATCAACTCCCACTCGATTCAAGCGATTGTAGCGCCCAGACAATCTGAGCACATGCTCAACGATTGAGCTATTCTCTTTCATCTTGCAGGCAAAGAATCTTTTTGGAGATCTCATATCTCGGAATACGGGCACGAGCCTGAGATCACAATCTTAGCTCTTAGAACATCTCATATGTTCTGTGACGTTCAAAACGTTTCGGAGCCTCCATTCTAAGCCGTAATGCATGACGCACTAAACTATCAAGTAATCATCGGAACGTGCCTGTCAGATGTTCACAACATCTACAGACGACGCTAGAGGGGGTGGCGCACCGTGCGGTGCACTAAGGACATAAGCCTTCAGTGCAGCAACGAGGACAGTCCTCAGATCACGGACCTAGTCCGCAATATTGCTACCATCATCTTTCAATTCTATTTCTCTAGGAACATATAAAAATACGAGGGAGCTACAGCGCGAGCTAGTAATCTACAACATAATTTGCAAAGTCACTACTGACTATGTTCATGATAATAAGTTCAATTAATCATATTGCTTAAGAACTCCCACTCAAATTGACATCCCTCCGATCATTCGAGTGATACATGATCCAAATTCACCAACTCATGTCTGATCATCACGTGAGTTGAGGTGGCTGCAATGGTGAACATCATCATGTTGATCATATCTACTATATGACTCATGTTCGACCTTTCGGTCTCTTGTGTTCCGAGGCCATGTCTGTACATGCTAGGCTCGTCAAGTTTAACCCGAGTGTTCTGCACGTGCAAATATGGCTTGCACCCGTTGTATGTGAACGTAGAGTCTATCACACCCGATCATCATGTGGTGTCTCGACATGACGAACTTTCACAACGGTGCACACTCGGGGACAACACAATTTATCTTGAAATTAAGTCAGGGATCACCTTATAATGCTACCGCCATTCTAAGCAAAAAAAAGGTGCATAAAAAGGATTAACATCACATGCAAATCATAAGTGACATGATATGGCCATGAACTTGTGCCTTTGATCTCCATCTAGAAAGCACCGGCATGATCTCCATCGTCACCGGCATGACACCATGATCTCCATCATCTTGATCTCCATCAACGTGTCGCCATCAGGGTTGTCATGCCCTGCATGCTTCTACTACTATTGCTACCATTGCGATAAAGTAAAGCATTACATAGCGCTTAATGATTGACACGTAGGTCATACAATAATTAAAGACAACCCTATGGCTCCTGCCGGTTGCCGTATTCATCGACATGCAAGTCGTGATAATCTATACATCACATGATCATCTCATAAATCACATATATCACATCATGTAATTGGACATATCATATCACAACATACCCTGCAAAAACAAGTTAGACGTCCTCTAATTGTTGTTGCATGTTTTACGTGGCTGCTACGGGTATCTAGCAAGAACAATTCTCATCTACGCAAAAACCATAACGGTGATACACTAGTTGCTTATCAACCTTCTCAAGGACCGCCTTTGTCGAATCCGATTCAACTAAATTGAGAGAAACTGTCACCCGCTAGCCATCTATGCAACAAGTTGCGGTTGAGGGAACCGGTCTCTCGTAAGCGTACGAGTAATGTTGGTCCGGGCCGCTTCATTTCACAATACCGCTAAACCAAAATCCGACCAAGGGAGGAAGCAATCTAAGCATCAACACCCACAAACCTTTTGTGTTCTACTCAAGATCTCATCTACACATAGACCTAGATCTGATACCACTGTTGGGGAACGTCGCATGGGAAACAAAAAATTTCCTACGCACATGCAGATCTATCCATGGTGATGAGCATCTACGAGAGGGAGAGTGGATCTACGTACCCTTGTAGATCGCTAAGCGGGAAGCGTTAAGAAACGCGGTTGGTGTAGTCGAACATCTTCGCGATCCAAATCGCCGAGCGTCCCGTGATCTCATCACGATTCGTCCCACGAACTCATCAAGATCCGTCCCACGATCTCATCACGATCCGTCTCACGATCTTGATCACGATCTGTCCCACGAACTCATCACGATCTGTCTCACGATCTTGATCACGATCTGTCCCGTGAACTCATCACGATCTGTTCCGCGGTCTCATCACGAACTGTCTCGCGATCTCGATCATGGTCCTTCCGATCTAGGGCCAAACGGACGGCACCTCCACGTTCAGCACACGTGTAGCTTGATGACGATCTCTCCTGTCTTGATCCATCAAGAGAGAGCGGAGAGGTAGAAGAGTTCACCGGCAGCGTGACGGCGCTCCGGTGATGGTGGTGGAGCAATTCCGGCAGGGCTTCGCCTAAGCACTGGGGAAAACCGATCTAGAGGAGCACCGGTGGAACGGGTAGCACGTGGTCGTAAATTATGTGCAAAACCCTTCTATTCCACCAGTATATATAGGAGGAGAGGAGGAGGAGGGCTGGCGCAGGGCTCAGCCCCTCTTGGAGTCAGCCGAAGCAAGAGAGGAGGAGTCCTACTCCTCCTCCACTCCTAGTAGGAGTAGGACTCTTCCTTTTTGCCTTTTTTTCCACCTTTTTCTTTAGGCCTTTTTCCTCCTGGCGCCATGGGCCTTTTGTGGCTGTTCCACCAGCCCACTAAGGGCTGGTTATTATTCTCCCAGAGCCCATGGACCCTCTAGGGTGGAAATACCCCTCCCGGAGGTCTCCCGGTACACTACCGGCACTCCCGGTACACTATCGATGAGCCCGAAACTTTTCCGGCGACCAAAATGGGACTTCCTATATATGAATCTTTACCTACGGACCATTATGGAGATCCTCGTGACGTCCAAGATCTTATCCGGGACCCCAAACAAACTTCAGTAACCACTATACATAACTCTACACTACCGAAACGTCACCAAACCTTAAGTGTGCAGACCCTGCGGGTTCGAGAACTATGTAGACATGACCGAGACACCTCTACGGTCAATAACCAATGGCGGGACCTAGATGTCCACATTGGTTCCTACATATTCTACGAAGATCTTTATCGGTCGAACCTCTATGTCAAGGATTCAGTTAATCCCGTATGATGTTCCCTTTGTTCTTCGGTATGTTACTTTCCCGAGATTCGATCGTCGGTATCTCCATACCTAGTTCAATCTCGTTACCAGCAAGTCTATTTACTCGTTTCGTAATACAAAATCACGCAACTAACAATTAGTCACATTGCTTGCAAGGCTCATTGTGATGTTGTATTACCGAGTGGGCCCCGAGATACCTCTCCGTCATACGGAGTAACAAATCCCAGTCTCGGTCCATGCCAACTCAACAGACACCATCGGAGATACCTGTAGAGCACCTTTATAGTCACCCAGTTATGTTGCGACGTTTGATACACACAAGGCACTGCTCCGATGTCCGTGAGTTGCATGATCTCATGGTCATAGGAACACATACTTGACATGCAGAAAATAGCAGCAATAAACTGACACGATCATATGCTACGTTTGTAGTTTGGGTCTTGTCCATCACATCATTCTCCTAATGATGTGATCCCGTTATCAAATGACATCTCATGTCCATGGCTAGGAAACCTTAACCATCTTTTGATCAACGAGCTAGTCTATTAGAGGCATACTAGGGACATGGTTTTGTCTATGTATCCACACATGCATTTAAGTCTCCGATCAATACAATTATAGCATGGATAATAAACGATTATCATGAACAAGGAAATATGATAATAACTAATTTATTACTGCCTCTAGGGCATATTTCCAACATAAGGTTGCGGACGAGGTGCTCGAGGCACTCAAGAAATAGTTGGCTGAGCCGCTGGTTTTGGTTGCTCCTGCAAAGAAAGAGCCATTGCTCCTATACATGGTGGCTAATAACATGGTAGTCAGTGCTACAGGAACGTAAGGAGGCGGGGAAAGAATATCCAGTCCAGTGGTCGGTTTACTATGTCAGTGAGGTTTTGATAGAGTCCAAACAAATATACCCGCATTGGCAAAAACTTATCTATGGGGTGTTCATGGCAAATCGTAAGTTGAAGCATTATTTCCTTGGACAACCGATCACGGTGGTTACCTCTGCCCCTTTGGAGGATATCATTCAAAATAGAGAAGCTACCCGCATAATTGCTAAGTGGGCACTAGAACTTGGGCCTCTTGATTTAAAGTATTTACCTTGAACGACTGTCAAGTCTAAAGCCTTGGTAGATTTCATAAATGATTGGACGGAGAATCAAGTGCCTGAAGAGACGCCGGACAACACATATTGGATGATTCACTTCAATGGATCCAGACAATTGGAAGGATTGGGGGTTGGGGTTGACTTAACCTCCCCTAGAGGTGAGAAGTTTTGTTATGTGTTAAGGTTGCGGTTTCCTTATACTAATAATGCAGTTGAGTATGAAGCTTTTCTTCATAGGCTCCATGTGGCCAAGGAGATGAATATGAGCCAGGTTAGATGCCTGGGCGACTAAGACCTGGTGGCTCAACAAGTTTTAGGCACGTGGGATTCTAAGGACCCGCGAATGGCGGCTTATGGTCAAGCAGTTGATGTCATTGCCGATTACTTCAAGGGTTATCAGGTGGATCATATCGACCGTCGCAAGAACGAGGAGGAGGATGCGTTGTCAAGGCTGGGGTCTCAGCGCAAGTCGGTGCCGCCTAACGTCTTTTGGGACGTGTTGCATCACCCCTTTGTGAAACTGCCTTTTGAGGAAGATCTAGCTATACATGACTCGGAGGGGCAGTTAGTGGCGGCTCTCCACGCTATTCCTGATTGGATGTTGATTTATCTGATGTGTTTGACTCGCGGCGAGTTACCCGAGGATGAGAACTTGGCACGACAGATTGTGAGGTGGTCAAACTCCATGACTATCGTCAATGGCGAGTTGCATAGATGCAGTGTGACCGGTGTTTTTCAACGATGTGTTCCCCCGGAGAGGGCAAGGAACTTTTAAATGAGATACACGTTGGTGACTGCGGTCATCACGTTGGCTTAAAATCGTTGGTGGCTAAGGCTTTTCGGCATGGTTTCTTCTTGTTAACGGCTCATAAAGACGTCGAAGACATAGTGACCAAGTGTGATGGATGTTAGAAATTCGGGCAGCATGCCCATGTGCCGGCTCAGGAGTTGTGAATGTTTCCAATCACCTGGACATTTGCAGTTTGCGGGCTTGATATGGTTGGGCCTTTCAAGAGATCTAAAGATAAGAAGACCCACCATTCGGTGGAGGTTGATAAGTTTACCAAGTGGGTTGAGGCTGGGCCGGTCAGCAAGTGCGATGCAGCCATGACAGTTCAATTTGTCAAGAAACTAATCTATTGGTTTGGTTACCTCACAGTATCATTACTGACAATGGTACAAATCTATCAAGGGGCCTATGAAAGCATTCTATGAAAGTGAGCATATCCACCTTGATGTCTCCATCGTGGTTCATCTGCAATCCAATGGTTTGGCAGAACGTGCCAACCAAGAGATCTTGAGGGGGAGAAAACCTCGGCTTATGGTCCCTTTGGAGCGAACTCCGGGTTGTTGGGTAGAGGAGTTGACTTCAGTTCTCTGGAGTATTAGAACCACCCCCAACTGGTCAACAAGCTATACGCCTGTCTTCATGGTTTATGGTGCGGAAGCTGTTCTCCCAAGTGATATCTGTCAAGACCCGGACGTTACAAGAAGGCGACTTGGTGTTACGTCTGATTCAAGATCAGACAGATATGCATAATCTATCTCGCCCTTGGGAAGGACCTTTCATGGTCAGCAGGAATCTCAATAATGGGTCATATTACCTCATTGATATACGGGAGGACGACGAGTCACATACTTCTGGCCAAGAGACCAATAGGCCGTGGAATATTGCTCATCTTCGGCCATACTACACTTGAGCGATTGACTCTCATGAATATACATACATCTGTCATTGTATATACCTTGTTAATATAATAAAGTTGGCAACCCCACAATTTGGGACTTCTGCCTTTTTCGTGCAACAAGATTGTGCAAAAGAGTTGATAATTCAACAGGTCACTTGGGGGCTTCCAACCCATTGGGTTTAGCTTTCATACCCTCTTGACCGGCTTTCAAGCCATATCTGGGTTAAACCTGCATGTTTGCAACTTTCCACTCCACCAGGTGACCCGCCGAACTCTTACCAGTTAATCTCGTAAAAAGACCCAGAACTGATCAATGATCTTGACAGTCAATCTTGCAATGAGACCCTGCACTAGTTAAGGTTAAAATGGCGGCTTATGTCACAAGAGAGTTGGCTTACAAAACGCTAGGATAAACTCGCCCGTCTGATGTAGTCTCTCTGCCATGTGGCCCGTTCGTACTCTTATACAGTCAATCTTTTTAAAGATGCTAAACTATTTAAGGTTAAAACGATGGATTTATCTCATGTGAGACCCAGCTTATGGGGTTGGGGGTACTCATGCCCTGCTGTAGTCTGTCCTCTATATGGCTCGTTCGAACTCTTAACAGTCAATCTTTTTAAGACCTTGAACTGGTTAAGGTTAAAATGAGGAATCTATGCCATGTGAGAGCCGACATATGAGGTTTAGGTAGTCACGCCTAAATATTTGAAAAACAGTAAACTTGATTTTTCTCAAGAGTATGAAACAAGAGTTAACCTCTTCGGGTTGTACCTTCAAAGCTGCCTAAACAATGATATAGAATATATATATATATATATCTTCTACCTTGTTATTTTTCAGGACTTGTCTTTCATGATAAGTCGCCATCAGGTGTCTGGAGATATGATGCTACCAAAATAACTACAGGATGGATAAATTTAAAGGTTGTTCAACCTCAAAACATGCACGAAGGCACGACCAAGGCAATCAGTTTTAAATATTGTTATTACAAGGCTATGTAAGAGCCTAGGACATGCGGACTTAAGTTTTTTGCAAAAAAATGTAACCCGGCAAGTCAACAGGGCCGAGTTATCCACAAATGGATCTCGCTCTTTGTTCAGCTCGCTGGCGGGTCATCCTGCACCGGGTCTTCGGCCTCCTAGATTTGAAAGTGGTCCATGTCCCAATTGCAGTTTATAAAAGCTTCAAACTCAGCTTCATCATGAAAGATTGGAGGCGAGTCAACATCAGGAGCGAAAAAGTTCTTACGACGTTGAGGGATCACGTCCTTGGCTTCAAAGGTTGGTCGCCGAATCCTGGTGTTATTTTCAGCGTAAGCCTGCTGATAGGATGACAAGTCGGTATCTACGACAAGTTTGTTGGCCAATACTCATGATGCTTTCATGCACTTGGCGTAATCTTCTTAGGTGAACTCTGAGCCATCATCATTCAGTTGGGGAAAACCGTCCATCATTTATTCCGTGGTCAGCTCAGTAACGAAAGCCAGTGACTGTCTCAAAGTAGCCATTACACCCTTACAGGTGGCTGATTTTTTTCATATCTTCAAGCTGCCTTGGGATGGTGGAGAGGAACTCTAGTACACCCTTCATGAGTTTTGGGACATCTTTCTCACGTATCACAGTCTTAATGGTGAAGAGGGTTCCGACATAGAGTTGCTCGGTGAGAGTATATACAACCTTCAGCTTCAGCAGACTATCGTCTCAAAGCTGGCGAGTTTGCTGGCCTGCAAAGCAAGTCTGATTTTGTAAGCTGCCTGGAGAATTTTTAAAAGACTATTGGGAAGGAATATTCATAGTTGACAAAACACTTACCAAAGACGGTGGCAGTCATCTGAGATATATGGTGCCTTAGAGTGTTCAGCTTTTTTGTCACGGGTTTTAGCTTCCCCTCGGTGTCTTCGGCGCATTTGGCCAAGGCGGCTTGTTCAATTTCAGCAGATTGTTTGAAAGCTTCAAATTCTGCCTTGACCTTTTCGAGCTTTATGGAAGAGAGCCACCATTCTCCTCAACCTTAGCTGGCGCTTTGTTGCGAATTCAGATTTTCCTTGAGATTGGTCAAGTCATACTCGGTGGCATTTAAGGCTTCCTGCAAGGTACATGTGGTTAAGTACAGATTATTTTCGTTTCTAAGTCGCTAGGAAAATGTATATTAAACACTTGGGGGCAATGAAGTAGCATATTACAAGTCCCAAGCAGATTGTAAGCAATATACTTGACACTTGGGGGCTAATGTATGTCAGTTCTTTCAAAAGTTTATAAGACAAGTGAGACTTGGATCATCTTCTAGAAGATAAGCCAGCCCTTGGGGCTACAAAAGGCTCTTATTCAACAGTAAGTACCAGCTCATTATTCACATAATGACCCGGCCCTTGGGGGCTACAGTTGGATCTTATTCAGTACTAAGTACCGGCTCATTATTCACATAATGACCCGGCCCTTGGGGGCTACAAGCCGAGCTAGTGACCAAATACAAAGAGTTGAAGACCCGGTTTTACTTTGTTTTCAAACTAAACTGGCTCTTGGGGGCTACATGAGGGTATATGGAAGGCAAAGCAGGGGGGTACCTCATTTTTTTTTTCTTCATCATACCAACAAGGTTGGCTTCCATGTTGCGGCTCGCGGAGAGGCGGCTCAGATATCCAGAATGCAGTTCATCAGCGGTCAGCTTCTCCAGATTAGGGAGTTCAAATTCAGTCTTCTCCTTATCTGCTGAAGGCGCCTCATGCTTGCTGGTATGCTTAGATAGCACATGGGACGGAGCTGGAGATTTATGAGTCGTCCTAGTAATGATAACCTCTTCCTTAGAAGTTACATCTTGAGCCACTGGTTGAGGGCTGGGCGGCTTAAGATCAGCCTCTGGATGAGCTTTAGGAGCCGCCATATGAACATTAGCTGGCTTAGTGGGCTGGGTAATTTCTTCGTGATCACCTTTGTCAGTCTCAGAGGGCTCAACATGAGCTTCACGCGTTTTTGGCCTCGGATTTTCTGGCTCTATGACTTCAGGAGCGGTGGCTGACCCGCCTATTTTCCTCCATTTAGCTTGAGCCCTGTGAGCGAGGATGGCATTATACATCATGAGTAAGGAAAGAATAAGAGCAAACAGTATGAGATGCAAAGATGCTCACCCCGGGTTAATAACAAGAGGAAGCAGTTCTGTGGCGGTTGAGTCACCAGAAGAAGGAGGTGTTTCCTGAAAAATCAAAATTGAAAAATGTAAGTAAAATACAACAAGAGTTTCAATGTACAATGGGAAGGGGAGTGTAGGCCATGAATACCTAGGTACGATGTTTTCGAGGATCCAGAGTGTTAGGTAAGCCAGATGATAAGGCGTGAGAGCCGCCACTCCGAGTCCGGCGTGGATGTCACCTGGCTGCTTCTTCAAAAGAGGATCAGGATCCAAGTGGGCAAACAGGCATGAACGTTTTACTTTTCGGACAATCCGCCGTATTTTCTTTACTGGTAAAAGTTTTGAATCCGAGGAGACGATAATTACCTCCGTAGCATCAGCATGGCTTGTATCCGCTTCCTCCTGAGAGTAATCAGTGTCAATGAGTTGTATAAAGAGAAGGCCAAGAGGGTCAAGTTCTACCTTTGTGTCTTCAAGCTCAAGTAGTTCTTGGGCAGAAGTTTTCTTCTTACGACCCGGAGCGTGGGTCTTAGACACCTTAGATTTCTTCTTCGTAGGAGCAGTATATCTCTTCTTCTAGAAGGGGGACTTGGCATGCATATAAGTTATGAAAAGGTTAAAAGGAGTAAACAAAAAAAGATTAGAGGAAAGAAGAAGCTTGCTTGAAAGGATTTTTACCTCTGGAGCCGGGTTGCAAACGAACAAAGGGCTCAACCCGGACTGATTGCAAGTCTCTTGAGACTCGCCAAGCAGTGATTTTACAATTGTGTTAAGGTTTCGGTCTGTCAAGGGCGTGTGGCTGAAGCACAGAGGGCCGTTCACCTCGCCAGTATATTCACACATGAGCTTGTTACGCCGGCTCAGCGGTAAAATCCTCCAAGTGGCCCAGTAAGGGTCAGATCAATGCCAGTCAAGCCGTTGGCCATTAAAGCCCTGATCTTTGCGAAAGCCGGAGCGTATTGGATGCATTCTGCGGCGGTCATCCGGTCTAGGAGCTCGGTGGAGGTGCAGAGCCGGATGGGATGGTAGCCTGGCAGCAGATTTTCTCCATCTGGGGAAGTGTCTTTGCAGTAGAACCAGGTTTTGCTCCAATCCTTGGGATGACTTGGTAGGATGACTATAGGGAACACCATGTCTCTACGCCTTTGGATGGAGCTGCCTCCGAGATCCAGACTTGGTCCGGCTGCTACCTCAGTCTGGCGGTTGATGTAAAAGAAGTAGCGAAAGAGATCGAGAGACGGTTCTTCTTGCAGATATGCCTCGCAGAGGACTTGGAATTGGCACATGTTGGTTATCGAGGTTGGATCAATATCTTGAGGGTGGGGTTTGTAATAATGAAGGACATCCCGAAGAAACTTTGACTCGGGCGATGAGAAGCCGCGGAAAAGATGATCAACAAATATGACCACTTCCCCCTCTTGAGGTATGGGTTTAACCTCTTTACGGGGAACCCGCCAATGAATGATGTTCTGAGTCGGCAAGACACCCATTTCCACGAGATCATTGTGGAATGGCTCAGAAACCCCGGAGCTAACCCAATTGCAAGAAGTGGGGGCTTTATACATGACGGCGGGTTAGATTCTTTCAAAAGGCATAAAAATATGGCGGGTTTAGAAATCCTCGCAGTAAAGGAAGCTATGGATGAGATGGTAACGATATTTTGCGGGTCATAATTGCATTCAAACCCGCCATTTACTATGGGACAGGTGAGTTGAATTTCTACAAGAAGAGCCAATAGTGCAATGGCAGGTCAGAAAGACAGCTAATATTGGAAATTTCACTAAGTGTGGACAAACATATTTCATGATCTACTGTGGCAACTATCATATCCACGCACGAAGAAAAGGAATATGTTCTAAACCTTAAATGTCAGTGGAAGAATAGGCAGTTCATGCTTGGATTCTATTCAAGAACGATATACGTTGAGTAGGAGATACGTGTTAGGCGGAGCATCGCATGAGTTGACTATGGTTTTGGAAGGCTAAAGATTTCTCTTTTCCAATCTATGGTAAATACTTCGACGAGCGGCGATGAACTCGGAAGAACTCTTATGAACTAACGCGAATGTACGAGGTGAAGAAAAAGGAACCTAAAGGGTGCCGAGAAGGTGGCCGAATGCCGGCGAGCTCTGGTCAAATCAGGTTGATGCATCGGCCTTTGCTGGTGAAGACGGGGATGGTCCGGCGACGATGGTAGAGCTTCAGTTGGGGAGGAAGAAGAAGTCAGACAGCAACGGTGGAGGGGTCAAAAGGAAAAAAGACCACCTCCCCCCGCCTATTTATGAGGAGATGGGATAGCAACCGTCCATGCAAGAATCGAGGAGACACACTAATGGTTGACTAAAAAGGCGCCTCAATTTTCGGGTTGGCCGTTTAATGCAAAGATCCATGCATGAGTGTGATTTTTTGGACGGCTTTAATTCTTTATGATAACAAAAATTAACTAGAATAATTCCAACTATATTTTCACTGGTTTAAAATATTTCTTTTGAAACCTAAAAATTGTTGGTTTGGACTAGTTATTTGATTTGAGGTGAGTCCATTTGCTAGGGTTTGTGAAGGCCATTTTGGGTTCATTGAATCAAATTTGTTTTTGAATTTGGTTTAATCCATTTGGGGTTGGGTTAGGTCATCCCCATTTCAGGTTTCATGAATTTGAACATGATGCATGGATGCTCACTGATGCAACTAATTTAATTATCTACAAACCAATTCTAGGATGTGACATTTCCACTCATGTGTCTCCTCGACAACTGCCCAAGCCAACAAAAACCTGATGCCCGTTGTCAAGCCATTATTGCTTTCCTTCTGAGTGCTCTTGCTCCTTCGCCTAGATCTCTATCCTGCGTGAGAACTTCTCCAGATCCCAGCACTGCAGTGCCTTCTTCCTTGCTTTCTGGTCTTCGGGGACTTCCTGATGGCACCTGTCGGCAAGTTGAAGCCGGAAGCCCAGGGCTCACCCTCCACCTCCACCACGACGGCGCTCTTAGAGTCTGCCATAGCCAAGGACGGGGACCTCGCCCCGATGTTTCCGCTGACGGCAGACGGCACCAATGAGTGGGGGCAAACCCTGATATTGTACGGCTCCGCGAAGCCGCGCAGCCTAGCCGGGTCAGCCTACCCTTTCTTTCTCCACAATATCTTCTCCAAACTCGTTATGCCCTTCTCTGAGTTCTTCGTCACCAAACTCAAGCACTATGGGATCCAGGCCCTCCATCACCAACCCAACTCCATCCTGCTCTTGTCCATCTTTGCCTTTTATTGCGAGGCCTTTGTGGGAATGAAGCCTTCAGTGGCCCTCTTCCGCCATTTCTTCAGCTTGTGGCTTCCTGGCGGCGCCAGCGGTCAACATGCGTCTTCTTCGTTGTAGTCCAGAGCGGGAACATGCTCTTGAAGGCCGGGAAGACGGTGGAGAATTTCAGGCACTATTGGGTTTTCGTGGATGCCCAGGGCCTCAACACTCGCACGGAGCTCCCGAAGGGGCTGCCAGAGAAAACTCCTGCGTGAGGCTCCGCGAAGCTCTCCGACCCCCGAACCAAGAGCGTCCTGGAGCAGATCTCCCGAGACATCAGCGCCAAGTTGACCGGGGGGTGATAGTGAAGGAGTTTCTGGCGAACCTCCTGGTGCCACTCGAGGCTCATTCGAGGCCCTTATGGGACTACCAGGGTAGCGCGAATGGCATCAGGCTCCGATGTGCTCGCCTATCCAACAAGGAGCTGAACATGGTCATGGGACCCTACTCAACGGCGACCCCGATGACCTCCCCGAGGCATACGCCCCACTGTATTTCTCTGACGACAAGGTCGATTTGGTCGCCGTCATGCCAGCCTTCAATGAACTGGGGCTCTCCCCGACAGAGCACCCTGGCTCCCTAGTAACTGTGTCCTCCGATGACACCGCATGCGAGGAGGACTCGGAGGAAACTGTGGACAATGTCCCAGAAGTGGCGTCCCCTCCGTCGCGGAACATGCTCCTCCGCAGCTTTGAAGACAACGGCGATGCTGGTGAACCCCGGGCTGCTAGTCCTCCGTGGCTTGCCTGAGTCCCCAAGGGACCAGGGCTCACTCCTCGTGCCACACATACCGTCTATCGGGCGACTCCAAAGAAACGCAAGCCAGGGCTTCTTCGGGAGTTCCCACCTCGTGCCAGCAAGGCGGCCGAGGCGCCCACTACACTCCTGCCCGGGCCGCAACCTAGAGGTGAGGTGGTCGTGGCCCGGACGAGCATGGCCTCCTCGGCCGCGATCCTTGGAGGCATTGCCTCTACTTCCTTGCTCAACGACGCCCTCCCAGAGAAGGCCGAGGGGAGCTCCTACCTTCGCTGAGGTGGAGAAGAAGACGAAGTGGGTTGACGTCGAAGAGTAAGCAATCCTACTTGGTCCTTGGCTGCCCACTGGTAGGTCCTCAAGGTCCCTTTTGCACTTGATATCCAGGAGCAGCATCGTACTGAAGATGAAGAAGAAGAAGGCAAGCATCAAGCCGAGGGTGCTCTCCGACGCAACACCCACCCCTGTCGCCCCACTGGCGTCTGATGTAGATCCGGATATCATGGGGAGGAGACTCGCGGGGAGACCTTCCTTGTCTCAGCCACGGAGCCCCCAACGCCCACTGGAGAGGCTGCTTCTGTCCCTAGAGATACGCCCGCGTTGCTGCCTGAGGGGCCAGCCCTCGAGGGTCAGTTGACCGAGGGGCCATCCTCCCCTGTCCTTCCTATAGCGGTACCGCTGCCTTCGGTTCCTTCAGCCGGCCATGCTTCTGCCCCTATGGTGAAGGCACCCGTTGTTTCGCTAACGCCGCCTCCGGGTCAAGCCCTGGTGCCTCTAAGTCGCGGCCCTCCGGTCAAATCGGGCACCCTGGTGGATGTGTATGCCATTCTGGATCAGGTACGGGACGATCTCTGAACCGCCAGCGGCCGCCTCATGAAGGAGCGCTTGGGGCTCTTTTCTGGGTGGATCTAGGCTGACGCCGATGTCCTGGTGGTTTGGATCCAAGCCGAGGACACCGCTGCTAAGAGAAGGGGGAAAACTGCATTAGCCGAGGAGGCTCACGACGCGGCGCTGGCCGATGCCATGTCTGCTGAAAAGCGCTACAGTGAAGTGGAGGTTAGTCTAAAGGCTCTTCGGGAGGAGAAGATTCTACTCACGAAACAGTTGCGTCACCAGGAGGAACACCTCGCGGCCCGCGAGGACAAACTTGCCGACCGCGAGTCCCCGTTGTTTGATACGTCTCCAACGTGTCTATAATTTATGACATATTCATGCCATGTTTACAATAATTCCATATGATTTTGGTATGATTTTATTAGAACTAACCGGACTGACGTTGTTGTAAGCAGAACTACCGTGGTGTTGTTTTTGTGTAGAAATAAAAGTCCTCGATATGGGCTAACAATTTACGAAGAATATTTTTGAAAAATCTAAAAAATCATGGAGCGAAGAGTTGGGCCAGGAAGTGGACGAGGAGGTCACAAGCCTGCTAGGCGCGGCCACCCCCTAGGTCGTGCCCCTGTGGCTTGTGGACTCCTTGAGCACCCCCCCCCCCCTTGGCATGAGACCGACGACAAAAATTACTATAAATACCAAAACCACCAGAAAGAAACCTAGATCAGGTGTTCCGCCGCCGCAAGCCTCTGTAGCCACGAAAAACCAATCGAGAGCCCGTTCCGACACCCTGTTGGAGAGGGAAACCGTCACCGGACGCCATCTTCATCATCTCGGCGTTCTCGATGACGAGGAGGGAGTAGTTCACCCTCGGGGCTGAGGGTATGTACTTGTAGATATGTGTTTGATCTCTCTCTCTCTCATGTTCTTGAGATGACACGATCTTGATGTACCGCGAGCTTTACTGATATAGATGAATCATATGGAGTTTCCCCTCTCTATCTTCTTGTGATGAATTGAACTTTCCCTTTGAAGTTTTCTTATTGGATTGAGTCTTTAAAGAATTTGAGAACACTTGATGTATGCCTAGCAATGGGATATCTGTGGTGACAATGGGATGTTCCATTAATCCACTTGATGTATGTTTTCGTGATCAACTTGCGGGTTTCGTGACCTTGGGAATCTATGCATAGGGGTTGGTACATGTTTTCGTCTTGAATCTCCAGTAGAAACTTTGGGGAACTCTTTGAAGTTCTTTGTGTTGGATCGAACGTGATGAATCTGAAATTGTGTGATCCATATCGTATAATCAAGCCCATGGGTACTCGTGGTGACATTGGAGTATGACGGGGTTATTACCCCTGGGTAGGCCAAAGCACGGGGGTCCTCCCCTTTGTGTTTCAAAGAAAAACCACGCGGCCGGCTTGACATGCCCGACTGGAGGACGGACGGCCTGTGCCGCCACCGGCTGGCACCACGGACGGCTAGTCAAGGAGCCGGCACGACCCCCGGCCAGCTGGGCGCGGCCGGCTGCCTCTGGGCTACCTCCTCCGTTGACCCTGGGACGGACAAGCGATGCCCCGTCCCTCTGCGCGCTGGTACAATGACATGACTTGACCGCCATGACGGGCGACCCTGTGGCTACGGTGGCCCTGACGCACCGAAGCGCATGGCCACAGTCCGGCCGTCCGGGCCACTGACCTCGGCAAGCGTGACTGGGCGAGGGAACAGTGTCGGCACGCCCTCGCCCACTCGATTACCATCCTTGGCATGGCTACAGTACCGCCGGTCGTACCGGAGACCTCGGCCGGCTGGCGGTAGACGACGCCTTCGGGGCGACCCGTGCCGTGGCAGGTGAGCGAGAACCAATCCCAAAGCCGGCTGGCGGGCCCCAGCGGGAGAAAGGATAGCTCAGCCAGTGGACCCCATAGACGATGAGACGGTGCGAAGGGTGGAACCCCCTGGCCAGTCGGAGAGACTGCCAGCTGGGTCCCCCACCCCTGTACTTTAGATATATTGTAGAGCCGGGGGGTTGGCCTATAAAACCCCTCGAGCCCGCCATGCAATGGGGACGGACGATCAATCTCGTGCACCCATAGAACTCTCAAAACCCCTCCAGTAGCAGAGAAAGACGAGCCGACTACTCCTTCTTCCTCCTCTAGATACAGCTCCAGGAGCATCCCTGTACACATACTCATACATCCAACTAAACCAAGCAGGACTAGGGGTGTTACCTCCCTCGGAGGGCCCTAAACCTGGGTACATTGTGTGTCATCACCGCTTGTGCCCAATCTCGCACCCGGAGCCCGTCGGCGTCCTCTGGCCCCAACCACCTACGATAAGCCACCCTATGGCATCTGTCATGAGAAAACGACGACAGTTGGCGCCCACCGTGGGGCCGTATGCGGTGCCGGCCGGATTCATGCTTCGGGCGGGACCCCTCGCCATTCCCCGCCATCACTGCTCATCCAAGCGAAACCGCGGGCTCGTGAGGCTTGCTCCAGCATGCCCTGGGGGCAACTCCGTCGACCTCACGGTCGATATCGATGCGCTCACCGAGCAATTCGGCAGGCTCAGCCTCGCCGAGGCTCCGACACGGACGACCCCGGGCAGGTGCTCGTCTATGCCGATCCTCCCACGGCCATGGGAGAACTCGCTGTGACCCAGCCCAGCAGCTCCCATGGTCGCGTGGGGGTGTTGGCCATCGTATCCTCCACCTCCTTCGGATGCGCACGGACCGCGGCCGACGCCACCGCGGCCCGTGTCGGCACCTCCGATTCGCTTGGTGCGGCCCTCCGGGGCCTGAGCACCCCTATTGGCCCGACGGCAAACCGCGATGCCGCTGCGGCGGATCTTGAGGCGGCTCGTCGCATCTTGTTCGAGGATGCCACCGCCCTCGCGGACACGCGGCACCGCATGGAGTCTGCCCAATGGGAATATGCTTCCGCCTACTGTCTCACCCCGGTTGGCACCGGGCCTAGCCGGCGTGGGGCCGAGCATGACCGCGGCTGCGTGGTCAGCGAAATCCTTGGCGGCAAGATGCCCGTCTACGACACCCCCGCAGCCAACTTGCGGGCCCTCAAAGTGGCCTACACAGATTTGGCCACCTTGGAGGGTGAAGAGTGTGCTGCTCACGAGCACCACATCGAGGAGCTCATCGATGCTGCCGACGCGCAGCAGCGCCTGCTCGCGTTGGGCGGCACCGCCACCGGAGGCCCCCGGCTCGAGCGCGAGGGCATGGGGACTGTTGGCCGTCAGCCGTCTCAGTACTCCAGCTCCCCTCGCATCTCCAGCCGCCTGACCAGAACAAACAACCCCCGACACTCTCAAATGCCAGGGAGCAAGTAGCCGGCTGTTAGGAGTCAGCGCACCAACGACCCGCCTCGCAGTGGTCATCACAAAGAAGCGCCGGCATCCGGCAGCCGGCGCAGCCACGGGCACACTCCACCCCCGCGGCGCGAGCGGGAACGGACGGTCCTGCCCATCATCCGCCCCGAGCACTCGGCCCGGATCGGGCCGCGTGCCCCTGTAGCGAGAACGACCCCCGCAACTGTATCGACCACCTCACGCAATCCGCCCTCCTCGAGGAGAAGGGATCGATTGGTCTGACCTATTTCGGCCCTTAAATTTGCAACGAGCCGTTCCCGACCGGCTTCACGCTCCCCCGAGACACTCCAAAGTACAATGGGGCTGCCAAGCCCGAGGACTGGCTGATCAACTACACCACCGCGGTCGGCATCGCCAGGGGGAACAAGCACGTAGCCGTTCACTACACCCCCCCTCATGTTGATCGGCTCGGCCCGCACCTAGCTCAATAGCTTGGCAGCCGGCAGCATCAACACTTGGACAGACTTCGAGGAGGCTTTCGTCCGCAACTTCACCGGCACCTACAAGCGGCCCGGACGCCCCCGCGAACTCGCCATGTGCGTTCAGGGGCCGGACGAATCCCTCCGCGACTACCTTAATCGATGGACCGAGCTTCGCAACTCCTGCGAGGGGGTCAACGAGGTACAAGCCGTGCAGTACTTCATTGAAGGCTGCCGAGACGACACCCCCTCAAGCACAAGCTTTTGTGCTCCGAGCCGGCCACGCTTGCCGAGCTCATGACCAAGGCGGACAAGTACGCCATGGCTGATTCAGCCATCCGGGTCAAGACAACCCCACTTGCTAAGGCAACGATGACACCGGCAACGTTCAGGACGGCTACCGAAAACCGGCAGCCGCAAAACAACAAACACAAGAACGACCAGCCGGATCCTCGCTACGGGAGCCGGCAGGTCAATACCATCAAGGAGCACGAGTCGGCTGCCCAGCCTTCTAGCCAGCGCCAGCGCACTGGCGAGGTTGCCTGGCAGCCGAAGCTCACCTTCAAGCAAATGCTCGACCTCCCCTACAAGAACCACTCGGGGGGCCAAACCCTCTATGCACATGCTCCGTTAGTGCAGCTTCTCACAGCGATTGGCCCGGGGGGACGGCCTTCCGGCTCCTCCTGCGTCGCCAGCCCGCGCGCCAGCCCCGGCCCAAGCTGCTGCCCCGATGCCGGCTCCGGCTCCGGCCCAGAATGACGGTCGTTTGATCAACCAGTTCCCCAACCAAGATGGTTGTTACGTCTTCTTCACTAGTGAAGAGACGGGCAAACATGCTCAACGCCAGCTCCGTCGTGAGGTGAACCCCACCATGCTGGCAACTCCCCAGTTCATGCACTGGTCGGAGAAGCCGATCACTTGGAGCCAGGCCGATCACCCCGTTGTGATGCCGAATCCCAGCAGCTATGCCTTGGTCCTCGACCCCACCATCGCCACCAAGAAACGAACTTGCCGCTTCTCGCGGGTGCTGATAGATGGTGGCAGCAGCATCAACATCCTCTACCTCGACACGATGCACAAGCTGGGGCTGAAGATAGAAGACCTGCAGGCGAGCCGGACGGTCTTCCACGGCATCGTGCCTGGGGAGTCCTGCTCCCCTATCGGCAAGATCATGCTCGACGTCCTCTTCGGCGGACCCGGACACTTACGCCGTGAGCCGGTGTTGTTCAAGGTCGTGGACCTCGCAAGTCCCTACCACGTGATGCTGGGCCGGCCGGCCCTTGTCAGCTTCATGGCGGTCCACCATTATGCCTACCTCAAGCTCAAGATGCCAGGCCGCAAGGAAATCATCACTATCGCGGGTGACTACAAGATGTCGCTCGAGTGCGCTCAAGACGGCAGCCGGTTGGCTGAGGCCCTGGAAATCATAGAGGAGAAACGACAGCTTGACCGGTTCGTGGCCCTTGCTGCCAGTCAACCGGCTGTGCCGGCTCCTCCCTTGCAATCCATCGGTGAGGCCCCCTTCCAGCCATCCAAAGACACCAAGCAAATCCCGCTCGACCCGGCCAACCCGGCTCAGTGCGTCACCGTCGGCTCCCTCCTCCACAGCAAATAGGAAGGCAAGCTCGTCAACTTCCTCCATGAGAATCGGGACATCTTCGCATGGTCCCCCAAGGACATGCTGGGTGTTCTGAGGAAGTTCGCCGAGCACAAACTACACGTCTGGCTAGACGTCAAGCCAGTCAAGCAACCCCTGCGCCACTTCTCCGAGGAGAAGCGGCATAGTATAGGCGAAGCAGCCGGGTTCATCATGGAAGTGTTCCACCCGGACTTGTTAGCCAACCCAGTCCTGGTGCTGAAGAAGAACAAGACCTGGCGCATGTGCATTGACTACACTCGCCTGAACAAGGCATGTCCCAAGGACCCATTCTCTCTGTCACGGATCGATCAAGTCATCGACTCCACGGCCGGCTGTGACTTTTTGTCCTTCCTGGACGCCTACTCCGGCTACCACTAGATCAAGCTGGACCCAAAAGACCGGCTCAAGACCTCCTTCATCACGCCCTTTGGGGCCTACTGCTATATCACCATGTCCTTCGGCCTGAAGAACGCAGGCGCCACCTTCCAACAGTGCATGTAGAAGTGCCTCCTGCCTCAGATAGGCAGGAATGTCCACGTGTACATCGACGACATCATCGTCAAAACCAAGAAGCACTTCAGCCTCCTCGACGACCTCCGGGAGACCTTCGCGATCTTGCGTGAGTACAAGATCAAGCTCAACCCTCGAGAAGTGTGTCTTCGGCGTCCTGGCTGGTCAACTCTTGGGCTTCTTCCTGTCTGCTCAAGGCATCGAAACTAACCCCGAGAAGATCAGCGCGATCGACTGCATGCCCAAGCCGAACCGGCTCCGTGACATCCAGAAGTTCACCGGCTGCCTCGCCTCGCTCAGCCGGTTCATTAGCCGGTTGGGGGAGAAGGCATTGCCCCTCTACGGGCTCCTTCGCAAGATGGCTCTAATCGAGCCTGGTCAAACTAAGAAGTCGGTCATGTTCGACTGGCCTGACGAGGCGGACGAGGCTTTCCGCGGCCTCAAGAAGTCTCTCACCCATGCGCCCATTCTGGTCGCACCGGCTAAGAAGGAACCCCTGCTCGTCTACATCGCGGCGACCACCCGCATCATCAGCGTCGTCCTGGTGGTCGAGCGGCTGGAGGAGGGCAAGCCCCTGTCAGTCCAGCCACCCGTCTACTACCTCAGCGAGGTCCTCTCCGCGTCCAAGCAGAACTACCCCCACTACCATAAGATGTGCTATGGCATATACTTCACCACCAAGAAGGTCAAGCAGTACTTCCAAAAACATGCCATCACCGTGGTGAGCACGGCCCCGCTCGGCAAAATCATGAGCGGCCGGGACTCCACCAGCCGGATTGCCAAATTGGTCATCGCCCTCGCCGATCACGAGATCCAGTACGAGCCTAGAACGGCCATCAAATCACAGGTGTTGGCTGACTTCCTCATCGACTAGGCGAGACGGAGTTCGTGCCGCCTCCCCTAGACTTCACGCATTGGCGCATGCATTTCGACGGCTCGAAAATGAGGACCGGCCTGGGTGCCGGCATAGTCCTCTCCTCCCCGAAGGGTGACCAGCTCAAATACGCCCTCTAGATCCACTTTGCAGACTCCACCAACGTGGCCGAGTACGAGGCCATTGTCCATGGCCTCCGGCTCGCCAAGGAGATCGGCATCAGGCGCATCCTCTGCTTCGGCGACTCCGACCTCGTGGTGCAGCAAGTCTCTGGCGAATGGGACACCAGGGACGCCAACATGGCCAGCTACCGCTTCCTCGTACAACAACTCACCGGCTCCTTTGAGGGCTGTGAGTTTCATCAAATCCCATTAGCGTACAACGAGGCGGCGGACGCGCTGGCAAAGATCGGCTCCACTGTGGGGACCCCGACTCATAAGTCGAGATCACCGAATGCACATGTACAGTGATCCCAGAGATCAATGCTCACTGAACACATAGAAGCTAAATAACAAGAGTCTTACATCCTCACTTAACGTCTTACACAAATAATGACCACGAAGGTCTTAGTCTTACATAGATAGGGCCACACGGGCCAAACACTTAAAATAGAACAAGTAGCGAAAATCTTGGTCGAAAGCGTGAACCCATGCCATCTGCCTTAACCTACAGGCATTCTGACTGGAAAGCGTCCTAGTTCGCATGTTCTTCTCCAACAAACTCTTCAACATACTCCTATTCTTCCATGCCTCGCCAATTAAATAACCAGTGGCAAGCCAATGAGTACTTTGAATGTACTCGCAAGCAACCCAAGTTGTGGAACAAGGTAACAATGATGCATGGTATAGCACTAAGTAGGTAAATTTGCGGAAAGCTAATTTTGTATGCAAATGACATGATCAAGTAACCAGTGAGCATGCATCAACATCTAGTAGGTACCCATGTGAACAATTTGCAGATATCATCATAAGTATTGGTTGAACATCTCATGTTCACTCTTCACGCTAAGTCATCGGACTTAGCTCATGTGACCTCTTGTCACCACCACACCCATACTCACACCAAGTTTTATGAAAACATCCAGACGTAGTTTAAGAAGGACCTCCAACTATCCATGATCATGGACGTGGCTATTCAAATAGTTTTACACTCGACAGAGGTTGCACACTTTACCCACAATACTCGGGGAACTTCAATGTCATCCACAACTCGCGGTATATAACATACCTAAGGTAAGCACCCGAACAATTCCTTTCCCATGGTGATAGTAAACAAAGAGTCCACTCACTGATGCCATCCCTCATGATATACATCACTCGTATCATCCATGAGGGCACACAACAGTGTGCCCGGTGCCTGTAAAGAGAGCGCATGACCTTCCTCTCAGGGACGACCCCGTCTCAAGAGTGACCACTTCACTCTTGCCACTAGTAATGCGGGATCCTTGCTAGCACCAACCATAGTAATCAACAAAGACACGTCCCATAAGGGGTATCGTGGTTGCGCATGTAAGGTTGGGACAGTCAGCAGACCTTAAATCTAATCCGTTTTCAAAAACACATACTCAACTTGCTCCGGCACACCACTTCTTTCCCAAGTGGTCACCCTCTCATCATCATCTCCCTCGGGCATTAGTGGCACCCGACGGGGTTTTCGAAAGAGTCTTTGAAATCATTTCTTTTCTTTCCATCACCATGCATAAGTCCCATCCCATTTGCGTAGCATCTATTATCAACCTAACTACTCCTACCCGCACAACCCTCATAAGGGGTAGGGTCATGCACGATCCAAGTGTCAATGATGAAGTACCGGAGGCATCCCACCGAAAGGGGAACACCACAACACATGATCAAATAATATGAAAGTAAAGTGCTATATGACATGCAATAAAAATGGTTTCCCATCATGGTCAAAGGGATGCTTGCCTGGCTGAACAAAGTCTCCGAGGTCTTCGAAGTCTCCGGGTCCAACTTCTTCGTCAACCGCGCAATCTATCGTCGCGAAATAAAACGATAAAAATAAGAAATCACACAAAACAGAGCACTCAATCTGCTACCAAAATGTTCTCCTACTCTGATAAATACTAAAAGTCATACTAAAAATATTCTCTAGGGTTTTGCTGTGAAAAAGATTTTGGAAATAAAATAACAGAGGCAAAAAGGTGCCTATATATAGATTTTAAAATAAACTAGTACTAAAAATATTTTCAAACATTTTCACAAATGGCACTATTAAATTCTAGGGATTATTTCATGAATTTAGGTGGAAGAAATATTGGCATTGAATAAATATTTCACCCTGTGGGATTTTTGGAAATCCACAGAAAAAAGAAAAAGAAAAGGCTATTGTGCCCTTTCGGGCTAGAATGCCTTGCCGAAACCGGCCCAGGCAAGGAGCCGCGCGCGGCAGGTTTGTTTTTAAACCTTCCCGCGGGCTCGGCCTGCCAGCAAGAGAGGAGGGGGTGAGGGGATGACAGGTGGGCCCCACCTGTCATCCCTCTCCTCGCGACAACAGCAGAGGAGGGGCTCACCGAAGGGATTCGGGCCACGGCGGAGGGAGCTGAGGGCACTGGCATGCTCCTAGGGGCGTCGCATGTCCGAGGGAGGTCGCAGGGTTACCGGGGAGAGAGGGGAACACCGGCAAGGGGGAACCCCCACGGCGGCGACAAGGGTTTAGGTCGGGAGAAAGCTCCCGACCACGGGGGAGATAGCTATGGGCACGGGGAGGATGCAGAGGGAGAGGGGGGGCGAGGAGAGAGGGTCAGGAGGAGCGGGGGGCCTATTTATAGGCGGCCGCCGGTCCACCGAGGGCGCTAGGCGCCGGCGAGCACGGGGTGCTCGCCACAGGCCACGGGGGTGGGCAAGGCCGTGTCATGGGGCTACCTGGACGCGGTCCGTGCACGGGAGGAGGGAAAGCAGCCAGGAGTAGGGCCCAGAGGTGCGCCCGTGTGAGCGCGGCCACTGGCCGGTTCAGGCGGCACCGTGTGCACGCGAGAGAGAGAGGGGAGAGAGAGGGGTGACCAGGCGGCGTGCTACGGACCCTGAGGGGACAGAGGGGACATGTTGGGGTAGCCCGAGGTGGTCGGGGGCAGCCATTGCGCCGCGGCTACAGTGCGGGAGCGCACTATAGTGCGCTCCAGAGCATGCGTATGGCTGGCATTGCTGCTGCCCGCGTGCTCTGGGGTGCCCCACTTTGTCTACTAGCACCTGGAGGGCCTGGAGATGCTCTTTGGATGCTTGGAGGCTAAGGAAAGCTAGGGGAGAAAAGTAATGGGTAGGGGAAGATAGAAAAAGATGCTGCCAGGGGTAAAAACAAGGGTTTCACCCCACCTCCTGGTGACCTGGGGTCTTGGGGTTCTTACTGGAGGTAAAATGCACCTATGTGAGACTGTGGTAGAAAGTTGGGGGCAAGGATAAAAGGGAATGGGGTGAAAAGGCTGGTTTTACAAAATTACCAGAAGGTGTTTGGTGGAGTTTTGGGCAATAAATAATTACCACCTTACTGAGATATTTACCAGGGTCAAAGGCTAGCTAGAAATGAGATGCTTCACCAAATTTGAGCTCAAGGGGAAAAGTTGATAATGGAAATTTGGTGAATCCTAGAAATTGGCAGAAAATGATTTCTGTAGATACAATGATGCTAGGCTTTAACCCTTGATGCACCACTTAGTGTATCATCACTATTTGGCCATTAGAGCATGCCCACAAAGTTTGAGGCCAAGGGGAGACACTTCACAATGTAAAGTTGCTCAAATTTGATTCTGGACAGGAATGGTTTTGGGATGATTTTATGAACCAAACCAACTAGGATTGGGATGAAACTTTGCAAGATCATCACGCATGACAGTGTTGACTTGCTGGAATTTTCTTGGAATTTATTGAGAATATTTCTTATAGAAATATTCCAAAAGTTTGATCTGAACAAAAAGGGTTTTGAGGGCTTTGCCTATTATTTGATCATGCCCTTGTGTTGAAACTCATATATATGGAAAATTATGTCCACTGAGTTTCTCTAAATTTTCTCAAATATTTTAAAAGCATTCAAATAATTTTTCCCTAGGGAAAACCATTTCTGGCCTTAAGATAAAGCCTTTAAATAGAATATAAAAATAATCTTTAAAAATAATATTTGGTGGTTTTGAGAAGTCACATATATAGTAGGTTTGAAATAAAGCCTTTGGGAAAGAAGGGTCCACCTGATTTGAGGACTTGCAATGCAAACCTCATTTCAGGGGGGTTTGGAAACTTAAATTAAATAAATCATTTTTGGTTAAAACAAAATTTGATAAAAATAGTTTTCGGCACTATTCGCATGGCATGATCATTGGGAAAGGGGTTTGTATCAAGGGAGATGATTATGAAGTGGAATAGAACCTAGTAGTAACATAAAAACTCAATCAACAAGCAAGCAAACAACATAGCAAGCAAGCACAAACACATAGAAAAAGTTTTAGCTGGCTCCAAATTTATAAACCCAAACATAACAATGTGCTACAAACACAGGGTGTGACATCCATCCGGCGGGCCATCCCAGTCGGCATCTCCCTCGAGCGGCTGCTCAAGCCGTCGATCAAGCCTTCCTCAGAATCAGAGTCAATCTTCGTGCCGGCACGCGCCTCCAGCCCATCAACGGCTCCGGACCCCATTCCGGTACCTTCACCACCGGCTCCCGAACCATCGTCCACCTTGCCGGCACTAATCCAGCCAGTGGCGTCCGAGGCAGCCAGCTCCAACGACGCGGCCGTCATCATGATCATCGACCAGCTGGCCCCGGGGAATGGCGAGCCGGTCCCGGGGACTGATCGTCCAGTCCCGAGGGCTCCCGAGCCGGTCCCGGGGGCTGGCAAGCCGGTCTCAAGGGATGGCGAGCCACTCTCGGGGCCTGGTCATCCAGCCCCAGGGGCTCCCGAGCCGGCCCCCGTCACGGCCCCCTCATGGGCCCAACCCATCCTAGTGTTTCTTCTACACGGCGAGCTGCCCCCAGACGAGGCCCTGGCAACGCAAATCCAACGCTGGGCCACGGCGTATGGCATCATCAACAACGAGCTCGTCCATCGCAGCATCACCAGCGTCTTCCAGCGATGCGTCGAGCCAGAAAAGGGTCTGGAGATCCTCCTCGACATCCACCAGGGTGAGTGCGGGCACCATGCCGCCTCCAGGACCCTGGTGGCCAAGGCTTTCCACCACGGATTCTTCTGGCCGACTGCTCTCGAGGCAGCCAAGAAGTTGGTCGACGAGTGCGAGGGCTACCAATGCTTCAGCATGCAAAGCCACCTACCGGCAACAGCCCTCCAAACCATCCCCCTCTCATGGCCCTTTGCCGTTTGGGGGCTAGACATGGTGGGCCCATTCAAGACCGCTCGAGGCGGCATGACGCACTTGCTGGTGGCTGTCGACAAATTCACCAAGTGGATCGAGGCGCCACCAATCAAGAAGCTGGACAGCCCCACGGCCGTCCGGTTCATTGACGACATCATGGTGCACTACCGCGTTCCCAACAGCATCATCAACGACAATGACACAAACTCTGCCAAGGGCGCGCTCACACGTTTCTGCTCCAAGCAAGGAATCCAGCTCGACCTGGCCTCCGTCACTCATCCACAGTCAAGCGTCCAGGTCGAGAGGGCGAACAGCCTCATCCTGTCCGGCATCAAGCCCCGGCTCATGACGCCGCTGGTAAGGTTGGCTGGTTGCTGGATCGATGAGCTGCCGCCCGTCCTTTGGAGTCTCAGGACCACGCCGAACCATTCAATCGGCTACACTCCCTTTTTCCTTGTGTACGGGTCCGAGGCGATCATCCCCACCGACATCGAGTTTGATTCTCCTTGGGTCGCCCTATACGTGGAGAAGGACGCAAAGGAGGCAAGAGAAGATGGCGTCGACCTACTCGAGGAATCTCGCGAACTGGCCTTGAGCCGGGAGGCAATCTACCAATAGAAGGTCTGGCATTACCATAGCAAGCGGATCCGGTCGATCTCCATTCGCGAAGGGGACCTGGTCCTCAGGTAGATCCAGCGGACAGTCAGACAAAACAAGCTATCCTCCCCATGGGAGGGCTCGCTCATCATCAGCAAGGCACTGCCCAACAACGCATACTACCTAATAGATGCCCAAAAGCCGCGGTAGCGCAAAAGAGATGCCTCCGGTGAAGAGTTGGAGCACCCATGGAACGCGGCGCTCCTGCGCCCGTTTTACTACTGAAACAAAACCAATGTATGTATGTATCCCCACCCTTTTGGGCTTATGAATGCAATGGGTGCCCCAGGCCGGCTCTTGGGGCACGCCCTATTTCGTTTCCTTCAAAGTTTTCCCCGCTCACCGGCTCCTCGACCCGGCTCTCGGGCCTAGGGGCTGGCCGGCTGGACCTAGGACGCTTCTCCCAGAAAGTGGCTAAGTAATGTGAGCCGGCCAACCCCCCACCCCACCCCTACCAGCTACAGAACCGGCTCCCGGCTGTCCGGGCGATGGGGCCTCGGGGCGATAAGGTTTGGCTCACACGAAAGGTCAAACAAAAGGAGACCCCGGCTAGGCCCGGCCGGACTACTGTCGCGCCTCTACCACTCTACTTATGTCTAAAGGCCCTCGCAATTCCTAAGTTCCGAACCGGCTCCCTTGAGGTGGACGCCCCAACCCAGCTACAGACCAGTTCCCGGCTGTCGGGCTGGCGGGGCCAAAACCAAAGGAGAAAAGGAGAAGAAACGAAAAGAGTCAAGCGGGCAAAGAAGGATAAGGACAAGTCCGCATGAGCAACAAGGCAAACACGCTAGACAGACATAGCACAAATGTTAAGACAAAAGCGGCGCACGGCCAGCATGGTTCATTACATAAACACCCCAAGTGGGTGGACTCAAGAATAACTTGCAGGAAAGAAAAGAGAAAGATAAAAAACCGCCCGAGGGCTTAGGCCACCGGTGCGTTGCCAGCCGGTGTGCCCCCAGCCGGTGCGTCGCTCGGCGGCTCGGCTCTCGCCTCAGAGGTGGTCCCGGCCTTCGGGTCAGCCTCCTTGGCCTTCTAGGCGGGCTCCTCGGTTTTGGCCATCTCGCCCCTCGAATCGGTGCTCTCGTCGGCAACCTTATCATCCGCAGGGCCTTGGGGGATGCCCAAGGAGTCCTCGGGCAACGGCTTGCCGTCCTTGCCAAGGGCCGGTAGGAACTCGTCCGCGTCGACGTACGATGCGAGATCGTTGGCCTGGTGGACAAGGGTCGGCTCACGAGCCTCCCGCTCGGCGACCGGCACGTCCCGCATGGTGGCCAGCCGGCCTTGATCCATGCCGCGATACCATGACGTGACCAACTGGAGTGCCATCTGCGCCCCGGCTCGGGCTGCCGACGCCTTCTAGGCATCGAGGAGGGGGACGGCATGCTCCAGCCACTGGGCCACGCGGTTCATCGGAGCTCCCTCACGGCCCGGCCATAGCACGGCAATGACCTATTTACCGGCTGTCTTCAGCCGATCCATGCTCCGCTCAAGATGGGTCATCCGCATCTCTATGGCGAGCCCGATCTTGTCCGCGTCCCACGCGGCGTCCTCCTCGATAGAGTGACTCCACTCCCGAAGGTACTCCCGGTGCTCCTCGACGGCGCGCGTAGCAGGGCACTGAGTTTCCGGGAAGCGCCCTGGAAGAAAGAAGAGGAGAAGAAAATCAAGGAAAATTGAAACACAAGAACCAGCAAAGGAAAAAGCAACCGGCTGGGGAAGAGAAAAATTGGCACTTGCCTTCAATCGCGTCGTCCACCCCAAGGGCGAAGTTAAGTGCCGCCTTACGCTCCGAGACTAGGGCCACCTCCGACATGCCGAGGGAACCCCTGACCTCCTCGAGCGTCCTCTCAAAGCGGGTCACCTCATCTTGGAGGGCGGCGGTCCTCCGGGAGGCGTCAGCCGCCTCCTTGACGGTCGTCTCCCGGGCCGACACCTCCTTCGCCGTCTCGGCCTTGAGCTGGTCCCAGACCGCCTCCCCGTCTGCCAGCAGCGCGACCAGCTGGTCCTTCTCCTGCGTGGCCACCTGGATGTCTTGCGCCAGCCGGTCTTGCTCGGAGACAAGCCCGGTCTTCTCCTCTCAAAGGGTGGCCAGGTCACCTGCAAGACACGACACGCGTCAGCCGGCTCTTGGGGGCTATGTGCCCCTCCTGTGAAGCTCAACTGACCTTGCACGCACGCCAGCTCCTCCTCTTGGAGGTAGAAGCTGTATTTGTCGTGGTCATGGATGGTGACCGCCTCCTCGAACCGCTTCTGCCGCAGGGAGGTTCCCTCCTGTCGCAAAGAGGCAAAGATCAAGACACGCTCAAAAGAGATCCGGCCTAGCTGCCCGTCAGCCGGTCAGGCGGCCCGCATATCGGGGGCTAAACCCAGTGGGTGCGCTCGTGCGCCCCGACTGAAAACTCTAAGTCAAAGCAATCAGGCTTACCTCTGCATGCTGTAGGGCGGCGTTTGCCGCCTCCACGAACCGGGCCAGCTCTTGCCGGCACCGGTCCAGGACGCTCCCCAAGTCCCCAAAGGAGGGGACCGGGCCACCCGCCTAGGGAGCAGGCAGGGCTAGCGCACGCGCCAGCACCTCCCAATCTCGGAGCACCTCCTGCATCGACCGCAGGGTCCTCCGGGCCCGGCCGCCGCTGCCGCCCGGGCTCGCCGGGACGCCAGCCGCCGGGGGCGGGTTGACGACAGCAAGGGTCCGGGAGTCGCTTCCCACCATGTCACACCCTATGTTTGTAGCAAATTGTAATTTTTGGGTTTATAAAATTTGGAGCCAACTAAAACTTTTTCTATGTGTTTGTGCTTGCTTGATTGCTATGTTGTTTGCTTGCTTGTTGATTGTATTTTATGGCACTACTAGGTTCTATTCCACTTCATAATCATCTTCCTTGCTCCAAACCCCTTGCCCAATGATGATGCCATGTGAACAGTGCCCAAAACTATTTTTATCAAAAAAAATTAACCAAAATGATTTATTTAATTTAAGTTTCCAAAACCCCCTGAAATGACGTTTGCACTGCAAGTCCTCAAATCAGGTGGACCCTTCTTTCCCAAAGGCTTTATTTCAAACCTACTATATATATGACTTCTCAAAACCACCAAATATTATTTTTAAAGATTATTTTCATATTTTTTAAAGGCTTTATCTTAAGGCCAGAAATGGTTTTTCCTAGGGAAAAATTATTTAAATGCTTTAAAAATATTTGAGAAACTTTAGAAAAACTCAGTGGACATATATTTTCCATATATATGAGTTTCAACACAAGGGCATGATAAGATCATAGGGAAAACCCCTCAAAACCCTTTCTGTTCAGATCAAACTTTTAAAATATTTCTATAAGAAATATTCTCAATAAAATCCAGAAAAATTCTAGAAAGTCAACACTATCATGGGTGATGATCTTGCAAAGTTACATCCCAATCCAAGTTGGTTTAGTTCATCAAATCATCGCAAAACCATTCCTGTCCAGAATCAAATTTGAGCAACTTTACATTGTGAAGTGTCTCCCCTTGGCCTCAAATTTTGTGGTCTTGATATAAATGGAAAAATAGTGATGATACACTAAGTGGTGCATCAAGGGTTAAAGCCTAGCATCATTGGATCTACAGAAATTAGTTTTTGCCAATTTCTAGGGTTCACCAAATTTCCATTATCAACTTTTTCCCATTGAGCTCAAATTTGGTGAAGCATCTCATTTCTACCTAGCCCTTGACCCTAGTAAATATCTCAATAAGCTGGAAAATATTTCTTGCCCAAAACTCCACCAAACACCTTCTGGTGATTTGGTAAAACCCCTATTTCTACCTCTTATCCTTTTACCCTTGGCCCCAGCTTTTTACCACAGCCCCTCTAATTTACTAGCTACCTCCAGTAACTCTTCCTAGCCAAAACTCCATGGGTAAGTGGGGTAAAACCCCCATTTTTCCCCTTTGGACAGTAATTTTCCTACCTCTTCCTCAGCCTTCCTTCTCTCCTAAGGAAACCAGAGCATCATATGCCCTACCCTCTATTGTAAAAATCCCTAGATCCCCCTAGACATGAGAGGCCACGCAGAAGACGTCGTTGGCATGCTGTGGCATGCCAAACGCGCGCTCTCGAGCGTGCTAAAGTGCAGACAGGCACTGTAGCCACTGGCCACTGTATGGCCCCGACCACCTCAGGCTCCCCCCTCTCGCCAGATGGTTAGCCTCGGCGTTTGTGCCACGCTGCCATGTCGGGCCCCTCCTCTCTCCCCCTCCTCTGGCCCTCCTCGCACGCGCCGCGGACGCCCGAGCCGGCCAACTGCGAGGCTCGCACACACGCGCTCCTCGGCCTCTCTCCCCCCCTCGGCCTAGACAAGTCCCAAGAGCGCCCCTGGCTCGCCCCCTCTCTCTCCCATGACCTCTGGCCCCGGCCTCTCCCTTGCCGGCGCACTGCAGTGCGGTGGACTCGTGTTCGCCTATAAAAAGGGACTCCCCCAAGCTCTTCCCTCCTCTCTGGACCCCTCTCCTCCTTCATTAACCGCCCGCACGGCCCCCACTCCTCCCCGTGCTCGAGGTGCTCGAAATCGACTGGAGATCGCCGTGGAGTCGCCATCATTGATCTCCTGGTAAGGGCCACCTCTGGTCCTCTTTCTTCTCCAGTTGGTCCTCCTTCATCACGCTGTCCTCTTTGCAGCCCAGAAGGACCCCGGTGACCCCTTCCTGTAGCGCCCTCCGCCGTGGGTGCTCGCCTTCAGCGACTCTGGCCACCTCCGGCCTCCATTCCACCTCCAGGAGAACGGCAGATCGACCCCAAGCCTGTTCCCCTCGTCGCCCGCCGTCACCATGCCCCATGTCATCATTGGTGAGCACTCCCCCTCCCTGTCCCGAGGTGGGAGAAGGACCCGACAGGTGGGGCCCACCTGTCGGCCTCTCTTCCCCTCTCCCGCGCTCTCTCTCCTCCCCCTCGTGTCGCTGATGACCGGGCCCCGCGCGTCAGGTTTGAACCTGACCGTGGGCGAAGCCGTCTGGCTGGCCAACTGGGCCGGCCCAGCCTATGGCCGCCTCTGGCCCAGGTCCCAGCGGCCTTTTCTTTCTTTTCTTTTTTCTGTTTTCTATGGGCTTTGCAAAAATTCCACAGAATGAAATATTTATCCAATGCCAATTTTTCTTCCACCTAAATTCATAAAATAATCCCTAGAATTTAATAGTCCCATTTGTAAAAATGTTTGAATATGTTTTTAGTACTATTTTATTTTAAAACCTATATATAGGCACCTTTTTGCCTTTGTTAATTTATTTCCAAAATCTTTTTCACAACAAAACTCTAGGAGAATATTTTTAGTATGACATTTAGTATATATCAGAGTAGGTTAACATTTTTTGCAGTAGATTAAGTACTTTGTTTTGTGTGATTGCTTATTTTTATCGTTATTTTATCGTGACGATAGATTGCGCTGTTGATGAAGACGTTGGACCTGAAGACTTCGAAGACCCCAGAGACATTGTTGAGCCAAGCAAGCAGCCCTTTGACCATGTTAAGAAACTTTTTCATGCATGTCATATAGCACTTGTTAATTCGATGAAATGATCATGATGAGATGTTCCCCCTTCGGTGGGATACCTTCGTTACTTTTACCATTGAGACTTGCATCGTGCATGACCCTACCACCTTATGAGGGTTGTGCGGGTGGGAGTAGTTAGGTTGCTAATAGATGCTACGCAAATGGGATGGGACTTATGCATAGTGATGGCAAGTAAGGAAATGATTTCAAAGATTTTTTTTGAAAACCCCGTCGGGTGCCACTAATGCCCGAGGGAGATGATGATGAGATGGGTTACCACTTCAGAAAGAAGTGGTGCACCGGGACAAGTGAGTGTTATGGTTTTCGAAAATGGATTGGTGTAAGTTACGACCATTATTCCAACCTTACATGTACGACCACGATACCCCTTATGGGATGGGGCTTTGTTGATTACTCTACTTGATGATATCAAGGAACCCGCATTACTAGTGGCAAGAGTGAAGTGGTCACTCTTGAGACGGGGTCGTCCCTGAGTGGAAGGTCATGCGCTGTCTTTACAGGCACCGGGCACACCGTTGCGTGCCCTCATGGATGATACGAGAGATGTATATCATGAGGGATGGCACCAATAGTGGACTCTTTGTTTAGTATCATCATGGGAAAGGCATTGTTCGGATGCTTACCTCGGGTATGTTAAATACCGCGAGTCGTGGATGACACGGAAGTTCCCCGAGTCTTGTGGGTTAAGTGTGCAACCTCTGCAGAGTGTAAAACTATTCGAATAGCCGTGTCCACGGTCAAGGACAGTTGGATGACCGCTCTTGTGCTATGTCCAAATGTTTTCACATGGGTTTGTGGGTGTGTTGGAGACACAGATGGTACTTGAACTAAGTCCAATGACTTAGCATGGCAAGTGATCTAAGTCCGATGACTTAGCATGATGAATGAACACAAGGTGTTCAACCTCTACTTATGTTGATATATGTAACTTGTTCATAAGGATATTTGCTAATTGTTGATGCATGCTCACTAGTTACTTGATCATGACATTTGCATTCAAATTAGCTTTCTGCAAAACCACCTACTTAGTGCTATATCATGCATCATTGTTACCTTGTTCCACAACTTGGGTTGCTTGCGAGTACATTCAAAGTACTCATTGGCTTGCCACTGGTTATTTAATGGTCCAGGAATGGAAGAACAGGAGTATGTTGAAGAGTTCGTTGGAGACGAAAATGCGAACTAGGACGCTTCCCAATCAGAATGCTTGTAGGTTAAGGCAGATCGCATGGGTTCATGCTTTCGACCAAGATTTCTGCTTCTTGTTCTATTTTAAGTGTTTGGCCCGTGTGGCCCTATCTATGTAAGACTAAGACCTTCGTGGTCATTATTTGTGTAAGATGTTAAGTGTGGATGTAAGACTCTTGTTATTCGGCTTCTGTGTGTTTAGTGAGCATTCATCTCTGGGATCACTGTACACGTGCATTTGGTGATCACGACTTGTGAGTCGGGGTCCCCATAGAGCTGGTATCACAGATATCTTGACTGTAGGAAGCCCTTAGTTAGCATGGACATTAGACAGGATAAAAGTTGTTTTCAAAACTACACCTAGTATTGGAACTTAGGATTTCTACACTATTTACCTCTCCTATGCTTCACACAACACCTTGCTGACTCTCCTCCTTTCAAACCTTTCTAGATGGCTGTCGTACTCAAAGCCTTCCTGACATCCAGCTTTCCCTTACTCCTTAGGGATAGCCTAGAGAAGTGCAAGTTTCGCCAACCACCCATTTTCCTCTACCACTAGCACTGGGTCGATGCCGTCACGAAGGAGTACCACGTGGATGTGGTCATGAAGGCAAACGACTCCCCGACTAGTTGGTTCTTTGAAGGACCACACATGGAGACCATGATACTCGCAGTCGAGACAGCTGCACGCAAGGCACTCCTACACCTTCGAGGCATCATTCTAGCAATGGCTGACGAGCCAGCTACTCGCTACCTTCCCTTCTAGAAGGATGACTTTGGCGAGAGTTGGCCGCTGATTCCGACCAAGGAAGATGGCACACCACTCAGGTTCCAGACCTATTTCAGCATCTCCACCGATAGTCTGGTTCATAACTTGATGAAGGAGTCCGTGAAGCTCCGCGAGGAACTTAACCACACCCGAGAGCTACTTCGACAAGCCAAGACGAAGCCAGACAAGATCAAGAAGGATAGAGCCCCCGAGGGACGACCAGCTGTCGCCTATCGAGGAGGAGTACCCCCAGCTAGTAACGCACCTACGCGTAGTCGTGGCATGAGTGCGAAGGAGTACCGTGAGCTCTCCACTAACCCGCGTGCAAACCGTCGTCGGGATGGACCTCCTCGTTCCCCGACCCCTTCGACCGGAAACAATGCCCGATCAGATGATGAACAGGAGGAGGACCCAGAGGAGCGTAACTACGAGACCGAGCACTCCACCACCTGAGTCCGAGAACCCCTAGGGTAGGATCACTCATGTACCTCTCATGCGAAGTCGAGTCCGTGTAATGGTTCATATGAAACCAAGTGTGTTCGTTGTTTGTTTTGTTGTTTGTGTTCCGAGGCAAGTCGCGCTTTGGCCTTAGGCAACATGTAAGTGAATCCATCGTCCATCTTAATATATGTTGTTGGTATTTCGACCTTTGTTTTAACACACTTGCACTTGACCGACCCCCTTAGGCGCGCTTTTCCGTTATTGCTTATTCTCTTGTCAATCCTAGTTGTTCGACTTGGCTGCTCCAAACAGGATGGTGACTGCTACCCGCAACAGCTCCTTCACCACCCCTGAAGCCGCCAACTCGAGCCGGCAACAGGGAGCTGGTGGGGCTGTTCACGCTGGAGGACACCAGGAGCAGCCACAAGGCGACATTCCCCCGCCACCACCTTCGCCGGAGAACATGACCATAGCTCAGTTTCTCCAAGTTCTCCGGGAGGAACGCCAAGCCAACAATGTTGCTATCCAGCAGATGGCTCAGGCTCTCGTGAACAACCAGCAGCAAGGCAGGAACGGCAATGGCCACTCCATGCTGTCTGAGTTCATGAGGAACTCGCCCCCAACCTTCACCGAGACTGCTGAACCATTGGATGCTGATGATTGGATCCGCACCATCGAGGACCTCCTTGCATTGTTCAACTGCAATGAGGACCGTGAGAAGGTGCTTTATGCCTCTCACCGCCTCGGAGGTACCACCCGAGCTTGGTGGGATGGATTCAAGGTCATGCAAGGAGAACGTGTGATCACATGGAATGACTTCAAGGAAGGATTCCGCACTGCCCACATTCCTTCTGGGATCATGGCTATCAAGAAGAGAGAATTCCGAGCGTTGAAGCAAGGAAGTGGCTCTGTCAAGGAGTACCTGCAGAAGTTCAACCTGCTGTCAAGGTATGCACCTGAAGATGTCAGCATGGAGGCTGCCAAGAAGGAATGCTTCATGGAAGGACTTCAATAGGTCCTACAGTACCAGCTCATCATCTGCGACTATTGTACCTTCTTCGACTTAGTAAACAAGGCCCTCATGCTGGAAGATAAGCGTCGTGCCATAGACGACACTCGCAAGCGCAAGATGATCAGCAAGGGGAGCTCAAGCAACCAGAAGCCTCACCCCTGGCAGCCAGCCCCAGCCAGGCCAACCTATCAGCCGCAGTAGGCTAGACCTCCTGCACCTCGTTTGAGCTACCAGCCTCAGCAGTATGCCAACCCTACGCCAGCCAACAATAACAACCCCAATAACAACAACGGTGGCAGAAACTTCAACAACAACCCTAGGCAAGTCACTTGCTTTGGATGTGGACAGTCTGGACACATCTCTAAGCTTTGCCCCAACAGGAAGCCAGATGCACCGTGCCCCAATGCACCAAACCAAGGTCAAGCCCTTGGGGCACCACCAAGGAACCCGGCTCCCCGCAACCAGCCCAACAATGGCAAGGGTCGTGTGAATCACGTCACCGCAGAGGAAGCCCAGGAAGACCCGGACGTCATACTGGGTACGTTCCTCATCAACTCAACCCCAGCAATAGTATTGTTTGATTGTGGAGCTTCGCATTCTTTTGTCACCCAAAAGTTTGCACTAGAGAGTGGCATGAAACCTACACCCCTGGGTAGTCGTATGTTGATACAAATCCTCAGTTCAGTCATGAAGTCTGGGATAGGGTGTGAGGGAGTGAAGATTGACATCAACGGGGTAGACTTCCTAGCAGACCTTATAGTTCTGGATTCACCCAGCTTGGATATCATTCTTGGCATGAATTGGTTGACCAAGCACCAAAGCATTCTAGACTGTGCCAAGAGGATTGTCACCATGACTAATAGCCAAGGGGTGGAAGTCAAGTATGTCCCCAACCCTGCCTCCACTCAAGCACCACAGGCCAACTGCCTATCAGAAGTTGAGTTGGATCAAGTGTCGGTGGTGTGTGAATACCCGGATGTGTTTCCTGATGAGCTGCCCGGAATGCCTCCTGACCGCGACATCGAGTTCATCACTGAGCTTATGCCCGGATCAAGGCCCATCTATAAGAAGGCCTACAGGATGGGATCCAAAGAGTTGGCTGAGTTGAATAAGCAACTGGCAAAGCAGCTCAGAAAAGGATTTATTCGCCCTAGTGCCTCTCCTTGGGGATCGCCTATCCTATTTGTGTCAAAGAGGGACGGAACTATCAGACTTTGTGTCGATTATCGTTCTCTCAATGAGGTCACGATAAAGAACAAGTACCCACTCCCCAAGATTGAAGACATGTTTGATCAGTTGAACGAAGCCAAGGTGTTCTCCAAGATCGACCTCAGATCTGGGTACTACGAGCTGAAGATCAGACCCCAAGACATTCCGAAGACGGCATTTGTAACCCGGTATGGCCTGTATGAGTACACAGTCATGTCATTTGGGTTAACCAATGCCCCTGCCTACTTCATGTAACTCATGAATAAAGTCTTCATGGAGTACTTGGACAAGTTCGTTGTTGTCTTCATTGATGACATACTCGTCTTCTCCAAGTCTGAAGAATAACATGAGGAACACTTGAGATTGGTCCTAGAAAAGCTTCGAGAGCACCAGCTTTATGCCAAGTTCAGCAAGTGTGAATTCTGGCTGCATGAAGTTGGATTCTTGGGTCATGTATTGACTGCAGAAGGATTATCAGTGCATCCTGCCAAGATTGAAGCCGTTACTGAATGGCAAACCCCAACCACCGTGACGGAAGTCAGGAGGTTCCTCGGACTCGCAGGTTATTACCGCAAGTTCGTGGAAGGGTTCTCAAGCATTGCCCGACCCATGTCCCAGCTTATGAAGAAGGACAAGAAGTTTGAGTGGACAGCTAAGTGCGAGGAAAGCTTCCAGGAGCTCAAGAAGAGATTGACCATAGCCCTAGTTTTGGCCACCCCTGATATTCACAAGGAGTTTGTGATTTATTGTGATGCATCAAGAATCGGGCTTGCAGGTGTTCTGATGCAAGAAGGTAGAGTCGTAGCATATCTGTCTAGACAGCTACGTCCTCATGAAGAGAACTACACAACTCATGATCTCGAGTTGGCAGCCATGGTTCATGCCTTGAAGACATGGCGACATTACCTTCTGGGGAAGCAATGTGAGATATTCACGGACCACAAGAGTTTGAATTATATCTTCACTCAAAGGGAGTTGAACATGAGGCAGCGAAGATGGCTGGAATTGATCAAGGATTACGACCTCAGTGTTCAATACCACCCCGGAAAGGCCAGTGTGGTAGCAGACGCCTTGAGCAGAAAGGCTTGTTCCTTGAATTCTATGATTAAGGAAAGACTAATCGCCTTGTATGAAGAATTTGAGGGCTTCAACTTGGAACTGGGTGCACCAGGATTCCTCGCCAACCTCGAAGCAAAGCCTACCCTGGTGGATGATATCAAGGAAGCCCAGAAGGGACACGAGAGCATTGAAGGCATCAAGAGGAAGATCAAGGCAGGCAAGGCCCCAGGATTCTCAGTGGATGAACAAGGAGTTGTATGGTTCGGGAATCGCATCTGCGTGCCCAACAAAGAAGAGCTCAAGAACCTGATCTGGCAAGAAGCTCATGACACTCCCTACTCCATCCATCCTGGAGGAACCAAGATGTATCAAGACCTCAAGGCAAGATTTTGGTGGCATGGCATGAAACGGGAGATAGGCACGTTCGTGGCTAAGTGTGACAAATGCCAGAGGGTCAAGGCTGATCATCAACGACCTGCTGGACTACTGCAGCCCCTCAAAGTGCCTGAATGGAAGTGGGATAAAGTCGGGATGGATTTCATCATCGGTTTGCCGAGGTCAAGAAAAGGACATGATTCCATTTGGGTCATTGTCGACCACCTGACCAAGGTAGCCCACTTCATTCCGGTCAAGACGACCTACAATGGGAACCAACTGGCCAACCTCTACATTAAACTGATTGTGAGACTCCACGGGGTTCCTAAGGAAATTGTGTCAGACCAAGGAACCCAGTTTACCTCAAGATTCTGGAATAGGTTCCAAGAAGCATTGGGAACCAAGCTCTCCTTCAGCACTGCACTTCATCCTCAGGCCGGTGGGCAAACAGAGCGAGTAAATCAGATACTCGAAGACATGCTCTGAGCTTGTGTTTTAGCATATGGAGCCAAGTGGGAACATTGTCTACCATTCTTCGAGTTCTCCTACGACAAAAGCTATCAGTCGAGTCTTCAGATGGCACCATTTGAGGTGTTGTATGGACGCAAGTATCGTACTCACCTCAACTGGTCAGAGACCAGAGAAGGATTAGTCTTTGGGCCAGACATCCTTCGTGAAGCCGAAGAGCAAGTTCAACTTATCCGAGAACGTCTTGAGACCGCCAAGACTAGGCAGAAGAGCTACGCCGACTCTCACCAGCGAGACATGAGTTTCTGTGTTGGGTACCATGTCTACCTCCGAGTCACACCTCTCAAAGGGAACAAGCATTTCCACGTCAAAGGGAAGCTCGCACCAAGATTCATCGGCCCCTTCAAGATCACCGACAGGCGAGGAGAAGCCGCATATCAGCTAGAGTTACCATTTGAGTTGTCGGATGTGCACAACGTCTTTCATGTGTCACAACTTCGGAAGTGTCTGCAAGTTCCCAACCGCCCCTACCTCTACAAGGACGGCGACCATCAAGCCATCGATCTTCAGCCAGATCTCACTTATCGTGAGAGGCCAGTTCGCATCTTGGATGAAGCCGAGCGCTGCACCTGAAGCCGCACCATCAAGTACTACAAGGTCCAGTGGAGCAACCACACTGAAGTTGAAGCAACCTGGGAGCGTGAAGATTATCTTAAATCAGAGTTCCCTTATCTTTTTAGCGCTTAGCCAAGGAATCTCGGGGATGAGATTCTTGTAAGGGGGAAAGGTCTGTCACACCCTATGTTTGTAGCATATTGTTATGTTTGGGTTTATAAAATTTGGAGCTAACTAAAACTTTTTCTATGTGTTTGCGCTTGCTTGCTTGCTATGTTGTTTGCTTGCTTGTTGATTGTATTTTATGGCACTACTAGGTTCCATTCCACTTCATAATCATCTTCCTTGCTCCAAACCCCTTGCCCAATGATCATGCCATTTGAATAGTGCCCAAAACTATTTTTATCAAATTTCTTTTTAACCAAAAATGATTTATTTAATTTAAGTTTCCAGAACCACCTGCAATGAGGTTTGCACTGAAAGTCCTCAAATCAGGTGGACCCTTCTTTCCCAAAGGCTTTATTTCAAACCTACTATATATATGTGACTTCTCAAAACCATCAAATATTATTTTTCAAGATTATTCTCATATTTTATTTAAAGGCTTTGTCTTAAGGCCAGAAATGGTTTTTCCTAGAGAAAAAATATTTAAATGATTTAAAAATATTTGGAAAATTTAGAGAAACTCAGTGGACATATATTTTCCATATATATGAGTTTCAACACAAGGGCATGATCAGATCATAGGCAAAACCCCTCAAACCCTTTCCGTTCAGATCACACTTTTGAAATATTTCTATAAGAAATATTCTCAATAAATTCCAGGAAAATTCTAAAAAGTCAACACTATCATGGGTGATGATCTCACAAAGTTTCATCCCAATCCAAGTTGGTTTGGTTCATTAAATCATCCGAAAACCATTCCTGTCTAGAATCAAATTTTAGCAACTTTACATTGTGAAGTGTCTCCCCTTGGCCTCAAACTTTGTGGGCTTGCTCTAAATGGCCAAATGGTGATGATACACTAAGTGGTGCATCAAGGGTTAAAGCCTAGAATCATTGGATCTACAGTAATCAGTTTCTGCCATTTTCTAGGGTTCACCAAATTTCCATTATCAACTTTTTTCCCTTGAGCTCAAATTTGGTGAAGCATCTCATTTCTACATAGCCCTTAAACCTGGTAAATATCTCAGTAAGCTGGTAAATATTTCTCGCCCAAAACTCCACCAAACACCTTATGGTGATTTGGTAAAACCCCTATTTCTACCTCTTATCCTTTTACCCTTGGCCTCGGCTTTTTACCATAGCCCCTCTAAGTTAGTAGCTACCTCCAGTAACTCTTCCTAGCCAAAACTCCATGGGTAAGTGGGGTAAAACCCCCATTTTTTCCCTCTGGACAGTAATTTCCCTCCCTCTTCCTCAGCCTTCCTTCTCTCCTAAGGAAACTAGAGCATCCTATGCCCTACCCTCTATTGTAAAAAACCCTAGATCCCCCTAAACATGAGAGGCCACGCAGAAGACGTCGTTGACATGCTGTGGCATGGCAAACGCGCACTCTGGCCACTACATGGCCCTGACCACCTCGGGCTCCCCCCTCTCGCCAGATGGTCGGCCTCGGCGTCCACGCCACACCACCATGTCGGGCCCCTCCTCTCTCCCCCTCCTCTGGCCCTCCTCGCACGTGTTGCGGCCGCCCGAGCCGACCAACCGCGAGGCTCGCATGCGCGTGCTCCCCTCCCTCTCTCTCCTTCCCCCCCCCCTCGGCCTAGACCAGTCCTAGGAGCGCCCCTGGCTTGCTCCCTCTCTCTCCCATGGCCTCTGGCCCCGGCCTCGCCTTCGCCGGCACACCGCAGTGCGGTGGACTCGCGTTCGCCTATAAAAAGGGCCTCCCCCAAGCTCTCCCCTCCTCTCTCGCCCCCTATCCTCCTCCATTGACCGCCCGCAAGGCCCCCGCTCCTCCCTATGCTCAAGGCACAAGAAATCAACCGGAGATCACCGCGGTGTCGCCACCGTCAATCTCCTAGTAACGGCCACCTCCGGCCTTCTTTCTTCTCCCGTTTGTCCTCCCTCATCACGCTAACGTGTTTCCCCCTCTTCCCCATCCTCTTTGCAGCCCGGAACAGCCCTGGTGACCCCTTCCGGAAGCGCCCTCCACCGTGGGTGCTCGTCGCCGGTGACTCCGGCCACCTCCGGCCTCCAATCCACCTCCAGGAGACCGTCGGATCGACCCCAAGCCCGTTCCCCTCATCGCCCGTCGTCGCCGTGCCCCGTGCCGTCATCGGTGAGCTCTCCCTCTCCCTGTCCCGAGGTGGGAGAAGGACCCGATAGGTGGGTCCCACCTATCGGCCTCTCTTCCCCTCTCCCGCGATGTCTCTCCTCCCCCTCGTGCCGCTTATGACCAGGCCCCGCGCGTCAGGTTTGAACCTGACCGTGCGCGAGGCCGGCTGGCTGGCCAGCTGGGCCGGCCCAGCCTATGGCCGCCTCTGGCCCAGGTCCCAGTGGCCTTTTCTTTCTTTTCTTTTTTTTGTTTTCTATGGAGTTTGCAAAAATTGCACAGAATGAAATATTTATCCAATGCCAATTTTTCTTCCACCTAAATTCATAAAATAATCCCTAGAATTTAATAGTGTCATTTGTAATAATGTTTGAATATGTTTTTAGTACTGTTTTATTTTAAAACCTATATATAGGCACCTTTTTGCCTCTGTTATTTTGTTTCCAAAATCTTTTTCACAACAAAACTCTTGGAGAATATTTTTAGTATGACATTTAGTATTTATCAGAGTAGGTTAACATTTTTGGCTGTAGAATTAGTACTCTGTTTTGTGTGATTGCTGATTTTTATCGTTATTTTATCGCGATGATAGATTGCGCTGTTGATGAAGAAGTTGGACCCGAAGACTTCGAAGACCCCGGAGACTTTGTTGAGCCAGGCAAGCAGCCCTTTGACCATGTTAAGAAACTTTTTCATGCATGTCATATAGCACTTGTTAATTCGATGAAATGATCATGATGAGATGTTCCCCCTTCGGTGGGATACCTCCATTAATTTCACCATTGAGACTTGCATCGTGCACAACCCTACCACCTTATGAGGGTTGTGTGGGTGGGAGTAGTTAGGTTGCTGATAGATGCTATGCAAATGGGATGGGACTTATGCATAGTGATGGCAAGTAAGGAAATGATTTCAAAGATTTTTTGAAAACCCCATCGGGTGCCACTAATGGCCGAGGGAGATGATGATGAGATGGGTGACCACTTGAGAAAGAAGTGGTCTACCGGGACAAGTGACTGTTGTGGTTTTCAAAAACGGATTGGTGTAAGTTGCGACCGTTATTCAAACCTTACATGTACGACCACGATACCCCTTATGGGACGGGGCTTTGTTGATTACTATGGTTGATACTAGCAAGGAGCCTGTATTACTAGTGGCAAGAGTGAAGTGGTCACTCTTGAGACGGGGTCATGCGCTGTCTTTACAGGCACCGGGCACACCGTTGTGTGCCCTCATGGATGATACGAGAGATGTATATCATGAGGGATGACACCAACGAGTGGACTCTTTGTTTAGTATCATCATGCGAAAGGCATTGTTCGGGTGCTTACCTCGGGTATGTTAAATACCGCGAGTCGTGGATGACACGGAAGTTCCCCGAGTCTTGTTGGTTAAGTGTGCAACCTCTGCAGAGTGTAAAACTATTCGAATAGCCGTGTCCACGGTCAAGGACAGTTGGATGACCGCTCTTGTGATATGTCCAAATGTTTTCACATGGGTTTGTGGGTGTGTTGGAGACACAGATGGTACTTGAACTAAGTCCAATGACTTAGCATGGGAAGTGATCTAAGTCTGATGACTTAGCATGATGAATGAACACAAGGTGTTCAGCCTCTACTTATGTTGATATCTGTAACTTGTTCATAAGGATATCTGCTAATTGTTGATGCATGCTCACTAGTTACTTGATCATGACATTTGCATTCAAATTAGATTTCCGCTAAACCACCTACTTAGTGCTGTATCATGCATCATTGTGACCTTGTTCCACAACTTGGGTTGCTTGCGAGTACATTCAAAGTACTCATTGGCTTGCCACTGGTTATTTAATTGGCCAGGCATGGAAGAACAGGAGTATGTTGAAGAGTTCCTTGGAGACGAACATGCGAACTAGGACGCTTCCCAGTCAGAATGCTTGTAGGTTAAGGCAGATGGCATGGGTTCACGCTTTCGACCAAGATTTCCGCTGCTTGTTCTATTTTAAGTGTTTGGCCCATGTGTCCCTATCTATGTAAGACTAAGACCTTCGTGGTCATTATTTGTGTAAGACGTTAAGTGTGTATGTAAGACTCTTGTTATTCAGCTTCTGTGTGTTTAGTGAGCATTGATCTCTGGGATCGCTATACACGTGCATTCGGTGATCACGACTTGTGAGTCGGGGTCCCCACATGCCGGCCCTCCGCCCAGCGCCGTCGCCGCCTCTGCTTCCTGCCGCTTCGGCACTTCGCGCCCATGTGGCCCTATCTATGTAAGACTAAGACCTTCGTGGTCATTATTTGTGTAAGATGTTAAGTGTGGATGTAAGACTCTTGTTATTCAGCTTTTGTGTGCACAGTGAGCATTGATCTCTTGGATCACTGTACATGTGCATTCGGTGATCACGACTTGTGAGTCGGGGTCCCCACACACCAGCCCTCCGCCCAGCACCGTCGCCACCTCCGCTTCTTGCTGCTCCGGCGCGACGATCGCGATGGAGGGCACCTCTACCTCTATGGCCGCCACCTCTGGCACCGCCTCTAACGCCGCCTCTGGGGCCATCGGGGCCTCGGGCACCTCGACCCGGGCCGGCTTGGCCACAGGCGGGGTCACCTCCGGCACCTTGGGCCGGGCCACCTCAGGAGCCGGCTCCGTCGTCATCGCCCTCACTTGGGCCGCCTCCTGCACGGACAGGGGCGTTGGCGGATCCATGGCCGCCCCTTATGGCTCGCTCGACGGAGGCCTCGACATGCGAGTCGATTCCGCTGCCGAGTCCGACGCCCACAGGGGATCCGCCGAGCTCCTCTGCCTTCGGGTGCTCGAGGTCCCGGAGTGCGAGGGTCCTCGACTTGGAAGCTCGCAGTTCCGCGAGCCTCCTCTTCTCCTCCCGCTAGGTGGCCGCATGCTTGCGGGCCAGCCGGCTGGCGGCATCCGTCGGGTCTCCCGCCAGCTCCTCCTCGTGGAGCTCGATGAGGTCACTGCAGCGCCAAAGGACCGGTTGTTAACCGGCTCGCGACCCAAAAGGAAAACTTATGCGAGAAACTTACCCAATGACGAGGGGCAAGGCCCGCTTGGTGTGCGGCGGCGGCTTCCGCATGGCCACCTTCACCCGTTTCGAGACTGGCGGCAGGGCCGCTGGCCCCCCTGAGCTGGCCTCTTCGCCCAGCTGGCTGCTCCGACCGTCGGGGCTTGAGTCGGCCGCTCCTCGCTCCTTCGACCCTGGCACGCTAAGGGAGGTGGCTCGTTCAGAATCATTAAGTCATCATCGTCGTCATCGTCGTCGTTTGTCCAGTCCCTGATCGTAGGGGCAAGAGGGAACTCACCCGCTCCGCTGAGCTCCCCGGCCGCGCCGGACCCTCCAGCTTCGTTGGGGGCACTGGCTCATGGTTTTGCCGGCTCGTTGACTCCTCCCGAGGAGTCCACCCCCTCCTCCGGGGGGCCTCCCGTCTCGTAGTCTTCAGAGTCGTAGTTCTCACGCTCCGCCTCGAAGATTTGAGGGTGCGGGCCGTCCGGCGTATTTTGTCGCACCAGCAGCTGCAAGCAGCATGTCAAAGTAAGTTCTCCAGCCGGTTGCCGACTGGGAAGTATCAAGTGAAGGAAAAACCGCATCGACGTAAGACTTACTAGGGAGGCGGTTGGTGCGGTCGTATGGCTCCATGCCGAAGGACCACGACGCAGGCTTCAGCTTGAATGTCGTAAGGGTGTTCACCCGCTTCGCCACCTGAGCTGGTGTCAGTTCGATGGTGGAGAGCCGGCAGGGGTCGTCCCGGCCAGACATGTTGCAGATCCGGTGCGGCCTCACCTGGAGGGGCAACACCCGGCGAGAGAAGAAAGCCGCCACCAGGTTGGCAGCAACCAGCCCCTTAGAGCTCTTCAGCTGTGTGAGCCGGCCGAGCTCCTCTAGGGCCACACCGCGCGGAGCAGTCCCCAGCCAGTTCACCTGGGTGGAGTGCATGTCGACAAACGGCGACAGCCGGATGTAGTCCGTTTTCGAGTCGGCGCTCTTCACGTAGAAGAACGTCCGGTACCACCCCTTGATGGAGTCGATGAGAGAAAGAGGTGGGAAGCGCATGACGCCACGGCAGCACACCACCGTGCCTCCGCAGGCGTCGCTTTTCAATGGCTTAAGATAAAAGAGAGCATTGGATAAATCGATAAAGGGGAGAATGTTGATATAACCCTCGCACAGCGTCACGAACGCGGCGAGGTACAAGATGGCGTTGGGGCCAAGATGATGCGGCTGGAGATCGAAAGTGTCAAGAAGTTGGCGGAAGAAAAGGCTCACCAGGAGCCCGAAGCCACGAGAGAAATGCCAAAGGAACACGACGTGTTCCCCCCGGCTGTGGCGCCGGCGCCACCTCATTGCCGGCGCACATGCAATCACCCACTCCTCCGGCGGCAGCATGCGCGTGCGGCAGAGCTCGACGATATCTGCCTCGACCATGATGGAGCCAGCCTAGCTCCCGCTACGTCCATCGTCCATCGCGGCGGCGGTGCGGCATGCGGGCGCAGTTGCGGTTGCGGTTTCGGGCACGGTGTCACGCGAGGAAGGCAGGGAAGCAAGGAAGACGGGCAGCAAGGGGGCAAGCGAGATGCGGGTATCTCAGCCCCCTGCCCTTCCTCTCCTTTTATAGGGGAGGCCACGACCGGGGGACATGGGATTAACTGCGCCCACTCCCCCGGAAACTCCATATGCGTGGGTGGCCCCGGGCCATAACGGCCGCCTCGGGGCGCAGAGGATCCCAGCCTGCGCCCCGAGGCCTACCGGGCTATGTCCGGGGCCTAGCAGGCTAGGCCCAGGCTGAGGTCTCGTCTCCCCTGCATGCGCGGGGCCCACCACATCATTACTCACCACATGGCGCGTGGCGGGCCGGCGCGGGTCTCGAGGCGACGCACCGGTGCCTGAGGCATCGGGACCAACGGCCGACCCGGCTACCCCTTCGGCTTCGTGCTAGAGGCGGGCATCGTTGGGGGGAACCTGCTGGCTCCCCTCCGTCTGCCAGACGCAGGCCCCTACCGGCTTTGGGGACTACTAAGGGGGTTATTACCCCTGGGTAGGCCAAAGCACCGGGGTCCTCCCCTTTGCGTTTCGAAGAAAAACCACGCGACCGTCTCGACATGCCCGGCAGGAGGACGGTCGGCCCATGCCGCCACCGGCTGGCGCCACGGACGGCTGGTCAAGGAGCCGGCTCGACCCCTAGCCGGCTGGGCACGGCCAGCTGCCTCTGGGCCGCCTTCTCCGTTAACCCTTGGATGGACAAGCGATGTCCCGTCCCTCTACGCGCTAGTACAATGACATGACTTGACCGCCACGACGGGCGGCCCTATGGCTATAGTGGCCGCTGACGCACCAAAGCGCATGGCTACAGTCCGACCGTCCGGGCCGCTGACCTCGGCGAGCGCGACCAGACGAGGGAACAGTGCCGGCACGTCCTCGCCCACTCGATTACCTGCCTCGGCATGGCTACAGTACCGCCGTCCATAACGGAGACCTCGGCCGGCTGGCGCTAGACGATGCCTCCCGGGCGACCCGTGTCGTGGCAAGTGAGCGAGAGCCAATCGCAGAACCGGCTGGTGGGCCCCAGCGGGAGACAGGACCGCTCAGCCGGTGGACCCCACAGACGATGAGACGACACGAAGGGTGGGACTCCCTGGCTAGCAGGAGAGACTGCCAGCCGGGTCCCCCCACCCCTGTACTTTAGATATATTGTAGAGCCGAGGGGTTGGCCTATAAAAACCCCCAAGCCCCCCATGCAATGGGGACGGACGATCACTCTCGCGCACCCACAGAACTCTCAAAACCCCTCCAGTAGTAGAGGAACACGAGCTGGCCACTCCTTCTACCTACTCTAGACACAGCTCCAGGAGCATCCCTATACACATACTCATACATCCAATTAAACCAAGCAGGACTAGGGGTGTTACCTCCCTCGGAGGGCCCTGAACCTGGGTACATCATGTGTCATCACCGCTCTTGCCCAATCTCGCACCCGGAGCCCGTCGGCGTCCTCCGGCCCCAACGACCTACGATAAGCCACCCTATGGCATCTGTCGTGAGAAAACGATGATAGAGTATCTAGGTGACATTAGGGTTTTGGTTGATGTGTGTCTTAAGGTGTTATTTTAGTACGAACTCTAGGGCTGTTCGTGACACTTATAGGGATAGCTCATAAGATTGATCGGAAAAGATAACTTCGAGGTGGTTTCGTGCCCTACAATAATTTCTTCGTTAGTTCTCTGCTATTTGTGACTTTGGAGTGAACTCTTTGTCGCATGATAGGTACTTACATACGATTCAACTATGTCAGTATTGTTGAGAGAACTTGCACTAGTGAAAGTATGAACCCTACGCCTTGTTTCTAAGAATTGCAATACCGTTTTTGCTCACTTTTATCATTAGTTACCTTGATGTTTTTCTATTTTAGTTAATTCTTGCTAGTTAATTCTTGCTCCCATAAACTGTTTGATCAAAAAATCCATATGCATAGGAAGTGGGTTAGACTTAAATGTGCTTGTCATGAGATTCATGATGCTCTTTTGCATGTTTCAATTATTATTCCTATACAAGCATCATTGAAATCATCATGCCTAGCTAAAATGCATTAAAGAAAAGGGCTTGTTGGGAGACAACCCAACACTTATACCTTCTATTTTTATGTGTTCACATGATTAATATTCTGTAGTAATCATTTTTTGTGTCTTTTATTTCAAAATAGTGCCAAGTAAAGCCTTTGGGATAGTGTGGGTACTTGCTTGTTCGATTCTGTGCAAAAACAGAAATTTTTGCGTCCAGTATATCCATTATCTGATTTTACTGGAGAGTAAAAAAATTCTGAAAATTTTACAAACCATTTCTATGCAAATTATGTGATATGTACTAATTTTTCAGAATTTTTAGATATAGCGAAGTTTGGTGATTATTCAGATCTTTACAAAATGTTCTGTTTTTGATAGATTCCGTTTTGCATGCATAGTTTGCTTGTTTCAAGTGTTCCTATATCTTATATTGAGTAATATAAATTGTGGTAATTATGGAATACAATAGGTATCATGTGTGAATAATTATGAATCTTGTCTTGACAGTACCTAAGTGAATGATCTATCTTTATTACACTAACCATTCTCACAAAGTTTCGTTAAGTTTTGTGTGATTGAAGTTTTCAAGTTTTGGGTGAGACACCGATATGAGGAGAATAAGGAGTGGAAAGAACCCAAGATTGGGGATTCCCCAGGCACCCCAAGGTAATATCCAAGGAATATTCAAGCGCCTAAGCTTGGGGATACCCCGGAAGGCATCCCTTCTTTCGTCTTCAAAACTAACGGTACATCTCATTTGGAGCTATATTTTTATTCGTCACATAATATGAGTACTGCTTGGAGCGTCATTTTATTTTGTTTTTATCTGTTAGGTGTTATTTATAATCTTCTTTTTCAACAAAAAGTTCCAAGAATTGCCTTTAGGATGCTTGAATTGCATGTTTGATGTGTGCTGGGTAAAAACAGAAACTTCTGTTATAGTGTTTGAATTTTCGTATTTTACTAGAATGTGGAAAGTTTATGAAATTTTTAAACAGAATTTTAGTATACATTATTAATTATTTACTAAATTTTCATAATTCTGTGAGTTACAGAAGTACACTTTTTTCATAAATTTCTACAGACTGTTCTGTTTGGACATATTGCCGTCATAGTTTTGTTATCTACTTGTCCTATAGTTTCCATAGCCTATATTGGTAGATATAAATTGTGGAAATGATAGTAAACAGTAGATAATGTTTGAAAATTATTGTGCAAATTTGTCTTGGCAGTACATAAAGAGTTGATTTATTATTATGTGTAATAACCTATCTCACGAGTTGTTTTCGAGTTTTGTGTGGATGAAATTTTTGAGAATAGGTGAAACCATGATATGAGAGGATTGAACATGATACAAAAGCTCAAGATTGGGATGCCAAAGGCACCCCAAGTATATATTTCAAGAAGTCTCATGCATCTAAGCTTGGGGATGCTACGCATCCCACCCCTCTTCGACAACTATCGGTTAGCCTATGTTGAGCCTAAATTTTTATTCGTTCACATGATGTGTGCTATTCTTGGAGTGCTATTTTTTTTCTTGATGTTTAAATAAAATACTCAGATCTGAAAATCTTTATTAATAGAGAGAGAGAGAAAGTCCTCAAATAGCTACTTAATTGTTTGACTACTCATTGATTTTCACTTATATGTTTTGGAGTAGTTTTGTTATTTACTCTCGTACTTCACTTATATCCTATGAGTAAATGGTTGAATGAATTGAATATCAAAAATCTGAAATTATATATGTTTTATATGTTTATCCCATCAGTAGTACCGATTTCACATATAATAAGTATAGGTGGAATAATTTATTGAAAGTTAGCAAACACCGCATTGGTCACTTCAAAAATTCATGAAAGAATATTGAAGGAAGAGAGATTTCACATATAAATATACTATGTTGGACATCTTATATGATTGTGAATACCCATTAATTATTTTCAAACTTGAGCAAATTAGTTGAAGTTGGAGAAGGAAGATAGAGTAATGAGTTATGCTTGGGTATATTTGTATAGAAGTTATATTTTTATGGATCCTCCAACATGTGGTGGTTGCTTCCAAGTCATACTAGCCTAAACTTCCTCACCAAGTAGAAATACTACTTGTGCATCCAAACACCCTTAGACCCAAAGTTGTTCCATATGAGTCCACCATACCTACCTATAAGCGGTATTTACTTTCCATTCCAAGTAAATTTGCATGTGCCAAATCCAAACCTTCAAATAATATTCTGTTTTGTATGCTCGAATCACTTATATAGTGACTAGGGGTTGTCAGTATCTTCCATGCTAGGTGGGTTATTCTCACTATAAGAGTTGATTCACTATCATTCACAAGAAAGTGGCCAGTATTCGGGATGCCTGGTTCCATGCTCAAAAATAAAATCAAAATATAATGAAACAAAAATCCCCCGAGATTGTTGTTTGTATGGATGGTACCCGTGGATTCCGCTCGCCGTGGAGTGTGATTGATTGGTGGAGGGTGAGTAAAAACTTTATCATTCTGTTTGGGAACCGCCTATAATGTATCTAGCATGGAATATACCGAGATCTCTCGGTTTTTATGTTGACAATGAAAGCATACCGCTCAAAATTATTATTCATCCTTGTTTTAAAATCTCGAGCTCTCGCACCTCTGCAAATCAATGCTTCCCTCTGCGAAGGGTTTATATTTTACTTTCTAGTACTTACCTTTTTACAAGAGTCATGGTGATCTTCATCACTTCCTATATTTCGCCTTTTTTTCTCTTGGCAAGCATCATGTGGTGGGGAAAGATCCAAGCATATATGGCCATTCAAATATATTTGATCATGAATTATTATTGTTGACAATTATCTATATGATAAATAAGTTGGGAGGCGAAAATTTAAGCCCCTATCTTTGTGTGTGTTCGACGGATGCCATTTGCTCCAAAAATATGCTTTGAAAGTAAGCAATCATGGAAGACTCTATGATAGTTGAGTATGTGGAATTTTCTAAATCAAAGCTCTTACATAGACCCTTCCTGAGAATAAGATGAATTGCAATTGTTTGGTGACTGAAAGCATAGTTTGTTAGTTTTTCAAGAAACTCTATGGTCTATAATTTAACATGTGAATAGCTTGTTACTTCATCATAAGAAGTTTTATTAGATGAGCTATTGTTTATGATAGATAATGATGCTAGAAAAAGTGTTTGGAACTATCATTGATCAAATTTATGCACTATGCTAGCATTCACACTTCATAAATTATTTCTTTTATCATTTACCTACTCGAGTACGAGCAAGAATTAAGCTTGGGGATGTTGATACGCCTCCAATGTATCTATAATTTATGAAGTATTCATGCCATGTTAACAATAATTCTATATGATTTTGGTACGATTTTATTAGAACTAACCCGGACTGACGTTGTTTTCTGCAGAACTACCGTGGTGTTGTTTTTGTGCAGAAATAAAAGTCCTCGGAATGGGCTTAAAATTTACGGAGAATATTTTTGGAAAATATAAAAAATACTGGAGCGAAGAGCTGGGCCAGGAAGTGGACGAGGAGGACACAAGCCTGCTGGGCGTGGCCACCCCCTAGGTCGTGCCCATGTGGCTTGTGGACTCCTCGAGCACCCCCTATGTGAGACCGACGCCAAAAATTCCTATTAATACCAAAAACCCCAGAAAGAAACCTAGATCAGGAGTTGCGTTGCCGCAAGCCTCTGTAGCTACGAAAAACCAATCGGGAGCCCATTCCGGCACCCTACTAGAGGGGAAAACCATCACTTGAGGCCATCTTCATCATCCCGGCGTTTTCCATGACGACGAGGGAGTAGTTCACCCTCGGGGCTATGGGTATGTACCACTAGCTATGTGTTTGATCTCTCTCTCTCGTGTTCTTGAGATGACATGATCTTGATGTATTGCGAGCTTTATTGATATAGATGAATCATATGGAGTTTTCCCCTCTCTATTGTCTTGTGATGAATAGAGTTTTCCCTTTAAAGTTTTCTTATCGTATTGAGTCTTTAAAGGATTTGAGAACACTTGATATATGTCTTGCGATGGGATATCTGTGGTGACAATGGGATGTTATATTGCTCCACTTGATGTATGTTTTAGTGATCAACTTGCGGGTTCCGTGACCTTGGGAATCTATGCATAGGGTTGGCACACGTTTTCGTATTGAATCTCCGATAGAAACTTTGGGGCACTCTTTGAAGTTCTTTGTGTTGGATTGAACATGATGAATCTGAAATTGTGTGATGCATATCGTATAATCAAGCCCATGGGTACTCGCGGTGACATTGGAGTATCTAGGTGACATTAGGGTTTTGGTTGATGTGTGTCTTAAGGTGTTATTTTAGTACGAACTCTAGGGCTGTTCGTGACACTTATAGGGATAGCTCATAAGATTGATCGGAAAATATAACTTTTAGGTGGTTTCGTACCCTACAATAATTTCTTCGTTAGTTCTCCCCTATTTGTGACTTTGGAGTGAACTCTTTGTCGCACGAGTGGTATTTAGATACGATTCAACTATGTGAGTATTATTGACAGAACTTGCACTAGTGAAAGTATGAACCCTAGGCTTGTTTCTAAGCATTGCAATATCCTTTGTGCTCACTTTTATCATTAGTTAGCTTGCTATTTTTATATTTGCAGATTACAAAAACCTATATCTACCAACCATATTACACTTGTATCACCATCTCTTCAACGAACTAGTGCACCTATACAATTTACCATCATATTGGGTGTGTTGGGGACACAAGAGACTCTTTGTTATTTGGTTGTAGGGTTGTTCGAGAGAGACCATCTTCATCCTATGCCTCCCACAGATTGATAAACCTTAGGTCATCCACTTGAGGGGAATTTGCTACTGTCCTACAAAACTCTACGCTTGGAGGCCCAGCACAAATCTACAAGAAGAAGGTTGCATAGTAGACATGACTGTCCAAGGCGGCGGCCGACCAAGTCATTGAGCATGAGCGCTTGTACAAGCTAAGCGAGGAAGTAGATGTGGAGAGGGTTCGGCTCAAGTCTAGGGAGAAGGCCCTTGTTGTGGCTGAGGAGAAGAAGGATATAGAGCGTGACGCCCTCCCGTCCATTGAGCTCAGGCTCCATCGATCGCTGCACTCCATCTATCGAGGGGGGTTCGCGAAACCCCTCGTAACTCCTGAGAGCGGCTTCGCGGGAATCTCTTCGAGGCTTGTCGAGGTGCTCGAGGGTGTCGTATCCACGGTGGAGACCGTCTTGGAGAGCAAGTGCCATGACCTCTTCTCCGTGGCTGCGAGGCGTGTCTTCATCCACCTCTAGCTTCGTGAGCTGGGCTTCGATTTTGGCACTGTGAATAGCCTGGTTGGTCTCGGGGTTCGCGATGCGACGGTGACAGCCGTGGAGGGCGCCATGGAGGCATTGATGAAGAAGTTCGCCTACGTCACCATTCCCTCACCTCCTACAACTTCGGAGGTCAATGGGACAATGACAACGGTAACGATGTCGGTGACGAGCTCCCGCGGTCGGGGTGTGCGATGATGTCAGCTCCTCAGTCTCGATCTTTTCCTGCAACATTTATCGTGCCTCGCGGATGCGTTAGACTTGCCCACGTTTTCGAAAACATTCAATGTCTGTAACGACTGTTTTAGTTATGTGGTTCCCTTCCTCGCATGGCTTCCTTTCTATTTTTTGTAGTGCTCTGCGTTGGCAGGGCCCGATCCCGTGCATACCTCAACCACCGTTGGGGCATCCAGATCACTAGTACGAGACCAAGGGGCGAGGGGCTACGTGACCAGTTAGGCTCCTGGGTCGCGATGCCCTGGAGTCCCCCTTGACGTAAGATCAGCACTCATGAATGGGAACATGGTGACGACGGGGTTAGTTTTGGAGATTTTGAGCGCCTTAACCTGTGCGTTGGCAGAACCCGGCCTCGTGCATACCTCAACCACCATTGGGGCGTCCGTATCACCAGGACGAGACCAAGGGGTTTGAGGCTACGTGGCCAATGAGCGGCTCCCATGCCTTTCCTCACCATCTTTTGCCTGAGAGGGATGCGGGAAGACCAGGCATCAGGGACCTGGGGAGGTGACGTGCGCCAGGCCCGCCTGGCCTGAGCATAGCCCCCGTGCAGCCCCCTCGCGCGGGCATCCTAGGGGAATGCTGCAAGAAGGGGCCGTGAGGGATCCATCCTGAGGTTGGATGCAGCCGCTAGGGCGCCCTTAGTTGTTTATCCACCAGCACGGAGCATGGGGCTTCCACGTTGCATGGTCATAGCCACTGAGTGACAGTGTCATCCGCTAGCGCGGAGCATGGGGCTTCCACTTGGACGTGAGAAGGGGGGCTAGGATCCTGAGCCCCCTCCCCCCGGGTGTGTACAGGCCATTAAGTTCATACGCGTGGCCGGACTGGAGGTGAATCTGGGCAGCCATGAGACAGCGCGGGTCTCACGGTGCCCTACCTCAAAGGCGGGTTGTGCCTAAATTTTTATAGCATGTGGAGCTCTTGCAAGACCTATGGAGTAAAGTGGGTAAGTTGTGTCCAATGGGTCTCTGGAGGCCATCGCATGAGAAGGCCAAACACCAACGACCCCAGGAGGTGACGTGCGTGGGGCCTAGCCGCCAGACAGAGCTCAGCCATTGGGTTTCTCGACGCTGTAGGGATGGACCCGAGCACAGACATCATGCCCAGTCTTCTCATGTGACAACCACAAGGAAAAACATCCGGCACACGGCTCCTACGTGGGTGAAGCGGTAAACATCAGTTATTGGAATCGGTATGCGTTCCCTATCTCACCCACGCTCGATTAGCTCATGCGAGGACAAGCACCAAGGGCCTCGACGACGTGACATACACGGCGTCGGGCCACGAGACAGAGCTCGGCTGCTTGGATTTATCCGCGCTATAGGGACGGACCCGAGCATAGACTCCGTACGAGCCCTTAATCATGAGGCGGTCAAAGGCGAGATCCTAAGGGCATGATGACATTCATGGTGATGAAGTACCGGGCATGCAGTTCTAATACTTAACAAGTTCATTAGATGCAGAATCAGTCTAGTGCATGCACAAAACGATACTGTTGCGGGGGGTGAGCCCTAGCAGCCTAAGGATAACGCAGCCCGTTGGGCGCCCTCAATCTGAACAAAACAAAAAGTTACCTAGTACGGGCCAAAAAGTCACCTGATGGTGGTGCCACTGAAGTGTCAGGGTAGTCATCGGGGCCTGGCCTTCATCAGCCCGACGCCTCCGGAGGCCCGGGGTCCACGTCAGGATTTGGCGCCTCCCCATGAGCCGCGCGGTCCCGGGGCTCATAGGGTGCAAGCACGGCCTGGGCGAGGCGCTGGAACATGTCTCCCGCATTCGCCAGGACGAAGGGCATGCAGATGTAGTTACATGGGTAGAACCCACCGCGGCCGATGCGTGCCGACCAGAAGAGGTCCTCAGACGCGACCCTGTTGATGCTCGGTGCATCGACGCAGACACGCCACATGCCGCCCGGGCCACAGACGGCGGCTCCGCTCGGTGATGCAGGGCGACTACCGCCTCGCATGGCATGCGCCTCCTGAATCTCCGTGATTGCATTGGTGATAAACTCCCACGATGTTGGCGCCTCGCGCCGTGCTCCTTGCTTGAGTGGGCACGCGCCGACGCACGCCTCCAAGTCATGCTCGAACACCTCCCTTGTCTCTTTGATTAGGTCAGAAGCTTTCCAGATGGAAGCCCCCGATCCCAACGCGAGGGCGATGCCGAGCGTGACTTCCTATGTGCAGGGGAACGGGCCTTGGCTTCGGGCGCGGGGCCTGAGGTGCCGTCCTTGGAGGTATCAGCCCCCTAGCGCCCCTTGGAGAGGAGCTTCTTCTTCCTCGAGAAATCCTCGGGAGGCAGGATGCCGCCTTTGTCGTCGGAGTTTTCCACAGTCGCGGCTCGGTAATCGCACTCAAGGGAATAAACTGTGTCCTTCTCGTTGCAGGCGACGGTGATGACAACACCACTCCTCGGCATCTTGAGGACGTTATAGCCATGGTGGGTCACTGCCATGAACTTGGCGAGGGCAGGGTACCCCAGGATTGCGTTGTATGGGAGGTGGATGTGAGCAACATCAAAGTCGATCAGCTCAGTGTGGTAGTTGTTACGCTCGCCGAAGGTGATCGATAGGCGCACTTGCCCAATGGGGACGCTGGAGCAATCAACGACCCCTGAGAAAGGCTTGGTTGGCATGGGCTGGTCATAGGGCACTTGGAGCGTCTTGAATGCTTCAATGAAGAGGACATTGAGCCCAGCGCCTCCATCAATAAGGGTCTTGGTGACGAGGACATTGCTGATAGTGGGCGTGCACAACATGGGGAGTGCGCCTGCCGTGGCCGAGCACCTGAGTTGATCCTTGGAGTCGAAGGTGATGGCACACCATGACCACTTGAGGGGACGTACGGACTCAAGCTTCGATAGAGCCGCGTTCACCTCCCGCGAGAACTGCTTGAAGATTCGGTTTGTCGCAGGGGCACCCAGGATGCAAGCGACTGCCTTGGCTTCCTGGAAGCCCCCTCACCCATCGTTCTGCCTGCTTTCTGTAAGCACAACATGCTCCCTTGGTGGTTTTCATAATTCATGACAACATACATTATCTCTTGGACTAACACCTCTATCTAGTGTATTTCAGAGAATAGTCCACAGAGAGTTGAGTTGGCAAAAGGATTGTGGAGATTGTGGAATTACCCCAAGATGCAAGGAAATAGGTTGGCCAAGCTTCAAGCAAGAGGACTCTACATTTTACATTTGTGAGAAATCATTTTGAGTCCATAGGAAAGCCAATACTATTAAAAGGGGGTAAGGTTTTGTTGGTGAACAAAATGATTATACGTGCACAAGTGATAGTCACCAAAAATATCCACAAGCTCTCCCACCAAAGTCTGTCTCTAGCCAAACACTCAAAATCGGTGCAACCAACATTCCTATCCTAGTGCCACCGATTCCAAACCCTAGACAGGCTCAGCCAAACCCTAGCCACTTCAGTGCAACCGATTCCGTAATGGTGCCACCAAGTTTAGGTTGCCAACTTTCTGTTATGCAAATTCACATTTTCGCTCCCACCAAGAATGTTGGGTCGGCGTCACCGAGATTGGAAATCTAACCGTTGGTCACCTTATCGGTGCAACCAAGATTCCTATATCGGTCCCTTCGAGATTCAAAAGTTGCCACCTTTTGGTCACTTCGGTACCATCGAGATTAACACATCGGTGTCACCGAGTTGGTCATTTTGTGTGTAACGGTTGGATTTTTGGGGATGCCTATATATACCCCTTCACCACCACCCACTCAAAAGAGAAGCACTCAGAACTAATCCATACCTATCCTACTCAGTTTTCTGAGAGAGAACCACCTACCCTTGTGTTGAGGTCAAGATCTTCCACTCCAACCATACGGATCTTGATTTCTAGCCTCCCCAAGTTGCTTTCCACAAATCCCATTGTCACGCCCAAGATGCGACCCTATCCTTATTTTGGCTCGAGGGCCTCGGCAGGGATAGGAGCGCATCTCGTCGTGTTGCAAGAATGGATATCATTACAAGTACATGTACATAAGAGATGAGTATATGGAATTGTCTTACACTCACCACAAGCTACATCAATATCACATCAATACAACAACATATTCAAACATCATACAGAAGAGCAGGGTCCGACTACGGACGAAACCAAATGATAAAATGACATCCATCCTTGCTATCCCAAGCTGCCGCCTGGAACCCATCCTAGATTGATGAAGAAGAAGAAAAACTCCAAATCAAAAAAAGCATCGCGCTCACGTCAAATCATCACATTACATATACCTAGGACTATTGTTGTAATAATCTGTGAGCCACAGGGACTCGGCAATCTCATTTCCAAGGGTATCAAGACTATTAAAGCTTAAGGGTGAGGTATGGTTAAGTGGTGAGGCTGCACCAAGCGACCAAGCATTTATTTGAGTGGTTAACTTACGAATACAGGAAGTAAAGTATGGTGGTCTACGCATAACGGACGTGAACTAGTAGTGATCACTAAATGATCCTGAACACCTACTTACGTCAAACATAACCCCACCGTGTTCTCTCTCGAATAAGGACTCACGAGAAGAGACAGTCACGGTTACGCACATAGTTGTTGTATTTTATTAGAGTTTACTTCAATTTTGCTATGACCGGGTGTTAAACAAAGTTTCCAAGTTTTCCATATTACCGCAGGCACGGCTTTCCGAAAGATTTAACCCTGCAGGGGTGCTCCAACTCATCCATCACATATTAACCACATGTAGCGGGAATAACCTCGACCATGGATCTCGTGATCTTCCTAGGCAATTCCACAGGAAATCCACCACCTCGAGATAGCCCAAAGTATTTTTGGAATTCCTCACTCAAGACGTTCTAGAAAGGTAAAACAAATCCAGCAAGGCCGCCCGACGTGTCGATGATCCCGATAGGAGCCGCGTATCTCGTTCTTAGGACACGACGTATTGTCCAAACTTCTGGTAGGCCAGTCGTAGAGTTGCCCCTGGTAGCCATCGATGGTTGATGGGTTGGACCAACACTCATGAGGAGCACTGGCCTGGGGGGTTGATTAAAGATCTGCGGCTGCCGGCGGGTCCCTATGCAATTTATTAGTTATTAGGCCAATGTAGTACCAAAGTTGGGCCTTGCCAAACAAGCTTTATCCTAAAACAAAAATCAACGGGGTCCCCACAACAACCCCGAGCATGTTAGGAGTGCACAATTATGGAACATAACACCGGTTCACAAGTAACTAGGGCGGCAAGAGTGCAACAAAACACTAAGCAAAATGCCAAGCCTTCCACCCTTTACCAAGTGTATAAGTGCATTAAATTAAATAGCAGTAATATTGTGATAACAAAAGAATGTCCATGTTGTCACATAGAAGCAATTGCAGCTAGAAACGCTATAAGAAGGGCTGAGCAAACGGTAACATAGCCAAACAAAGGTTTGCTAGGAAGGTGGAGGGTTAGAGGCTTTTCATGGGAATGTTGGGAGGCTTGACAAACAAGTGGTAGGTAGCGAGACATAACCATAAAGTTAGGACAACTAGCATAGCAATGATAGTAGTGGTATCTAGGGAAATATGTCATCTTGCTTGAGATCCCGCTTGGAAGAAGAATGATTCCATGAAAACGAGCCAACGTAGTCGAACGAATCCTCACACTCTGAACGCTTTCGAAACTCCATCGAGAAGGAACAATCCGGAAACAACAATCAATACATGGTATACCACAACATATGCATGACATGATGCACAAACCAATATGATGCATGTCCGGTTTAATTATGCAAGGCATGGCAAGCACAACAATCAACTTCTACACATTAAGTGAAGCTCAATATGCAACGAGTTGCATATTGACGAAACTCCATGATTGATTATTTAGTTCACTCTCATTTAGGTACTCATCAATATTAAATGTTGTTAAACATGGCAAGAGGTAAAGTATAAGTAAACTAAAACATCTAGGCATCTTAAATGAGGCCGGAAACCACTTATAGTATTCCTAAAACTTCCTCATAAATGTAGAAATAAAGTGTGGCATGAGATTCCACACGTTTTTCTAGTCAAGTTACATATATAAAACATTTGCATCGGAGCTACGGTTTATTTGTTATGAAATAAATCATTTTAGCATGGCATTAGACCAAAAACAATGAAAACAGCAAGTTAATCATTTTTATCACATGTGAGGCTTACAAATTGTGAATCTACATGAAATTCTAGTCATTTTACATATATAAAGTTTTTACATGCGATGCACGGTTGAAGAGATATTAAATGCATGATCAACACGGGGTTTTACGCGAATCTGTAATTCCTGGAATAATAGAAAAAATCGCCGAACGGAAAAAAAACATAGGCTGGGCCGAAACTGCACAGAGGCCCAGCACTGCATATGGGCGCAACATACAATATGTTGTCTAGGGCAAGGTATAGGAGGGCGGAGCGCTCACCTAGCGGGCTAAAGGCCCAAGGCGGTAGAGCGGCTCGCTGGGCCGGCTCCTAGGCGAAGTCGGGGCGGACCGGGCCGAGGCGTGGCCTCGCTGGGCCACGCGAGGCTGGCAACATGGTCAACAGGCACAGAAGAGGCTGCGCGAGGACGTCGTCCTCCTCCCACGAACCAGAGGAGGAGGCCATGGCAGGGGAGCTCCGCGGCTTGGACGACGACGCAGCATGGATGGGGCGGGGAGGCGAGCTCGAGCCGGATCCGGAGGGTCTCCGCATAGCGGATCGATTCCCGATGCCGGCGGTTCCCACGGGCGGCGGCGCGCCAAAGCATCGAGTTCGGCCATGGCGATGTGTGCATGCGAGGGAGAGAGAGGCAGAGGTGAGAGGGAGAGTTCACGAGGGAGAGGCAAGGGACGGAGGCACGGTCCGACAACCTGGCTAGGCAGCGGGATGCTCGGGGCCTTCTGCTCGGGCGCGTTGGGAGGAAGCAGCAGCTTTGTCCCGCTCCTGTTCGATCACGAGCTCAAAGACAAGAACACCTGACGACAGGGCTCGACAGGCAGTGACAGCAGGGCGACGGGGTTGGATGGACGAGGGTGGCCGGAGGTGCTTGACACTGAGGCCGATTCCGATGACATGACGGCCAAGCATTAGATTTGGGGCAGCCATGACGTTCCTTGCGAGGAGGCAGGATATGGACACGGGTGAGTGGGCATGGGGTTTGCGGCGGTTGGCTGAAGCGGGGAGGCACTCAGGGAGAAGCACAAGGAAGGCCCGCGGGACTCGGGTGACATGGGCAAGAGCTCGCGCGGATCACTGGAGGTGGTCGGATGGATTCGATTAGGAGGAGGAGGCTGGTTGGGATGAATGAGTGGATCCCGAGGGAGATCAGTGGCTATGGGAGGATTGGTTCGGCGTGGGGAACGAGGTGGAGAGGGTGGAGGTGGCTGAGGGGGTGGATGGGACAGCTTCCCTAAATTTTAGGGTTTGGTCTGATTTTGGACTAGGGGTGGAATATATATATAGCAGGGACTAGGTTAGGAGGTTTTACTATCAGCATCCCTCTTACGGCCGGGCCCCAGGGAAATGCTAACAAGGACACTACCACGACCCAAGGCTCGCCAAGCTCGCCTAGGCCTCCAAGACCCACCAGGAGCGCTAGGCCCAACCCACGCATCTTCGGCCCAAGCTGGGCGTCGTGAGGCTCAGTCCCTCCACCCTCTTATAGACGGGACATAGGAGAGAAGCGGGCATCCAGTGGACCACGGCGGTGGCTCCTGAACCCTAGTTCCCTTATGTTCATCATTCTTGTAATCTTACTCTGTATCCCGAATCCGATTACCACCTGAGACTATAGATCGATTCCCCTATCACCTCTCTTACATCTGGTATCAGAGACCATCCCCACCTCTTCCCTTGCAGCGATCTCGCGCAATTTGTCCAGACCCAATCCCTGCGTCAAGCACACACCCATCTTGTCGGCATGGATCCTGCCCTCGAAGCATTCTTGGATCGCCTGGATGCCACTCTGAAGGAGCATACAGCAGCTATCAAAGCCTCCAATGCCAAGGTGGACGATCTGGTGGCTTGGCGCCCGGATCTCGAGCGGCACGTCGCCAATCTCGGTGAAGCTGTCGCCGCCCTGCATCTCGCCAATCTCGGTGAAGCGGTCCCCCTCATGCCATGGAGGGCGCAGCAGGCCAGCCACCTGCGTCGACTAACACCCTGCCAGCGACAGCCGGCGTCCACCCCGAAGCCACGCTTGGCACATCTGATCTTCATCAAGGGCTCGATGGCCACGACGTCTACAACATTTCACGGGGGCCACCGGTGGCATCTCTCCAGACGCCGCCACCACTCCCCGCAAACGGTCAGTACAACGTCCCTCCATCCCCTACTGCCCTTTCCCCCTTCGCGCATGCAAGACACTTGCTTAGTGGCCTAGGGCAAGCGCACCCATCCATCCAGTTTCCGCAGTTCACAGGGGACAACCCCAAACTATGGAAGACCCTGTGCGAGAAGTATTTCGCCATGTTTGCTATCCTTCCCTCATTCTAGGTACCGATGGCAGCACTAAACTTCTCTGGTTCTACCTCAATTTGGTTACAGTCCATACAAAAACAGTTATCTGAATATGATTAGGAGGCATTTACCACTCAGTTATGCACCCGTTTCGGTCATGACCGCCACTAGACGTTGGTTCGCCAGTTCTACACTGTGCGGCAAACAACCTTTGTTGTGGAGTACATTGAGCAATTTGAATCTATTATGAATCATCTCATTTCATATTCTGACACAATTCACCCGTTCTATTTTCTCACGCATTTTGTGGAGGGGCTCCGGAAGGACATCCGCGCGGTGGTCCTTGTCCAGAGGCCACCGGACATGGACATGGCGTGCGCGCTGGCGCTGCTATAAAAGGAGGTGGCTGAGAGTGGGACGAGCAGCTCGCACCGAGCGGGCAATCCCCCACCACGAGCAGGGCTTGCTCTACCTCTGCCTCCGCCACCAACACGCCCCGAGGCACCATCTGCTGCGACGGGCGCAACGGATTGCCGGGCTACTGAAGCTGCATGCGCTGACAGCAACAAAGTCAAAGCGCTCCGCGACTACCGACGCGCTCGCGGTCTCTGCCTCAAGTGTGGCGAGCGCTGGGCCAGGATCATGTCTGCCCTGTTGCTGTACAACTCCACGTCGTCGAGGAAATGCTGGACCTCTTCGGCATCGACCACACTGAGGAACCCGACGCCGCAGCAGCACTGCATGAGACTGTCATGGCCATATCCCGCTCTGCGCTGAAGGGCAGCGTCTCATCCAAGGCCTTTCAGCTGCTGGCGTCCATCCAAGGCCGCGAGGTTCTTCTGCTGGTGGATAGCGGGAGCACCACGTCCTTCATTGACCAGACGCTGGCCAACCAGCTCTCGGGGGTGATTCCCCTCCTCCAACCATGTCGTGTGCGAGTCGCAGATGGAGGCGAACTCACCTATGCCGCCGTCCTTCCAGCCTGCCAGTGGTCATCCCAAGGGCAAGAATTTGCCACAGATATGAGGGTGCTACCTCTCGGCACCTATGACGCCATCTTGGGGATGGATTGGCTAGAACAGGACAGCCCAATGACCGTGGATTGGAAGAACAAGGTCATCCGGATTTCAACGTCGATGGGGCCAACTCGTCTATTTGGTCATGAAGCCAATTCTTCTGCTTGCAACCTGATTTCCAGTATCCAGCTGCAGAACATGCACCGCCAGGGCTTCCTCCTACATATGGTACTCTTATACCCGATCACGGAAGAGCACGTTGTCCAGCCCAAGACACCACTAGATCTACAAAAGCTGTTGACAGAGTTTGAGGATGTGTTTGGAGAGCCCAAAGGCTTACCACCACGCTGAGCATCTGATCACACCATCCCTGTCATGCCCAAGGCTCAACCTATCAACATCTGGCTGTATAGGCACAAGCCGGAGCTCAAAACAGAGATTGAGAGACACGTCGAAGAGCTGCTGCAGTCCGGAGTTATTCAGCGCAGCACCAATAGTTTTTCTTTGCCTGTCATTCTGGTCAAGAAGAAAGATGGAACATGGCGACTCTGCATTGACTATAGGCATCTCAATGCCATGACGTGTGTCAGCAAGTTTCCTGTGCCAATCATTGAAGAATTGCTCGATGAGTTGCATCGCGCAAGCTAGTTCACTAAGCTCGACCTACGAGCTGGGTACCACCAGATTCGATTGGCAGCTGGTGAAGAATTCAAGACAGCATTCCAAACCCACACGAGGCACTATGAGTTCAAGGTTCTGTCGTTCGGGTTAGCTGGTGGTCCGACGACATTCTTGGGCGCCATGACAGACACCCTGCACCCATTTTTGTGGTATTGTGTGCTGGTCTTCTTCGACAATATCCTCATATTTAGCAAGACATGGGAAGAGCACTTGGATCACTTGCGTCAAGTTCTCCAACTTCTTTGCTGAGACCAATGGAAAGTAAAACTCAGCAAATGTGAATTTGGGCAGCAGCAGTTGTCATATCTAGGCCATGTGATCAGCAACCATGGAGTTTCTACTAAACCCAGCAAGGTCCAGGCTGTGCAAGCATGTCCTATGCCCCAAGATGCCAAAGATGTGAGGCGCTTCTTAGGGCTCGTGGGGTACTACCGCCGGTTCGTCAAGGGATTTGGAATCATTGCTAGATCCCTTTTCAACCTCTTGAAGAAGGGAACTCCGTTCGTATGGACAGATAACACCAATCGGGCATTTGCATTGTTGAAGCAGCAGCTAACTTCAGCCGCAGTCCTCGCACTCCCAGACTTCACAAAACCCTTCTCGGTGGAGACCGATGCATGCGACAAAGGGATCGGCACAGTGCTCCAGCAAGACGGCCACCCAATCACTTTCATGAGCAAGAGCTTGAGCCCGCGCTACCAAGGCTTGTCCACCTATGAAAAAGAATACCTGGCCATAGTGGTTGCCGTGGATCAGTGGCGACCCTATCTTCAGCACAACAAGTTCATCATTTATACTGATCAGAAGAGCTTGATCCATCTTGAGGAGCAACGCTTGACGATACCATGGCAGCAGTGAGCCTTCACCAAGCTGCTCGGCCTACGTTACATCATCAAGTACAAGAAAGGAACTGAGAACACGGCCGCGGATGCCATATCGAGGGCCAAACCAGTGTCTTCCCTATTTACGGTCACGTCTTGCCAGCCCACTTGGCTCGACGACGTCATTGCCAGCTATAATTGCAATCCACAAGCTCAGAAAATTCTCGAGGAACTGGCTATCCGAGATGACCCGAAGGGGTGGTTCACTCTGTAGAATGGGATCTTGCGGTTCCAGGGACGAATCTGGCATGAGGGATCCACGTCCTTGCAACATAAGATTATGGCAGCATTCCATGACAATCCGATGTGGGGACATTCCGGGTTTCCAGCCACTTTCAGTCGCATCAACCGTCTGTTCGCGTGGCCTAAAATGAAGATTCAAGTTCTCTAGTATGTGCGTTGTTGCTCGATCTGTCAGCAAGCCAAGTCAAACCGCTCAGCATCACCGGGGCCTCTTGTCACCATTGCCCATTCCCCAGTAGCCGTGGGAGATGATAACTATGGACTTTGTGGATGGGCTTCCGCAGTCAGGCAAGTACAACTGTCTTTGGGTGGTCGTCGACAAGCGTACCAAATTTGCACACTTCGTGCCCCTTGCCCATCCTTATACAACAGCCAAGGTGGCTCTCCTCTATATGAACAACATCTACAGAATCACGGGTTTCCAGGATCCATTGTCTCGGATTGTGATCCCGTGTTCACAAGTAACTTCTGGCGCGAACTGTTCGAGTATGCTGGGACTGAGCTGCGCATGAGCACTGTCAATCACCCATAGACGGATGGCCAGACTGAACGTGACAACCAATGCGTTGAAACATACCTGAGATGCTTCGTCCATGCCTGCCCTCGAAGATGGAGTTTCTGGATACCACTCGCCCAATTCTGGTACAATTCTTCTCACCATTCCAGCATTGGCATGTCTCCCTTCAAAGTGATGTTCGGTCAGGAACCACGCCATTGGGGCATTACTGCAACCACCAGATGCACGGTACCCTCTCTGCAGTCCTGGCTCGACGAGTGGGCAGTGATCCAAGATCTTCTTCAGCAGCATCTCCACCGAGCGCAGCAACATATGAAGACTCAACCTCACAAAAGAAGGTCACCACTCACCTTCCAGATCGGGGACTTGGTGTATCTCAAGCTTCAGCCCTACATACAAAAATCTGTGGCGCGGAGAGCGAACCACAAGCTGTCATTCAAGTACTACGGACCCTTCAAGATCATCACGAAGATCGATGACGCGGCTTACAAGCTTGATATTCCTGCGCACTCTCAAGTGCATCTAGTTTTCCATGTGTATCATCTCCGCCAATGCCTTGTTTCGGGTACGTCTGGTTCCACCGATCTTCCTAAGCATTCTGACATTCCGGTCATGCTAGTTGCAATCCTATGGTAGCGTTGGCACAAGAAGAGTGGCTCCATGATCAAACAAGTCCTCGTCAGATGGTCGAACCCGGCAGTCCTGCAAGACACCTGGGAATACAAGGTGGCGCTACAGGCCCGATTCCTGGCAGCAGAGGCTTGGGGACAACCTTCATACAAGGAGGAGGGGATGTCAGCATCCCTCTTATGAGCAGGGCCCAGTGAAATGCTGACAAGGACACTGCCATGACCCAAGGCTCGCCAAGCTCGCCTAGGCCTCCAAGACCCAATAGGAGTGCCAGGCCCAACCCACACATCTTCGGCCCAAGCTGGGTGCAGTGAGGCCCGATCCCTCCACCCTCTTATAGACGGCAGACATGAGAGAAGCGGGCATCTAGTGGATCACGATGGTGGCGGCTCCTGAACCCTAGTTCCCTTATGTTCAGCATTCTTGTAATCTTACTCTGTATCCCGAATCTGATTACCACCTGAGACTATAGATCGATTCCCCTATCACCTCTCTTACATTTACGCACCGATTTCGAGCCCTTCAATCACAATCGGACGGCTCCGGTCGCGGGATAGGTTACTTGGGCTGGTGGGCTGTGGAGAGGTGGTTGGGCTAAGATGAGAGGGAGGTTGCGGCCCGTGACACGAGTTGAAACACCGAAAAAAATGTCCGCTAATAATCGATGACGAACTGCTACGACTGATTGTTGGGGTACCAAACGACCTCTAATTGCGATGAAATTTGGCAGGCGGTCTACCGACAATAAAACAAGACCACATGCCAACTTTTGACCCAATCCAACTATATTTTTCGCACGCTTTAAAAATGGTTTTTTTAAACGATGTCGCGGGCGCGTCCATGTGTGGTTGGTCTCAAAATGGTCAGCGACGACAATGGATAGAACCGGCAACTGCGAACGGATGCAAGTTTTGAAAACGGTGACAACAAAGTGTCGATGCTATGCAGATGATGCGAATGATGCGATGATGAATGCGACAACCAAACGAATCACACGATGACAATGGAATAAAAGGGGAATCTTCCGGAGCGCCGGTCTCGGGCTGTTACAACTCTCCTCCACTACACGAGGATCTCGTCTCGAGATCTAGAATGAGAAGGGGAAGAGAAAGAGCAAAAGGTAAACTTAGTTGCTTCTCTGACAAATAAGTGAAACCAATGAAACATGAAGGTTGGAAAGAGATGAAGAATTACATGAGGAACAACCAAGAATTCACAAGAAATTTCGGCAGCACTTCGGTAGGAAAGAGAGGCAAAATTTTATAAGATGGAAGAACTTGAATAGAACACAACACTCCGGTAAAATGAATAAGCAAGAAAGAACATGATCTTGATAAATAAGATGATGGTTGAAAGAGAGCAACATGACAATGCCTCTGGAAGAAAAGAATGGAAACTAGATTGATGGAAGGAAAGGAACGGAGAAGAAAATAACAACTTCTACCACCATTGAACTTGAGAAGCATAGGTGAACGGAGTTGATGGAGAATCAACAACGAAAATAATAGCTTGTTATGGGCTTATGGAAAACATCTCAAAATTACGAGGTGACAACATGTCACAATAGAAACAATTGATTTCTTGAGAGCAACAAGATATGCCACACTTCTTTCACCAAGAATAGGAGGAGAAAACTTGGATCACTTATGACACCATGATAGCAAAAATCCTTAGGAAATGCTTTAGGTGAAATCCAGCCCAAGATAACTCCAAGAAGACGTGATGGGTTTACTTATCTCATTCTTGTCAGTTTCCTTCGAGACTCCTCATAATCAATAATTTAGTAACACAATCTCAGAAGACAATGGAGAAGGAATTGAACTTAGAAATGCGAGAAAAAAATGGTTGAGCTTCTCCAACAAGAATCTTGAAGAACACTTCGGGAAAGGATTACACCATTAGCAAACCACCATGAAGGACGTCTTGGAGAACACCGGGATGAAAGGAAGATAGAAAAGAATTGAAGGATGCAAAATGAACAAGATTGAGGCCTTGCAAATATTGAGCTGGAACTTCGCGAAGGGTTACTTGAGACAAACTTGGAACTCTGGAAAATAAAAGCTGAACAACTAGAATAGAGAATTTGATATCATGAACAACTCCGGAAGAAGGATTGAGATCACCTTGACCAACAAGAATAAGAATTATATTATGATTATCCTTCATCAAGTTAAATCGATGACAAGCAACGGATTTAGCATACCACTTATTCTTCTTGCAAAGAATTGAAAAGAAAGCAAGATATAGATCACAAACTTGAAGATGTCTTGCACAAGAACACCGGTAAGAATTAGAAACTAAAGAGGATAATACAAATGAATTATATAACATGAGAACAAAGAGAGCATGATCCACCTAATAGAAAACTTGAATGAAGCATCAGAATAATTGAGATACGAGCGAAGGGACAACAATAGAGAAGAATTTGAGAACGAAAGCTGAAAGCTGAGAATGAAGAAATCTTCTGAAATGATGGCCTTCGGGAGGATCGAGAAATGAAAACAACTCTAAATGCACCGGGTAGATATGGGAGGGATTAATCATGATCGAAACAATTTTAGGGGATAGCAGGAAGCTGAAACCACGAATCTTCAAGAAAATGGACCAAGATTAAGAGAAACTCTCCTTTGGTCTTCAATACTGAGAATAATGACGAGAAGCAACACCATGAATCACTAAGACACTCTGGAATGATGAATAAGGAAAGGTTGAGCCAATGATGAAAATAAATATGAAGCGATCATGGAGAAGGAATATGACTAATGAAAATCATTCTTACATCATATTGAGAAGAACTTGAGGACATCTCCGGAAGGATTAGAAGAGCCAGGTAACATCCTGGGGAAAAACCCGTGGGTTATGGGCTCACTCAAAAGAAACCACCGTTGAAACAATTGCTTAGAAAGGAGATTGCACCAGTAGAAATTAAGAACTTGATGAGGTGAGAACCTCGAAATAATTTGAAAGGATTGAAAGAAAACATGAATCTTCTAAGATATCATCAGCACTCCAGATAGAACAAAGAGAGACGAATAAACAAGGGAGGCTTGGAAAAGAAATTCCAACATGGAAACCATTGAACGAATGAGAAAGGATATGATGAACACCGAGATCTAGAATTGAATCCACCGGAGAAGAATAACAACAAGAACAAGGAATATGAGGATAAATCTTGAAACTGAAACTCTTGAGAATCTCCACAAGAAATCACTGGATACAATATGAAGAAATAATAGCGGAAGCATTGATGAAGAGAAAGCACTTGGAAGAGAATTTAATTATTGAAGAAAAAGGGCGGGAGGGTGGAGAAAACAAAGAAAACTTGGGACGGATGAAATGAACTCTGGAAAAGAAATATGAGGATTGATCTTGCAAATTTTAGAGAGGATTGAATTATCTTGAAGAGAAGCACGCCAGATAAAAGAATTGATATGACAACTTGATTGAGCAAAAGAATTAGCATTCCCACAGAAATATGAGAACACTTCTTAGAAAAGATATGAAATCACCACTTGACATTGAAGCAACTTGAATTACCATATTCAAAACAAAACAAAGGATGAGACTTATGAAACAAGCCAGAACAAATACATGACAGAGATTCCGCTCGATATTTACGTGGTAAGGTTCGCACGGGCTCGATCGTACATTGGATTGTCATATTGAAATGACACTCGAATATGCTCCCTAGGCATAGCGAACTACAAGGCTTGATGAAGCATATCTGATGACATATATCGAGACTGTCCTCTGTAAGAAAAACCGTGAACAAACGAATCCACTAGATGTGGAACCCCAACCTCACATCAGGATCTGTTGGAAGATAGCCAAGGTAACTACTTGAATTCCCACCTAAGAACTCCCGAAACTTTCTTGGTTATGCAATCGGGTGTTGGGGATACAAGGAGGAAAATATATCACACAATTAACAAGCCCTACACCCCAACTGTATCCATCCTTCAACACATAACCAGAGGCTTCAGAACTCCATCTATCTCAGACCCTCGAAAACACAATGATACCGAACATGGCAGTACCCCGGACGCCTCCCCAGTACTGGGTGACTCCGACCTTATCTCGCCATGAGAAGTATTGAAGTAATTTCGAACATCCTCCATCCTGAGATACCAAGGAAACTGAACGATAACAATGTGTCAAGAATCCCGTGGATCTCAACTCCCCGGAAGAAATCAAGTCAGACAGGAGGCACCAAGACAGAACTCCGTCATATCGGCATCATATAGTTTCCAGAATACTCGCGTGATCCTAAAAAAATTGAGTGAGAAGAGGGTAGAATCAAAATTCCTAAGTCATAATTCCTCACCAGAGCATAGAAGAGGAGTAAAAAGAATACTACTCTCCGATATAACTAGACTCAAAATAGTTTTTCACTAGACTCGACTCGGCCAAGTTCGATCAATCAAGGGGGCTCCTAGGTCGGTACAGGCTCTGATACCAACTTGTCACGCCCAAGATGCGATCCTATCCTTATTTCGGCATAACGGACACAAACTAGTAACGGACACAAACTAGTATGGTGGTCTACGCATGGTGGTCTACGCATAACGGACACAAACTAGTAGTGATCACTAAGTGATCATGAACACCTACTTACGTCAAACTTAACTCCACCATGTTCTCTCTCGAATAAGGACTCGCGAGAAGAGACAGTCACGGTTACGCACACAGTTGGTGTATTTTACTAGGCAATTCCACAGGAAATCTGCCACCTCGAGATAGCCCGAAGTATTTTCCGAATTCCTCACTCAAGACATTCGAGAAAGGTAAAACAAATCCAGCAAGGACGCCCAACGTGTCGACGATCCCGACAGGAGCCGCATATCTCGTTCTCAGGACACGACGGATTGTCCAAACTTCTGGTAGGCCAGTCGCAGAGTTGCCCCTGGTAGCCATCGATGGTTGACGGGTTGGACCAACACTCACGAGGAGCACTGGCCCGGGGGGTTGATTAAAGATCCGCGGGTGTCGGCGGGTCCCTATGCAATTTATTAGTTATTAGGCAAATGTAGTACCAAAGTTGGGCCTTGCTAGACAAGCTTTATCCTAAAATGAAAATCAAGGGGGTCCCCATAAAAACCCGAGCATGTTAGGAGCGCTCAATTATGGAACATAACACCGGTTCACAAGTAACTAGGGTGGCAAGAGTGGAACAAAACACCGAGCAAAAGGCCAAGCCTTCCACCCTTTACAAAGTGTATAAGTGCATTAAATTAAATAGCAATAATATTGTGATAACAAAAGAATGTCAATGTTGTCACATGTAAGCAATTGCACGTGCAGCTAGAAACGCTATAAGAAGGGCTGAGCAAGCGGTAACATAGCCAAACAAAGGTTTGCTAGGAAGGTGGACGGTTAGAGGCTTTTCATGGCAATGTTGGGAGGCTTGACAAACAAGTGGTAGGTAACAAGACATAACGATAAAGTCGGGACAACTAGCATAGCAATGATAGTAGTGGTATCTAGGGAAATGTGTCATCTTGCCTGAGATCCCGCCAGGAGTAACAACTACCGATGGGCGTGTCTCGGGCGTTACACCCATCTCTTCTACCAACCCAAATCTGTGAGAGAGTGATTGTGTGTTGAGGAGTCTATCATCTTGAAGCACAAGAGCAAGGAGTTCATCGTCATTACCGAGCTTATTACCTTTTGGAGGGTGGTGCCTCCTAGATTGGTTACGTGTCGCTTGGGAGCCTCCTACTTCGTGTTGTGGAGTGAACCAAGAAGTTTGTAAGGGCAAGGAGATTGCCTGCTTTGTGAAGATCTACCCATAGTGAGGCTAGTCCTTCGTGGATGGAAGCCATATGGAATAGTCAAGGTTGCTACTTCGTGGACCCTTATGGGTGGAGCCCTCCGTGGACTCTCGCGATCGTTACCCTCCGTGGGTTGAAGACTCCATAAACGTGGACGTACGAGAGCACCACCTATCAGAACCACGGGAAAAATCTTTGTGTCTCCTATTGCGTTTGATCTTGCTATCGCAACTCTTTACTTCATGTGCTATGTCTTTACTTTCTGCTGCCACACTTGTAGACATGCATGTGTAGGGTTGTTAGACTTACTAGACTTGCTAAAAACTGTTAAAATCTGCCAACCAATTAACTTGGGAAAATGTTAGGTTTTAAATTCCTGCTAGTAGTCTATTCACCCCCCCCCCCCTCTAGACACTCTACTTTCGATCCTACAAGTGGTATCAGAGCTTTGGTCTCCATTGCTTCGGTTTAATCACCATGGAGGAAGATGGATATGTCTAGAGTAGAGAGTTTGAGTTCTAGAGTGACCATTCTTCATGAAGAGTACTATAGTCAATGGAAGAATGCCATGATTGATCTATTTGATAAATTCCATTTGACAAAATATATTGAAAACCCCTATGTGCTCCCCATTGATGAATTGCATCCCACACACGAAGAAGAAATTAACATGCTTGGTAACTTAAGAATTGTCAATCTTATTGTTAGAGGTTTACCAAGATTCATTCTTTCTCAATTGAAGAACTTTGCATGTGCTTATACCTTGTGGACTGATTTAGAGAAACGATATCCAAATCTTTCCTTAGGAAATCTTGATGAAATTCTTCATAAAACTGTTGCTTTTCACAAAATGAAGCCTAGTGATCCAAACTTTGATAAATGCATATTTGAGCTCCGTGATCTTATGCGTGCTAAAGGAGATGTCACCACTATCAACAACATTATATTTGAAGCCATTCGCATTCATAAACTTGAACATTGTCATGATCACCATTCTAACGAATCTCTTGTTTTTTATGATGAGGATTCCCCACTTGATGATGACAATGTGGAACATGACTATCTTCAAGAAGATGAGTTGTTCGACATCAAGCATGAGAAGATCATGAAGAATATGAGTCTTATGGCAAAATTTAAGGATTACATGTCTGGAGGAGAAGAGTGGATTCTCGACAGTGGATGTACGGATCATATGACTGGTGATAAAGACATGTTCGAAGAACTCACGCCTAATCAAGGGCCTCGACGGTACGTGACCTTTGGAGACAACTCTAAGGGTAAGGTACTTGGCCTTGGTAAGGTGGTCATATCCCATGATAGCTCCATTCAAAATGTTATGCTTGTTGAACCCTTGGCTACAATCTTCTTTCCGTATCTAGACTTGCCGACTTCGGTTTCAATGAAAGTAGATTGCCAAGTGTTTCGTCAAGATAATCATAAAATGGTCTTTATCGGTTTCCGTAGAGGTGATCTATACATTGTTGATTTCACCAAGAGATCCAAGCCCCGCACTTGTTTAATTGCAAAATCTTCTAAACATTGGCTTTGGCATAGAAGACTTGGACATGTAGGCATGTGCAATCTAGATAAGCTAATCAAAGGTGGTCATATACTTGGTGTTAAAGATGTTATCTTTGACAAAGATAGACTTTGTAGTGCTTGTCAAGATGGAAAGCAAGTAGGTGGAAATCATCCCGTTAAGAATATCATGACTACTAGGAGACCACTCGATTTACTTCACATGGATCTTTTTGGTCCCAATGCTTACAAGAGTCTCGGTGGAAATTCCTATGGTCTAGTTATAGTTGATGATTTTTCCAGATTTACATGGGTATTCTTTCTTGATGATAAGTCACAGGTTCAAAAGATCTTCAAGAACTTCGCTCTCAAAGCGCAAAATTAGTTTGAAGTGAAGATCAAGAAGGTTCGGAGCGATCACGGATTGGAGTTCAAGAACACCCGTGTGGATACCTTTCTTGACGAAGAAGGTGTCTGACATGAGTTCTCATCTACGTACACACCTCAACAAAATGGAGTTGTTGAGAGGAAGAACCGGACGCTCATTGAGATGGCAAGAACCGACTTTACTTGCAAAAGCTTCTCGATAAAATGGCGTACGAGCTACTCACTGGTAACAAACCCCAAGTCGGATACTTTTGGGTATTTGGCTCAAAGTGCTACATTCTTTATAAGAATCGTCGTACTAAATTTGCTCCTAAATATCATGAAGGATTCCTACTTGGTTACGGATCGAACTCTCACACTTACCGTGTCTACAACAACTTCACTCGAAAAGTTGAAGATACGGTAGATGTGAAGTTTGATGAATCTAATGGTTCGCAAGTCGAACAATTGCCAAATGATGTAGGTGATAAGGACCCTTCAGAATCCATTCTAGATCTACCCATCGGCAAGATTCGTCCCATGGAGGTGAAGGAAATTACTTCATCAACTCAAGTGGAAGCCCCTACTTCACATCAAGGTGAACCTTGACACGACATGGAGGCATCCACGAGCGGTACACGACGAGATGATGAAGAGGACGAAGTGCATCATGCAGATCCACCACAACCACCTTCACCACCACATCAAGGGAACGACACCTTCAACAACAACGAAGATGAAGGAAATGATGATGAAGAAGAAGCTCCACCATCCAACAATCGTAAGCTGACCCGAGTTCGAGCTCAAGTGACCAAGAACCATCCCCTAAACCAAATCTTTGGTGATATACAAACAGGGAGAATCACTCGCTCTAAAACCCGTCTAGCTAACTTTTGTGAACATTATTCCTTCATCTCTAGCATTGAGCCTTTGAAGGTAGAACAATCTCTTGAAGACGCGGATTGGGTGAACGATATGCATGAAGAGCTTCACAACTTCGAAAGGGACAAAAGGTGGACACTCGTGGAGAATCCCTAAAATGAGCACAACATCATCGGAACCAAATGGATGTTTCAAAACAAACAAGACAAAGACGGTCAAATTGTGCGCAACAAGACTCGTCTCGTAGCCCAAGGATATACGCAACTCGAAGGTATGGACTATGGTGAGACTTATGCCCCCATCGCTAGACTTGAAGCTATTTGTATTCTTCTTGCTTATGCTAATCACCATGATATCACGCTTTATCAAATGGACATCAAAAGTGCATTTTTCAATGGTGAAATTGAAGAAGAGGTTTATGTTAAGCAACCACCTGGTTTTGTGAATCCTAAAAAACCTAATCATGTTTACAAGCTTTGCAAAGCTCTTTATGGTCTTAAACAAGCCGCTCGTGCTTGGTATAAATGTTTAATGAAGTTTCTCATTGAAAAAGGTTTTGAAATTGGTAAAATTGATGCAACCTTGTTCACTAAGAGATTTAATGGAGAATTATTTGTGTGCCAAATCTATGTGGATGATATTATCTTTGGCTCCACTAACCCTCAATTTAGTGAAAGATTTGGAAGGTTGATGTCCGAGAAGTATGATATGTCTATGATGTGTGAGCTGAAATTCTTTCTTGGATTGCAAATCAAGCAATCAAGAGAAAAAACTTTCATCTCTCAAACTAAGTATACCAAGGACTTGATCAAGAAGTTCAACATGCAGGATTGCAAAGGTATGAAAACTCCTATGCCCACTAGTGGACATGTTGACCTTACCAGGGAGGATGAAATGGTTGATCAAAAGGTTTATCGATCTATGATTGGTTCATTGTTATATCTATGTGCATCTCGTCCCGATATTATGCTTAGTGTTTGCATGTGTGCTAGATATTAAGCTGCACCTAAAGAGTGTCATCTTTTGGCTATGAAACGTATTGTGAGATACTTGATACAAACACCAAACTTTGGCATTCGGTATCCCAAGGGATCTTCTTTTAATCTTGTTGGCTATTTCGATTCGGACTATGCCGGTGACAAGGTTGATAGAAAATCCACCTCAGGTACTTGTCAATTTTTAGGTAGATCTCTTGTGTCTTGGTCCTCCAAGAAACAAAACTCTGTATCTCTATCTACTGTCGAAGCTGAGTATATTGCTGCTGGATCTTGTTGTGCGCAATTACTATGGATGACACAAACGCTTAAGGATAAGTGCTATTAAAATTGGACATAATCTTGTGCAACATTCTCGAAATAAGCACATTCAAGTTCAACATCATTTCATTCGTGATCATGTTGCCAAAGGAGATGTCAATCTTAAGCATGTTCGCACTAACAAGCAATTGGCCGATATCTTCACCAAGCCACTTGATGAGAAAACATTTTGTCATTTGAGGAATGAGTTGAACATCATTGATGCTTCAACCTTGAGCTAGACTCACTCGGTTGCAAGCAAGGGCATGAGCTATCTTGTTATTTCCATGTTCTCGTAACTCGTTATCATATGCCATCGAATTCTATGCTCCCTTGTATTGCATCTAACCTTTTGTGGGTACTTGGAAGAACTTCATTCCACAAGATTGCCATCAACTCCAATCATAATCAATCTTGTCATTACCAAGCATCCACAACCCCTCTTGGTGATGGAAGGAAGAAGACAACAAAAACATATCCTTGACATATACTTGATCTTAGTTGCAAAATCTTAAGTATTATCATGTCAATTGGATATATCCATTGTTATTCCTTGCATGACTAACCTTTGTAGGTGACTAGTGTAGTAGAACGAGAAGGTTGCTCCAAATTCAAGATGATCTTCATCAACCTCGAGCATCCTCAACAAGTTCACCTACGAGCAACGTCATCAACATCACTCAAAGGTATGTACTCATATCCTTGAAAAGGCTTTACTCCAAATCATGGGCTAAAGCAACTCAAGCGATATGAAGACATTAAAGTGATTAATCAAAAAATGGTAACCCCATTTTGAGCTTAACGAAGAGTATGACCTATGATCAAGTATTCTTGCTTGGCTCCTAAGGCAATATACTCTAATATAGGTGACTTAGTCATCGCCCATCATTTAGTTAAGAATCTTGTGTGGTTTGCTCTCTATTTGCATGATCTCTCGTAACCACTCAAATCTTATCTATTTGATGTTCTTTGTAAAAAATCGCATTCTCTCTTTTTGAAACTATTTCGTTTGTCTCTATGAAAACAGAAACTTTGTCTCTCATTCGGAGTCACCGATATAAATAACTCGGTTCTACCGAAATTGCAGATGAGCTGCACTACACAATCCCGGTACCATCGATTTATTTATCCCGGAGTCATCGATTTTCTTTGTTTTCTAAATCTGTGTTTGTTTCTGTTCTTGTGATATTCTTGTTCCTTCGATGACCCCTTCAATTAAAAATTAGGGGGAGAAGAACAAACAATACTTCGGGGGAGAAATTCTTTATTCCAGGATCCCTAGCTCCAAGGAGAAGAAGACTAAAATTTGCAAAAGGGAGAGAAGTTACATTCAATGATTCCCTTAGTTCTTTTCTATGAACCCTACTTTCAATGACCCTTGTTCTCGAGGATCCCTTCCTTGTCAATGATTCCTCTCACTACTCCTAAGTTTAACCTTTTTGGTATTTTATGCCAAAGGAGGAGAATATCAAAGCTTCATGCTAAAGGGGGAGTTAGACGCTTATGCAAAGGGGGAGATATGATTTAGTGGGAGAGGAAAATATCAAAAGTTCACACTTATATAAACAAGGGGAGAATAATAATATAGGGGGAGAAAACTATATTTTGGAGATAAGTCTAAAGTGAACAAAGGAGAACTTTTTCTCACCTTATCTAATCCCAATATCTACGTGCTAAGATTCAGGGGGAGAGGGTGAACTACTACTTTCATATCTAAGGGGAGAAAGTTCTAAATGATCTTGGAGACATACTAATCTTAAGGATTGTCATCTTTTATATGTTCTCCATATCTTGGTACTTTTGAGTTCTATTACTTTTGTTTAGTAGAATACTCTTGTGTTTTCTAACATTGTTTTCTCAAGTGTGTCTCTACTACTAGAATGCTCAAAACTCAAGGTAAGTATATGTATCATATCCTTGATCAAGATGATCTCTTGCTTCTTGCACATATTGTTTACAAGAGTGGAATCTTGAAGGAGGATACATTTCATTCACATATATTGATGCATATAGACAAGATACACATGACTCCTATATCCCTTCTACTATTTGTGTGTCCATGCATTCCAAAGCAACTATCCTTTAAAGGACTGCACACATTTAGGGAGAGCAAATCTAAGTCATGTGCTTCTCGAAGTCTTCATTGCATCCATGCATATCTTTATTTGAAGCTTTGATTGTATGTTATCATCAATTACCAAAAAGGGGGAGATTGAAAGCACAACATGCTCCCTTGATGGTTTTGATAATTCATGACTGTAATGACCCGTAGTTAGAGAGAGTGGGGATATTTTTTCGATTGTGCATTGCATTCATTCAACCAAAAACCCGGGAAAATTTAATGCTTTCACTCTTAAGTTAGAATCAATTTGGATTCGGATGAAAATTGGACATGACCTTTGCCCTTTTTGAAGTAATTGGTTCACAATTCTAATAGATAAAATATAGAGGACTTAAGTGCAAAAGTACATTTCATTATGAAATGAAAATGCATTTAAATAATTAAGAATAAATGAATGAGATTCAAAATTTATTATAATAAATAAATCATCTAAATTACAAGCATTTCAAATCTCAAGTAAATACAATTATATGAAAAGGAAAATCAGATAAGCCAATGGTAATCTTTATTGCTGATATAGTGTTACACAAGGTATTACACATATGTACAAACGGTTTTGCTCAACAGTAAATACTTATATTACAAAATGGATAAAAGAAATCCTAAACTAAATCTTGATCTCCTTATGATCTCCTGGTCTTCTTCAAAACCTGCGAAACATACAAGAGACATGAAAAGAATTGTGTTAAGTTAGACGTGTTGCATTTCCCTTAGGAAAATGCATTGCTTTATGAGCTGGCATATCAAGGAATTGGAATCAGACCTTAAGCAGAAGTGTCCAAGAGAACTCCAGGAAAGCCAATTAAGAAACAGTGTAAGTGACAGCTAAACAGTTTAGTGAGCATAGGTTCAATTGAGGCAGTACCCAGAGATAGTGATCAAATCAGTTTTTACCCAATTGCAAGAGTAGGACAGAACTGAAGACACTCCAGTAGCAAGACAGTAGTCACAAAACCATCAACATCCACGGAGAGAGTAATCACACCAGCTCATTGTCCAAAAGAAAATAAAGAAAAGGGTGAACTGGCACTTAAAGTCCAGCTGGCCCAAGACAAAATTACAAGTTACTAAAAGTCAAGTCAGCAATAGCAAATTCCATTTAAATAAGTAAAGGCCAAGCTTAAAGCCAATAGATAATCCTTTTAGTAATTAAAACAAAGCCATGAGAGGGGATAAAGACCAGTACAGAAATGGTTATCTATATGGACAGCCAGCAGCTTGTAAGGATATGGATGAAGCTGGTGAAGACAGCACTAAGCAGCTGCTGTCTACACCACAACGACCAGAGCACTACAGCCTGCCAAACCACACAGCTGAGTCACATGTGAGGTGTCAGCCACTTAGGACTCTCAGACCACTATAAATAGAGCACCCATGAGTAGAGCCTGATCGCCACTTGATACAATTGTACCAAACCAGGAGTTGGACCAAAACCAATACTAGTTGAGATAGTGTGAAGCAGATAGGAGGAGGAGGCATGCCACAAGAAGCAGGTTATACCAGAAACCACAAGAACAAGCTGCACCGGACATAGAGGTAGGTAGGTTTTGGAAGGAGATGTCCTCAGACAGCCTAGAGATGCTAGGACTATGTCCTCATCCGAGCATATAAGTGTAGCATCTATTAAATCCCAGAGAGGAGCCTCAGTACAACAACATTGGCAATGGGAACATTAAGCACATGTTCTTATCAGTGAGAGAAAGAGAGAAAGAAAGAGTGGGGAGAGCAAGTATAGCATCTCTTCATCTCAGAATTTTAGGAGAGAGGGAGTTAAACAAGGAAATGAGTATGATAATAACACATTTATGTGAGCTGCACATATGTGTAGTGCAGTACACATACTGGTATGTTCCTAGAGTATAGCTCACTTGAACGCATACATAAGAACTATGGCTATATGCAATAAATGGTATATATTCCTTGCTATAGTATCACTAGGACTATATGAACCATAAGGATTAAATAAAGGGCAGCAGAAGAGCTAGCACATGTTATATTTAACTAGAACCATATAGCAGCTCAGCAGAATAACTTCAGGTTGATCTCATGCAAGTCCCAAACATGCCATACCAGTAGACTAGCAAACCAGAGAGCCCAGCGTCTGATCCTAACATGCACAACTGACATAACAGAAGGATATGACCACGGACAGTAGCACGGAGCTTCAGGAATTAGGAGCTATCCAACAATTGGAACCATCAGCGTATAGGAACATAATCAGTAGTGCACAGAGACCATGGCCAGCACCCAATTCCCCATTATCAAGACCATAGATATATTATAGTGCCTCATCAAAGACCAACTAATCTAGATAGGAATACAAGTGATGACCCAATTGACCACCGTCAGTAGAAATTTCAGTATAACCATGATCGTGGCTCGACGGCCACGACTCAGACCAACCGGAGGCGAGGAACCAGAGGAGAGGAGCTCACCGTAGTGGGCATGTAGCCGATGCCGAACTCAGTGAAGCGCCCGGGTTGCGGCGTGCCGCCGTCCCGCTGGCGAGCTGGACCACCACCATTCGACCGTGCACACACGGGAGGCCAGTGGAGTAGCCGAGGAGGAGGCGGACGAAGCCGAGGTGAGCACAGCCAACGACCACAGCACCACAGTGGCCGTCGATGATGACCACATCGAGCCGTGGTGCTCGGCAGCAGCGACCAGGAGGCGATGCAGTGCGGGAGAGCGCGTACGGCGTCGAGGAATACCCCAAGGAGGCGCAGGAGACCACGCCGGCGTCCATGGCGACGCCGTGCACCAGCGACTGTGGCGGCTAGGGTTAGCCACGGTCGGCAGAGGAGGCCGCGAGCGTCGAATCGCCGTGGTGGAGTAAGTAGAGCGGAGGCGCCGGAGCTCGGGGATGTGATAGGATGCGCCGGAGATCAACGGAAATGGCCGGAATCGGCCGGCGTCCGTGGCGGCGGCATGAGGGGGTCGAGAGACACAGAGCCATAGCGTGAGAGAGAGAGAGCTGTGTGAGAGGTGCGTGCGTGCGTAGGTTCTGGTCCGGTCCAGACTACGTACGTGACCGATGGATGTTTTGGGCTGAGCCCGACCAGCTCATGTAGGTTTGTGTCGTGGGTACACATGATTAACCCAACCAATTAACTAGTGTGTGTACGTGAGACTAGCACACGAGTGACCCAACGTACATGATAATCACTTTTATACTAGCCCGTGTACACATGCATCCATCTACTAGATTAGCACTTGTGCATGATTAATTTCTTGCACCTTAATTCAAAACTATAACTCAGCCTAAAATTATATTGAAATAGACAAAGTGCAAATTCACATCTAAAAGTATTTATACAATTTTGAAATCAAGTATTCCAATTATATTAATTACAATAAATATTATTTGTTGTAAACAATAAACAGGAGACCGGAATAAATAATCCCCATAAAATCATGGAATTATAAATCAAGAATTATTATTGAAACTAAATTGAATCCATAAATAAATATTATTAGTTTTTTTTAATCAAGCTTCTAATAATTATGGTCAAATAATATTTCCTTATTAGATTATAAGTAGAATATTGAATAAAGGAACAATTAATTATAAATTATGAACACAATTTGAGTGTTGATCTTGTTTGATTGGATTCTTCGTTGAACTAAGTATTAAATTCTCAAAATAACATTTAAAGAATGCCCTTACTTAAATAATTGTTAGGTCAAAACCTACTAACTATTTTGGAAATCAAACTAGACTGTCGAGGGAGAAAAAACATAAGCATCCTATGCATTAAAGGCATATTTGCCACTTTTTCGAATGTTAGTCTTTATCGGACTATATGCTTCTTACAGAACCCGAGGCACCAACGTTTCCAGGAGTCTCGAGTTACACTACCTTTTTGTTATCAGGCAAGTTCATACCTTCCATGACCTTTTGTTTATGCTTTTGTAAAAGCATTTTTACCAAATTCTCTACTTACTATATCTATTCATTGCATTAAATAAAATTATGTCCAGTACTATCAAATCATTGGTGGGCGATGGAACTCGGGATGTTACACGGTGGTAGAGTTCCATTGCACCAGATTAATAAACAAAGCCAGCAGGTATTCCAGCGTCGTAGCGACAGCGTTGACCACGGAACCTGGTATGGACGGGCGAGTCTTAGTAGTCTTTATTAATGTCGATGTTCCCTCGCACAGGTTATCGCCGCGGGGCGTCAATCCGTGAGCCAGCCCAGGGAGTTGTATATCCCATCGGCAATGGGTGTCGTTAAGACCCTTTCGGCAGGGGGCCGTCAATCCTCTATCGCCAGAGCGGCGTAAGCTCATCGGTCACGGGATCGTATAATCCCTACTTGTTGCTGGTTTTGGGCAAAAGAGGGAATACCTCTCGAGCCAGGGGCAGGGGCATTGGTAAACATAGAAGGGTGGAAGGACTCGGATCTTAGCAAGCCTCACACTCATGGATGTGTGATAGGTTGGCCGCCTTTGCATATGCTAATGTAATCGCCCGTGGGTAAAGTAACGCACCTCTGCAGAGTGTAATGAATTGTGGCTTGTCACTCCCTGATCTGGGAAAGATCTGCGAACGCGGCAGGAAAGAAGTCTATTGGAGATTCTAACAACCCGTGAAGTCTGATGACTAAAATGTTCTAAATAAAACTTGTGCTCTGGATATTTTCTCAAAAAATCATTGTTGAGACCTATTTGGAATCAGTAGAAAGCAACAGTGCATCTCCACCCCATAATATCTATGAACTTGTTGAGTATCTCCTGTACTCATCCCTTGTATTTTAATCCCTTTAGAATTCATACGGCGGAGAAACCGGAGGATCCCAAAGCAGATGAAGGGTTCATCTACAAGAAGCAAGACTTAGCAAGTGAAGTCGAAGGTGTCAACTACGTCATCAGCAATGGAGTGGAGCAAGATGAAGAAATGCCAGATCATTAGGCATAGGCTAGTCATAGAAGTAACCTAGTCACGGCAGTCATGGCCAAGGCTAGGATTACCAAATCGTAGTTCATAGTGGTACTCTGTATTTCAGTACCAGTAGTTTGAATCTTTTGGATTTTGTTTGAATGAATTTGTATTGTATGAGTTGAGTTGTTTATCTAGTGTTGGTTGGACCCGCTATGCTCCTGTTGCACAACTCTGAGGGATATAAGGTTCATGAGACGGTGTCTCATGGGCGTTATATCAAAGACGGGCGTACTACACCATGCAGTGGTATGCTGGGTCGCCGCAGGTGGTATCAGAGCAATGGCTTGACCCTTAGGTTCTAACCTAGTTAGGAGACCAATGACCACCATTAGATAAATCAATCAACTTGGAACATCTTATCCTACATGGCTGCTACTCACTAGAGTATGCAAAGTCATAATTTTCCTCTTATCTTTTAGTACGATGGAATCCTTATCCATCATGTTAGATGAAGTGCTTGTCAATCTTAATTCTTTTCCCAACCAGGTATAGTGAAATTATACACCATCTCATCTTAACATATCCTATGGAGAACCAAACCGAGTTAATGATACTAGTTATACCTTATTGCCATAATGGAATGGGTAGTCTTATTCGGTAGCTACTTAAGATAGAATGTCAATTAATGAAATAAAACCATAGAGAAGAACATTTAGTAAACTAGAAAGTAATAGGACGAGAGTAGGTGAGTATAGTAAACTGTGGAAACATGAGTAAAAACTTTGACAATTGCTATATTGGAACAAGTCGACCGCAAATAAAATTTGAACGGGTGATAGGGTTGGGTTAAGTAGGATAATGTTATGAATTTCTTGTCTTATAAGTGTTTATGTCCGGTACATGAGATGTCTTACTCCTTAGTACTATTTACGGGCAGTTAAGCACTATAATATCCCGTGGTATATGACATGGGTATTTGTTTGATTTGGATTTCTTGGATTTTATTGTGTGACTAGATATGTACATTGAAGTTGAGCTTGGTGTACAATTGCATGTTGTATCATGAAGTTCTAGCTTAATGTCCCAGTTCTAGAGGGGTTGGAAACGAGTAAGGAAGAGGCGTATAAAGGGAATCAGGAGGATGCAAGTAAGAACGAGGAAGAGCAACATACAAAATGTGCAATCAAAGTTGAGGTAAAGCCAGCCCAACCATTCTGCTAAGGGGGGATTACTCCGATTCATGAGTGTGATAAAAAGCGGGTAATACTAGAAACCAGACAAAATTTTCAGTGACTTCATGGAAGAACAACAAGGAGTAGCAATGGAGGACCATCTCCAGGAGTTACTTTAGCAAAGTCTCAATAGATAAATCCTTTGACAATTGCCACCACTGTAGTGTCTATGGAAGCTGAGGATTAGTTACCTCTTGTAGGGAGGAAAATAAATACTATAGGATGAACTAATAAGGAGAAGAGGCATGCAGACATAGGCTGTCAGGAACCCCTGTAACTTGGTGGGAGATTCTGAAGCTAGTACCACTAGATGGAGGTGTCATCTGTCGGAATGATTCTAAGAAGAAGTTTTGAGAATCCACGTTCTAGAAAGGGTGATGGAACTGAGTTTGAGGATTAAACTCAAAGAATTCCTCAGTATCGAAATATGTCAGCGAGTTCAATCGTCTTGCACAATATGCTCTCAAAGACGTGAATATTGAAGCGGGTCATGAAGATGTGGATACCAAAGCTAGGGAATGAAAATATTTTCGAGAGGAATACACCATGATAAGGAAATGCAATTGAGTTTACTCCTGATCAAAGTATCTGGTAGATTGAGTCACCTCTTGAGAAGATACATATAATCGGCTGCATGAGTACCAGAGTAAGAAGATCAAAAGCGAACAATCTGGTATACTCAAGAATGTAGGAAGACAAAGATCAATTGTTATGGATGCAGATAATCGGGGCACATTAGGATTGCATGCCCACACTAGTTAAGGGATGTATTTTCAAAATCACATCAATCACCAACATCAGTTTTAGGATCATCATCTTTGATTCTGAAGGTAGAAACCATCATTGAAAAGGACGAGGAAAGCCAATTAGTTGGCATAACTGCATCAATGCCACACAAACCAAGTAGTCTAGGAAAAGGTTGAGATCGGTACATTGAGGATGTTACCATCTCACGACAAGGTTTTGGTTGATGTTGGAGCAATCTCTTCATTCATTGCACAAGATTTTGCAAGCAACGACTATGAACAACGTCAGAAACTAGAACACCCAATCATCATTGAAGTGTCAGTAAGACCACTATGAGTTAACCAAAATAAGATGGAGCACATAATCACAATAGGTGATGTTGTATACTATGAAGATTCATTTTTGCGATAACCTTAAATGAATTGAAGTGATTCGAGGAATGGATTGGTTAGTGAACAACAAAGTTTAGATAGTAACTAACTGGAAGCCACCCAAGAATGTTGAAGAAATCAGAAGATCATCAGGAATGGAGGGTATTATTGGAAGTTTATTGAGAATTTCTCAAAAAAATCTGCACCCATGACCCAATTGAGCAGAAAAGGAGTGAAATTTATAAGGTCAAAGGACTGTGGAAAGAGTTTCCAAGAGTTAAAGCGGAGACTCACATCTGCACCAATCAGGACGGTACCATACATGGAGAAGGACTACACAGTTTACGGGAATGCTTCCAAGCAAAGATCCGTTATGTTTTAATGCAAGATCGAAGAGTCGTTGCATATGGACCGAGACAGTTTAAACCCTATGATATCAACTATCCAACACATGATTTAGATCTAGTAGCAGTTGTTTTGGACTCAACACATGGAGACATTATCTCGGTGGAACCAGATGTATGCTATACATAGATCGTAAGAGTTTGACATATACCTTCACCAAAAGGATCTCAATGGGAGGTAGTGTAGATAAATTGACTGGATCAAGGATTATGACATAACTATCAAACCTACCTATGATAGGCCAATGATATAATATGTGAGAAGTCAGCAAGTCAACCAACAAATAGTTAGTGATACCAAAAGGAAATACGAATTTAGTCATAACTACTCAGTATCAGGTTCAGAACCAAGGAAAATCAGGAAAATCTTGTTAACTATGGAGATACAACCTAACTTTTCCGATCACATCAAGAAGAGGATGAGTTCGTCTCAGAAGGAATTGGGAAGAAGTTAACAGATATTGTCTCAACCGACAGACATGTATATGAGAGAAGTGGGTCAAAATAGGTGTTGGCATAATTGGAACATATAGGGAATACCAAGAGATATTTTGACGGAGTAAGGCTCGGTTCTTATTTCATGTTCTCGTGACAATTCCAATATTGTCTTGGCAATAAAATTTGGAGTTCAATGCAACAAATTAACCCTAGATTTTGGGATGACCTGGAAGAATCCATCAGATATCGAGTGTATTATGAAGGCTTATGCCTAGACATAGGAGAAATGGTACAATTGAGGTTTCATGTAGGCAAAAATATAGGTCAATGATACGATGATCCAAAAGCAAGGAAACAAGGAGTGGAACCAGATTCCGACAAGGGAAAGTAAAATATCAATGAGGCTGCTCGTACTAATTTGAGTTGTATTGAGAAGAGATAGGAGCTAAGTATATCAACCTCAAAGTAAAAAGGAACCCTAGAAACTTTGACGACAACAACTAGAAGCCAGAGTGGAGGTGTGAAAACCAACCCAAAATTATTATAAGGAGGAGAGACGATAGTTATTTCGCAACAATAAATCCTTACTAGGATTCTTTCGCATCTAAATCTCATATAGTAGCATATTTTCCAACTACAACTTCTACTATTAGCAATTTCGAGGACGAAATTATTTTAAGGAGGAGAGCCTGTAATGACCCGTAGTTAGACAGAGCGAGGATTTTTTTTCGATTGTGCATTTCATTCATTCAACCAAAAACCCGGAAAAATTTAAAAGCTTTCACTCTAAGTTAGAATCAATTTGGATTCAAATGAAAATTGGACACGACCTTTGCTCTTTTTGGAGTAATTGGTTCACAATTCTAATAGATGAAAAACAGAGGACTTAAGTGCAAAAGTAAATTTCATTTATGAAATGAAAATGCATTTAAATAATTAAGAATAAATGAATGAGATTCAAAATTTATTATAATAAATAAATCATTTAAATTACAAGTATTTCAAATCCCAAGTAAATACAATTATATGAAAAAGGAAATCAGATAAGCCAATGGTAATCTTTATTGCTGATATAGTGTTACACAAGGTATTACACATATCTACAAACGGTTTTGCTCAACAGTAAATACTATTACAAAATGGATAAAAGAAATCCTAAACTAAATCTTGATCTCCTTATGATCTCCTGTTCTTCTTCAAAACCTACGAAACATACAAGAGACATGAAAAGAATTGTGTTAAGTTAGACGTGTTGCATTTCCCTTAGGAAAATGCATTGCTTTATGAGCTGGCATATCAGGGAATTGGAATCAGACCTTAAGCAGAAGTATCCAAGAGAACTTCAGCAAAGCCAATTAAGAAACAGTGTAAGTGACAGCTAAACAGTTTAGTGAGCATAAGTTCAATTGAGGCAGTACCCAGAGATAGTGATCAAATCAGTTTTTACCCAATTGCAAGAGTAGGACAGAACTGAAGACACTCCAGTAGCAAGATAGTAATCTCAAAACAAACAACATCCACACAGATGGAGAGAGTAATCATACCAGCTCATTGTCTAAAAGAAAATAAAGAAAAGGGTGAACTGGCACTTAAAGTCCAGCTGGCCCAAGACAAAATTACAAGTTACTAAAAGTCCAAGTCAGCAATAGCAAATTACATTTAAATAAGTAAAGGCCAAGCTTAAAGACAATAGATAATCATTTTAGTAATTAAAACAAAGCCATGAGAGGGGATAAAGACCAGTACAGAAATAGTTATCTATATGGACATCCAACAGCTTGTAAGGATATGGATGAAGCTGGTGAAGACGGCACTAAGCAGCTGTTGTCTACACCACAACGACCAGAGCACTACAACTTGCCAAACCACACAGCTGAGTCACATGTGAGGTGTCAGCCACTTAGGACTCTCAGACCACTATAAATAGAGCACCCAGCCATGAGTAGAGCCTGATCGCCACTTGATACAATTGTACCAAACCAGGAGTTGGACCAAAACCAATACTAGTTGAGATAGTGTGCAGCAGCTAGGAGGAGGAGGCATGCCACAAAAAGCAGGTTATACCAGAAACCACAAGAACAAGCTGCACCGGACATAGAGGTAGGTAGGTTTTGGGAGGAGATGTCCTCGGACAGCCTAGAGATGTCCTCATCCGAGCATATAAGTGTAGCATCTATTAAATCCTAGAGAGGAGCCTCAGTACAACATCATTGGCAATGGGAACATTAAGAAGCACATGTTCTTATCAGTGAGAGAAAGAGAGAAAGAAAGAGTGGGGAGAGCAAGTATGGCATCTCTTCATCTCGGAATTTTAGGAGAGAGAGAATTAAACAAGGAAATGAGTATGATAATAACACATTTATGTGAGCTACACATATATGTAGTACATATGCTGTACACATACTGGTATGTTCCTGGAGTATAGCTCACTTGAACGCATAGATAAGAACTATGCTTATATGCAATAAATGGTATATATTCCTTGCTATCACTAGGACTATATGAACCATAAGGATTAAATAAAGGGCAACAGAAGAGCTAGCACATGTTCGTACTAAGTGTCATGAACAGCCCTAGAGTTTGTACTAAAATAACACCTTAAGATACACATCAACCAAAACCCTAATGTCACCTAGATACTCCAATGTCACCACGAGTACCCATGGGCTTGATTATATGATATGCATCACACAATTTCAGATTCGTCATGTTCAATCCAACACAAAGAACTTTAAGAGTGCCCCAAAGTTTCTACCGAAGATTCAAGTCGAAAACATGTGCCAACCCCTATGCATAGATTCCCAAGGTCACGGAACCCGCAAGTTGATCACCAAAACATACATCAAGTGGATCAATAGAACATCCCATTGTAACCACGGATATCCCATCGCAAGACATACATCAAGTGTTCTCAAATCCTTAAAGACTCAATCCGATAAGAAAACTTCAAAGGGAAAACTCAATTCATCACAAGAAGATAGAGAGGGGAAAACTCCATACGATTCATCTATATCAATAAAGCTCGCGGTACATCAAGATCGTGTCATCTCAAGAACTTGAGAGAGAGAGAGATCCAATATATAGCTACTGGTACATACCCTCAGCCTCGAGGGAGAACTACTCCCTCCTCGTCATGGAGACTGCCGGGATGATGAAGATGGCCTCCGGTGATGGTTTCCCCCTCCTGCAGGGTGCCCGAACGGGCTCCCGAAGGTTTTTTTGTGGCTATAGAGGCTTGCGGTGACGTAACTCCCGATCTAGGTTTCTTTCTGGGGGTTTTGGTATTTATAGGAATTTTTGGCGTCGGTCTCACGTCAAGGGGGTGCTCGAGGAGTCTGCAAGCCACAGGGGCGTGACCTAGGGGGCGTGCCCAGCAGGCTTGTGGCATCCTCGTCCACTTCCTGGCCTAGCTCTTGTGCTTTGGGGGTCTCTTTTGGTCCATAAAAAATCACCGTAAATTTTAAGCCCATTCCGAGAACTTTTATTTCTGCACAAAAAACAACACCATGGTAGTTCTGTTGAAAACAACATTAGTCCGGGTTAGTTCTAATGAAATCATACCAGAATAATATCGAATTATTGTAAACATGGCATGAATACTTCATAAATTACAGATATATTGGATACGTATCAAACTCCCGTGCCCCTGGCATCTCGCGCCGTGCTCCTTGCTTATGGGGGCGCGCATCAAAGCACGCCTCCAAGTGGTGCCCGAGCACCTCCCTCGTCGCACCAGTCAGGTCGGAAGCTCTCCAAGTGGAAGCCCCCGAGACCTCCTTAAGGGATGCACCGGGCGCGCCTTCCTATGCGGGAGGGAGAGGCGCCCCAGCAGTGGACGCGGGGCCTGAGGCGCCATTCGTAGGGATCTTTGTCCCCTGACTGCTCTTGGGGAGGAGCTGCTTCTTCTTCTTGGGGGTGTCCTCAGGAGGTAGGATGCCGCCCTCGTTGTCAGGATTTTTAGCCGACGCGGCCTCGTAGGCTCGTTTGAGGGACCAGACTGCATCCTTCTCATCACAGGCAACCGTGATGATGTCGCTGCACCCTAGCATCTTGAGGACGTTGTAGCCATGGTGGGTCGCTTCCATGAACTTGGCGAGGGCAGGGTACCCGAGGAGGGCGTAGTACGGGAGGCCGATGTGGGCGACGTCAAAGTCGATGAACTCGGTGTGATAGTTGCTGCACTTGTCGAAGGTGACTGGGAGGCGCACCTGCCCCAGGGGAATGGTGGAGCCCTCGGTCATTCCTCAGAAGGGCTTGGTCGGCATGAGATGATCATAAGACACTTGAAGCATCTCGAACGCCTCGACAGAGACGACATTGAGCCTAGCGCCACCATCGATGAGGGTCTTGGTGATGAGGACGTTGCTGATGGTGGGCGTGCAAAGCATGGGCAGCGTGCCTAGGGTGGCCGAGCACTTGAGGTGATCCTTGGAGTCAAAGGTAATGGCGTATTGTGACCACCTGAGGGGACGCGCGGCCTCGAGCTTCGGGAGGGCTGCGTTCACCTCACGAGAGAATTGCGTGAAGATGCAGTTCAAGGCAGGGGCCTCAGCACCGCCCTGGATGCAGGCGATCGCGCGGGGTTCCTAGAAGCCCCCAGCCCCATCATCATGTCGGTTATCATCATTCTCCTTGGCGGCGGCGGTGGAGGGAGGCCTACATTGCCCTAAGGACGGGCCTCACGAGGCTGATCGTACCAGGGTCTGTCGCGAGGCTTGTCACGCCAGCGGTCCTCGCAAGGTTGGTCGCGCCAGTCCTAACGTGGGTCGCGGTTGTCCCAACGGCCTCTGCCGCGCCCCCTCCACGGCCATAGCCACGGTCGCCGCGCTTGGGGTGGTGGCCGAGGCGCCTGTCGCGGATCGCCTTGAGCTCCTGGCAGTCATTGGTGTTGTGGGTGTGAGTGTTGTGGAAGACGCAGAATGAGGCGGTTGCCCCTGGGGGGCTCATCATGGTCACGACCGCGCTTCATCTCGAGATCCGCTGCCAGCTCAAGAGGGCCTTGCGCTTCGCCTCCTTATGTCATGCCCAAGATGCGATCCTATCCTTATTTTGGCTAGAGGGCCTCGACAAGGATAGGAGCGCATCTCGTTGTTTTGCAAGAATGGATATCATTACAAGTACATTTACAGAAGAGATGAGTATATGGAATTGTCTTACACTCGCCACAAGCTACAGCGATATCACATCAATACAACAACATATTCAATCATCATACAGAAGAGTAGGGTCCGACTACGGACAAAATCAAACGGTAAAATGACATCCATCCTTGCTATCCCAGGCTGCCGCCTGGAACCCATCCTAGATCGATGAAGAAGAAGAACAAGAACTCCAAATCAAACAAGCATCGTGCTCATGTTCGAATACGGAAAGTAAAGTATGGTGGTCTAAAAATAATAGACGTGAGCTAGTAATGATCACTAAGTGATCCTGAACACCTACTTACGTTAAACATAACCCCGTCGTGTTCTCTCTTGGATAAGGATTCACGAGAAGAGACAGTCACGGTTAAGAACACGGTTGGTGTATTTTATTTGAGTTTACTTCAAGTTTGCTATGACCGGGTGTTAAACAAAATATCCAAGTTGCCACATAACCGCGGGCACGGCTTTCCGAAAGATTTAACCCTTCAGGGGTACTCCAACTCATCCATCATAAACTAACCACACGCCGCGGGAATAACCTCGACCACGAATCTCATGATCTTCCTAAGCAATTCCACTGGAAAACCGCCACCTCGAGATAGCCCGGAGAAAATCGGAATTCCTCACGCAAGACATTCGTGGAAGGTAAAACAAGTCCAGCAAGACCGCGCGATGTGTTGATGAACCCGATAAGAGCCGAGTATCTCGTTCTCAGGACACGACGGATGAGCGATGGTTACCATACCAATCATCGAGTTTCCCCAGGCGGCGTTAATAAGCTGCATAGACAGAGCACACACACACACAACACTTACATCACAGTACACACACGCGCACTGTACACAAAAATTAAAAATGGGGCAAGGGGGATCGAACCCCAAACCTCTCGGTCTTTGCCACAGGCGCGCACCTGGACATAAGAGGGGAACAACACCTCTACTGCTAACTGTCGAAGTTGATCACTGACGAAACTGAAGAATTGCGACACCGGCAACAGAGCACGGTGGAGATGCGGTTCTGGTTACCTACACAACTAACGCCCAATTGGCACTGTGCGGGGCTTGCGGGGTCCTAGGGGAACCCATCCCCGCACCTAACTCTAGCTAGACGTAGCGGTGACGAGGAGATCGAGGACTCGATCATGGCAGCGATGGCAAAACATCAATCCGAACACGGCTAGGCGAGGCTGTGCACGCAAAAGAGAAGGAGGAAGGCGCCGCGATGCACACAGCGGGGCTACTCGAGGTCGCGGCAAGGTAGGAACGATGGGTTGGCACAGCCTGTCGAAGCGCAGCTCCACCCGCACGGCATGCCAACGGGAAGGCGATCCAGGGACGTTCCGGTCTCCCTAGCACCGGGAATGGGACGGCGACGGGACTAGGAACCTCGCGACCATCTGGGATGCCATGGAGAGGCCACCGACGATGAAGGAGTCGATGAAATCGATGGCGACTCTGTGCTCTCTGAACCTCTCGGAACCTTACCTGACGGGCAAAAGAAGAAGAAGAAGGGAGAGGGGCGGCAGAGGCACGAGGAAAGGGGGAAACCCTAGGAGTGGTAGCAGGGAATGGCGCCCATGATGTCCGTGAGCTCACGGTGGGGCGAGCGCTCTCTCTCGCTGTCTCTGACAGAGACGGAGAGGGAGGACGGAGCAGGTGACCGTCTGTTGCGAGCTGGGCTGCGGGAGGCGCCTAGTTGCTGGGCCAGGAGAGGGGATGACGCCCAGGAGGCTCGCCACTCCTCTCTCTCACAGGGAAAAGGGGTTTTCTTTATTTGTAAAACCACACATAGAAGAAAAGAAAACACAGGGAAGAGATAGGGATGTTCTGGAGCAAGATAAAAATATGTTTAGACTCAAGGAAATATGCACTAGTTTGTAAAAATGAAATTGACATTTCTAGGACAAACAATTTAATTCATTTAACATTATTAAACACGTTGTTTTGAAAGGAAAGAGAGGCCATAATGCAACAACCTTGGACAAGAGCTATTTTTACAAATCCTAATAGAATATTTAAGGGAAGAGCAACATTTTATAAGAATTTAAATAGCAAGCAAAATTCCACATGTTGCACTATTTTGAAATTGAGAGAGGTGGGCAAGTTTAAGAGAAAATGAGGAGGGGGATCACACCAAGACTTGCACACCAGTACCACATTACACACCACTCACAACACCATAAGCATATGATGCAACATGAAAATTACGAGATGATGCCATGATGCCATGATGAATGTTGAAAGTCATGAAGCACAATTTTTATTACCAACACATGAGGGCAAACTTGGAAGGTTCCACATAAGAAATAAATTACAAAAGTCAAGGATCACACTTGGGCTGTTATACCTTAGCCTTGGCCTTCTTGTCTTCACGGTCTGCCTCCGGAAGCTCGTGGAGGGAGAGGCGGCCCTCTTTGGCCCTTGCGCACTTGTTCGCCAGGTCGAACATCTCGAAGAACGAGCACAGATCGTCATGGATGGTGAGCTCCTCTTTCATCTTGACGTCCTTGACGCCATTGGTAAATGTCGAGATGATGGCCTCATTCGACGCCTTCGGGATTTTGAGGCGAACGTTCATGAAGCGTTGTATGTAATTGTGTAGGGTCTCGCTTGGCTGTTGCTTCACGTGCCGTAGGTCGTTCACTGCAGGGGCGCAATCATGAGTGCCCTGGAAGTTGGCGATGAGGCGCTCGCGAAGTTCGTCCCAGGAGGAGATCGATCCCTCCGAGAAGTTAAGTAACCAGGAGCGCGCGCCATCCTTGAGAGACATGGGGATCCAGTTTGCCATGACTTTGTCGTCACCGCTTGTCGCCTGGATGCTCAGCGGGTAGAGCTGGAGGAACTCCATGGGGTCGGGGGTGCTGTCATAGCATGGAGGCTGGTCCGGCTTGAACTTCTGGGCCAGATGACATGACCCAGCTCCGGGGTGAAGGCGTGGCAGGCCGCTGCACTCACATGCGCTGCGCGTGCGAGGGGAGCTCGGTCTTGGCGTCTGTATGCCGCAGCCTCCGGCGGCACACAGTCTTGATGCTGGCGTGGTGGTGCGGGGAGCACACACATCACCTTGTGGTCGCGTCACTTCATCCCGTTCCTCTTTCGGCACTCCACGTGGCGGGTTACGCAGGCGTTAAGGATCACTAGAAGAGTGTCTAGAGGGGGTGAATAGACTACTAGCAATAATTCAAATCCTAACCTTTTCCCAAGTTAATTGGTTGGTAGATTTTAATAGTTTTTAGGATAGCTAGCTAGTCTAACAGCCCTACACATGCATGTCAACACATATAACAGCGGAAAGTAAAGACATTGCATATGAAGTAAAGAGTTGAGATAGGTAGATCAAACGCAGTTGGAGACGCAAGGATTTTTCCCGTGGTTCCGATAGGTGGTGCTATCGTACATCCACGTTTATGGAGTCTTCAACCCACGGAGGGTAACGGTCGCGAGAGTCCATGGAGGGCTCCACCCAAAAGGGTCCACGAAGTAGCAACCTTGACTATTCCATACGGCTTCCGTCCACGAAGGACTAGCCTCACTATGGGGTAGATCTTCACGAAGTAGGCGATCTCCTTTCCCTTACAAAATTCTTGGTTCACTCCACAACACGAAGTAGGAGGCTCCCAAGCGACACCTAACCAATCTAGGAGGCACCACCCTCCAAAAGGTAATAGGCTCGGTTAATGATGATGAACTCCTTGCTCTTGTGCTTCAAGATGATAGACTCCTCAACACACAATCTCTCTCTCTCAGGTTTGGCTAGGTATAAGAGATGGTATTGATGGAAAGCAACTTGGGGAGGCTAGAAATCAAGATCCATATGATTGGAGTGGAAGATCTTGACCTCAACACAAGGGTAGGTGGTTCTCTCTCAGAAAATCTGATAGGATAGGTATGGAATAGTTCTGAGTGCTTCTCTGTCGAGTAGGTGGTGGTGAAGGGGTATATATAGGCATCCCCAAAAATTCAACTGTTACAAACAAAATGACCAACTCGGTGACACCGATGTGTTAATCTCGGTGGTACCGAAGTGATCAAAAGGTGGCAACTTTTGAATCTCGGTGAGACCGATATAGGAAACTGGGTTGTATCGATAAGGTGACCAACGGTTAGATTTCTAATCTCGGTGACGCTGATCCAACATTCTCGGTGGGACCGAAAATGTGAATTTGCTTAACAGAAAGTTGGCAACCTAAACTCGATGGCACCGGTATGGAATCGGTTGCACCGAAGTGGCTAGGGTTTGGCAGAGTCTGTCTAGGTTCTGGAATGGGTGGCACCGAAGTGGGAAAGTTGGTTGCACCGATTTTGAGTGTTGGGTATGGAACAAACTTTGGTGGGAGAGTTTGTGGATGTTTCGGCGACTATCACTTGTGCACGTTTGAGCATATTGTTCACCAACAACACCTTACCCCCTTTTAATAATATTGGCTTTCCTATGGACACAAAGTGATTTCTCACAAATGTAAAATGTAGAGTCCTCTTGCTTGAAGCTTGGACAACCTATTTCCTTGCATCTTGGGGTTTTTCCACAATCTCCTTTTGCCAATCTTCTCTGTAGATTGTATCTGAAATACACTGGATGAAAATATCAGTCCAAGGGACACTGTATGTTGTCATGAATTATCAAAACCACCAAGGGAGCATGTTGTGCTTTCAATCTCTCCCTTTTTGGTAATTGATGACAACATACAATCAAAGCTTCAAATAGAGATGTGCATGGTTATACTGAAGACTTTGAGAGACACATGACTTAGACTTGATCCCCCTAAGTGTGTGCAGTCCTTTAAAGGATAGTTGCTTTTGAATGCATGAACACACATAAGGTAGAAGGGATATTATAAGTCATGTGTTATCTTGGCTATATGCATCAAATATATATGAATGAAATGTATGTTTGTTCAAGACATCACTCTTGCAAACAATATGTGCAAGAAGCAAGAGATCAACTTGATCAAAGATATGATTGTTGGGGAACGTCGCATGGGAAACAAAAAAATTCCTACGCACACGCAAACCTATCCATGGTGATGAGCATCTACGAGAGGGAGAGTGGATCTACGTACCCTTGTAGATCGCTAAGCGGGAAGCGTTAAGAAACGCGGTTGGTGTAGTCGAACTTCTTCGCGATCCAAATCGCTGAGCGTCCCGCGATCCAATCACGAACCGTCCCACGAACCAATCACGAACCGTCCCACGATCTCGTCACGATCCGTCCCACGATCCAATCACGAACGTCTCGTGGCCTTGATCACGATCCTTCCGATCTAGTACCGAACGGACGGCACCTCCGCGTTCAGCACACGTGCAGCTTGATGACGATCTCCACCGTCTTGATCCAGCAAGAGGGGTGGAGAGGAGAGAGAGTTCACCGGCAGCGTGACGGCCCTCCGGTGATGGTGGTGGAGCAATTCCGGCAGGGCTTCGCCTAAGCACTGCAGAACTACGATCTAGAGGAGAAACTATGCACCGGTGGAACGGGTAGCACGTGGCCGGAAATTCTGTCCAAAAACCACCCAATCCACTAGTATATATAGGAGGAGAGGAGAGGAGAGGCAGCCAAGGCCTTTGGGTCGGCCGAAATAGGAGGTGGGAGCAATCCTACTTCACCTCCAATCCTAGTTGGAGTAGGATTGCCTCCTATTGGCTGATTTTCCACTTTTTGCTTTAGGACTTTCTCTCCTGCGCCATGGGCCTTTGTGGCTGTTTTCCCAGCCCACTAAGGGCTGGTTATTATTCTCCCACAGCCCATGGACCTCTTGGGGTCGAAATACCCCTCCTGGAGGTCCCCCGGTACACTACCGGCACTCCCGGTACACTACCGATGAGCCCGAAACTTTTCCGGCGACCAAACTGGGACATCCTATATATGAATCTTTACCTCCGGACCATTCTGGAGCTCCTCGTGACGTCCGGGATCTCATCCGGGACTCCAAAAAACCTTCGGTCACCACCATACATAACTCTATACTACCGAAACGTCACCGAACCTTAAGTGTGCAGACCCTGCGGGTTCGAGAACTATGTAGACATGACCGAGACACCTCTACGGCCAATAACCAATGGCGGGACCTGGATGTCCACATTGGTTCCTACATATTCTACGAAGATCTTATCGGTTGAACCTCTATGTCAAGGATTCAGTTAGTCCCGTATAACGTTCCCTTTGTTCTTCGGCATGTTACTTGCCCGAGATTCGATCGTCGGTATCTCTATACCTAGTTCAATCTCGTTACCGGCAAGTCTCTTTACTCGTTCCGTAATGCAAGATCCCACAACTAACAATTAGTCACATTGCTTGCAAGGCTTATTGTGATGTTGCATTACCGAGTGGGCCCCGAGATACCTCTCCGTCACACGGAGTAACAAATCCCAGTCTCGATCCATGCCAACTCAACAGACACCATCGGAGATACCTGTAGAGCACCTTTATAGTCACCCAGTTACGTTGCGACGTTTGATACACACAAGGCACTCCTTCGATATCCGTGAGTTGCATGATCTCATGGTCATAGGAACATATACTTTGACATGCAGAAAACAGTAGCAATAAACTGACACGATCATATGCTACGTTTGTAGTTTGGGTCTTGTCCATCACATCAGTCTCCTAATGATGTGATCCCTTTATCAAATGACATCACATGTCAATGGCTAGGAAACCCTGACCATCTTTGATCAACGAGCTAGTTCACTAGAGGCATACTAGGGACATAGTGTTTGTCTATTTATCCACACATGCAATGTGTTTCCGATCACTACAGTTATAGCATGGATAATAAAAGATTATCATGAACAAGGAAATATAATAAAAACACTTTATATATTGCCTCTAGGGCATATTTCCAACAGTCTCCCACTTGCACTAGAGTCAATAATCTAGTTCACATCACTATGTGATTTACATGGTAATGAATCGAACACCCATACAGTTCTGGTGTTGATCATGTTTAGCCCTTGGAAGAGGTTTAGTCAACGGGTCTGCAACATTCAGATCCGTGTGCACTTTGCAAATATTTATGTCCTTCTCCTCGATGTAGAACCGGATGGAGTTGAAGCATCGCTTTATGTGTCTGGTCCTCTTGTGAAACCTTGGTTCCTTGGCTAGAGCAATGGCACCAGTGTTGTCACAGAACAGATTTATTGGATTCAGTGCACTAGGCACTACTCCAAGATCTGTCATGAACTGCTTCATCCAGACACCTTCCTTCGCTGCCTCCGAGGCTGCGATGTACTCCGCTTCGCACGTAGAATCAGCTACCACGCTTTGCTTGGAACTGCACCAGCTTACCGCTCCCCCGTTAAGAATAAATACGTATCCGGTTTGTGATTTAGAATCGTCCGGATCAGTGTCAAAGCTTGCATCGACGTAACCCTTTACGACGAGCTCTTCATCACCTCCATAAATGAGAAACATGTCCTTAGTCATGTTAAGGTACTTAAGGATATTCTTGACCGCTTGCCAGTGCTCCATTCCAGGATCACTTTGAAACCTTCCAGCCATACTTATGGCAAGGCTGACATCGGGTCTTGTGCACAGCATTGCATACATGATAGAGCCTATGGCTGAAGCATAGGGGATGACGCTCATCTTTTCTTTATCTTCTGCAATCACTTGGCATTGAGTCTTACTCAACTTCACACCTTGCAACACAGGCAAGAACCCCTTCTTGGCCTGTTCCATTTTGAACTTCTTCAAAACTTTATCAAGGTATGTGCTCTGTGAAAGTGCTATTAAGCGTCTCGACCTATCTCTATAGATCTTAATGCCTAATATGAAAGCAGCTTCTCCTAGGTCCTTCATTGAAAAACTCTTATTCAAATATTCCTTCACGCTTTCCAGCATTTCTATATCATTTCCGATCAGCAATATGTCATCCACATATAACACTAGAAACGCTACAGAGCTCCCACTCACTTTCTTGTAAATACAAGCTTCTCCATAAACTTGTATAAACCCAAACGCTTTGATCACCTCATCAAAGCGTTTATTCCAACTCCGAGATGCTTGCACCAGTCCATAAATGGATCGCTAGAGTTTGCAAACTTTGTCAGCATTCTCTGGATCGACAAAACCTTCGGGTTGCATCATATACAACACTTCCTCAAGGAAACCGTTGAGGAACGCCGTTTTGACGTCCATCTGCCAAATTTCATAGTCGAAATAAGCAGCTATTACCAACATGATTCTGACAGACTTAAGCATCGCTACGGGTGAGAAAGTCTCATCGTAGTCAACTCCTTGAACTTGTGAAAAAACCTTTGCCACAAGTCGAGCTTTATAGACGGTGACATTACCGTCCGCGTCCGTCTTCTTCTTATAGATCCATTTGTTCTGAATGGCCTTTCGCCCTTCAGGTAGTACTTCCAAAGTCCATACTTTGTTTTCATACATGGATCCCATCTCAGATTGCATGGCCTCTAACCATTTCTCGGAATCCGGGCCCATCACTGCTCCTCCATAGCTCGTAGGTTCATTGTTGTCCAACAACATGACCTCTAAGACAGGGTTGCCGTACCACTCGGGAGTAGTACGCGTCCTTGTCGACCTACGAGGTTCAATAGCAGCTTGATCCGGAGCTTCATGATCATCATCATTAACTTGCTCTTCTACCGTTGTAGGTTCCACAGAAACATCTTTCTGTGCTGCGCTACTCTCTGGTTGAAGTAAAGGTTCAATAACCTCATCAAGCTCTATTTTCCTCCCACTCAATTCTTTCGAGAGAAACTCTTTCTCAAGAAATGTTCCGTTCTTAGCAACAAACACTTTGCCCTCGGATCTGAGATAGAAGGTATACCCGACTGTCTCTTTCAGGTATCCTATGAAGACGCACTTTTCCGCTTTGGGTTCCAGCTTTTCAGGCTGAAGCTTTTTGACATAAGCATCACATCCCCAAACTTTAAGAAACGACAACTTCGGCTTTTTGCCAAACCACAGTTCATATGGCGTCGTCTCAACGGATTTTGATGGTGCCCTATTTAAAGTGAATGCAGCTGTCTCTAATGCATAACCCCAAAACGATAGTGGCAAATCGGCAAGAGACATCATAGAACGCACCATATCCAATAAGGTCCGATTACGACGTTCAGACACACCATTACGCTGTGGTGTTCCGGGCGGTGTCAACTGTGAAACAATTCCACACTGTCTTAAGTGATTGCCAAACTCATAACTCAGATATTCACCACCTCGATCAGATCGAAGAAATTTAATCTTCTTGTTACGATGATTCTCAACTTCACTCTGAAATTGCTTGAACTTTTCAAATGTTTCAGACTTGTGCTTCATCAAGTAAATATACCCATATCTACTCAAGTCATCAGTGAAGGTGAGAAAATAGCGATAACCACCGCGCGCTTCGACATTCATTGGACCGCACACATCAGTATGTATGATTTCCAATATGTCACTCGCCCGTTCCATTGTTCCAGAGAACGGCGTTTTGGTCATCTTGCCCATAAGGCATGGTTCACATGTGTCAAGTGATTCAAAATCAAGTGACTCCAAAAGTCCATCAGCATGGAGCTTTCTCATGCGTTTTACACCAATATGACCTAAACGGCAGTGCCACAAGAAAGTGGTACTATCATTAACTACTCTACATCTTTTGGCATCAATGTTATGAACATGTGTGTCATCACTATCAAGATTCAATATGAATAAACCCCTAACATTGGGTGCATGACCATAAAAGATATTACTCATATAAATAGAACAACCTTTATTCTCTAATTTAAATGAGTAACCGTCTCGCAATAAACAAGATCCACATATAATGTTCATGCTTAACGCAGGCACTAAATAACAATTATTTAGGTTCATCACTAATCCTGATGGTAATCGAAGAGAGAGCGTGCCGACGGTGATCACATCAACCTTGGAACCATTTCCCACGTGCATCGTCACTTCGTCCTTTGCCAGTCTTCGTTTATTCCGTAGTTCCTGTTTTGAGTTGCAAATGTGAGCAACCGAACCGGTATCAAATACCCAGGCACTACTACGAGAACTAGTAAGGTACACATCAATAACATGTATATCATATATACCTTGTTTGTCGTTGGCCGCCTTCTTGCCAGCCAGGTACTTGGGGTAGTTCCGCTTCCAGTGACCAGTTCCTTTGCAATGAAAGCACTCAGTTTCTGGCTTAGGTCCATGCTTAGGCTTCTTTGTAGGAGTAGCAACTGCTTTGCCATCCTTCTTGGTTTTACCCTTCTTGCCTTTGCCTTTGCCGTTTTTCTTGAAACTAGTGGTTTTATTGACCATCAACACTTGATGTTCTTTCTGGATTTCAGACTCAGCGACTTTCAGCATCGCAAACAGCTCGGCGACTGACTTGTTCATCCCGTGCATGTTATAGTTCATCACAAAGCTCTTGTAACTAGGTGGCAGCGATTGAAGAACTCTATTAGTGATCGCCTCCGGCGGAAGGGTAATTCCCAACTCCGCTAGACGGTTTGAGTACCCAGACATTCTGAGTATGTGCTCACTAATAGACCCGTTCTCCTCCATCTTGCAAGCATAGAATTTATCGGAGGTCTCATACCTCTCGATCCGGGCATTCTTCTGAAAGATAAACTTCAACTCCTGGAACATCTCATATGCCCCATGACGTTCAAAACGTCTTTGATGTCCCGGTTCTAAGCCATATAATATTGCACACTGAACTATTGAGTAGTCTCCAGCACGAGCCTCCCAAGCGTTCTTAACGTCTTCGAAGGTCATGTCTTCTGGCTGGTCACCAAGCGATGCATCAAGGACATATGACTTCTGGGAAGCCGTGAGGATAATCCTCAGATTACGGGCCCAGTCAACAAAGTTACTTCCATCATCTTTCAATTTAGCTTTCTCTAGGAACGCATTAAAATTCAGGGGTGCTACTGCGCGAGCCATTGATCTACAACATAAATATGCAAAGGTTACTTAGACTATTGTTCAAGATAATGAGTTTAGTTAATAAAATTACTAAAGCTCCCACTCAAATTGACATCCCTCAGGTCATCTGAGTGTCACATGATCCAAATTCACCAACTCAAGTCCGATCATCACGTGAGTTAAGGTGGCTTCAATGGTGAACATCATTATGTTGATCATATCTACTATATGACTCATGTTCGACCTTTCGGTCTCTTGTGTTCCGAGGCCATGTCTGTACATGCTAGGCTCGTCAAGTTTAACCCGAGTGTTCTGCACGTGCAAATCTGGCTTGCACCCGTTGTATGTGAACGTAGAGTCTATCACACCCGATCATCACGTGGTGTCTCGGCACGACTAACTTTTGCAACGGTGCACACTCGGGGAGAACACAGTTCATCTTGAAATTTAAGTGAGGGATCACCTTATAATGCTACCGTCGTACTAAGCAAAACAAGGTGCATAAAAGGATTAACATCTCATGCAATTCATAAGTGACATGATATGGCTATCAACTTGTGTTTAAGATCTCCATCTTCGAAACACCGGCATGATCTCCATCGTCACCGGCATGACACCATGATCTCCATCATCTTGATCTCCATCAACATGTCGCCATCGGGGTTGTCACGCCCTGCATGCTTCTACTACTATTGCTACCATAGCGATAAAGTAAAGCATTACATAGCGCTTAATGATTGACACGCAGGTCATACAATAATTAAAGACAACCCTATGGCTCCTGCCGGTTGCCGTAATCACCGACATGCAAGTCATGATAATCTATACATCACATGATCATCTCATACATCACATATATCTCATCATGTAATTGGCCATATCATATCACAACATACCCTGCAAAAAAAAAAGTTAGACGTCCTCTAATTGTTGTTGCATGTTTTACGTGGCTGCTACGGGTATCTAGCAAGAACGATTCTCACCTACGTATAAACCACAACGGTGATACATAGATTGCTTTTCAACCTTCTCAAGGACCGCCTTTGTCAGATCCGATCCAACTAAAGTGAGAGAAACTGTCACCCGCAAGCCATCTAAGCAACAAGTTGCGTCGAGGGAACCGGTCTCTCGTAAGCGTACGAGTAATGTTGGTCCGGGCCGCTTCATCTCACAATCCCACTGAACCAAAATCCAACCAAGGGAGGAAGCAATCTAAGCATCAACGCCCACAAACCTTTTGTGTTCTACTCGAGATCTCATCGAACCATCAACCTAGATCATGATGCCACTGTTGGGGAATGTCGCATGGGAAACAAAAAAATTCCTACGCACACGCAAACCTATCCTTGGTGATGAGCATCTACGAGAGGGAGAGTGGATCTATGTACCCTTGTAGATCGCTAAGCGGGAAGCGTTAAGAAACGCGGTTGGTGTAGTCGAACTTCTTCGCGATCCAAATCGCCGAGCGTCCCGCGATCCAATCACGAACCGTCCCGCGAACCAATCACGAACCGTCCCACGATCTCGTCACGATCCGTCCCACGATCCAATCACGAACGTCTCGTGGCCTTGATCACGATCCTTCCGATCTAGTACCAAACGGACGGCACCTCCGCGTTCAGCACACGTGCAGCTTGATGACGATCTCCATCGTCTTGATCCAGCAAGAGGGGTGGAGAGGAGAGAGAGTTCACCGGCAGCGTGACGGCGCTCCGGTGATGGTGGTGGAGCAATTCCGGCAGGGCTTCGCCTAAGCACTGCGGAACTACGATCTAGAGGAGAAACTATGCACCGGTGGAACGGGTAGCACGTGGCCGGAAATTCTGTCCAAAAACCGCCCAATCCACTAGTATATATAGGAGGAGAGGAGAGGAGAGGAAGCCAAGGCCTTTGGGTCGGCCGAAATAGGAGGTGGGAGCAATCCTACTTCACCTCCAATCCTAGTTGGAGTAGGATTGCCTCCTATTGGCTAATTTTCCACTTTTTGCTTTAGGACTTTCTCTCCTGCGCCATGGGCCTTTGTGGCTGTTTTCCCAGCCCACTAAGGGCTGGTTATTATTCTCCCACAGCCCATGGACCTCTTGGGGTCGAAATACCCCTCCCGGAGGTCCCCCGGTACACTACCGGCACTCCCGGTACACTACCGATACTCCCGGTACACTACCGATGAGCCCGAAACTTTTCCGGCGACCAAACTGGGACATCCTATATATGAATCTTTACCTCCGGACCATTCCGGAGCTCCTCGTGATGTCCGGGATCTCATCCAGGACTCCGAACAACCTTCGGTCACCACCATACATAACTCTATACTACCGAAACGTCACCGAACCTTAAGTGTGCAGACCCTGCGGGTTCGAGAACTATGTAGACATGACCGAGACACCTCTACGGCCAATAACCAATGGAGGGACCTGGATGTCCACATTGGTTCCTACATATTCTACGAAGATCTTATCGGTTGAACCTCTATGTCAAGGATTCAGTTAGTCCCGTATAACGTTCCCTTTGTTCTTCGGCATGTTACGTGCCCGAGATTCGATCGTCGGTATCTCTATACCTAGTTCAATCTCGTTACCGGCAAGTCTCTTTACTCGTTCCGTAATGCAAGATCCCGCAACTAACAATTAGTCACATTGCTTGCAAGGCTTATTGTGATGTTGCATTACCGAGTGGGCCCCGAGATACCTCTCCGTCACACGGAGTAACAAATCCCAGTCTCGATCCATGCCAACTCAACAGACACCATCGGAGATACCTGTAGAGCACCTTTATAGTCACCCAGTTACGTTGCGACGTTTGATACACACAAGGCACTCCTTCGATATCCGTGAGTTGCATGATCTCATGGTCATAGGAACATATACTTTGACATGCAGAAAACAGTAGCAATAAACTGACACGATCATATGCTACGTTTGTAGTTTGGGTCTTGTCCATCACATCAGTCTCCTAATGATGTGATCCCTTTATCAAATGACATCACATGTCAATGGCTAGGAAACCCTGACCATCTTTGATCAACGAGCTAGTTCACTAGAGGCATACTAGGGACATAGTGTTTGTCTATTTATCCACACATGCAATGTGTTTCCGATCACTACAGTTATAGCATGGATAATAAACGATTATCATGAACAAGGAAATATAATAAAAACACTTTATATATTGCCTCTAGGGCATATTTCCAACAATGATGCATATACTTACCTTGAGTTCTTGAGCATCCTGGTGATCGAAACACACTTGAGAAAACAATGTTAGAAAACACAAGAGTATTCTACCAATCAGCAAGGCAACAAAACTCAATATTTCCAAGATGAGATATGGAGGACATATTGACAGTAGTATTCCTTAGAATTGACATGTCTCCAAAATCTCCCCACTTTGATATTCTCCTCTTGTTTATAAAGATATGATTATTGATATTGGCTCTCCCCTTGATCATATCCCCCCTCTGCATAAGCATGTATCTCCCCTTTAGCTTGAAGCTTTGGTCTTCTCCCAAAATGGTTGAAGCTTTGGTCTTCTCCCCCTTTGGCATTAATTTCCAAAAAGAAAGGGCAAAAAACAGGGATAGATACAAGGATCATTTACTGAGAAGGGATCCTTGAGGACAAGGGTCATCGAAATGTAGGATTCATAGAAATGAAAACTGAGAGAGTCATGAAAAATTATTTGTTCTTCTCCTCCTTTCTTCATTGAAGATAGGTATCCTTGAAGAAAGAAATTCTCTCCTCAAGATTAACTTTAGTTCTTCTCCCCCTAAGTAATACAAGGTTTCTTTTAACTAAGGGATCATCGGAGTAACAGAAGTATTACAAGACAGTTTACTAAGAAAACATAAAGTTTGCAAAAGTGAATTCAAATGAACCATAATGAAAATTGGTGACTCCGAGATAGATAGATCGGTGGTACCGAGATGTTGTAGTGCAGCTTGTCTGCAATATCGGTAGAACTGATATATCTGACTCGGTGGTTCCGAAGGAGAAACCAAGTTTCTTCTTTCACAGAGTCAAGAGAAACATTTGCAATGAAATATACAAGGGACATCAATTAGAGAAGATTGGAATGGTTATGAGAAATCATGCAATAGAGAGCAAATCACACCAAATTCTTAACTAGATGGTGGGCGGTGACTAGGTCACCTATATTAGAGTATATCGACTTAGGAGCCAAGCAAGAATACTTGATCATAGGTCATACTCTACGTTAAGCTCAGAATGGGGTTACCATTTTTCGATTAAGCGTCTTAATGTCTTCATGTCGCTTGAGTTGCTTTAGCTCATTTCTTGGAGTAAAGCCCTTTCAAGGACATGAGTTCATACCTTTGAGTGATGTTGATGATGTAGCTTGTAGATGAACTTGTTGAGGATGCTCGAGGTTGATGAAGATCATCTTGAGTTTTGAGCAAACCTTCTTGTTCTAGTACACTAGTTACCTACAAGGATTAGTCATGCAAGGAAGAACAAAAGATATATCCAATTGACATGATACCAGTTGAGATTGTGCAATCATGATCAAGTATATGGTTGAGTGGCCTTCTTACTTCCATCATCAAGAGGGGTTGTGGATACTTGGTAATGACAAGATTGCTTATGATTGGAGTTGATGGCAATCTTGTGGGATGAAGTTTTTTCAAGTACCTACAAGAGATCATATGCAATACAAGGGAGCGTAGAGTTCCATGGCATAAGATGAAATGTCAAGATACATGGAAATATCAAGAAAGCTCATGCCCTTGCATGCAGCCGAGTGAGTCTAGCTCAAGTTTGAAGCATCAATGATGTTCAACTCACTCCTTAAGTGACAAAATGTCTTCTCATCAAGTGGCTTAGTAAAGATATCGGCCAATTGCTTGTTAGTGCGAACATGCTTAAGATTAATGTCTCCTTTTGGCGACATGGTCACGAATGAAATGATGTCGGACTTGAATATGCTTAGTTCGAGAATGTCGCACATGATTATGACCAATTTTAATAGCACTTTCATTGTCACAAAGTAATGGAACATTTTTAACATGAATTCCATAATACTTAAGTGTTTGTGTCATCCAAAGAAGTTATGCACAACAAGATCCAGCAGCAATATACTCAGCTTTGGCATTCGATAGAGATACCGAGTTTTGTTTCTTAGAGGACCAAGATACAAGAGATCTGCCCAAAAATTGACAAGTACCAGAGGTGGATTTTCTATCAACCTTGTCACCGGCATAGTCCGAATCAGAATATCCAACAAGGTCAAAAGAAGATCCCTTGGGATACCAAATGCCAAAATTTGGCGTTTGTATCAAGTATCTCACAATGTGTTTTATAGCTGAAAGATGACATTCTTTTGGTGTAGCTTGATATCTAGCACACATGCAAAAACTAAGCATAATATCGGGACGAGATGCACATAGATATAACAATGAACCAATCATAGATCGATAAACTTTCTGATCAACCGGCTCATTCTCTCTGGTGAGATCAACATGTCCGCTAGTAGGCATAGGGGTTTTCATACCTTTGCACTCATGCATGTTGAAATTTTTGATCAAGTCCTTGGTATACTTAGTTTTAGAGATGAAAGTTCCTTCTTTTGATTGCTTGATTTGCAAGCCAAGAAAGAATTTCAGCTCACACATCATAGACATTTCATACTTCTCGGACATCAACCTTCCAAATCTTTCACAAAATTGAGGGTTAGTTGAACTAAAGATAATATCATCCACATAAATTTGGCACACAAATAATTCACCATTAACTCTCTTAGTGAATAAGGTTGCGTCAATTTTACCAATTTCAAACTCTTTTTTGATAAGAAACTTCGTTAAACATTTGTACCAAGCACGAGGGGCTTGCTTAAGACCATAAAGAGATTTACGAAGTTTGTAAACATGATTAGGTTTCTTTGGATTCACAAAGCCAAGTGGTTGTTTAACATAAACCTCTTCTTAAATTTCACCATTTAAAAATGCACTTTTAATATCCATTTGATTAAGCGTGATATCATGGTGATTGGCATAAGCAAGAAGAATGCAAATAGCTTCAAGTCTAGCAACGGGGGCATAGGTCTCACCATAGTCCATACCTTTGACTTGCGTATATCCTTGAGCTACGAGATGAGCCTTGTTGCGCACGACTTGACCGTCTTCGTCTTGCTTGTTTCAAAAAAACATTATGTTCCGATGATGTTGTGTTCATCCTTGGGCTTCTCCACGAGTGTCCACACTTCGTTCCTTTCGAAGTTGTGAAGCTCTTCATGCATAGCGTTCACCCAATCCGCATCTTCAAGAGCTTGTTCTTCATTCAAGGGCTCAATTCTAGAAATGAAAGAGTAATGCTCACAGAAGTTTGCTAGACGAGTTTTAGAGCGAGTGATTCTCCCTGTTTGTATATCACCAAAGATTTGGTTTAGGGGATGGTTCTTGGTCACTTGTGCTTGAACTCAGGTCAGCTTCCGATTGTTGGTTGGTGGAGCTTCTTCTTCATCATCACCTTCCTCATCTTCGTTGTTGTTGAAGGTATCGTTCCCTTGAGGTGGTGGTGAAGGAGGTTGTGGTGGATCTTCATGATGCACTTCCTCCTCTTCATCATCTTGCCGTGTACCGCTTGTGGATGCCTTCATGTCATGTTGTGGTTCACCTTGTCGTGAAGTAGGGGCTTCCACTTGAGTTGATGAAGTACTTTCCTTCACCTCCATGGGACGAATCTTGCCGATGGGTAGATCTAGGATAGCTTCCGAAGGGTTCTTATCACCTACATCATATGGCAATTGTTCGACTTGCGAACCATTAGATTCATCAAACTTCACATCTACCGTCTCTTCAACTTTTCGAGTGAAGTTGTTGTAGACACGGTAAGTGTGAGAGTTCAATCCATAACCAAGTAGGAATCCTTCATGACATTTAGGAGCAAATTTAGTACGACGATGCTTATCAAGAATGTAGCACCTGGAGCCGAATACTCGAAAGTATCCAACTTGTGGTTTGTTACCGGTGAGTAGCTCGTATGCCGTTTTACCGAGAAGCTTGTGCAAGTAGAGTCGGTTTGTGGCATGACATGTTGTTTCCACGGCTTTTGCCCAAAAGTGATTTTTTGTCTTGTATTCGTCAAGCATCGTTCTTGCCATCTCAGTGAGTGTCCGGTCCTTTCTCTCGACAACTCAGTTTTGTTGAGGTGTGTACGTAGCCGAGAACTCATGTGAAACACCTTCTTCGTCAAGAAAGGTATCCACATGGGTGTTCTTGAACTCAGATCCGCTATCGCTCCGAACCTTCTTGATCTTCACTTCAAACTGATTTTGTGCTTTGCGAGCGAAGTTCTTGAATATATTTTGAACCTATGACTTGTCATCAAGAAAGAATACCCACATAAATCTGGAAAAATCATCAACTATAACTAGACCATAGGAATTTCCACCGAGACTCTTGTAAGCATTGGGACTGAAGAGATCCATGGGAAGTAACTCAAGTGGTCTCCTAGTAGTCATGATATTCTTAACAGGATGACTTCCACCTACTTGCTTTCCAGCTTGACAAGCACTACAAAGTCTATTTTTGTCAAAGATAACATATTTAACACCAAGTATATGATCACCTTTGATAAGTTTGTCTAAATTACGCATGCCAACATGTCCTAATCTTCTATGCCAAAGCCAACCTTTAGAAGATTTAGCAATTAAACAAGTGCGACGTTTGGATCTCTTAGTGAAATCGACAATGTATAGATCACCTCTACGGATACCGTTAAAGACCATTTTATGATTATCATGACGAAACACTTGACAATCTACTTTCGTGAATAGAACATTGAATCCGAAGTCAGCAAGTCTAGATATAGAAAGAAGATTATAGCCAAGAGATTCGACAAGCATAACATTTTGAATAGAACTATCATGGGATATGGCCACCTTACCAAGGCCAAGTACCTTACCCTTAGAGTTGTCTCCAAAGGTCACATCCGTCGAGGACCTTGATTAGGTGTGATCTCTTGGAACATGTCTTTATCACCAGTCATATGATCCATACATCCGGTGTCGAGAATCCGCTCTTTTCCTCCGGGCATGTAATCCTTAAAGTTTGCCATGAGACTTAGATTCTTCATGATCTTCTCATACTCGATGTCGAACAACTCATCTTCTTCATAGTAGCCATGTTCCACATTGTCATCATCAAGTGGGAAATCCTCGTCATAAAGAACAAGAGATTCGTTAGAATAGTGATCATGACAATGTTCATGTTTATGAATGTAAATGGCTTTGAAGATAATGTTGTTGATAGTGGTGAAATCTCCTTTAGCACGCATAAGATCATGTAGTTCAAATAGGCATTTATCAAAGTTTTGATCACTAGGCTTCATTTTGTGAAAAGCAATGGATTTATGAAGAATTTCATCTAGATTCCCTAAGGAAAGATTTGGATATCATTTCTCCAAATCAGTCCATAAGGTATATGCACATGCGAAGTTCTTCATTTGAGAAAGCACGAATCTTGATAAACCTCTAATAATAAGATTGACAGTTCTTAGGTTACCAAGCATGTTAATTTCATCTTCGTGTGTGGGATGCAATTCATCAATAGGAGGCTCATAGGGGCGCATAACATATTTGCTCAATTGAAATTCATTAAACAACTCAAGCATCAAAGATATCCATTGACTATAGTACTCTCCATCAAGAATGGGCACTCTACAACTCAAACTCCCTACACTAGACACATCCATCTTCCTCCTCGGTGATTAAACCGGAGCAATGGAGACCAAAGCTCTGATACCAATTAAAGGATCACTAGAAGAGTGTCTAGAGGGGGGTGAATAGACTACTAGCATTAATTTAAAACCTAACCTTTTCCCAAGTTAATTGGTTGGCAGATTTTAACAGTTTTTAGGATAGCTAGCTAGTCTAATAGCCCTACACATGCATGTCAACACATATAGCAGCGAAAAGTAAAGACATTGCATATGAAGTAAAGAGTTGAGATAGGTAGATCAAACGCAGTTGGAGACACAAGGATTTTTCCCGTGGTTTCGATAGGTGGTGCTACCGTACATCCACGTTTATGGAGTCTTCAACCCACGAAGGGTAACGGTCGCGAGAGTCCATGGAGGGCTCCACCCAAAAGGATCCACGAAGTAGCAACCTTGACTATCATACGGCTTCCGTCCACGAAGGACTAGCCTCACTATGGGGTAGATCTTCATGAAGTAGGTGATATCCTTGCCCTTACAAACTTCTTGGTTCACTCCACAACACGAAGTAGGAGGCTCCCAAGCGACACCTAACCGATCTAGGAGGCACCACCCTCCAAAAGGTAATAGGCTCGGTTAATGATGATGAACTCCTTGCTCTTGTGCTTCAAGATGATAGAATCCTCAACAGACAATCTCTCTCTCACAGGATTGGCTTGGTAGAAGAGATGGGATTGGTGGAAAGCAACTTGGGGAGGCTAGAAATCAAGATCCATATGATTGGAGTTGAAGATCTTGACCTCAACACAAGGGTAGGTGGTTCTCTCTCAGAAAATCTGATAGGATAGGTATGGAATAGTTCTGAGTGCTTCTCTATCGAGTAGGTGGTGGTGAAGGGGTATATATAGGCATCCCCAAAAATCCAACCGTTACACACAAAATGACCAACTCGATGACACCGATGTGTTAATCTCGGTGGTACCGAAGTGATCAGAAGGTGGCAACTTTTGAATCTCGGTCAGACCGATATTGGAAACTCGGTTGCACCGATAAGGTGACCAACGGTCAGATTTCCAATCTTGGTGACGCCGATCCAACATTCTCGGTGGGACCGAAAATGTGAATTTGCGTAACAGAAAGTTGGCAACCTAAACTCGGTGGCACCGGTATGGAATCGGTTGCACCAAAGTGGCTAGGGTTTGGCAGAGTTTGTCTAGGTTCTGGAATCGGTGTCACCGAAGTGGGAAAGTTGGTTGCATCGATTTTGAGTGTTGGGTATAGAGCAGACTTTGGTGAGAGAGTTTGTGGATGTTTTGGCGACTATCATTTGTGCACATTTTAGCATATTGTTCACCAACAACACCTTACCCCCTTTTAATAGTATTGGCTTTCCTATGGACTCAAAGTGATTTCTCACAAATGTAAAATGTAGAGTCCTCTTGCTTGAAGCTTGGCCAACCTATTTCCTTGCATCTTGGGGTTTTTCCACAATCTCTTTGTGCCAATCCTCTATGTAGATTGTATCTGAAATACACTAGATGAAAATATCAGTCCAAGAGACATTGTATGTTGTCATGAATTATCAAAACCACCAAGGGAGCATGTTGTGCTTTCAAGGCGCACTTCGCGTCTTGGATCGAGGTCAGCGCCGTGCAGAAAAGGAGTAGGAGGCACGTCATGAGCCACGTTGCCCTCCTGGGAGGGCGGGGGATGCAGCAAGTGGGAGGGCGTCGGGGCCTCGGCGACAGCGTTGACGAGCTCGGCGATGCGACCAAGCCAGTCGTCGTAGCGATCGTTGGCGGGGCGGTAACACAGCAGCTCGTGCGCCATAAGCAGCGCAACCTATGCATTCGTTGGCCCGCAGCGTGCGCTGGAGGACGACGCCATGGCGGGAGTGAGGGATGGAGTGTGCGGTGTTGCCATCACACCGCACAGAGGGTGATAGCGATGAGTCATGCTGCTCATGAGCAGCTGGGTCAGTGGCAGCGTTAGCTGCAGCACAGGCGGAGCGCTGCAGGGCACCATGGCCCATGGGCGCCGTCTGGGTGATGCGAGCAGCCCAGTGCTCGGCTCGGACTCGGTGGCTATCGGCCATGGGAGCGATGAAACAGAGACGAAGCGAATCTGGAGGGAGGGTTACGACGCGCCCCTACCCGGCACGCCAAATGTCGGAATCAGGGCTCCACGGACCCAACAAGGTTCAAACTCTGGAGCGTGTGCGAAGATCTCAATCAGCTTTAGCCTCAAGCTCGTCGTTCCGTGGCCGAGACGCGTCGAGTACATGCGTGTGCGCAAGAAGATGAACACACAGATTTACCCAGGTTCGGTCTACCTTGCTATGTAAGACCCTACTCCTTCTTTTGGTGGATTGGCCTCACGAGGAGGATGGGGATGAACTAGTACAATGGTTGAGTGACCTCGCGAGGGTTCTGGGGTGAGGATGGGTCACTGCCTACAACGGTGGAGGCTAGTCCCTATTTATAGTGGCCTTGGTCCTCTTCCCTTATCGCACAGGCGGGAAGGGATCCCACAATGGCCAATTTTGAAAGGGGACAAGAGGTACATCTAATCCTGAAGGAAAGCGGTCTTCGCCTGCAAAGCTTCTGGGCGTCACGTAGAGGTGGGCTCGGCAATGACATCCGTCCTGCCGAGCTTGTGGTCTTAGTCTTGTTGCACCAGAATGGAAAGATTTGGGGCCTTCCCCGAGAACCTGCGCCTGCCCTTGCTCCCTTAGCACCGAAGAGGAAACTGTCCCCTCTGCGCTCGCTGGCGCCTGCCTAGCCCCGGTCATCATGGCTTACGTCATCACAGCCTTGTGAGGCCGAGTACCTGCATAGAAATCCCCGCTCCTCGGGAGGCAGCCTGGGGAGGCCACTCCTCCAGAGGCCTTGGCGTTGTTCGCCTCGCGAGGACGGGGCTCTCGCGAGTGTCTTGATTTGGGGCACTTGCTGCTAGGCCATACCGGGCCATCGAGGTGGGGCACGCACTGGGCCGTAGGCAGGCAGATCTGGGTACCCCCAATCCCAGAATGCCAACATAGTGCCTCTCCTTGGGGATCACTTGTTCTATTTGTGTCAAAGAGGGACGGAACTATCCGACTCTGTGTCAAGTACCGTTCTCTCAATGAAGTCACAATCAAGAACAGGTACCCACTTCCCAAGATTGAAGACATGTTCGATCCGTAGAATGGAGCTAAGGTGTTTTCCAAGATCGACCTCGGGTCTGGATACTACCAGCTGAAGATCACACCCCAAGACATCTCGAGGACGACATTTGTAACCCGGTATGGCCTGTACGAGTACACGGTCATGTCATTTGGATTGACCAATGCCCCTGCCTACTTCATGTACCTCATGAACAAAGTTTTCATGGAGTACTTGGGAAAGTTTGTTGTCATCTTCGTTTATGACATACTCGCCTTCTCCAAGTCTGAAGAAGAGCATGAGCAGCACTTGAGATTGGTCCTAGAAAAGCTTCGAGAGCACAAGCTTTATGCCAAGTTCAGCAAGTGTGAATTATGGTTGCATGAAGTTGGATTCATGGGTCATGTATTGACTGCAGAAGGAGTATCAGTGGACCCTGCCAAGATCGAAGCCGTAACTGAATGGCAGTCCCCAAGCAATGTGAAGGAAGTCAGAAGCTTACTCGGACTCTTGCGATATTACCGTAAGTTTGTCGAAGGATTCTCGAGCATTGCCCGACCCATGACTCGACTTGTGAAGAAGGACAAGAAGTTGGAATGAACGCCAAAGTGTGAAGAAAGCTTCCAAGAGCTCAAGAAGAGATTGACAATATCTCCATTTTTGGCCACCCCCGACACTCACAAGGAGCTTGTGATATATTGTGATGCATCAAGAACTAGGCTTGGAGGTGTTCTAATGCAAGAAGGTAGATTCATAGCATACCTTTCTAGACAGCTATGACCTCACGATGAGAACTACGCTAGTCATGACCTTGAGTTGGCAGTTGTAGTTCATGCCTTGAAGACATGGCGACATTACCTTCTAGGGAAGCTATGTGAGATATACACAGACCACAAGAGTTTGAAGTATATTTTCACTCAAAGGGAATTGAAGTTGAGGCAACAAAGATGATTGGAGTTGATCAAGGACTATGACCTTAGTGTTCAATACCACCCTAGAAAGGCTAACGTGGTATGATTAAGCAAAGGCTACCCACCCTGTACGAAGAGCTTGAAAGCTTCGTCTTGGAACTAGTTGCACCTAGATTCCTAGACAACCTCAAAGCAAAGCCTACCTTGATGGATGATATTAGGGAATCTCAGAAGGGACACAAGAGCATTGAAGGCATCAAGAGGAAGATCAAGGCAGGCAAGGCCCCATGATTCTCAATGAATGAACAAGGAGTTGTATGGTTCAGAAAGAGCATCCGAGTGCCTAACAAGGTTGAGCTCAAGAATCTGATCTTTCAAGAAGCTCATGACACTCCATATTCCATCCATCCTGGAGGAACTAAGATGTACCAAGACTTCAAAGCAAGATTATGGTGGCATGGCATGAAACGGGAGATAGGCACCTTTGTTGCTAAGTGTGACATATGCGAGAGAGTCAAAGCTGAGCATCAGCGACCCGCTGGGCTATTGCAATCCCTCAGAGTGCCTAAATGGAAGTGGGACAAAGTCAGGATGGACTTCATCACTGGATTACCTAGGTCAAGCAAAGGACATTATTCCATCTGGGTCATTGTCGATCATCTGAACAAGGTAGCCCACTTCATTCCCATCAAGACGACCTAGGATGGGAACCAATTGACCAACCTCTACATTAACCGGATACTGAGCCTCCACGGAGTTCCAAAGGAGATCGTGTCAGACCGAGGCACCCAGTTCACCTCAAGATTTTGGAATAGGTTCCAAGAAGCCATGGTAACCAAGTTGTCCTTTAGCACTGCTTTTCATCCTTAGACCTGAGGCCAGACATAACGAGTAAACCAGATACTCAAGGATATGCTTCGTGCTTGTGTTCTAGCATACGGAGCCAAGTGGGAAGATTGTCTACCCTTCGGCAAGTTCTCCTACAACAACAGCTATCATTCGAGTCTTCAAATGACACCATTTGAGATGTTATACGGACGCAAGTGTCGCACTCCCCTCAACTGGTCACATACCTAAGAAGGACTAGTCTTTGGACCAGACATCCTCTATGAAGAAGAAGAGAAAGTTCAACTCGTCTGAGAGTGCCTAGAGACCACCAAGTCAAGGTAAAAGAGTTATGCCGACTCCCACCGACGGGACATAAGTTTCCGTGTTGGAGACCATGTCTATCTCCGAGTCACCCCTCTCAAGGGAACCAAGCGCTTCCACGTCAAGGGAAAGCTTGCACCAAGATACATCAGCCCCTTCGAGATCATTGACAAGCGAGGAGAAGCTGCCTACCAGCTAGAGCTACCTTTCGAGTTATCAGATGTACACAACGTGTTCCCTGTGTCACAACTCCGGAAGTGCCTCCAAGTTCCCGACCGTCCCGATCTCTATAAGGATTTCAACCATCAAGCCATCAACCTTCAGCCAGACCTCACTTATCATGAGTGGCTAGTCCGTATTATCGATGAAGCCGCACCATCAAATACTTCAAAGTCCAATGGAGCAACCACACTAAAGCAGAAGCAACCTAGCAGCATGAAGACTATCTTAGATCTGAGTTCCCTTATGTTTTTAGTGCTTACCTAGGAATCTCAGGGATGAGATTCTTGTAAGGGGGTAGGTCTGTCACGCCTTGTGTTTGTATCATTTTGCTATGCTATGGTTATATAAAATTTGGAACCATTTAAAACTTTTTGAGTGCAAGTGCTTGTTTGAATTGTTTGATGATTGCTTATTTAGGTTGATTGTGTTTTGGCACTCAATGGTCTTTTTACTATAGAACTCACTTCCTTGATCCAATCATCTTGCCCAATGATCGTACAATGTGTATAGTGCCTAAAACTATTTTTATCAAATATTCTTTTGGCCAAAAAGGATTATTTAAATTAGGTTTTCAAAAAGCCCTGAATTGAGGTTTGTACTACAAGTCGTCAAATTGGGTGGAATATTTTACACCAAAGACATTATTTGGAACCCACTATATATATGACTTCCCAAAACCACCAAATATTATTTTTAATGATTATTTTACTATTTTATTTAAAGACTTTTTCTTATGGCTAGAAATGGTCTTTTATAGGAAAAAATATTTAAATGCTTTAAAAATATTTGAGAAACTTTAGGGAAACTCGGTGGACATATATTTTCCATATATATGAGTTTCAACACATGGTCATGTTCAAAATAATGGGCAAAACCCTCCAAAACCCTTTTTCTTAAATCAAGCATTTGAAATATTTCTAGAGGAAATAATTTCAATAAAATCCAAGAAAATTCCAAGAACTTACACATGCTATATGCGGCGATCTTACAAAGTTTCATCTCAATCCCCATTGATTTGATTCACCAAAATATCCCAAAATCCACTCTGTCCTGAATCAAATTTGAGAAACTTTACATTGCCAAGTTTCTCCTATTAATCTAAAACTTTGTGGGCATGTTATATTACCCAAACAATGATGCTACACCAAGTGGTGAATCAAGGAGAATGGATTTTCATGCATAGATCTACAGGAATCTAATTCTATTAATTTCTAGGGTTTACAATGCGTACATTGTGAACTTTCTTCAAACCATATCAAACTTGGCGATCAACCCTATTTTAACCACCATTTGACCCTGTTAAATCTCCTGGCCATTAGTAGCCATTATCTTTCCCAAATAAACATCAAACACCTTTTGGTGATTTTGTAAAAACATGTTTTGACCCTCTTCCACTATTCTCCTTGAGCCTATCTTTTTACCACAGTCCCCCATTGTCGCATTTCACCTCCAGTAAGAAAACCCAACCCTAGTTCAATCATAGAGTGGGGTAGAACCCCATTTCTACCCACATGACAAAAACACTCTCGAAAGCGTGCTACAATGCGCGTCCACATTGTAGCTGGCGCCCATCCCCACCTCCAGACCAACTAGGGATACGAGAGCCTGTCCCCCTGGACCTCCTCGACGTCCGTGAAACGATAGCGTGTCACCCCCTGCTACTTCTTGAGCTTGTGTTGGTTTTCCCTTGAAGAGGAAAGGGTGATGCAGCAAAGTAGATAAGTATTTCCCTCAGTTGTTGAGAACCAAGGTATCAATCCAGTAGGAGGAACAAGCAAGTCAACAATTTATGCACCTACACAAACAAACAAATACTTGCACCCAACGCTATAAAGGGGTTGTCAATCCCTTCATGATTACTTGCAAGGATTAGATCTGATAGATATAGATATAAAAGATTGCGAGAAGTCAAAAGTAAATAAAATTGCAGCAAGGATTTTTTTGGTATTTTTGGTATATAGATCTGAAAATATAATATGAAAATAGACTCGGGACCATAGGTTTCACTAGAGGCTTCTCTCTTGAAGGAAAATAATACGGTGGGTGAACAAATTACTGTCGAGCAATTGATAGGAAAGTGCATAGTTATGACGATATCCAAGGCAATGATTATGCATATAGGCATCACGTCCGTGTCAAGTAGACCAAAATTATTCTACATCTACTACTATTACTTCATACATCGACCGACTACTGCTTGCATCTAGAGTATTAAGTTCATGAAGAACAGAGTAACACATTAAGTAAGATAACATGATGTAGAGAGATAAACTGAAGCAATATGATGAAAACCCCATCTTTTTATCCTTGATGGCAACAATACAATACGTGTCTCGCTACCCCTACTATGTCACTAGGTGAGGACACCGCAATATTGAACCCAAAACTAAGCACTTCTCCCATTGCAAGAATTACCAATCTAGTTGGCCAAACCAAACCAATAACTCGAAGAGACTTGCAAAGATATGAAATCAAGCATATAAGAATTCAGAGAATAACCAAATAATATTCATAGATAAGTTGATCATAAACCCATAATTCATCAGATCTTGACAAACACACCGCAAAAGAGTATTACATCGGCTAGATCCTCATGAAGATCATGGAGAACATGATATTGAAGAACAAAGAGAGAGAAGAAGCCATCTAACTACTAGCTATGCACTCATAGGTCTGTGGTGGACTACTCACTCATCATCGGAGGGGCAAAGGGGTTGCTGTAGATGGCCTCTGTGATCGAATCCCCCTCGGGCAGATTACCGGAAAAGGCTCCAAGATTGGATCTCTCGGGTATAGAGGCTTCCGATGGCGGAAAAGTATTATCGTGGCTCTTTTTGGTATTGCGGGGATATTTTGGAATTTATAGGCCAAAGATTAGGGTTGGAGGAGCTATAGGGGGGCACAAGCCATGGGGCGCCCCCTGGCCACGCCAGGGTGGCATGTGACCCACCTGTGGCTCTCCTGGCCTCTTCTCCAAGTATGGTAGGTTCCTTCTGGTCCAAGAAAAATGTCCATAGAATTTTATTCTGTTTGGACTCTGTTTGATATTCCTTATCTGCAATACTCAAAACAAGGAAAAACAGAAACTGACACTAGGCTCTAGGTTAATAGGTTAGTCCCAAAAATAATATAAAATAGCATATTAATGCATATAAAACATCCAAAACTGATAATATAATAGCATGGAACAATCAAAAATTATAGATACATTGGAGACGTATCAACATCCCCAAGCTTAGTTCCTGCTCGTCCTCGAGTAGGTAAATGATAAAAACAGAATGTTTGATGTGGAATGCTACCTAACATATTTATCCATGTAATATTCTTTATTGTGGCATGAATGTTTAGGTCCATAAGACTTAAAACAAAAGCTTAATGTTGACATAAAAACAATAATATTTCAAGCATACTAACAAAGCAATTGCGTCTCTTCAAAATATAATGGCAAAATAAAGTTATCCTTACAAAATCATATAGTCTGGCTATGCTCCATCTTCCCCACACAAAGTATTTATATCATGCACAACCCTGATGACAAGTCAAGCAATTGTTTCACACCTTTTATGTTCTCAAACCTTTTCAACTCTCACGCAATACATGAGCGAGAGCCATGGATATAGCACTATAGGTGGAATAGAATATGGTGGAGGTTGTAAAGAAAAAGGAGAAGATAGTATCAAATCAACTAGGCATATCAACGGGCTATGGAGATGCCCATTAATATATATATCAATGTGAGTGAGTAGGGATTGTCATGCAACAGATGCACTAGAGCTATAAGTGTATGAAAGCTCAAAAGGGAACTAAGTGGGTAGGCATCCAACTTGCTTGCTCATGAAGACCTAGGGCAATTTGAGGAATCCCATCATTGGAATATACAAGCCAAGTCATATAATGAAAATTCCCACTAGTATATGAAAGTGACAAAATAATAGACTCTCTATCATCAAGATCATGGTGCTACTTTCAAGCACAAGTGTGGAAAAAAGGTAGTAGCATTGTCCCTTCTCTCTTTTCTCTCATTTTTATGGTGGGCATCATCGACCTATTTTTCTATTTGGGCATCATCGGCCTATTTTTCTATTTGGGCTTCATTGGCCTCTTTTGTTTTTCATAAAGTACGGAGCCTCATCCCAACTTGTGAGGGAATCATAGTTTCCATCATCCATTCCTCGCATGGGACAATGCTCTAATAATGATGGTCATCACACTTTTATTTACTTACAACTTAAGAATTACAACTCGATATGTAGAACAAAATATGACTCTATATGAATGCCTCCTGCGATGTAACGGGATGTGTAATGATCTAGCATAGCAAATGACATAAAAAGCGGACAAGCCATGAAAACATCATGTTAGCTATCTTACGATAATGCAAGGCAATATGAAAATGATGGTGCCTGTCATAATAAATGGAACGATGGAAGTTGCATGGCAATATATCTTGGAATGGATATGGAAATGCCATAGTAGATAGGTATGGTGGCTGTTTTGAGGAAGGATATATGGTGGGTTTAATGCACCGGCAAAAGTTGCGCAGTACTAGAGAGGCTAGCAAAGGTGGAAGGGTGAGAGTGCGTATAATCCATGGACTCACCGTAGTCATAAATAACTCACATGATTATTGAAAAATTATATTAGTCATCAAAGAAAATTATTAGATGCATGATCCTAGGGGAGAGGTTGGTAGGAGTTAACCATCGCGCGCTCCCGACCCTCACACAAAGGTTGACAATCAATAAACAAATCATGCTCTGACTTCCTTACATAACGGTTCACCATACGTGCATGCTACGGGAATCACAAACATTTACACAAGTATTTCTACCAATCCACAATTACTTCCTAGCATGACTATAATGTCACCACCTTTATATCTCAAAACTTTATGCAAGAAATCAAACTTCTCATAATATTCAATGCACTTTATATGAAAGTTTTTATTATATCCCTGTTGGGTGCCCATTATATTAGGACTAAATTCATAACCTAAACCAATTACCATGATGTTTAAAGACTATCAAAATAATATAAGTGAGGTACAAGAGTTCAATTATTTCTATAAAACAAAACACCACCGTGCTCTAAAAAGATATAAGTGAATCACTAGAGCAAAATTGCCTAGCTCAAAAGATATAAGTGAAGCACATGGAGTATTCTAATAAATTCATGATTCATGCATATCTCTCTCAAAGTATGTGTTCAGCAAGGATTATTGTGGAAAAATAAAAAGAAAATACTCATATCATACAAGACGCTCCAAGCAAAACACATAACATGTGGTGAATAAATATATAACCTCAAGTAAATTTACCGATGGATTGTAGACGAAAGAGGGGATGCCTTCCGGGGCACCCCCAAGCTTAGGCTCTTTGGAATCCTTTATTCCTTGGGGTGACTTGGGCATCCCCAAGATTGGGCTCTTGCCACTCCTTATTACATAGTCCATCAAATCTTTACCCAAAACTTGAAAACTTCACAACAGAAAACTCGTGAGCTCCGTTAGTATAAGAAAAATAAATCACCACCTTAGGTACTGTTGTGAACTCATTATTTATTTATATTGGTGTAATATATATTGTATTACAACTTCTGCATGGTTCATACCCCCCAATACGACCCATAGATACATCAAAATAGGTAAACAACACAAAGAAAACAGAATCTGTCAAAAACAAAACAGTCTGTAGCAATTTGGAAACTTCGTATACTTATGTAACTTCAAAAATTCTGAAAAATTCGTAAAACCTGGTAAATTTATATATCAATCTTTTTTAAAAATTTCATACCCATTAGGCTTTCTTATGAATTTATAAAATTCTTGTACTGGGTGCAAAAGTTTCTGTTTTTCAGCAAGATCAAATCAACAATCACCATAGACCATCCCAAAGGTCTTACTTGGCTCAAACAATAATTAAATCACAAAAACACAATTACTATAGAGGTAATAATGTGTGAAACACTCAAAAACAGAAGCAAAAAACTAAACATAAAAATAAAATTGGGTTGCCTCCCAACAAGCGCTATTGTTTAACGCCCCTAGCTAGGCACAACACAATAGATCTAGGTATTGTCATCTTTGGTATGCAATCCAAAAGTAGATATCATAATATATTCATAAGGCAATATTATTTTATTTCTAGGAAAATGTTCCATGCCTTTCCTTAATGGAATTTGGAATCTAATGTTTCCTTCTTTCACATCAATAATTGCACCAATCGTTCTCAGGAAACGTCTACAAAGAATAATAGGACATGTAGTATTGCAATCTATATCAAGAACAATGAAATCTAAGGGAACATAATTCCTATTTGAAACAATAATAACATCATTAATCCTTCCCATAGGTTTCTTAATAGTGAAATCTGCAAGATGCAAATTCAAAGAGCAATCATCAAGTTCTTGGAAGCCTAGCACATCACATAAAGTTTTCGGAATCGTGGAAACACTAGCGCCCAAATCACACAAAGCATGACACTCATAATATTTATTTTTTAATCTTAATAGTAGTTTCCCACTCATCATGAAGATTTCTAGGGAAAGAAACTTCCAACACAAGTTTTTCTTCAAAAGATTCAATCATAGCATCAACGATATGTTTAGTAAAAGCCTTATTTTGATTATAAGCATGCAGAGAATTCAACATGGATTGAAACAAGGAAATACAATAAATCAAAGAAAAACTAGCATAATTGAAGTCCTTGAAATCCAAAAGAGACGGTTCATTGCTATTTAAAGTTTCGACCTCTTCAATCCCAGATTCATCAATTTTAGCATTAAGATCTATAGACTCCAACTCATTGGGATGACTTTTAACTAAAGTCGAATTATCTCCAGTCCTATATTTATCAAGATTTAAAGTAGAAAAAAAATATTAACTAGGAGCCACATCAATCACTTTAAGATCTTCATCATTATTATCACGAGAACACACTTTTTCAAGCCATTCACGCTTAGCACGTATTCTGGCGGTTCTTTCCTTACACCCATCAATAGAAATTCTCATAGATTTTAAATACTCATTAATATAATGCTTGGGTGGAGTAGATCTAATTTTCAAATAATCAATCTCAAGCTAAATTCTATCAACGTTCCTAGCCAAATCATCAATCTTGAGCAATTTGTGTTCAATCGAAGCATTGAAAACCTTTTGCGAACTAATAAATTCTTTAATATTGTTCTCAAGATCAGAGGGAATCTTATTATATTTTCCATAAGAATTATTGTAGGAATTACCATAATTATTAGAGGAATTACTAGGAAACGGTATAGGGTTGAAATTATCTCTATATGCTTAAATTACCAAAATTGTTCCTACCAACAAAATTCACATCCGTAGATTCCTTATTGTTCCCAATCAAAGAAGACAAAGGCATATCATTAGGATAAATAGGAGAAATCTTACTAGCAAACAATTTCATTAATTCATCCATCTTTTCACTCAAAGTATTTATTTCTTCAATAGCGTGCACTTTTTTACTAGTAGGAGATCTTTCGGTATGCTATTGAGAGTAATTTTCCATAATATTATCTAGGAGTTTAGTAGCTTCTCCGAATGTGATTTCCATAAAAGTACCACCCACGTCGGAATCTAGAAGATTCCTAGATGCAAAATTCAATCCTGCATTAAAAAATTGTTAATATCCATAAACTCAAACCATGTGCGGGGCAATTTCTAATCATTAATTTCAACCTCTCCCGAGATTGTGCAACATGCTCATAATCAAGTTGCTTAAAATTCATTATATCGTTCCTAAGGGAGATGATATTAGTGGGCGGAAAGTACTTGGAAATAAAAGCATCTTTACACTTATTTCGTGAATCAATATTATTTTTAGGCAAAGATGAAAACCAAGTTTTAGCACGATCTCGTAGTGAGAACGGAAATAGCTTCAGTTTAACAATATCATTATCCACATCTTTGTTCTTTTGCATTTCACACAACTCAATGAATGTATTCAGATGGGATGCAGCATCTTCACTAGGAAGGCCAGAAAATTGTTCTTTCATAACAAGATTACGCAAAGCGGCATTAATTTCACAAGATTTTGCACTAGTGGTGGGAGCAATCGGAGTACTAATAAAATCATTATTATTAGTATTGGAGAAGTCACGCAATTTGGTATTCTCACACATCGTGACAAAGCAAGCAATCTAGCACACAAGCAAACAAAAAGCAAACGAAAAGGCGAACCGAAGAAGGGCGAATAAAAAGGCAAACCTTTTTGTTTTTCTAAAAATTGTTTTAGAAGTGGGGGAGAGGAAAACGAGAAGCAAATGGCAAATAATGTAAATGCAAGAGATGAGTTTGTGATGGGTACTTGGTAGGCTTGATATGTATCCTCCCCGACAATGGCGCCAGAAATCCTTCTTGCTACTTCTTGTGCTTGCGTTGGTTTTCCCTTGAAGAGGAAAGGGTGATGCACCAAAGTAGATAAGTATTTCCCTCAGTTGTTGAGAAACAAGGTATCAATCCAGTAGGAGGAACAAGCAAGTCACAAATTTATGCACCAACACAAACAATCAAACACTTGCACCCAACGCTATAAAGGGGTTGTCAATCCCTTCACGATTACTTGCAAGGATTAGATCTGATAGATATAGATATAAAAGATTGCGAGAAGTAAAAAGTAACTAAAATTGCAGCAAGGTATTTTTGGTATTTTTGGTATATATATCTGAAAATATAATATGAAAATAGACCCGGGACCATAGGTTTCACTAGAGGCTTCTCTCTTGAAGGAAATAAATACGGTGGGTGAACAAATTACTGTCGAGCAATTGATAGAAAAGTGCATAGTTATGACAATATCCAAGGCATTGATTATGCATATAGGCATCACATCCGTGTCAAGTAGACCAAAACGATCCTGCATCTACTACTATTACTCCACACATCGACCGACTGATGCCTGCATCTAGAGTATTAAGTTCATAAAGTACAGAGTAACACATTATGTAAGATGACATGATGTAGAGGGATAAACTCAAGCAATATGATGAAAAACCCATCTTTTTATCCTTGATGGCAACAATACAATACGTGCCTCGCTACCCCTACTATGTCACTAGGTGAGGAAACCGCAAGATTGAACCCAAAACTAAGCACTTATCCATTGCAAGAACTACCAATCTAGTTGGCGAAACCAAACCAATAACTCGAAGAGACTTGCAAAGATATGAAATCATGCATATAACAAGTAAGATAAGAACCAAATAATATTCATAGATAAGCTGATCATAAACCCAATTCATCGGATCTCGACAAACACACTGCAAAAGAGTATTACATCGGATAGATCCCCGTGAACATGATGGAGAACATGGTACTAAAGAACAACGAGAGAGAAGAAACCATCTAGATACTAGCTATGGACCCGTAGGTCTGTGGTGGACTACTCATGCATCATCTAAGGGGCAAAGGAGTTGATGTAGATGCCCTCCACGATCGAATCCCCCTCCGGGAGATTACCGGAAAAGCTCCAAGATTGAATATCTCATGAACGGAGGCTTCCAACGGCGGAAAAGTATTATCATGACTCTTTTTGGTATTGGGAAAATATTTGGGAATTTATAGGCCGAAGATTAGGGTTGGAGGAGCTAAGGGGGTCCCACCAGCCAGAGGCGCTCCCCTGGCCGCGCCAGGGTGGCTTGTGGCCCACCCGTGGCTCTCCTGGCCTCTTCTCCAAGTCTGGTAGGTTCCTTCTGGTCCAAGAAAAATATCCGTAGAATTTTATTCCGTTTGGACTCCGTTTGATATTCCTTATCTGCAATACTCAAAAGCAAGGAAAGAAAAGAAACCGGCACTGGGCTCTAGGTTAGTAGGTTAGTCCCAAAAATAATACTCCCTCCGTCCCAAATTAAGTGACTCAAAAATGACTCAAGTTTGTACTAACTTTAGTACAAAGTTGAGTCATGTTTGAGTCACTTATTTTGGGATGGAGGGAGTATAAAATAGCATATTAATGCATATAAAACATCCAAAACAGATAATATAATAGTATGGAACAATCAAAAATTATAGATACATTGGAGGCGTATCACCACCACCTCCCTCTCTCTCCAGCGACCTCTCGCACGTGTGCCCGACGCCGCCTGGCTCACATGCGCACGCGCCCCCTGCTTTCCCCTCTTGCCCCTATGGTCATGGACGACCCCCAGCAACGATGCAAAAACTCCCTCGCCTCCTCCCATGGCCTCCAGCAAAGGCAGCAACATTACCGGCACATGGGTCCATGGTGCTCCATCGCCCCCTCTATTTAAGCCACCCCGAGCTCTCTCCTCCCCTCTAGAACCCTTCTCTCCCTCCTAATCGTGCTCTAGAAGCCCCCCACTTGACCTTCCGGTGCCCCATCGCTCGACACCGCCGCCTCGGGCCACCGTTGATCTCACGGTAGGGCGTCGCTCCGGCCCTCCTTCTCCTTCCTTTGGGCTTCCTTTGCTCCTCTGATGTGATTCCCCCTCTTTCCCTCACTCATTACATCCCCAAGAGACCCTGGTCTTCACCTCCCGAAGCGCCACCGCCGGACTTCCACGCCGTCTGCGAACGAGAGCTCCCCAACACCCCTCTCCACCATCATTCGGTTGGCGGTGATGCCCTGAGCACCACGGTGCCATCAACTCCTCCCCCCGAGCCCCACATCACCAGTGGTGAGCCTCTCACCTCCCTGTCCCGAGGCGGGTGATGCCAGGTGGGACCCTCCTGTCATCACCTGACCTCCCTCTCTCCCACTGATGGCTGGGGCCCAGCCGTCAGGTTTGAAAACCCCGCGCCTGGGCTGGATGGCCTCGAGGCTGGCCCATCTGCTAGTCAATTCTGGCCCAGGCACAATGGCCTTTTTATTTTCTTTTTCTTTTAGATATTCAAAAAATTCCATAGGTCAACATATTTGTCCTATTGACATAATTCTAACACCACAAATCTTAGAATGTTGTTTACTATTTATTAATACCATTTGAGAATTTTTTTGAAAACATTTTATGTAGTTATTTTATTTGAAACCTAGTTTTAAATATTTTTAGCCTCTGTTAACATAGTTTTCAAAATCTTTTTCACTACAAAAGAGAGACAAATATTTTTAGATTTGGATGTTGTATTTTACAGAGTAGGGTAACATTTTAGAAGTGGAATTTGTGCTATGTTTTTGTTGTGATTCTTATTATTGCCATTATTATTGCGATGATAGATTGCGTTGTTGACGAGGGAGTTGGACCCGAAGACTTTGAAGACCCCGAAGACTTTGTTGAGCCAGGCAAGCAGCTCTTTGACCATGAATGTGAAACCATTTTATGGCATGGCATATAGCACTTATTTCGTGATGTTGATCATGTTGATGTGGTGGGCACTTCGGTGGGATGCCTTCGATACCTTCTTGGTGGTACTTGCATCATGCATGACCCTACCTCCTTATGAGGGTTGTGTGGGTGGGAGTAGATAGGATGCTTAGTAGATGCTACGCAAAGTGGGACGGAAATATGCATGGTGATGGAAACAAAAGTGTTTTCAAAGGCTTTTTGAAAACCCTGTCGGGAGCCACTAATGCCCGAGGGAGATGATGATGAGCTAGGTAACCACTTGATAAAGAAGTGGTGTACCGGAGCAAGTGAGTGTGTGGTTTTAGAAAACGGATTGTTATAAGTTGCGACCGTTATTCAACCTTACATGTACAACCACGATACCCCTTATGGTACGGGGCTTTGTTGATTACCTTGGAGGGTACTAGCATAGAGCCCGCATTGCTAGTGGTGGGAGTGGCATGGTCGCTCTCGATCTGGGTTTGTGCCGGAAAAGACGATCATGGGCTGTTTTCACAGACACCGGGCACACCGTTGGTCCTGCATGGATGATACTTGTGATGTACATCATGTGGGCTATGTGCCAACGAGTGGTCTCTTTGTTAGTACCGTCAGGGGAAAGGCAATGTTCGGGTACTTACCTCGGGTATGCAATATACCGTGAGTCGTGGCTTGACACGGAAGTTTCCCGAGTCTTATGGGTAAAGTGTGCAACCTCTGTAGAGTGTAAAACTATTCGAATAGTCGTGTCCACGATCAAGGACAGTTGGATGACTACTCTTGGTCTACATCCATTGCTTAGAAACTTTGTGTGTGTGTGTGTGTGACGAGGATGATGGTTGAGCTAAGTCCGATGACTTAGGATGATGATTGAACATGAGATGTTCAACCCCTGTTTATATTTATATCTGTAACCTGTTCACATGGATACTTGGTACCTCATGATGCATGCTTTCACAAGTTAATTGATCATGTCATTACACTCAAAATTAGCTTCCCGCAAACTTACCTACTTAGTGCTATATCATGCATTGTTATACCTTGTTCCAAATCATGGGTTCCTTGTGAGTACATTTAAAGTACTCATTGGCTTGCCACTGGTTATTTAATTGGCCAGGCATGGAAGAGCGGGAATATGGCAGAGTTCGTTGGTGGCGAACATGCGAACTAGGACGCTTCCCAGTCAGAATGCATGTAGGGTTAAGGCAGATGCCATGGTTCTACGCTTTTGATCAAGATTTCCACTGCTAGTTATGTTTTCTATTTGGCCTTTCTTGGCCCTATCTATGTAAGACCTGACCTTCATGGTCCTTATTTGTGTAAGACGCTAAGTATGGATGTAAGACTCTTGTTATTCAGCTTCTGTGTATTTAGTGAGCATTGATCTCTAGGATCACTATACACGTGCATTCGGTGATCACGAGTTATGAGTCGGGGTCCCCACATTTCTATATATGTTTTATTAAGGATTTCTCAAAGATTTCTAGGTCACTAACTAATCTTCTTCAAAAATATGTTCCCTTCGTTTTTGATGATGATTGTGTAGAAGCTTCTGAGATACGTAAGAAAGCCTCGATTTCTCCACCTGTTGTCCAACCACCCGATTGGAACCTACCTTTTGAAATTATGCGTGATGCTAGTGATTATGTTGTTGGTGTTGTTCTAGGGCAAAGAATAGACAATAAATTGAATGTTATTCATTATGCTAGTAAGACCCTAGACACCGCTCAAAGAAATCATGCCACTACTGATAAATAATTTTTAGCAGTTGTTTTTGCATGTGATAAGTTTAGAACTTATATAATTGATTCCAAAGTGACTATTCACACTTATCATGCTGCTATTAAATACCTTATGGACAAGAAAGATGCTAAACCTAGACTTATTAGGTGGGTGCTTTTACTTCAAGAATTTGATTTTCATATTGTTGATAGAAAGGGAGTTGAAAATCCCGTAGCAAATAACTTTTCTAGGATGGAATTTTTTTCTTGATGACCCACTCCCTATTGATGATAATTTTCCTGATGAGCAATTTGTTATTGTTAATGCTTCACGTAGCACTCCTTGGTATGCTGATTGTGCTAACTATATTGTTGCTAAGTATATTCCACCTAGCTTCACCTATCAACAAAAGAAAAAATATATTTTATGATATGTGAAATTACTTTTGGGATGACCCACGTCTTTATAAAGACGGAGTAGATGGTGTTATTTGACGTTGTGTACCTGACCATGAACAGGAACAGATTCTAAGGAAGTGCCACTCCGAGGCTCATGGAGGACACCATGCTGGTGACAGGACTGCACACAAGGTATTACAATCCGGTTTTTGTTAGCCTACTCTATTTAAAGATGCTCGTAAGTATGTCCTCTCATGTGATGAATTGCAAAGAGTTGGTAACATTGGTAAACGTCAGGAAATGCCTATGAGTAATTCACTTGCTATTGAACCATTTGATGTTTAGGGTTTTGATTTTATGAGACATTTTCCTTCCTCTAATGGGTATACCCATATTTTAGTCGCTATAGATTACGTTACTAAGTGGGTAGAGGCTATTCCAACTAGTAGTGCTGATGATAACACCTCTATTAAAATACTTAAGGACATTATCTTTCCAAGGTTTAGGGTCCCTCGATATTTAATGACTAATGGTGGTTCACATTTTATTCATGGTGCTTTCCGTAAAATTCTAGCTAAATATGATGTTAAACATAGAATTGCATCACCTTATCATCCTCAGTACAGTGGCCAAGTTGAATTGATCAATCAAGAAATAAAATTAATTCTGCAAAAGACTGTCAATAGATCCAGGAAAATTAGTCTAAGAAACTAGATGATGCTCTATGGGCTTATAGAACTGCTTATAAGAATCCCATTGGGATGTGCCCATATAAAATGGTCTATGGAAAAGCTTGTCATTTACCTATTGAGTTAGAGCATATAGCTAATTGGGCAATTTAAGAACTTAACTATGATTTTAAACTTGCTAGTGAAAAGAGGCTAATGGATATTAGCTCATTAGATGAATCTAGAACACAAGCTTATGAAAATGCCAGGTTGTTTAAAAAAAAGTTAAAAGATGGCATGACAAGAGAATTCAATGTAGGATACCTAGTGTTTTTGTACAATTCTCGTTTTAGATTTTTTGCAGGAAAACTCGTCTCCAAATGGGAAGGCCCATATGACGTCGATGAGGTCTACCACTCCGACGCGATAAAAATTAATAACTTCAAAGGCAAAAAACCAAGAGAGGTGAATGGGCAAAGAATTAAGCATTACATTTTAGGTACACCCATTAATGTTGAAACCAATATTACTCAATTGATAACGCTGGAGGAGCACATAAGAGAGACCCATTGGAACACTCCATAAACCTGAAAAAGGAGTAGGTATCTGATACGGTAAGTAAACTGACTACAAAAATTCCAAAAAATATATGTTCTGTTGGTTTTGGTATTTTAGAAAAAATCCAAATATAAAAAGGAGTTGGGGGCAACGAGGGAGGCACAAGACAATAGGGTGTGACCCTCCTAGTTGTGCCTAGATGGCTTGTGGGGCCCTCGTGTGCCTCCCGGACTCTGATTTCTTACCGAGCACGTATTCTGACCTACAAAAAAACATTATATATACTCCCTTATGTTTTGACCACCGCATCACGAGTTTATCCCCTGTTCTTGTTTCGAGTTGTTTTTCTGATAGATCTACATCGCATGACATCTTCAAGCTCTCCCAATGACAAGTTCTTCGAGAAGGTCATCAATCCCTACCTGTCGGAGGTGATGAAGCACCCTCAATCCATTGAGATGCCCGAGGGGGTTCTCAACATCCGCGATGTTCAAGGTCCCAAGAAGGAGGGAAGCAAGACGACCAGGCGTGCAACAGTGGAGCAGGAAATCTTCAAGTGTCAAGGGATGGTTGAACATGGTTTGAATGCCAATCACTCTATGATCACATACTTCATTCAGGAAAACAAGTTGGACATGAGGAATGTGGGAGAGGCTCTCTTCAAGCTTCAAGAGCGGATCGAGCATCTCCAAGCTCAAATCTATGACCTGCAAAACCAAAACTGTGAATATGGATCCAGGTTTAAAATAATGAGTGTTGCTGCCGATTTCAGGATTCCGGAGATGAGATATTCTTTTTGTGATGGAGAGCCTATGCCTTGGAAGGTGGATGACCAGCCTACTACATCAACACCACCATCACCCAAGAAGGACGCTTGAGTACATGGGTATGGGCACCACCCTTAGCTTGTTCCAAGCTTGGGGGAGGTGCCCCGGTATCGTATCACCATCACCTTTACTACTACTACCTATCTTAGTTCAATCCTTAGTTTTTTGTTATTTAGAGAAATAAATTCAGATTTTCTTTGATTAGAATTTTTGCTTTGAGATCCATCTATTATTGTAATCGTGTGTGAGAGTTATATAATAAAGATTAGTTGAGCTTGTGTGCTTTACTTTTATGCATCCATCATCATAGCATGGCAATAAAAGAAATAGAAAAGATCATATCCTTATCTCATGAGGAGTAATGACTTCACATAGAAAAAGGTATAAGTAATAAAAGATGTTGAGAACTAACAAACATAGCATTAGTAATTTATATAATCTATGCAAGATTATGATAGAGAAAAGGAGATTCACATATAAATACACTATCTTGGACACCTTTTATTATTGTGAGCCCCCATCAAATATTATATAATGATCAAGTGTTGATATAGGACATGGAAGAGAACATAATGTTCATGATTGTGTACATTTGCATAGATGTTATATTGTCATGGACCCTTTAACATGTGATGCTTGCTTTAGATCTCTTGCTAGCCTAAATTTTTTTGCACCAAGTAGAGATACTACTTGTGCATCCATAACCCCTTAAACCCAGTTTCTTTCCATGAGAGTCCACCATATCTACCTGTGGAATGAATAAGATCATTCAAGTAAGTTGTCATCGATGCATACTACAATAAAAATTGCTTCTGAATACGTATGATCTTTTATTATAAGGGAAAACAGGCTTGGCACGATCTTGTGATAGCGGAGAAATAAAAGCGACAAAGTGCATAATAAAGTTCACTATCACAAGGGGCAATGCAAAGTGATGTTCCCTTGTATTAAGAGTTTGCACACCCTAAACAAATAAAAGCGCATGACAACCTCTGCTTCCCTCTGTGAAGGGACTATCTTTTATCTTCTTACAAGAATTTATTTTCGTACAAGAGACAATAATATTTACCCTTTTCCTACCTATAAACTCTTTAGTGGCAAGCATTATGTGTTGAGGAAAGGTCCAGACAAATATATCCAGTTGAATGTAGGTGATCATGATTCATTATTGTTGACATTATCCTTGAGGTAAATAAGTTGGGTGGCAAAGATAGTGGAGGATCCATATTCCTATGTGTCCGATGGAAACATTAGCTCCAAAAATATGCATTGTGTGTCAACAATCATAGAAGGCTACATGATAGTTGAGTATGTGAACTTGCTAGAAATAAAAAGCTCTTATATAGACTCTTCTCTCGAATATGACGGATTATGATTACCTCAATGAATAATGGCACTGTTTTTCGGTCTTCAATAATGTTTATACTTTACACTACCTTGTTTGTAAATGGATTGTTACTTGTTTATGAGAAGTTATATGATAGAAAAATTGTTGCTATGTCAATATTCATGCTGCGCTCATATCTGTATTTTATTTTTATTGACTTCTCCCTCTCAAATCATGTGGCCATTCTTGCCGATCTCGGCTTTCGCTTGAGGATCATGACCCATAAGTATAGGGGATCAATCGTAGTCCTTTCTATAAGTAAACCCAATGAGTTGCAGAAGGAAATGATAAGCAGTTTTCAGCAAGGTATTCTCTGCAAGTGTTGTGAGTAACAGTAATAGATAGTTTTGTAGCAAGAAAATTCATAACAAGTAACAAGTGACAATAGTAACGAGGGTGCAACAAGGTAGCCCAATCCTTTTTGTAGCAAAGGACATGCTTGAAAGTACTCTTATATTAAGCAAGTGCTCCCGAGGATACATGGGAATTTCTGTCTAGTCATGTTCATCATGTTGAATTGATTCGTGTTTGCTACTTTGATAATTTGATATGTGGTTGGACTTGTGTTAAGGTGTTGTTCTTACTTGAACTAACAACCCACTTATGATTACCCCCTCTCGCAAGCATCCGAAACTACGAAAGAAGAATTAAGATAAATCTAACCATAGCATGGAACATGTGGATCCAAATCAGGCCCTTATGAAGCAAAGCATAAACTGGGGTTTAAGCTTCAGTAACTCTCGCAACCCATCATCCACTTGTTACTCTAAAATGAATTCCCTTAGTCCCGTATCATGGTGAAGTGTCATGTAGTCGACATTCACATGACACCACTAAGAGAAGTAACAACATACATATCATCAAAATATCGAACGCATACCAACTTCACAAGATTACTTATAACAAGACTTCTCCCATGTCCTCAGGAACAATAGTAACTACTCACACATCATCAACACGTTCAAGATCAGAGGTATAATAATGATAATTAAGGATCTGAACATAATCTCTTCCATCAAGTAATCTAACAAGCATTAACTACGAGATGTAGTCAACACAACTAGTAACCCACAGGTACCAATCTGAGGTTTTGAAACAAAGATTGAATACAAGAGATGAACTAGGGTTGGAGATGATATGGTGCTGGTGAAGATGTTAATGAAGATTGGTCCTTCAATGAAGGAGGAAGTGTTGGTGATGACGATAGCTTCAATCTCCCCTCCCGGAGAGGGATTTCCCCGGCAGAATCTGACTGTCGGAGTGCAAAGGGGCCTCTCGCAAGTTTCCGCCTCGAGACGGTGGCGCTTCGTCCTGAAAGGTTTCTTATGATTTTTTCTAGGGTAAAACACACCACATAGGAGAAGAGGGGCGTTGGAGAGCCAACAAGGGGCCCACAAGCCATCAGGGCGCCCCCTGTTGGCTTGTGCCCTGCTGGCAGCCCCCCTTCGATATATTTTTGTTCCAAAAAATCTTAAATATTCCAAAAATATTCTCCGTGAAGTTTCAGGTCATTTGGAGTCTGGTGATTTTTTTGCCTTTTTCTCGGTTTACCGGTCTAGAATTCCAGTTTCGAGATATTTCCCTCCTATTGTGTACCTTGCATATTCGGAGAGAAAAGGCATAAGAATTTTGTAATAATATGAAATAATGGACAAGAATAACATGAATAGTAATAAGAATTGATGATGCAAAATGGACGTATCATCGGACAAGCGAGGTCTAAGCTTGGGGGAGTTGATACGTCCATTTTGCATCATGATTTCTTATTAATATTTGTGTCATTATTGTCCATTATTCCCTATTATCATACAATTATTATGTCCTTCCTCTCAGTATATGCAAGGTACATCACAAAGAGAGAAATATCTGAAAATTAGAATTCTGGACCGGAAAACTGAGAAAAAGGCAGAAAAATCACCAGACTCCAAATGACTTGAAACGTCATGGAGAATTTTTATGGAATATTTAAGATTATTGGGCCAAAAATATACCATAGCGGGGCCACCTGCTGGCCACAAGCCAACATGGTGCCCCTAGGTCGCGCCCTAATGGCTTGTGGGGCCCCTGCAGGTCTCCTGACCCCCCTCTTCTCTTATATGGTGTGTTTTACCCTAGAAAAATCATAAGCAACCTTTTCGGATGAAGCTCTGCCATCTCAAGGTGAAAACCTAGGCAGATGCCCTTTTGCACTCCGCAGTCAGATCCTGTCGGGAAAATTCTCTCTGGGAGAGGGAGATCGAAGCCATCGTCATCACCAATGCTTCCTCCTTCATGGGAGTACCAATCCTCATCAACATCTTCATCAACACCATATCATCTACAACCCTAGTTCATCTCTTTTATTCAATCTTTGTCCCAAAACCAAAGATTGGTACCTGTGGGTTACTAGTTGTGTTGATTACATATTGTAGTTGATGCTTTTTGGATTACTTGGTGAAAGAATTATGTTCAGATCCTTAATAATCATTATTATACCTCTGATCTTGAACATTTTGATGATGTGTGAGTAGTTACTATTGTTACTGAGGACATGAGAGAAGTCTTGTTATAAGTAATTTTGTGAAGTTGGTATTCGTTCGATATTTTGATGATATGTATTTTGTTACTTCTCTTAGTGGTGTCATGTGAACGTCGACTACATGACACCTTCCCATGCTATGTGCCTAAGGTAAGTCATTATGGAGTAACAAGTAGATGATGGGTTGCGAGAGTGACAGAAGCTTAAACCCTAGTTTATGCGTTGTTTCGTAAGGGGGTGATTTGGATCCACATGTTTCATGCTATGGTTAGATTCATCTTAATTCTTGTTTCATAGTTGTGGGTGCTTGCGAGAGGGGTTAATCATAAGTAGGTTGTTAGTTGAAGTAAAAAACAACACCTTAGCATCGGTCCACCCACATATCAAATTATCAAAGTACCGACTGTGAATCAACTCAACATGATGAACATGACTAGACAGAAAATCCCATGTCTCCTTAAGAGCGCTTTCTTACTATAAGAATACTTTCAGGCCTGTCCTTTACTACAAAAAGGATTAGGGTATCTTCCTAAACATTCATTATTATTGTTACGTGTTATTTGGTATGAATTATCTTGCTACAAAAACTATCTATTATTGTTACTCACACCACTTGCAGAGAATACCTTGCTGAAAACCGCTTGTCATTTCCTTCTATCCTTATTGGGTTCGACACTCCTACTTATTGAAAGGACTAAGATTTATCCCCTATACTTGTGGGTCATCAGGTAGTACCGCTCTCACAAGGAACTGCCTTCGCCCCTGCTTGCCCGCTGGACTTGTGGGGCTGTTGCACTGCAACCCAAGTGGCAGTACCGCTTGGGCGAGCGGTAGTATCGCTCGGGCAAAACTAACGACTCGTGGCCTTGTGCCTTTGCCCGTGCGTATGGCTTAGCCGCCCAAGAGGTAGTATCGCTCCCATGAGTAGTAGCACCGCTTGTGTGCGGGCAGTGAGGGGATAACAGTTGGATTTGCTTCCCCATTATATAAAGCAGGTATTCTTCCCCAAGAAGACCACATCTTCCTACCCTAAGCTCCATTGTTGCTCCAAGCTCCATTTTCGCCCGATCCCTCTCCCTAGCTAACACAACTTGTTGTTTCTCTAGGGTTTGGTTGAGAGGACCCCGATCTACACTTCCACCAAGAAAATTTTGATTCCCCCACTGTGACGCCCCCAATTTGACCGTACGCTAATCATACACGCAAAGACGTATGATCAAGATTAGGGACTCACTGATCGATATCACAACACAACTCTAGACACAAATAAAATGCATACAACTTCATATTACAAGCCAGGGGCCTCGAGGGCTCGAATACAAAGCTCAAAAAGCACGAGTCAGCGGAAGCAAATAATATCTGAGTACAGACATAAGTTAAACAAGTTTTGCCTTAAGAAGTCTAGCACAAACATAAAATTGGACCGAAAGAGGCAAGGCCTCCTACCTGGGAACCTCCTATCCTACTGCTGTTCGGGGACAGCCTCCACGTAGTAGTAAGCTCCAACAGTGGTGTAGTATTCATCAGCGGTGTACTCCATCTCCTGGTCTCCATCGCCTGAACGCAATAATCGTCACGGGAGAAAGAGAAAACAAAGCAGCGATGAGTACTCATCCAAAGTACTCGCAAGACTCACATCAAAACTATGCTAAGTATGCAACATTATCAAGGGGGTGGGGTTATATCTGGACTAACTACAGAAAAAAAGAATGAGGGGGAAGGACTAGTCCTATAGAAGACTAGCATCTTCAACATCTTGCCGCATTAGAAGAGAGTAGAACTCATATATAGCAAATTTTATTGTAGCAATATTATTAAGTAACAACGCCCATAGATTCTTCCTCGACTCCCTACGAGAAAGCAATCTTGGAGACAACATTCATTTCAATTTTAAGTCACAGTTATAGTTGTAGTAGATCAAGGTACAACTCCAAGTCGTCCTGTTATCGTGGACACGGCTATTCGAGTGGTTGAATTCATCCCTACATGGGTGCACCACATTTCCAACATGCTTGATTACCTCCGGCCGGACACACTTTCCTGGGTCATGCCCGGCCTCGGGATATCAACATGGCGTCGCCCTACCTAAGCTCAACAGAGAGGCCAGCCCATCGGTCTCAATCCTAAACGCGCAGGGGTCATGGGCCCACTCACCCTTTGCACTCCTGCACGATGCGTGGGCGATCGAGGTCAGTCCTAGCACCTCTTATACAAGAACAATGTCGTCGCGGACCACTCGGGCACGCGCCGCTCCATTGCTTACGATCGAAGAGCTTTGGCCGATACAACGACGCTGAATACCCATAACTTATCCCACGTGAAGGTTTAGTGCGAAAAAGGTCAAACGACCAACTCAGATCAAATACCCAAACCCTTAGCATTTTATTAAGTGCGTTGATGATCGCAACCCACAATGTGCGGCCCCGTCGCCCAGTCTCGAGGTCTTGTGGCAAGGGCCTCACCTACCCGGCCACGCCTCGCCGTCTTCAAACCGCGGGTACCCCTCAGGGCCGACCCTTCACCAACATCTTTCCATAACTAAGTCATAGTAACTGTGTATAAGACATCAAGGCAGGACCTGAGGAATCACCCTCAAAGGTTTCCGCTCGATGTAACCGTCAAGGTGGACTTAGAGGAATCACCTTCAAAGGTTTCCGCTCGATGTAACCGTCAAGGTGAACTTAGAGGAATCACCCTCGACGATCCCACACTTGAGGGGGGTTGCATGATAGAGTCGACATCAGGAGTGGTGGAGAGGTATCACCCTTTATTTACCACGACTGACTAGCTACACTACAGAGCTAACATCACGAGTATTTCACGAGGTGTCACCCTTGGTACTCGATAGTAGTTCTGCGAAGCCGCAAAACTAAGGGGCTGCGCGGTGCTATGACGGGCCTGGCTCGTTGATCATGATGATCGAATAACTGATAATTAAAGCAAGGAAACTAAGACTAAGGGATTACATGGGTCACTAATCAACCTATGCTAAGCAGATTATAAAGCAGTAGGTACAGTAGGAGCTATCAAAAACAAGCTATGGATTAGAATAGGTGCTATCTATGACAGTAGCAAGATCTAATGCAAGCATAAGGGAGAAAGAATTGGCGATATTAGTGTGATCAAGGAGGGTTGCTTGCCTTACTGCTCTGCTGCAAAGGCCTGATCGACAACGATGTAGCCATACCCGGTAGCAGCGTCAGTCTCGGGGTCTACCAGTAAGAAAAGGGGGAGAAACAATAAAGATAAAGCAGACATATGCAACACGATGCATGACATGCCAATACGCAAAGCTAGGCATGCACTAACGCAGTACTACATGTCACAAACGAGTCAGAAGAATATCTCACGATATTTCCCGGGTCTCGGGCTTTTACCGGACAAATGAAACCTATGGAAAGTTCCATGTTCGTGGGATTTTTCTGATCGACTTTCATGTATAAAATATTTTCATCTGGCTTACAGATTCTTTTATATTAATTTCTAAAGTTTATTAATTTCTAGAAATTAGATAGATTACATTTAATTCAGTAATTATTTATGACATCTGCATAATGTCATGCTGACATCAGCATTCAACAGTGGGGTTGACTGGTCAACTCTGACCAGTGGGCCCCACATGTCATTGTCACGGGTTAATTAAAGTTTAATTAACATTTAATCAGATTAATTACGGGGTGGGACCCACCTGTCATTCACTGTTTAGTTAACAAATTGACTAATTAATCTAATTAATTTATTAATTAATCATTTATTATTTTTATTTATTTATTTCGTTTTTAGGGGGCGTAGGCCACTGTCAGTGGCTAAGGGAGGGGGTTCGTTAGGGGTAACCCCACTAACTGAATCGGCTTAGGGGAGGGCCAAGCCCCTCGGTGGCCGATCGCCAACGGGGCCGACGTCGGCGCCGGCAGCCAGGACGCCGACCAGGGCACCGCGACGGGGAGGACGAAGAGCAAGATGTGCAACAACGCGGTGGCAAGGGGGCGATGGGGGGAGGCGCAGCAGGGGCGAGCGGCGCCGCGGGAGCCGCAACGGAACCACGACGAGCGCGGCGGTGAGCACAGGCGAGGGCGCGCGCGGCGCTTTGAGCAGGGAGGGACATGAGCGGTACCATGCCCGGGGCGCGTGGGGGTGGGGGCGGTGAGCGCGGCATAGTGTAGCAAGGGAAGCGCGACGACGGGCGCGGCAAGCGGGCGCAGGCAGGGCCGAGTGCGGGGCCATGGTGGCGCAACACGATGACGGCGGACGCGCGGGCCGTTGAAGCCAGCTGTAGCAACGAGTAGTGGTGGCAGTTCGCACGTGGGGGTGGGGGAGGAAGGAGGGGGCCTCACGTCAGCATGTAGATGAGGGGCAGTGGGCGTGGGGAAGGGCGGCAAGGAGTACTGGCGGGGAAGGTGCGGCGGTTCTGGCGGGGCGGCGGGGCGCGGGAGCGGCGGGCGACAACGGGCGCCCGATGGCCCCGATCCACCAAATTGGGGGAGAGGAGGGGATAGGGGAAGTAGGGCGAGTGGGGTGAGTGGGTGGGGAGACTAGGGTTCGGGATTGGGGGTGTAGGCACTGACGATGGGCTGGCAGGTGGGTTTGGTTGGGCCGGCCCAGGTTGGGTGTCCCGGGAGGTTGTTTTCTTTTATTTTATTTTCTTGTTTGTTTCTAGTTTTTCTTTTTATTATTTTCTATTTTGAATTATTTCAATAACCCAAAACACTTTTGTAAAATGTGTGACTCCTCCAACAAGCCAATGGCAATATTTAGCACTGCCACATGTAAGATGGGATTTTATTGTACAGGTTTGTATTTTAAAAAATATTTAAAGGGCATTTAAGAATAGATTTGCCTTGTGTCCAATTGTTTTAGAGGCACCAAAAACACATTATAAAATGTTGCTTCAATTTTCATAATTGCCTAATGAATATTTAGAAAATATTCATGATTTTTATTCAAAGGTTTGTAAAACTTTTAATTTCACTTTTCAAATGATTTTGAATTGCATAGGATTTGAAACAGGGTTCGGTTGGTTCCAACAATGATCATAATTGGATTAACAAAATGGATTAGCTTAATTCTTAGGTTACTATAGCTTGATTACAAAGATCACTATAGCACTTAATCTAGGGTGTCACACCCAGTAATCCCTTGCAGATCTTGTTACTCTTGGGTGTTTGAGCATCCTGGATAGTTGAGATCACCGTGGAGCCACAATCCATTGTGGGAAGCATTGTGGTGGTGGTGCAAACCTCCAATTAAGTCGTGGAGATTACCCCAACCTTGTTTGTAAAGGTTCGGTCGACGCTTTCAAGAGCAGCACTAGTGAAATCACGACACCTCGCATCGTGTGAGGGCGTGAGGAGAATACGATGGCCTTAGTGGCATCTTGGGGAGCATTGTGCCTCCACACCATTCCAACGGAGACGTACTTCCCCTCAAAGGGAAGGAACTTCGGTAACACATTCTCGTCTTCATCGGTTCCATTTGTGGTTACTTCTTACCTTTACTTTGTACTAGTATCACTTGCATGATCTTGATGCTTGTTTGTATCGTTGTTGTTGTTAGAATCATACAGGTGTTGGAGATATGCCCTAGAGGCAATCATGTATGATGATATTTCCTATGTGTTTATGAATAAAGATCGTCCTTGGACATTAGCATTGATGTGTATTAACAAGTATGTGACTTGTTTGTGAGACTACATTGTATGATTACTGTCCTAAATGGTCCCTAGTCGAAAGGGATGTGTGGATGCGCAACTAGTTAGACTAGCATATGACACAGTGGATGGTCCGGTCTCACTGAACATGCTAGCATTGGATGCTAGCCGAATAGTATGGACTCAGAAAGGTCTGGTCGGATTCGATATAATAGGATCCGAGTCGAGATAAGGTCTGAGTTGGACAGACCGAACTATGAGACGCAGCGATAGGTCATATGTGAGTCTCTAGTACAACATAGGTTCTATGTCCTAAGACATGAGCTGGCGCATGTACTCGAGATGGTGACAGACTTTCTTAGGGCCGACCAAATGCTACTCCTTGACTGGGTAGTTACAAAGGTATGTTTCGGGCTTGTCCAGACCCATACTACAAGACATGGTCGAGCAAGATAGGATTTGCCCCTCCGATCAGAAGAGATATACTCTGAGCCCCTCGGGTGATCTGTCCTGGATAAGCATGTCCATGCGATGAGGATTATGAGATAATCCGAAGTGTTGGTCGGATTCACCGAAACAAGAAAGAGGTCGTGTTGCAATAAGGATGACCATGTCGCCTTGTGTACGACAACATATATCATGTGACAAAAGGAACAGAAGTGTGAAGTACAGGTTCGCCTAACCAGCTTAATCAGACACTTGGAGTCGGCACGTTTTGCTAGAGGCCGCTACCGACTGGTCGAGTCGAATGTGATCTGACTCGTGACCAAGTGGACAAGAACCTAAAGGGTCGCGTGCTCAAGGGAAGGAACACGTGGGCTTTAGGATCCGTGCGAGGCCCAAGAGTTGAGCCCGCGCTGGTTGCCTATATATACTGGAGGTATGGCACACCCATCTGGTTGATCGCTTCGGCGCCGTCATTAGGGCTTTGCATGAGTTGCAACTAGCCACCTCCACTCGCCGCCGCTGACTGTGTGATCAGACCTAGCAGTCTGTCACACGATGTTCCTCCTGCATGCGTGGATACCGTTAGAGGCGATGGACTTGCGCTACTCCGACGAACTTATACGTGGGATCCGACGACCGGCTGTTCCAAGGAGATCGGGTCAGGTGTTCGAGGGATATCGGACGAGGAGGAGACGGACCACACGAACGCGCTACCCCAACTATACTTCCGTTGCACGGCACTACGCGTCTAGTGGTAACGAACTGTGATCCATCTCCGCAGCATATTCTTGGTTGTTCTGCACGTAGGGAATTTTTGATTTGCATGCGATGCACCTACGATAGAACCCAACAATAGGTTGTTCACCTAGTTGCATATCTAGACAACTTATTTGTTGCTAAACCTAATTTGATAAGAAAATCTAAAGATTGGCAGTTGCCTATTCACCCCCTCTAGTCAACCACATCGATCCTTTCAACAAGTTTTAGCAAATATATCAAGTGAAGCACAGCCTACACATGCAAGTCTAAGAGTGTTGCAACGAAAATTAAAGGCATGCACATATAAGCAGAGGATAGGGATAGGATGATCAAACACAATGGGGACTCAAAGATTTTTCATTGGTTTCGATAAGTGGTGTTATCGTACGTCCACGTTGATGGAGACTTCAACCCATGAAGGGTAGAGGTTGTGAGAGTCCACGGAGGGCTCCACCCATGAAGGGTCCGCAAAGTACCAACCTCATCTATTCCATCACGGCTTGCGTCCACGAAGGACTAGCCTCACTCGGGGTAGATCTTCACGAAATAGGTGATCTCCTTGTCCTTACAAACTTCTTGGTTCAACTCCACACAAAGTTGGAGGCTCCCAAGCGACACCTAACCAATCTAAGAGACACCACTCTCCAAAAGGTAATGGATATGGTATGGATGATGAACTCCTTGCTCTTGTGATTCAACAGATAGTCTTCTGAACACACAATCACTCTCTCACATATATGGCTTGATAGAAGAGGTTGATTGGGTGAAAAGTAACTTGAGGAGGCTAGAAATCAAGATTCATATGGTTGGACTAGAAGATCTTGATCTCAGCACATGAGTAGGTGGTTCTCTCTCAGAAAATGGATGGGGCAAGTGTTGGTTCGTTCTGAGTGCTCTCCATGGGAATGAGAGGGAGGTGGAGGGATATATATAGGCTTCTCCAAAAATTCAACCGTTACAACATTATTGCCCAACTCGGTGGAACCGAAGATAAATCTCGGTTACACCGGCTCGTGCAAAATATTGCAACTTTCAACATTTCGACGAGACCGATATATAAATCTCGATGAGTCCGATTTTGGCTGGCCTAGGAACTTCCTTGCTTCGATAGCACCAATTACCAAAACTCAGAAATTCCGATTCTTAGAAACCGGTTACCCGAAGGTTGGTCCTTGGTTTCGGTTTCACCGAAATCAAACTTGGTGTCACCGATAGGTTAGGGTTTGGCTCTGGATTTTGTCAAGGAATAAACTCGGTAGAGACAAATGTGTAAACTTGGTGGCACGAATTTAGGCTTTAGGGTTTGGATAAAATATCTTTGTGGGAGAATTCATGAGGGCTTTTGGTGGCTAACTCTAAGCACTTGAGAAACCAGATCATCATAGATACATCATCCCCTTTTCATAGTATTGGCTTTCCTATGGACTCAAATGTGATTTCTCACAAAATGCAAAAAGAAGTCTTGAAGCTTGTTGTCATTAGATGTTCCATGCATGTAGGGGATCTCCTCTCAATCCTTTGCCAATCCATTCATTGAACTTTTCATGAAATATGATTTGTTAATATCAGTATTCCAATGAAATATATGTTGTTATTAATTACCAAATCCACCTAGGGAGAAGTTGTGCTTTCAAAAGGCGTCGTCCATGACGCGCTCGTGGGCTCGGCGACAATGTTCGTCCTGGCGATCGGTGACATGTTGGTCTCCTTACACCAAACAGGTAAATGTTGGGACTCGCCTTCTAGGGGGGGGGCAGCTGCTCGCCACCATTTTATCACAAAAGGGAAGATTCTTCCGCGATGCCCACTGGTGTTATCCTTGCATCCTTTGTTGGCGCTGCACGTCACCCACATGGCAGGGACCCTTTCATGGTCAGTGTTGCGCATCTCCTCTGAGCGAAGGGCTTACCGGGACCCAGAATCGTGGGTTAGACCGCGCGAGGTCGCTCGTGGTTGGTAGACGAACGGCTGGTGGGTCCCTCTAAAGGAGAGAGAGATACGTCCCTCCGGAGCCAAGGGCTCACGGGATGGCCCCTAGAGTCTCCCAATGGGCTACATGCCGCATTGGGCCTTCTTTACATCATCGAATGGGCCGGCAGTAGATGGGCCATGGCACCCTGGTTTCATTGGACCGACAGCCATGTCGCCCATGCTAAAGCAACCAAATACCACGGTTCAGAGGGTCCCAGATCTCATTGATCCGGTCCGTTGGACATGGCGACATGAGCTTGTCCAATCGACATTCGTCGCTCTTGATGCGGAAGCAATCCTAAATATGCCAATCAGGCAGGGGGTGGAGAAGATATCTATGCTTGGGCCTTTGAGAAACAGATAACTACACTATTAAATGGGTGTACCATGCTCTAGTGATTCAAAACAAGTGCCATGCTCTAGAAGAAGGGACGACTAGCGACACTTCAGGAGATGATCAACATATGTGGAATGCCTTTTGGAAACTCAAAGTCATCCCAAAAGTTCATGTGTTTTGGCGGCGAATGCTACAATGGATTCTTCCCGACGAGTCCACACTAAAACATTGTCATATTGCAGTCCTTGACAGGTGCAAAGTTTGCTTGGAAAGGGAGGAAGACCACATGCATGCTATTATCCAACGTTCTCACGCACAACATGTTTGGCATGAAACTTGTGCATGGTTCTACACGAGTCTTCCTGAGTCGTGGGCTCGGGATATTTTATGTGATTCAGTATCATGTGCATTCGCGAAATCGTATCAAGGATGGAGAAGAAGGGAGGGATACGTCATCAGCCATCAGGAATACTACCGGATGCTATGAGGCTTTTAGTTGATTGGTTTTGTGCATTCTGGACCATGTGTTGAGCCATAGTAGATGGCATCACTGAGAAAAGGATCTAGCAAAGGAACATTTATTTGCTCCAATGTAACATCATCAAATAAACCCAACAAACTCGATCTGGCTATTTAGTCATTAGTACATTTCAACAGAAAATAAAATACGGTAATATAAATGGCACCAGAAGCTTCAATATGAAATGCAGTAGAGGGTAAAGTAATAGCAAGTAGTAAGCAACCACCTGAGACCTTGAAATGTATAGTGCGAGATTCGGTTATTCTATGTAGATAGCTTGAAGGAAAAATCCAAAATTTAACTTATCCAGCTTCCTCGTATTAATAAGGGCCAGTTCTTTTGATAGCTTTTTTGGGCTTCTAGAATAAGCTGCTCCCTACCCAGCTTATTCTAGAAGCCCAACTAAAAAAATATTTTTAAAAGCCTACTAATCAAGTCTTAATTAGTAGGCTTCTAAATAAATAAATTTGGTTGGGCTTCTAAAATAAGCTGGATAGAGGGCAACTTATTTCAGCTTATTTTAAAAGCTACCAAAAGAACTGGCCCTAACTAATGTACTACAAAGGAAGGATGGAACCAAAGTAAAAAAACATCGTTTTAGTTATAACATTTACCTTCAATTGTGTAACGGAGATTATTCTACTTTTGAAGGTACGCCAACTCTGGATGGTGATACATAATAAATAGAAGCTCAAAATTACTAAACAAATGCTCAAACATAAAGGATCGATGCATCAGCACAATCCATTTTACATAAAAATGATGAAAAGTAGAACATGAGATTAATGCTATGTGAAATATTTTAACAAAACATGAAGGATAATGATGAATTTGTTCCTAAGTGATCCTACAAACATGTACATTTTTGAAGCGTAAGAGACAATAAAATGTATTGTATCGCAAAAAAGACAATATAATGTATTTTTTCTGAAGGAAAATATAATGTATATATGCATATGAGGGCCCCAAATTATGTTGGGCATTTACATCGCTGTGCATGAAATGGATTTCAATGGAAGGGTAAACCATTATCTTTATTCAGAGCATCACACTATTGCATAACCTGACTAAGAAAGAATGAACATAATCTGCAAGATGTAAAAGACATGCAACAAATTGAGCATGTAGTTTCTATATAATATAATGAGTATAAGATCTAAACAGAAGGGGATGTGCTACTTTAACTGTTAAAATAATATAATCAATTAATTTTGGGGGATTCAAAGTCATATTTGTACAGTTAACAAAGTGAAAAATAGTAGAGCCACTTAAGAAAATGCAAAGGTCGACAATCCATGAAGTAGTCAATTGAACATACCTTCTGAACTACCTGGCCTCCATAAGAACCGATGGCATTAGAGAGTTGTGTCGTTAGTGGAAAATTCCAGTAGTAGTGGGTTAGCAAGAGTAACCCCGTGAGTAGTGTGGACTGTTGTTACTGCAGCTATGGCTACACTTGTTAACTCTACTGTAACACTATTTATCCCTACCTTAATATAATAAATTATCGTTGCGATGAGCTCCTATGGATACTTCAGAATTTCTGCAAACAAAACCAATAAATGGCTCGGTACATCATACTAAGATATAATTAAGCATGTAATAGATAAAATGAATGCATGTTGAGTCAGAGATGAAAACATAAGTACTATAGCGCACAACCTTATCTGGATACAGAAACAAAGTAAACACCTTGCGAGAGCAGATGCTTCCATCGTGGAATAAACCTGCACAAACACACACAAATCCTAAGGTTTGACAAATACAGTATCCAACATAAGCTCGTTAATCACCAGTTCTGCATTGCCAAACAATTAGAGGTGGTACTGAATCCCATAGAACTAACTTGATACAGAGGATTGAACCGATAGTGAGCAACTTTTACATGTTGAATATACTTTTTCAGAACACAGATGCAACATGGGCGGAGTCCCTAGCCAACTCCAGATCGAAGAGAACTTGCGGATTTAATACACCAGTAGCAACATAATCAGAATGGCATGATGCATTCATACCAATATCAGAATTGTGATACTGAAGATGTGAACCTGGTGTGAGCAATGCATCACGGGAAAGTTGGGGCGCCTTACGTACGGTATTCAGAATATGAATGTAGCATGCACTCATGGGCGTTGACGTGGACCTCGTTCTCTTATCCCTCCTGTAGAACCGTTTGGTGGATGTGCAGATCTGATCTGAGAAAATAAAAGGAAGGAGAGCCCCCCTTACCTTTGATGGATGTGATCTTTTAGGAGTATGCCGACGATGGCATGCAAGGTTCGTCCAGATGTCGAATCAACGTCGGGGTCGCATGGCTTGGGCCAATAAAGCCCTCGTTGGCAGCGATCACAGGGATCCCGCCTGTGTTAGCACTCTTGTCGCTGGCAGAAACAACCTACAAAGGCTTGACCTGGGGCAGCGTAGATTGGAGAATGGCCAAGATAAAGAGGGGAGGAGAAGAATCTTGACCTGGGGCAGCGTAGATTGGAGAATGGCCAAGATAAAGAGGGGAGGAGAAGAATCAGGAAGACGATGTTTCACGAAGAAGATTTATTGACCACGGTGGAGATCTATTAGTGGAGAGGAGAACAAGGAGCCGGGCCCGGATGGATTACCGGCACTTTTCTGTCAACGACACTGGTCGGTGTCCTTGATGCGTGATGATGTGTGTACAGCGATGAGGGAATTTTTACAAGGATCTACGGCGCCACATACGGTTATTGTCATTATCCCGAAAATTAACTCACAGTTCAGACCGATTAGCCTATGCAATGTGTTCTACAAAATTGTCACGAAGGTATTGGCGAATAGGTTAAAATGTTTTCTTCCTTTTCTTATTTCAAAGGAGCAAAGTGCGTTTGTTTCGGAGCTCTTAATTACTGACAATGTTCTTGTGGCATATGAGTGCGTCCATGCTATCCGTACCAGTAAAAGGAAGAAAACATTATGCACGGTCAAGTTGGATATGATGAAGGCCTACGATAGAGTAGAGTGAATCTTTTTCGAACAGATATTGGCTCGGTTTGGCTTCGCTCCGGACTGAACCTCCATGATTATGAGATGCGTGACGACAGCGAGGTTTTCTGTGAGAATCGATGGGGGCCTCTCGACGGGATTCACTCCCTCTCGTGGTCTCAGGCAGGGAGATCCATTATCACCATACCTATTTTTGTTTTGTGTTCAAGGTTTCTCTGCGTTGCTAAGGAAGGCTCAAGAAGAACAACATATCAAGCGGGTATCTTTTGGAAACACTGGTCCCCACACACCTCCTTTTTGCGGATGATAGCATTGTTTTTCTTGAGGGAACCACATCTAACATGGAGGCACTAAAGGAGATCCTCATGAAATACGAGGAGGCATCAGGGCAACGCATTAATCTACAGAAGTCCTCCATATTTTTTGGTAAGGGGGCTCTGGAGGCTGCGAAGGCGGAACTGAAGAGTATACTTGGTGTTGATAACGAAGCTCTCAGTGAGAGATACTTGGGCCTCCCAACACTGGTTGGAAGGTCTAAGGAGGGAACTTTCAAATATATTTCAGAGAGCTCGAAAGGTAAAGTTAATGGCTTCAAGGGCCAGGGACTGTCCAAGGCGGCTCGGGAGGTACTAGTTAAATCGGTACTCCAAGTAATACCTACTTATACCATGAGTTGTTTTCATCTCACAAAGAAAATGTGCCGGAACCTGACTTCGATCTCTTCGAAATTCTAATGGGGTGCAATGAATGGTAAAAAGAAGGTGCATTGGATCTCTTGGGAGAAAATGTGTGCAGCAAAGCGGGACGGTGGGCTGGGGTTTCGTGACCCGGAGGCCTTTAACCAAGCCCTCTTAGCCAAGCAGGCCTGGAGGATATTACAGTCACCACTGGCTGTATGTGCACGTGTCTTAAAGGCGAGATATTTCTCGGACAGCTCCATCATGTCTGCAACGTGCCCCTCGGGAGGGTCTTTCACGTTCAGGAGCATAATTCATGGCCGAGACCTCCTGCGAGAAGGACTGGTTTGGAGAGTGGGAGATGGAGCCAAGATTTTCATCCATCACGACAACTGGATCCCAAGAAGTGGAAGTCTGAAGCCTTTAGGAGCAGTTTATGTACAGGGGGTGATAAAAGTTGTTGATCTGATGTCACCAGATGGTACAACCTGGAATTCCAACCGCATAAGTGAGATGTTCTCCCCTAATGATGTTGTAGATATTAAACAGATTCCGGTCGGTGGACCAGGGACGGAGGACTACCAGGCATGGAACTATACAAAAAACGGGGTGTTTTTTGTGCGCTCAGCCTATCATCTGAGGATGGCAATGAATAAAGTACGGTCCGGACAGCCAGAAGCGTTGAGTTCTGTCAACAAGCACAAAGGCTATCTGGGCCTATGGGATACAAGTGCACCAAACAAAGCTAAAATACACATGTGGAGAGTCATAAGGAACGGGTTGGCCGTGGGCTCAGAGCTCCACCGCAGGAGAATTAAACCTGGTGTTTTCTGCTGCGTTTGTGGCGGGGAGGAGACGTCCTTGCATCGTTTTTGGACATGCCAACACTCGGTGCAATTCTGGGATCAGCTACGCCTAGAGAAGGGAATCACAGTCGCTGCTCCACCCTATATCACGGCTTCTCAGAGTGCGTTGGCCAACTGGCTGCTCGGGTGGTTCGCCGAGGCGGGGGCTGATGACAGGGGAGCTATGATACATGCAGTTTATGCACTTTGGCTGGCGCGCAACGAGACCAAAGATGGTAAGAAAATTGATGCACTGCATGAGATCATAGAAAGGGTGTGTGGGCATTTGAGGGAATGGAAAGAAGTCCATGTTACATCAGCTCCTTCAACAAAAACAAATATGGTGCAATGCTGGAGTGTTCCTGAAGAGGGGTGGGTTAAAGTGAACTCTGATGGAGCCACATCTAGGCATGCCGGGAAGGGAGGAGGAGGAGCAGTTCTTAGGGATGACAATGGTGGTTTTCTGGCAGGGGCCTGCCACTTTTTCCCACACATTGTTGACCCAGCATCAGCGGAGATTTTGGCTTGCAAACAGGCACTATGTGTCGCGTCTGAAACCAATGTTTCAAAGGATCCATCTAGAGATGGACAGCCAAGCTCTAGTGCAAAGGATCAACCATCCGGGGAAGGACTTCTCAGCGAGTGGTCCTTGGCTCGAGGACATTAAATCTTTGATTCGATCGTTTGTAGAATTCAAGGTATTTTGGGTTATGCGAACGGCGAATGTTGCCGCGCATAAATTAGCAAAATTAGGTGTAGGAGAAGAAATATGTAAGGTTTGGCTTGGGTTACCTCCAGATTGTATTCTGGATGTGATCGCCGACGACATTCCGAACTTATTTTAATTCAATAAAGCGGCAACTTTCCCTCAAAAAAAAGATGAAGGGGCAGACTAAATGATGTTTGTTTAACATGGGCGTGTCTTTTTTTGCATGGCGTGGCCGGTCTCGTGTAAGCTAGTAACTGAAGGGTGACATGGCCGCTTTGTATGCTAGTCAACCTGTGGTAGGTCCCTCCTCTAAGCCGGCAATGGAACGCTGATGTGGCCGGGATGCTGAGGTGGATAGGTTGCATGTCAAGGGAAATAGGTTAGCGGGGATGAATTATTTACGCATTATAGATTATAGATTGGAGAATGGCCAAGATAAAGAGGGCGGGAGAAGAAGCAGGAAGACGACGTTTCACGAAGGAGATTTATTGACCACGGTGGAGATCTATTAGTGGAGAGGAGAACCAAGGAGCCATCCAACGGAGCTGAAATAAGATGAAGGGGCAGACTAAATGATGTTTGTTTAACGTGGGCAACGTGTGGTGGGTCTTTTTTTGCATAGTATGGTCGGTCTCGTGTAAGCTAGTAACTGAAGGGTGACGTGACCGCTTTGTATGCTAGTCAACCTGTGGTAGGTCCCTCCTGTAATCTGGCAATGGAACACTGATGTGGCCGGGACGCTGAGGTGGATAGGCTGCATGTCAAGAGAAATAGGTTAGTGAGGATGAATTATTTAGGTATTATAGATTATAGATAAAGGAGATGCTAGCCCTTCTTAAATTACCTTGGAGCCTTCCCCATAGTTCTGCCAAGTCACAGATGGCGGTCGCCGGAACCTGGGATGATCAAGATCACGACGAACGAAGCTCTCAATTTTGTTGATGGCAAAGAAGGTGCGGGTGGTGTAGCACGCTCCTCATCCACATGATTAGGAGCATGGAGCAAGCCATTAAGGACAATAAAACCGAGCCTATTCCGAGCTCTCTCACGCTATTAGACTTTGTGACCGTCCATTTTGTTGATTTAAACAATCTTGACCGTCAATTGTGCTTCGGTGTGCCCTCTCGTAGCGTCTTGGCCCAACCTCTTAGCGTCATGGTGCCGTGTGGGATGCTACTATGGGTTGGCTGTCCTTGGGCTGCTGTTCTAGAGGCAAAATCGGATGTCTCTCGTTCATTCCTAATGGTTACCGTCAGATCCGATTAGAACGGTGGTGATTTTGTAGCATGTTTGCTTTCTACAACCCAGTCCCCTCCGCGAACTCTGCCCTGCCCCTGTGTCGCTATCCCGACCCCTCTGTCTCGCCCTAGATCAGAGAGAGAGAGAGAGAGTTGATTGATGGTAGCGGCGGCGATGACAACCTGTGGCGAAAGGTGCACCGGCCTGCATCAGCACCTCTGCCACTCAGACTGTTGGCTTCACGCGATAAGGTGGGTGCATCCACTCCCATGCCGCCGCATTACTCTTGTGCAGGTCAGCCAGTGCAAAGGTAGGTTTGGGGCTTAATTTCTCATTCCTTTCTGCACTTGATTCAATCTCTGCAGGTCTTTTGTATTTTTAATGCTTTGATGGACCTACTGTTTGTGAGTATGCATTTCAGCCATGAACGGTTTCAGTATTCATATTTGATCTATGTGTTGTCACTACTGGAATTCAGTTATTTGACATGTGTCATGCCTTTGCCGTCTGCTGACACATGGCAAAGATGCTCTTTGACGTCCGCTGTTAAAAAGAAGATGGCAAAGGACTGGCACATGGCAAAGGCACTATTTGCCATGTGCCAAATCTTTGCCGTCTACCCCCAGACGGCAAAGTCAGGCAGGGCAAACGGCAAAGAGCTAATGTGGGTCCCACTAGACCTTGGGCCTGGCCAGGTCCAATCGGACGGGGTCTTTGCCGTCTGGTCCCCTTTGTCGTCCGGGGGCGGACGGCAAAGGGGATGCCCTACTAACGGGCGTCCCCCACTCCTCTTTCTCTCACTCTCTCCCGCCTACCCCTGCGACCGCCGCCATCAGCCCCCTCACCGCCGCCAGCCCCGTGCCGCCCCTCCCTCGGTCGCCCCCCGTGCCGCCGCCAGCCCCCGCATAGCCCCTCCCCCGTGCCGCCGCCAGTCCCCGTGTAGCCCCTCCCCCGTGTTGCCGCCAGCCCCGACGTAGCCCCTCCCCCCGCGTAGCCGCCAGCCCCCGCGTCGCCCTCCCCCACGCCACCGCCAGCCCCCGCGCCGCCCCTTCCCCGCGCAGCCGCCAGCCCCCGCGCCACCCCTTCCCGGGCCACCCCTCCCCCACGCCCCCGGCCGCCCCTCCCCCGTGCCGCTGCCAGCCCCCGACCGCCCCTTCCCTGTCCGACCCTCCCCCAGCCGGCCCCGCCCCCGTGGACCTTCTCCAGCGCCACCGCGCTGACATCCTCCCTACGGCGGCCGTCCTCCACCGGCCTCGTCCTCCCCCGGCTCCTCCAAGGTGAGTTTTTTTGTTTTTGTTTTTTTAGGTTAGTTAAGTTTTAGTTTTAGGTTAGTTTATGTTTAGGTTAATTTAGTTTTAGTTTTAGGTTAGTTTAGGTTAGTTGTGACAGCCAGGGACTGACGCTCCAGAAGATTCCGGAAGATTCCACTTTTATTTCCGTTTTCATCAGGTGTTCGTCTGGTGGTCACATTCATCATCGCATCATTCGCATCATCTGCATTGCATCATCACCCGTTTTCGAAAACTTGCATCCGTTCGTAGTCGCCGGTTCTCGTCGTTCTTGCCGTTGCCCGTTTCGAGACCAGCCACACACGCACGCGCCCGCGACACCGTTAAATAAAACCGTTTTTAAGCACGCGCAAAAATATTCTCGGATCGAGTTGAAACTTGTCGTGCGGTCTTGCTATAGCTTAGGTAGACCGCTCGTCGATTTTCGTCGCGTTCTGAGTTCGTTTGATGCTCCGTCGGTCATCCGTAGAAGTGAGGTTATCGGTAGTTATCGGACGTTCGTCGGATGTATTTCGGTGTTTTAAACTCAGTGCCACGGGTCACCACTTCCCTCTCATCTCTCCCTAGCTCCTCTGCACAGCCGTCGTAACCCCTTCCCGTTTCCGATCCGTCGGGTCGACACCCGGCAGTCCGAAAACGGCTAGTGTCGTAACCCTAGCCCCTACCATATAAATAGACCCTCGTTCCGCGTGCAAACCTAACCCTAGCCAGCCCCCCACCTTATCCTTCTCCCTCCTCCAGCCTCTAACCCGCCCGAGCCCATCTGGGCCCGTTCGAGCCCATCCGGGCCCGAATCGGCTGTCCGGGAGCTCTCCGGAGCCGTCCCGAGCTCCTCCATGGCTTCCTCCCGCAGCCATGGCCGCAGCTCCACGGCAGCTCGCCGGAGCCCGTAGCTCGCCGGACCTCCTGGCCGCCGGCCGCCCTCTCCCTTTCTCCTCTCCCTCCATCTCTCTCTCTCTCCCTAACCAGCCCTCTCTCCTTCCGCAGCTCGCCGCCGTGGCCGCCCCCGAGCTCGCCGGTTCCTCGTGCCGCCGCCGGCCTCCTGCCGGCCAGATCCGGGCATCGCCGGTCGGATCCGCCGTGTCCCGGCCCGTTCCGGCCACCCCCACTGCCCGGCCTCGTCTGCCCCGCCGCGCTGCCGTCATGGCCGCTCCTGGTGAGCACGGGAGCGAGACGAGCCCCGCGTTGACCCGAGCGGTCGCCTGCATGGGCCGCCTCCCTCCCTTCGGCCCATCCCCTCCAGCCGACGCCCAGCCACTGCCCAGCCACCGACTGGCCCATCTGGCCCTTGGTGAGCCCAGCCCCTCCCCCTACTGTTTTTCTTTTCTTTTCTTTTCTTTTTTTATTTTATTTGCAGATTTATTAAACGCATTATATAATAAACAGTGCACCGTTTCAAAATGATTTAAACATGAAAATTGCTTGGAATAATGCGTAGTTTATTAATATGTCATTTGCATCCATGTCTAAAGTAATTAGCATGTCATTTTCATGGCATATTGCATATTGGCATTTAATTGCATTTTCATAATTAATAAACCGTGCATCGAAATTAATAGAATCTTATATTAAAATGTCCATCTCTTTTGCATTCCATTTTCATGCATGGGATAATTGTCAGTATGATGTTTACATTTATTTTGCATTGTTGAATTGCCTTACCGTGAATAGGCATAATCCCGCATATTTAATTGTGATTAATTTACTACATGAACCTAATCATATAATATATGTTTTCGGGGTAGAAAAATCCATAGGAATTATCGGTGCATTTAGTTTTGCCATTTGAGCATGTTTGGGTGTGTGTCATTTATGCCGTGATGCTCTTTTGTCATTTTCGTATGAATTAATCCGGGCATAATATGAATTAATTTCCAACATGAAAGTTGCTCTTTGATATGTGTCCTAGCCCATGGACATTTTGCTTGTCATAGAAATGCATGTTTAGGTGTTGTTTTGTTGTTGCCAACTTGCTATAAAAATCTGCCATTTTGAGGATCCTCAATATTTCTAAGTCTGGAATCTGTTATATTTTGTTGCTGTCTTGCCATGTGATTTGCTAGTGATCTAGAACTCTTTTGTGGTAGGTGTAATGGAGTTATTTGTTGTTGATATTGCCCTCTAGCATGCTGTTAAGTTTCATGCCATTTCATGACTTGTAGCTTATAGTTTTACTACTGTCAATATGACTTCGTGATAAAAACTTCTCTGTCAAAAACTGTTATTTTCACCAAGTCTGAAACCGATTTCAAGTTGCCTTCTTGTGAGCTTCCTACCAAGTGATCCATGCATGTTTTGATGATGATATGTGAAGATGAAATGAAGTGGATGTTGTAAGCTATTGCCCCATGCTTAGTTTGTGCATTTTAGAATATTGTAACTTGTTGTTTTCATGTGTTCAAAAAGCTATCTTGCTGTTTTTGCCAGTTTTCAACAAAACCTTGTCTTCATGATTGTGGTTGAACCGTAGCTCCGTTTTGGACATTCCATACATGAAACTTGCTTAGAATCTCATGTAGTTTCATAATAACTTGTTGCATTCATGATTTGAGATGTTTGTGATTGCATTTCCCATGCATTTGCATTCATGCCATGTGCATCTTGTATTGCTCATATCTTTTAGACCGTAGCTCCGTTTGAGATGTTCTATATATGTAAATCGACTAGAATGACGTGTAGAATAACATGGTATGCTTTATTTTGATGTTTAACAAACATAAAATATGTTTAGATCAGATCTGGACCAAATTCATAATTACCATATGGGGTCATTTCGGAAATGCTATAAGTTGTTTCCGGCCTCATTTAAAATGCCTAAATAGATAGTTTACTTATGCTTCACCTCTGGCCATGTTTAACAACATTGAATATTGTCATGTACCTAACGAGAGTGAACTAAATAATTCGAATGTGGAGTTTCGTCAATATGCAACTCGGTTGCATATTGAGTTTCACTTAATGTGTAGTATTTGATTGTTGTGAATTGTCTTGCACTGCATATTTAATCGGACATGCATCATATCATTTGTGCATCGTGTTTTGCATATGTGTGGTGAATCGTGTGTTGATTGTTGTTTCTTCGGCTTGTTTCTTCTCGATAGAGTTTTCGAACCGTTCGGAGTGTGAGGATTCATTCGACTACCTTGGTTCATCTTCTTCATGGACTCGTTCTTCTTCTGAGCGGGATCTCAGGCAAGATGACACATTTCCCTGGATACCATTACTATCATTGCCATGCTAGTTGTCTCGTCTTTTTAAAGTTATGTCTCGCTACCTACCACCTGTTTGATAAGCCTCCCAACACTGCCATGATAAGCCTCTAACCCTACCACATCCCAGCAAAACATTGTTTGGCTATGTTATCGCTTGCTCAGCCCTTCTTATAGCGTTGCTACTTGCAGGTGCAATTGCTTCCATGTGCCAACATGGACATTCTTTTGTTATATCAAAATATTGCTGCTATTTAAATTGATGCACCTATATACTTGGTAAAGGGTGGAAGGCTTGGCCTTTTGCTCAGTGTTTTGTTCCACTCTTGCCGCCCCTAGTTACTTGTGAACCGGTGTTATGTTCCAGAAATGAGCGCTCCTAACATGCTTGGGGTTGTTATGGGGACCACCTTGATTTTCGGGTTAGATTAAAACTTGTCTGGCAAGGCCCAACTTTGGTACTACATTTGCCCATCATAATAAAACTGATCACCTTTTAAATGCATAGAGGGTCGCCCCCTCATGGATTAATTTAACATAATACAGGGGGGGCCAGTGCTGCTGGTGCTGGTCCAAAACAGAGTCGTGTGCGGGGCCAACCCGGGGCAACTCGGGAGATTTCTATCAGGCCACTGTACGCTGTGCTCATCTGGTCGTGTCCTGAGAACGAGATACGCGGCTCCTATCGGGTTCGTCAACACGCCGGGCGGCCTTGCTGGATTTGTTTTACCTTTCTCGAACGTCTTGAGTGAGGAACTCTGATTTTCTTCGGGCTATCTCGAGGTGTTGGATTTCCTTTGGAATTGCCTAGGATGATCACGAGATCCGTGGTTGAGGTTATTCCCGCTGAGTGTGGTTAATTTGTGATGGACGAGTTGGAGCACCCCTGCAGGGTTAAATCTTTTCGAGAAGCCGTGCCCGCGGTTATGTGGCAAATTTGGATACTTTGTTTAACATCCAGTCATAGCAACTTGAAGTAAACTCTAATAAAATACACCAACTGTGTGCGTAACCGTGACTGTCTCCTATCGTGAGTCTTTATCCGGAAGAGAACACGGTGGGGTTATGTTTGACGTAAGTAGGTGTTTAGGATCAGTTAGTGATCATTGCTCGTTCACGTCCGTTATGCGTAGACCACCATACTTTACTTTCTGTACTCGTAAGTTAGCCACTCAAATATATGCTTAGTCGCTTGCTGCAGCCTCACCACTTAACCATACCTTACCCATTAAGCTTTAATAGTCTTGATACCCTTGGAAATGAGATTGCTGAGTCCTTGTGGCTCACAGATTACTACAACAATAGTTGCAGGTACAGGTAATGTGATGATTGACGTGAGCGCGTTGCTTGATTTGACTTGGAGTTCTTCTTCTTCTCCTTCTTCAATCTTGGATGGGTTCCAGGCGGCAGCCTGGGATAGCAAGGGTGGATGTCATTTTATCGTTTGATTTTGTCCGTAGTCGGACCCTGCTCTTATGTATGATGTTTGAAATGTTATTGTATTGCCGTGACTCTGATGTAGCTTGTGGCGAGTGTAAGCCAATTCCATATACTCATCTCTTCTGTACATGTACTTGTAATGATATCCATTCTTGCGAACGCATCGAGATGCGCTTCTATCCTTGTCGAGGCCCTCGTGCCCAAATAAGGATAGGACCGCATCTTGGGCGTGACAAGTTGGTATCAAAGCCTGTACCGACCTAGGAGCCCCCTTGATTGATCGAACTTGGCCGAGTCGAGTCTAGTGAAAATTGTTCTGAGTCTAGTTATATCAGAGAGTAGGTTTCTTTTTACTCCTCTTCTATGCTCTGGTGAGGTATTCGACTTAGGAATTTTGATTCTACTCCTCTTCTCGCTCAAAAATTTATTTTTTTAGGATCACGCGGATATTTTGGAAACTATATGATGCGATGTGACGGAGTTCTGTCTTGGTGCCTCCTGTCTGACTTGATTTCTTCCGGGGAGTTGAGCTCTGAGGGATTCTTGACACATCGTTATCATTCAGTTTTCTTAGTATCTCAGGATGGAGGATGTTCGAAATTGCTTCAATACTTATCGTGGTGAGATAAGGTCGGAGTCACCCAGTACTGGGGAGGCGTCCGGGGTGCCACCATGGTTTAGTATCGTTGTGAGTTCGAGGATTCGAGATTAGACGAGTTTGCGAAATTTCTTGAATTATGGTGTGGAAGGTTGAGGATGCAGTTGCAACTGATTGCCTAGGGCAGGTTCCTGATTCTGCAACCCGAATCGCATAAACAAGAAAGTTTTTAGAAGTTCTTAGGTGGGAATTCAAGTAGTTACCTAGAATTATCTTTCCAACAAGTGCATAGTGCGTATGTATTTGTTCTGGCTTGTTTCGTAAGCCTCATCCTTCGTTTTGTTTTGAATATGGTAATTCGAGTTGCTTCGATGTCAAGTGGTGAATTCATATCTTGCTAAGTAGTGTTCTCATATTTCTGTGGGATTGCTAATTCCTTGCCCAATCAAGTTGTCATATCAATTTTTTTTCAACCGGTGTGCTTCTCTTCAAGCAATTCTATCATCTTCAATATTTGTAAGATCAATTCTCATTTCGTTTCGGAGTTGTCTCATTTGTTTCAAGTTTTCTTTGATTTTCCCGCCCTCTCGCCCCTTTTCTTCAAGGAAACTCTCATCCAAGTGCCTTTTCTATCCATGTAATGCTTCAGCTATCATTTCGTTTGTATTGTTTTCGGTGATTTCTGTGGAGATTCTGAAGAGTTTAATTTCAAGATCTATCATCATATTTCTTATTCTCATTGTTATTCTTCTCTGGTGATTCTTTATGAAGATGCTCAATGTTCAAGTTATCATTTATTGGTATTCATCTTGTTTTCTTTTTCGGTGGATTCAATTCTAGTTCTTGGTGTTCATCATATCTTTTTCATTCTCTATTTGCTCTCCCATGTTGGAAATTCTTATCCAAGTATCTCTTGTTAAGTCATCTCTCTATTCTATCCGGAGTGCTGAAGATATCTCAGAAGACATTCATTTTCATTCTTGTCCTCTTAAATGATTTCAAGGGTCTCTTATCATCAAGTTCTTAATTTGTACCAGTGCAATCTCTCTTTTAATCAATTGTTTCAACGGTGGTTTCTTTTCAGTGGGCCCATAACCCATAGGTCTTTTCCCAAGATCCTACCTGACTCTTCTAATCTTTCCGGAGATGTTCTCATGTTCTTTTCAAAATGATGTAAGAATGAATTTCATCAGTCATGTTCCTTCTCGAAGATCGCATCTAAATCATTTTCATTGTTGGCTCAACCTTTCATTATTCATTGTTTCGGAGGGTCTCGGTAATTCATGGTGTTGTCTCATCTTCATTATGTGCTCGAAGATCGAAGGAGAGTTTCTCTTAAATCATTGTTCATTCTTCCAAAGATTCTTGGCTTCAGGCGTTTGCTATCATCTCAATTGTTTTGATCATGAGTTATTTCTCCCATATCTATCCATTGCATTCAGAGTTGTTTTCATTTCTTGATCCTCCGAAGGCCATCATTTTAGAAGATTTCTTCGTTCTCAGCTTTTAGCTTTCGTTCTCAAATTCTTCTCAATTGTTGTTCCTTCGTTCGTATCTCTATTGTTCCGGTGCCTTTTTCAGTTTCTATTAGGTAAATCTTGATCTCTTCATTCTCATGTGTCCTCTTTAGTTTCTAATTCTTTCCGGTGCCTTGTGAAGTTTTCTATTAGGTGGATCATGCTCTCTTTGTTCTCGTGATATATCATTCTTTCATTTTGAATTATTTCCGGTGTTCTCGTTCAAGACTTCTTCAAGTTTGTGATCTCTCTCTCTCTCTCTCTCTCTTCAATTCCTTGCAAGAAGAATAAGTGGTGTGTGAAATCTGTTGCTTGTCATCAATTTAACTTGATGAAGGATAGCCATATCATAATCCTTATTCTTTTTCATTCAAGTGATTTCAATCCTTCTTTCGGAGTTGTTCTTGATATCAAATTCCTTGTCCCAAGTGTTCTCATCTTTCTTTTCCGGAGTTCCTAGTCTTTTCTCAAGTATCTTGTTGCTAAGCTTCATCCAATTCATTGGAACGCCCAATCCTATTCTTTTGGTATCCTTCTATTCTTTTCTATCATCCTCTCTTTTCTGGAGGTTCTTCATGGTGGTCCATCAAGATTTCTTTCATTTTCAAGTGTTCATAAAGATTCTTGTTGGAGGTGCTCAAATGTTCCTTATCTTGGATGTCCAAATTCAGTTCCTTCTTCATTGTCTTTTGAGGTGGTGTTATTAATTCTTGATTATAAGGAGTCTCGAAGGAAATTGTCAAGAATCAGATAAGTAAACCCATCTGGTTTTCTTGGAGTTATCTTGGGTTGTATTTCACCTTAAGCTTTTCCTAAGGATTGTTGCTATCATGGTGTCATAAACAATCCTTATCTTGGTGTCATAAATGATCCAAGTTTTCTCCTCCTCTTCTTGGTGAAAGAAGCTTTGCATATCTTGTTGCTCTCAAGCAAGTAATTGTTTTTGTTGTGGCAGGCTGTCACCTCATTATTTTGAGATATTGTTTATAAGCCCATGATAAGCTTGTTCTTTTCGTTGTTGGTGTTCCAACAACTCCGTTCATCCATGCTTCTCAAATTCTTTGGTGCTAGAAGTTGTCTTTTCTTCTCAGTTCTCTTCTTCCCAAGGATTTAGCTTCTATTCTTTTGTTTCGGAGGCCATGTGTTGTTGCTCTCTGCGATCTATTATCTTGTATTTCGATATCATATTCTTTCTTTGCTTATTATTTTAACCGGAGTGTTGTGAAATCTTTTCATGATCCTTCTGTCTTATGAAGTTTTGTTTCTAATCCAACCAAAGTTTGGTGCCTCTCTTTCAATTTGTTTCCATCATATCAAAAATTTCATATCTTTCCTACCGAAGTGCTGCCGAAATTTTCTGTGAATTCTTGCTTGTTCTTCATTCTTCATCTCTTTCCAACCTTCTTGTGTCATTGGTTTCACTCGTTGTCTGAGAAGCAACTAAGTTTTACCTTTTGCTCTTTCTCTTCCCCTTTTCATTCTAGATCTCGAGACGAGATCCTCGTGTAGTGGAGGAGAGTTGTGACAGCCCGGGACCGACGCTCCAGAAGATTCCCCTTTTATTTCCGTTTTTGTCAGGTGTTCGTCTGGTGGTCGCATTCATCATCGCATCATTCGCATAATCTGCATTGCATCGTCACCCGTTTTCGAAAACTTGCATCCGTTCGTAGTCGCCGGTTCTCGTCGTTCTTGTCGTTGCCGTTTCGAGACCAGCCACACACGCACGCGCCCGCGACACCGTTAAATAAAACCGTTTTTAAGCGTGCGCAAAAATATTCTCGGATCGAGTTGAAACTTGTCGTGCGGTCTTGTTATAGCTTAGGTAGACCGCCCGTTGATTTTCGTCGCGTTCTGAGTTCGTTTGATGCTCCGTCGGTCATCCATAGAAGTGAGGTTATCGGTAGTTATCGGACGTTCGTCGGATGTATTTCGGTGTTTTAAATTCAGTGCCACGGGTCACCGCTTCCCTCTCATCTCTCCCTAGCCCCTCTGCACAGCCGTCGTAACCCCTTTCCGTTTCCGGTCCGTCGGGTCGACACCCGGCAGTCCAAAAACGGCCAGTGTCGTAACCCTAGCCCCTACCATATAAATAGACCCTCATTCCGCATGCAAACCAAACCCTAGCCAGCCCCTCACCTTCTCCTTCTCCCTCCTCCAGCCTCCAGCCCGCCCGAGCCCATCTGGGCCCGTTCGAGCCCATCCGGGCCCGAATCGGCCGTCCGGGAGCTCTCCGGAGCCGTCCCGAGCTCCTCCATGGCTTCCTCCCGCAGCCATGGCCGCAGCTCCACCGCAGCTCGCCGGAGCCCGTAGCTCGCCGGACCTCCTGGCCGCCGGCTGCCCTCTCCCTTTCTCCTCTCCCTCCATCTCTCTCTCTCTCTCTCTCCCTAACCGGCCATCTCTCCTTCCGCAGCTCGCCGCCATGGCCGCCCCCGAGCTCGCCGGTTCCCCGTGCCGCCGCCGGCCTCCTGCCGGCCAGATCCGGGCACCGCCAGCTGGATCCACCGCGTCCCGGCCCATTCCAGCCACCCCCGTCGCCCGGCCTCGCCTGCCCCGCCGCCTGCGTCGCGCCGCCGCCATGGCCACTCCTGGTGAGCACGGGAGCGGGACGAGCCCCGCGTTGACCCGAGCGGTCGCCTGCGTGGGCCGCCTCCCTCCCTTCGGCCCGTGGTGAGCCCAGCCCCTCCCCCCTGCTGTTTTTCTTTTCTTTTCTTTTCTTTTTTTATTTTATTTGCAGATTTATTAAACGCATTATATAATAAACCGTGCATCGTTTCAAAATGATTTAAACATGAAAATTGCTTGGAATAATGCGTAGTTTATTAATATGTCATTTGCATCCATGTCTAAAGTAATTAGCATGTCATTTTCATGGCATGTTGCATATTGCCATTTAATTGCATTTTCATAATTAATAAACCGTGTATCGAAATTAATAGAATCTTATATTAAAATGTCCATCTCTTTTGCATTGCATTTTCATGCATGGGATAATTGTCAGTATGATGTTTGCATTTATTTTGCATTGTTGAATTGCCTTACCGTGAATAGGCATAATCCAGCATATTTAATTGTGATTAATTTACTACATGAACCTAATCATATAATATATGTTTTCGGGGTAGAAAAATCCATAGGAATTATCGGTGCATTTAGTTTTGCCATTTGAGCATGTTTGGGTGCATGTCATTTATGTCGTGATGCTCTTTTGTCATTTTCGTAGGAATTAATCCGGGCATAATATGAATTAATTTCCAACATGAAAGTTGCTCTTTGATATGTGTCCTAGCCCATGAACATTTTGCTTGTCATAGAAATGCATGTTTAGGTGTTGTTTTGTTGTTGCCAACTTGCTATAAAAATCTGCCATTTTGAGGGTCGTAAATATTTCTAAGTCTGGAATCTGTTATATTTTGTTGCTGTCTTGCCATGTGATTTGCTAGTGATCTAGAACTCTTTTATGGTAGGTGCAATGGAGTTATTTGTTGTTGATATTGCCCTATAGCATGTTGTTAAGTTTCATGTCATTTCATGACATGTAGCTTATAGTTTTACTACTGTCAATATGACTTCGTGATAAAAACTGCTCTGTCAAAAACTGTTATTTTCACCAAGTCTGAAACTGATTTCAAGTTGCCTTCTTGTGAGCTTCCTACCAAGTGATCCATGCATGTTTTGATGATGATATGTGAAGATGAAATGAAGTGGATGTTGTAAGATATTTCCCCATGCTTAATTTGTGCATTTTAGAATATTGTAACTTGTTGTTTTCATGTGTTCAACAAGCTATCTTGTTGTTTTTGCCAGTTTTCAACAAAAACTTGTCTTCATGATTGTGGTTGAACCGTAGCTCCGTTTTGGACATTCCATACATGAAACTTGCTTAGAATCTCATGTAGTTTCATAATAACTTGTTGCATTCATGATTTGAGATGTTTGTGATTGCATTTCCCATGCATTTGCATTCATGCCATGTGCATCTTGTATTGCTTATATCTTTTAGACCGTAGCTCCGTTTGAGATGTTCTATATATGTAAATCGACTAGAATGACGTGTAGAATAACATGGTATGCTTTACTTTGATGTTTAACAAACATAAAATATGTTTAGATCAGATCTGGACCAAATTCATAATTACCATATGGGGTCATTTCGGAAATGCTATAAGTTGTTTCCGGCCTCATTTAAAATGCCTAAATAGATAGTTTACTTATGCTTCACCTCTGGCCATGTTTAACAACATTGAATATTGTCGTGTACCTAACAAGAGTGAACTAAATAATTCGAATGTGGAGTTTCGTCAATATGCAACTCGTTGCATATTGAGTTTCACTTAATGTGTAGTATTTGATTGTTGTGAATTGTCTTGCACTGCATATTTAACCAGACATGCATCATATCATTTGTGCATCGTGTTTTGCATATGTGTGGTGAATCGTGTGTTGATTGTTGTTTCTTCGGCTTGTTTCTTCTCGATAGAGTTTTTGAACCGTTCGGAGTGTGAGGATTCGTTCGACTACCTTGGTTCATCTTCTTCATGGACTCGTTCTTCTTCTGAGTGGGATCTCAGGCAAGATGACACATTTCCCTGGATACCATTACTATCATTTCCATGCTAGTTGTCTCGTCTTTTTAAAGTTATGTCTCGCTACCTACCACCTGTTTGATAAGCCTCCCAACACTGCCATGATAAGCCTCTAACCCTACCACATCCCAGCAAAACATTGTTTGGCTATGTTACCGCTTGCTCAGCCCTTCTTATAGCGTTGCTACTTGCAGGTGCAATTGCTTCCATGTGCCAACATGGACATTCTTTTGTTATATCACAATATTGCTGCTATTTAAATTAATGCACCTATATACTTGGTAAAGGGTGGAAGGCTTGGCCTTTTGCTCAGTGTTTTGTTCCACTCTTGCCGCCCCTAGTTACTTGTGAACCGGTGTTATGTTCCAGAAATGAGCGCTCCTAACATGCTTGGGGTTGTTATGGGGACCCCCTTGATTTTTGGGTTAGATTAAAACTTGTCTGGCAAGGCCCAACTTTGGTACTACATTTTCCCATCATAATAAAACTGATCACCTTTTAAATGCATAGAGGGTCGCCCCCTCGTGGATTAATTTAACATAATACAGGGGGCCAGTGCTGTTGGTGCTGGTCCAAATCAGAGTCGTGTGCGGGGCCAACCCGGGGCAACTCGGGAGATTTCTATCAAGCCACTATACGCTATGCTCATCTGGTCGTGTCATGGGAACGAGATACGCGGCTCCTATCGGGTTCGTCGACACGCCGGGCGGCCTTGCTGGATTTGCTTTACCTTTCTCGAACGTCTTGAGTGAGGAACTCTGATTTTCTTCGGGCTATCTCGAGGTGTTGGATTTCCTTTGGAATTGCCTAGGATGATCACGAGATCCGTGGTTGAGGTTATTCCCGCTGAGTGTGGTTAATTTGTGATGGACGAGTTGGAGCACCCCTGCAGGGTTAAATCTTTTCGAGAAGCCGTCCCGCGGTTATGTGGCAAATTTGGATACTTTGTTTAACATTCGGTCATAGCAACTTGAAGTAAACTCTAATAAAATACACCAACTGTGTGCGTAACCATGATTGTCTCTTCTCGTGAGTCTTTATCCGGAAGAGAACATGGTGGGGTTATGTTTGACGTAAGTAGGTGTTCAGGATCAGTTAGTGATCATTGCTAGTTCACGTCCGTTATGCGTAGACCACCATACTTTACTTTCTGTACTCGTAAGTTAGCCACTCAAATATATGCTTAGTCGCTTGCTGCAGCCTCACCACTTAACCATACCTTACCCAATAAGCTTTAATAGTCTTGATACCCTTGGAAATGAGATTGCTGAGTCCCTGTGGCTCACAGATTACTACAACAACAGTTGCAGGTACAGGTAATGTGATGATTGACATGAGCGCGTTGCTTGATTTGACTTGGAGTTCTTCTTCTTCTCCTTCTTCAATCTTGGATGGGCTCCAGGCGGCAGCCTGGGATAGCAAGGGTGAATGTCATTTTATCGTTTGATTTCGTCCGTAGTCGGACCCTGCTCTTATGTATGATGTTTGAGATGTTATTGTATTGCTGTGACTCTGATGTAGCTTGTGGTGAGTGTAAGCCAATTCCATATACTCATCTCTTCTGTACATGTACTTGTAATGATATCCATTCTTGCGAACGCATCGAGATGCGCTTCTATCCCTGTCGAGGCCCTCGTGCCCAAATAAGGATAGGACCGCATCTTGGGCGTGACATTAGTTTAGTTTTAGTTTTAGGTTAGTTTAGGTTTAGGTTAGTTTAGGTTTAGTTTTAAGTTAGTTTAGAATAGTTTAGTTATAGTTTTAGGTTAGTTTAGGTTTAGGTTTAGGTTGGTTTGTTATGTTAGTTTAGGTTTAGGTTAGTTGGTTTATTTACTAGTAAAGAAAAAACCTAGAAGAAAAAAACCCAACACGATGCCCCGACACGACGCCCCGACACGATGCCCAGACACGACACCCCGACACCCCAGCATGATGCCACTGACCCCCGACGTCACTGATCCCCGACCACCGATGCCACTGACCCTCGACCACCAACGCCACTGAACCCCGACCACCGACGCCACTAACCCCCGACCCCCGACGCCACAGACCCTAGGCGACACTGACTACCGACACCACTCACCCTCCAAAATGACCTATTGTACCTAGCTTAGCTATTAAATGACCTATACTTATCTTAGTTAGCTCCAAAATGGCATAATAAGCATAGTTAGCTCATAAATGACCTGTTTCTACCTAAGTTAGCTCTAAAATGACATATAGTTAGCTTAGTTTCCTCATAAATGACGTAGTAAGCTACATTAGCTTCAAAATGGCCTATTTTATCAAAAATGACCTATACTTCGCTTAGTTAGCTCCAAAATGGCATAATAAGCTTAGCCAGCTCCAAAATGACCTGTTTTACCAAAGTTAGCTATTAAATGACCTATAATTAGCTTAGTTAGATTCAAAATGACATAATAAGCATAGTTAGCTCCTAATTGACCTATTTTTACCTAAGTTAGCTCCAAAATGACATATACTTAGCTTAGTTTCCTCCAAAATGACATAGTAAGCTAAAATAGCTTCAAAATGGCCTATTTTATTAAAAAATGTCTTATAATTAGCTTAGTTTCCTCTTAAATGACATAGTAAGCTAAGTAGCTCCAAAATGACCTATTTTATCAAAAATGCCCTATACTTAGCTTAGTTCTCTCCTAAATGACATAATAAGCTTACCTAGCTTCAAAATGACCTATTGTACCTAGCTTAGTTATTAAATAACCTATACTTAGCTTTTAGCTCAAAAATGGCATAATAAGAATAGTTAGCTCCTAAATGACCTTTTTTACCTAAGTTAGCTCTAAAATGACATATAGTTAGCTTAGTTTCCTCCTAAATGACGTAGTAAGCTACATTATCTCCAAAATGGTCTGTTTTATCAAAAATAACCTATACTTCGCTTAATTTGCTTCAAACTGGCATAAAAGTTTAGGTTGCTCCAAAATGACCCGTTTTACCAAAGTTAGCTATTAAATGACCTATAATTAGCTTAGTTAGTTTCAAAATGGCATAATAATCATAGTTCGCTCATAAATGACCTATTTGCCCTAAGTTAGCTCCAAAATGACATATATTTAGCTTAGTTTTCTCCTCAATGACATAGTAAGCTAAATTAGCTCTAAAATGGCCTATTTTATGAAAAATGTCCTATACTTAGCTTAGTTCACTCCTAAATGACATAATAAGCTTACCTGGCTCCAAAATGACCTATTTTACCCAACTTAGCTATTAAATGACCTATATAGCTTAGTTAGCTCCAAAATGGCATAATAAGCATAGTTAACTCCAAAATGACATATTTTTACCAAAGTTCGTTTTAAAACTACATATGGTTAGCTTAGTTTCTTCGTAAATGACGCAGTAAGCTAAATTAGCTTCAAAATGGCTTATTTTATCAAAAATGGCATATACTTACCTAAGTTCTCTCATAAATGACATAATAAGCTTACTTAGTTCTCTACTTTATCTTGTCTTCTTCTTTTAATTTTGGAGCTTCCCATTTTGCAAATTACATTCACTTCACGGAAGTTTGCATTGATGGAGTGCTTGGGTTGCTTGCGTTTTTTATTTTGTATCGATGAACAATGTGACACTTGCTCCATATAAATATGAAACTATGTATGTATGGATGAAACTATTGTAATATGGTTTGGTACGGATGAAACTTGCATAATATGTATGTATGTATGGATAAACTTATTTTAACATGGTTATTAGTATGGCAACATATTTATTTCTATAAAATATATGTATATATATCATATCGTTGTGAAAATTTCTGTGAAAATTATTATAATAAAAATATAAAAAGACATTTTGTTTATCCTTTGTCGTCGGCCCATCGACGGCAAAGGGAGGGCTGGGCAGACGACAAAGGGGGGACCCTAGGCGGCATGGGCCTTACTCTTTGCCTTCGGCCCACCGACGACAAAGGGGGGGGGGCGGACGGCAAAGGGGGGGCCTTGGCAGACAGCAAAGACTGCCGTTAACACTTGATGGACCTAACCCCGTGGATCTGCCGTCGATCCTCTTTGCCATCAGCTCCCCCACGGCAAAGATTCTTTGCCGTCGGTGGTCCTAAAGCTGACGGCAAAGGGCCGCTTTACCGGGTTTTTCTTTGCCGTGATGTTTGTCGTCCAGGGTCCTTCCCTTTGTCGTTCGCCATGGCAGACGGCAAATTTCCTGATTCCTGTAGTGTGTGTATGCTGCTGCACCGGACGGGATGTTACTGTCTTTTATGCTTTTTTGTACCGTTTATTTTGCTGCGTTGGTGGACAAACGAGGTTACTGGAAGAAGGTGTGCCCCACATCATCTGGCCTATCCCCAAAATTGAACTTCTGCCCCTAAGGAGACAAAAGGATGCAGGAACGGGGTGAAGGGATGAGAATGATGTACTTAAGCCTTCCATTCCACATGTTCAGTACTTGCACCTCAACGTCACTTCTATGAGTTGTGGCCTAGGTTAGGTCAATCCCTAATCTCCGTTCCAATTTATTTCGGGGTCATTATTATTCTCAGACTCCTTTTAAATTAGTGATTTATGCTTTGCTTTTGTATTTTGTTTAGGTTGCAGGTTGCAGGTTGATTTAGATTGCTAGCTACATTCAGGAATTAAGTATCAATTCATTTGTATATTTCTTAGAGAATTAACCTAGCCGGCATAAATGGATGGGCACCATATTTAGATCGAGTAGTATGCTTGCATTAAGTTCAACATTGTTTAAGTTCGCCAAAATGCAGGGAGTTCTATACATCAACATGACTAGGAACAGGCAAGACGCAATTTGAAATTGATAATTACTTGTCGTGTTAGTTTGCTGCCTGATCATCATCATTCTCTCAGTATGTTGCTCTACATTGAAATTATAGTATCTTTGTCCTCTCGATTATTTTCTTTAGTAACTTCGTTGTTGTAGGCCTGGGTCAGAATAGTCATAAAAAAGGAACCTAAATATCTCGGTGCTAGTGAGGGGTTCACATAGGATAGTTAGAAATAAAGAATGTCAATAGCTGTTAGCTTATTGGTACTACTCTAAACCTGCATTTCCACCTTATCAATCCATTCATAACATTTATCTGTATATTCCTTATGCCGGTTTTATTTGGTTTCTGTGGTGTTTAACGAGAGCCTACATTTGTTTTTGAAAACAAGGTCCCTTAGGGCCTGATTCTTTAAAAAATATAGAAAAGGGTTGCCCAGTTAATTAACGAAAATCCATGCAAAAACCGTTACAACAAGCTCCCAACAGGGCACCATCAACACTTGCCGACCCTGGGGCCGGTCACCAGGCGAGCCGCCGGCTCCGTCACCCGAGTAATCCGTAGCCGACACCCTACAATCAATAGCGAAACTATCGCTCCGGCATCCACGCCGACCCCGGGCAGGCGAGTCGTCGGCTCCGTCACCCGAGTAACATATAGCAGACACCCTACAACCAAGATCGAAGTCATCGCTCCCGCATCCACGCCGACCCCGAGGCTACGCACCAGACGAGCCGCCTACTCTACCACCCAAGCAACCAGAGCCGACACCCTATGACCATCTCTGAAGCCTACATTTGTATTAACCTCATTATTCCATTTTTATCTGCTTGAGAAGAATAGTAGATTAGGTCATTAGTGAAACTAGATATTTTTCTCATGGGAAGGCTTGGTACATAACATACGGTACTATGTTGAAATTTGAGGATGGGCTTTAGGCCCATAAGACAATTTCAGAAAAATCTCTAAGGGCCCATGTAGGTGGCATGACAAGGGGGTGGGAAGTTTAGTCCCACCTTGCTAGTGAAGAGGGAGTTGCACCTCTTTATAAGGGTCTTTCTTCCACATGCTATTGGAGCATGAGAAGAGAAGAGGCCCTCGCACACTCCTCCTCCGCCGCCCGCCTCACCACGCCACGCCTCGTCACGACGCAACGTGACGGGGGAATGAGCCGAGCCGAGCTCATACCTATGCGCTTATTTTTGTCGGTCGGGAATGGAGAATACATAACGCCACGATCTGAGACGTTGGATCGTGGGCTACCGACTCGACATGGGTCCAGCCCACGTCTCTCCATCCGGACGCCGCCTACATAAGCAGGGCTTTGGCCAACCCTAGCCGCGACGGAAAACAGATCACATCTGCCTCCACGTCGTTCCTTTTGCTGCTGCTGCCACCGGTGACTCCGTCCTGTTCACCGCGTACACGGTCGACGGGAGAGCAGGCCTATGAAACCACGCCTCTCCTGGTCCTGTTCGGGAAGAGGGGCAATTAGGTTTTTGGGGAGTGACTACACGACTGCTCGCTTCCGTTCGTCTACTTCACCTACGTTCGTGTCGGCTCCATCGTCTTCGCCATGTCGTCCCCAACCGACGTCAACCGTGCTGCTGCCGAGAAAGCGGCCGAGGACGCTGCCGCCGCCAACTCTGCTGCTATGGCCAACTGGCCTATTGGAGGGTATAACACGTTTATCCCGCTCCTGTTTATATTAACTGTAGCACTACTAGCGTTATGCGTAGATACATCTACTGTTAGCGTAGTACGTGTTTGGATTTTTGAATATCAGTATGTTTACACTTATGTCAATGCCATGCTAGTTATTATTTCGTGGATTAATCTGATCGGAAAATTGCCTATATTCTCAACAATCCAAAAACCTAATTTGTGTAGGAATTTTTCGAGTAATGGTTTTGCTGCTGCACTGAAACCGAACAAGTTTACCGGTACATACTTTAAGCGTTGGCAGACCAAAACCACCTTATGGCTCACGACTATGAACTTGTTCTGGGTAGCCGGTGTCACTCCCACACGAACGATCACTCCTGAAAAGGAGAAGGCGTTCAAGGAGCCCACTGTCTACTTTATTGGAGCAGTCCTTAGCATGATCGGAGATAAGCTGGTTGACACATATTTACATGTGGGGGTCGCCAAGGACTTGTGGGAGGCGCTCGAATCTAAATTCGGGGCCACCAATGCTGGGAGCGAGATGTATGCTATGGAGCTGTTCCATGATTACAAAATGGTTGACAACCGTTCTGTGTTGGAACAAGCTCATGAGATAATATGTATTGCTAAGGAACTAGAGGTTCTTAAGTGCAATTTACGGGGCAAGTTTGTCGCGGGATTTATAATTGCTAAGCTCCCTAATTCCTGGAGGAACTTTGCTACCACTCTGAAACATCAGAGGCGTGAATTCTCGGTAGAGGATATCATTGGCCATCTGAGTGTTGAGCAGAACTCGAGAGCAAAGGACTCGCATGGAAAAGCGGTTGAAGGCCCTTCGGTTGTCAATATGGTACAACGAAAGAATTTCAATTCCCACAAGCCCAAGGGAAAGAATTCTTTCCAACAGAATACTGACTTCAAGAAGAAGGGAAAGAAGACCTTCAAGAGGAATAAGAAGGACGATGGCTGCTTCAACTGTGGTTCAGAGGAACATTGGGCCAACAAGTGCCCAAATAGGTACAAGAAGCCAGTGCAGGACAATAAGTCTGCCAATATGATTGTGGGCAACAATGAAAGTGGTGCATCTGGGTACGGTAATATATTTACTGTATTTTCAGTTTGTCAGTCCACCGAATGGTGGGTGGACACAGGTGCAAATATTCATGTGTGTGCTGACATCTCATTGTTCTCTTCTTAACAGGCCACAGACCGAGGGTCCGTATTGATGGGGAATGGCGCGAGTGCTTCTGTTGTTGGTGTTGGCACTATCAATCTGAAGTTTACTTTGGGAAGGATCGTGCAGCTAAAGAACGTGCAGCATGTCCCCACCATCAAGAAGAACCTCGTTAGTGGCTCCCTTCTGTGTAGAGAAGGGTTTAAGTTGGTTTTTGAGTCTAATAAAGTAGTTGTTACAAAATATGGACTTTTCGTTGGAAAAGGTTATGAATGCGAAGGTCTGTTCCGCCTTTCCCTTGCAGATTTTTGTAATAAAGTCATGAACAATATTCATTCGAATGTTAATGAATCTGAAGTTTGGCATTCACGTCTTTGTCACATTAGTTTTGGTGTTATGACGCGGCTAGCAAAACTGAGTTTAATCCCGAGTTTCACTTTAGCCAAAGGTTCTAAGTGCCATTTGTGTGTGCAAGCAAAGCAACCTCGCAAGCCCCACAAGGCTGCTGAGGAGAGACACCTGGCGCCCCTAGAACTCATACATACAAATCTCTGTGAGATGAATGGTGTGTTGACTAAAGGTGCAAAGAAATACTTCATGACATCGATAGATGGTTCCACTAGATATTGCTATGTGTATCTGTTAAATACTAAAGATGAGGCTCTACACTACTTTAAAATCTATAAGGCAAAAGTTGAGAACCAACTTGAAAAGAAAATTAAACGAGTCCGTTCTGATCGTGGTGGAGAGTACTTCTCAAATGAGTTTGATTCTTTCTGTGCGGAACATGGCATTATTCATGAGAGGACGCCTCCCTATTTGCCCCAGTCAAACGGGGTTGCCGAGCGGAAAAAGCATACTCTAACTGATTTGGTTAACGCCATGTTAGATACATCGGGTTTATCCAAGGCATGGTGGGGGGAGGCTATATTGACTTCATGTCATGTCCTGAATAAAGTTCCGACAAAATATAATGAGGTCACACCCTATGAGCAGTGGTCGAAGAGAAGGACGACGTTGTCCTACTTACGTACTTGGGGCTGTTTGGCGAAAGTCAACGTGTCGATCCCCAAAAAGCGTAAGCTTGGACCAAAGACCGTGGACTGCGTTAATTTGGGATACGCTAAGAATAGCGTTGGCTGTAGATTTCTAGTAGTGAAATCTGAGGTACCTGACATGAAGGTCGGTACAGTTATGGAGTCTAAGGATGCTACATTCTTTGAGGATATATTCCCCATCAGAGATATGCAAAGCACGTCTAGACAGGAATCAGAGGAGACTCCTGAGCCAGTCATTCCTATGGAATTTTATGAACAAACACATGATGAAAATCGTGAGGAGGATGACAAGGAAACCCTTGGTAGGGGCAAGAGACAAAGGACTGCAAAGAACTTTGGTGATGACTTCCTTGTATACCTCGTGGATGATAACCCCACTTCTATTTTAGAAGCCTATGCATCTCCTGATGCTGCTTACTGGAAAGAAGCGGTCCGTAGTGAGATGGATTCCATCATGGCTAACAGAACATGGGAAATAACTGAGCGTCCCTATCGGTGCAAACCATTGGGATGTAAGTGGGTGTTCAAAAGAAAGCTTAGGCCCGATGGTACAATTGAAAAGTATAAGGCTAGGCTTGTGGCCAAGGGCTATGCCCAGAAAGAAGAAGATTTCTTCGATACTTACTCACCTGTGGCCAGACTGACCACCATTCGAGTACTACTCTCGTTGGTGGCCTCGCATGGTATTCTCGTCCATCAAATGAACGTCAAGACGACTTTCCTTAATGGAGATCTAGAGGAAGAAATTTGATGGACTTGCCAGTGGTTGAGAAGCCAGTTCCGGCTATCCTTATGAACTGCGATAACCAGACAATCATTGTCAAAGTAAACAGTTCAAAGGACAACATGAAGTCCAACAAACATATAAGAATGAGATTGAAAGCTGACAGACGTTTAAGAAACTCCGGAGTGATAGCGTTGGATTACATCCAAACGGCTAAGAATCTGGCAGACCCCTTTACTAAAGGGCTATCACGTGCTGTGATAGATAATGCATCGTGGGAGATGGGTATGAGACCCACATGATTGTTGGAAATATTCCCTAGAGGCAATAATAAATTAGTTATTATCATATTTCCTTGTTCATGATAATCGTTTATTATCCATGCTATAATTGTATTGATCGGAGACTTAAATGCATGTGTGGATACATAGACAAAACCATGTCCCTAGTATGCCTCTAATGGACTAGCTCGTTGATCAAAGGATGGTTAAGGTTTCCTAGCCATGGACATGAGATGTCATTTGATAACGGGATCACATCATTAGGAGAATTATGTGATGGACAAGACCCAAACTACAAACGTAGCATATGATCGTGTCAGTTTATTGCTACTGTTTTCTGCATGTCAAGTATATGTTCCTATGACCATGAGATCATGCAACTCACGGATATCGGAGGAGTGCCTTGTGTGTATCAAACGTCGCAACGTAACTAGGTGACTATAAAGGTGCTCTACAGGTATCTCCGAGGGTGTCTGTTGAGTTGGCATGGATCGAGACTAGGATTTGTTACTCCGTGTGACGGAGAGGTATCTCGGGGCCCACTCGGTAATGCAACATCACAATAAGCCTTGCAAGCAATGTGACTAATTGTTAGTTGCGGGATCTCGTATTACGGAACGAGTAAAGAGACTTGCCAGTAACGAGGTTGAACTAGGTATGGAGATACCGACGATCGAATCTCGGGCAAGTAACATACCGAAGAACAAAGGGAACGTTATACGGGATTAACTGAATCCTTGACATAGAGGTTCGACCGATGAAGATCTTCGTAGAATATGTAGGAATCAATGTGGACATCCAGGTCTCGCCATTGGTTATTGACCGTAGAGGTGTCTCGGTCATGTCTACATAGTTCTCGAACCCGCAGGGTCTGCACACTTAAGGTTCGGTGACGTTTCGGTAGTGTAGAGTTATGTATGGTGGTGACCGAAGGTTGTTCAGAGTCCCGGATGAGATCCCGGACGTCACGAGGAGCTCCGAAATGGTCCAGAGGTAAAGATTCATATATAGGAAGTCCCAGTTTGGTCGCCGGAAAAGTTTCGGGCTCATCGGTAGTGTACCGGGAGTGCCCGTAGTGTATCGGGAGACCTCCGGGAGGGGTATTTCGACCCCAGAGGGTCCATGGGCTGTGGGAGAATAATGACCAGCCCTTAGTGGGATGGTGGAACAGCCATAAAAGGCCCATGGAGCCAGGAGGAAAACTGCCTAAAGAAAAAGGTGGAAAAAAGGGCAAAAAGGAAGAGTCCTACTCCTACTAGGAGTGGAGGAAGGAGTAGGACTCCTCCTCTTGTGGCTCGGCCGAACCAACTAGCCTTGGAGTCCAAGGCTGCGTCCTCCTCTCCCTCCCTCCTATATATGTTGGGGAACATCGCATGGGAAACAAAAAAATTCCTACGCACACGCAAACCTATCCATGGTGATGAGCATCTACGAGAGGGAGAGTGGATCTACATACCCTTGTAGATCGCTAAGCAGGAAGCATTAAGAAACGCGGTTGGTGTAGTCAAACATCTTCGCGAACCAAATCGCCGAGCGTACCGTGATATCATCACGATCCGTCCCGTGATCTCATCACGATCCGTCCCGTGAACTCATCACGGTCTGTCCCGCGATCTCATCACGATCCGTCCCGCGATCTCATCACGATCCGTCCTGTGAACTTATCACGATCCGTTCCACGAACTCATCACGAACTGTCTCGCGATCACGTCACGATCCGTCCCGTGAACTTTGTCACGATCCGTTCCGCGAACTCATCACGAACCGTCTCGCGATCACGTCACGATCCGTCTCATGGCCTTGATCACGGTCCTTCCGATCTAGTACCGAACGGACGACACTTCCGCGTTCAGCACACGTGCAGCTTGATGACGATCTCCACCGTCTCGATCCAGCAAGAGGAGGTGGAGAGTATAGAGAGTTCACCGGCAACGTGACGGCGCTCCGGTGATGGTGGTGGAGCAATTCCGGCAGGGCTTCGCCTAAGCGCTGCAGAAATCCGATCTAGAGGAGCACCGGTGAAACGGGTAGCACGTGGCCGTAAACTGTGTCCAAACAGCACCCAATCCACTAGTATATATAGGAGGGAGAGAGAGGAGGGCTGGCGCAAGGAGAAACCCCAATAGGGGTCGGCCGAACTAGAGGGGGAGGAGTCCTACTCCTCCTACACTCCTAGTAGGACTAGGACTCTTCCTTTTTAGCCTTTTTTCCACCTTTTCCTTTAGGACTTTTGCCTCCTGCACCATGGGCCTTGGTGTGGCTGTTTCTCCAGCCCACTAAGGGCTGGTAATTAGTCTCCCACAGCCCATGGACCTCTTGGGGTCGAAATACCCCTCCCGGGGGCCTCCCGGTACACTACCGGCACTCCCGGTACACTACCGATGAGCCCGAAACTTTTCCGGTGACCAAACTAGGACTTCCTATATATGAATCTTTACCTCTCGACCATTCCGGAGCTCCTCATGACGTCTGAGATCTCATTCCGGGACTCCGAACAACCTTCGGTCACCACCATACATAACTCTACACTACCGAAACGTCACCGAACCTTAAGTGTGCAGACCCTGCGGGTTTGAGAACTATGTAGACATGACCGAGACACCTCTATGGTCAATAACCAATGGCGGGACCTGGACGTCCACATTGATTCCTACATATTCTATGAAGATCTATCGGTCGAACCTCTATGTCAAGGATTCAGTTAATCCCGTATAACGTTCCCTTTGTTCTTCGGTATGTTACTTGCCCGAGATTCGATCGTCGGTATCTCCATACCTAGTTCAATCTCGCTACTGGCAAGTCTCTTTACTCGTTCCGTAATAAAAGATCCCGCAACTAACAATTAGTCACATTGCTTGCAAGGCTCATTGTGATTTTGTATTACCGAGTGGGCCCCGAGATACCTCTCCGTCACACGGAGCAACAAATCCCAGTCTCGATCCATGCCAACTCAACAGACACCATCGGAGATACCTGTAGAGCATATTTATAGTCACCCAATTACGTTGCGACGTTTGATACACACAAGGCACTCCTCCGATATCCGTGAGTTGCATGATCTCATGGTCATAGGAACATATACTTGACATGCAGAAAACAGTAGCAATAAACTGACACGATCATATGCTACGTTTGTAGTTTGGGTCTTGTCCATCACATCATTCTCCTAATGATGTGATCCCATTATCAAATGACATCTCATGTCCATGGCTAGGAAACCTTAACCATCTTTTGATCAACGAGCTAGTCTATTAGAGGCATACTAGGGACATGGTGTTGTCTATGTATCCACATATGTATCTGAGTTTCCGATCAATACAATTATAGCATGGATAATAAACGATTATCATGAACAAGGAAATATGATAATAACTAATTTATTATTGCCTCTAGGGCATATTTCCAATAATATATACTAGTGGAATAGAGGGTTTTTGCATAGATTTTACGGCCACGTGCTACTCGTTTCACCGGTGCTCCTCTAGATTGGTTTTCTGAAGTGCTTAGGCAAAGCCCTGCCAGAATTGCTACACCACCATCACCGGAGTGCCGTCACGCTGCCAGTGAACTCTCTCTCCTATCCACCTCCTCCTGGATCAAGATGGCGGAGATTGTCATCAAGCTGCACGCGTGCTGAACGCGGAGGTGCCGTCCGTTCGGCGCTAGATCGGAAGGACCGTGATCGAGATCGCGAGACGATTCACGATGAGATCGCGGGACGGATCGTGATGATTTCGTGGGACGGATCGTGATTGGATCGCGGGATGGATCATGATGAGATCGCGGGATGCTCGGCGATTTGGATCGCGAAGACGTTCGACTACACCAACTGCGTTTCTTAACGCTTCCCGCTTAGCGATCTACAAGGGTACATAGATCCACTCTCCCTCTCATAGATGCTCATCACCATGGATAGGTTTGCGTGTGCGTAGGAAATTTTTTGTTTCCCATGCAACGTTCCCCAACATGAGTTGCCATGGTAGTAACCCAACCTATGTGATCGGAGATCCCGTGAAGTAGGACTTGGGAAAACAAGCCAGTGGTGAACTGAGGAGAGTAACCTTACTGACCCACTCCGTTAGAGATGCAATACTCTGGGTTACTATATGGTAGGATGACTACTGTCTTAATGTGTTCTTAAGCTTATGTGTAAGCAAGATGCTGTCCTACAGAGCGATCTTTGGAGGAACACACCTATATGAGCCCGACTGTTGGTCATGGTCTATGAGATTGGGGTGATCTCTAGTAAGCTCACGAATAGGCCAGGAGTGTGACTAATATGCTCCACCCGAGGGGTCAGCCTTCGGCAGCCTAGTACTAGTAGGACTTGTGGTGAAACTTCTTGATGCTAAACTGACAATTCAAGGCATAGTCCATTGTTCAGTTGTGAAGGAGTGTAGCTACTTGTTCTAGGTGAAGCTCAACCTTAACAGGTCTTCATTGAAATACTGGTATATCAAAACAGTAATTGGAACAGAGGACGAAATGGGCCCTTGAGATCTGGTGGGGGATTGTTGAAATTTGAGAATGGGCTTTAGGACCATAAGACAATTTCAAAAAAATCTCTAAGGGCCCATGTAGGTGGCATGACAAGGGGGGTGGGAAGTTTAGTCCCACCTTGCTAGTGGAGAGGGAGTTGCACCTCTTTATAAGGGTCTTTCTTCCACATGCTATTGGAGCATGAGAAGAGAAGAGGTCCTCGCGCACTCCTCCTCCGCCGCCCGCCTCGCCACGCCTCGTCACGACGCGTCGCGCCGCGCCGCGGGTTGCGGGAATGAGCCGAGCCGAGCTCATACCTACGTCTCTCCACCCGGACGCCGCCTACATAAGCAGGGCTTCGGCCAACCTGTCGACGGAAGAGCAGGCCTCCGAAACCACGCCTCTCCGGGTTCTGTACGGGAAGAGGGGCAATTAGGTTTTTGGGGAGCGACTGCTCGCTTCCGTTCGTCTACTTCATCTACGTCCGCGTCGCCTCCATCGTCTTCGCCATGTCGTCCCCAACCGACGTCAACCGCGATGCTGCCGAGAAGGCGGCCGAGGACGCCGCCGCCGCCAACTCTGCTGCTACGGTCAACTGGCCTATTGGAGGGTATAACACGTTTATCCCGCTCCTGTTTATATTTACTGTAGCACTACTAGCGTAGATACATCTAAGTAGTACGTGTTTGCATGTTTGTGTTTGCATGTTTGAATATCTGTATGTTTGCGGTTATGTCAATGCCATGCTAGTTATTATTTCGTGGATTAATCTGATCGGAAAATTGCCTATATTCTCAACATACTATACTGAGGTTATGATCGGCTTAGTGAAACTAGACAGTTTTATTGTTAGTGAAACTAGACATTTTTCTCATATAGGCTGTTTTCATGTTATGATCGGCTTGCATCCTGCTGTGACCAAAGTTAAGACATGGCTCCGGGGCAGGTTATCTTTTGTTTACTGTAATTTTCTACCTATTTTCCCTAATCTGTGATGTGCTTCACCTCGAACATGCGAGAGTGCAGAGTATATGGTGTATATGTCCTTGCTTATCCGTTCCGTGGATACTTCATATGCAGAAGATAGAGATCAAATCTTTTATCGGAGGTTATTTTACTTAGTTGTAGATACTAAATAGATAGTTTTAAATTGTGATATTTTAAAAGAAGTATTATGGGTTGGTGCGGTAATAATTATAAATTTTAAAACTGCAGACCTTGCATCATATTTTTGTTGTGAATATGGACAGCGTGGTTAATTTGTTCTGGAAAAATTTGAAGGGTTCCACAACACAAAACCCTTCAGCCAAGGTTAACTTAAGCACCTTGAATTGTTATAGAAGTTTAAAACTGTAATTGTTTCAGGATCTTCGCCACATTCTGTATGCTTTGTTACAATGTTTAATAATTAGACCGATTTGCTATATGGAACATGTAGCATTTATTTGATCCTAACCTAATTCAGTTCTTGACCACCGTCTTTTGGCTATCGCTTCCACCAAATGCAGTAACGGTTATTCATTTTATTGACACAACACTTTAGGCAAAAGTTTAGACTTCTTGAGCCATTCTTTATTTACTTTCGACATATCTTGCTTAATTAATGAAAAATATTTCCTTCATATATGAATGACACACGGTCACTATGGATTTTTCCAAACTGATCCTACTAAGCCTCATCTTGCATGCAATACATTTATGTTCCATCTCATCTTTGATTCGGATCACTTCTTGAAAAAGAAAATCTAATTATTTTGCACTTTGCAGATAGAGATGGACAAGATAGAGTTTGACAAGATTATAAGCTTATGGAACAATCTGCTACCGCCAAGCCCCTTTGGGACAGATCTATCCCTGTAATACTGTATGTGGAATTATTTCTTTCTCAGAACTTATTATGAATACTATATTAGTGAGGCTTTGTGATGCATTTTTCCTTGACACTTTTGGGTAGAATTAAACAAATAGAAATATTCTCACTCATCCAATTTAGATGGGTATGGTTGATGTTCATTGGCATTCACTAATAATGTACTAATTCTTGAGAACACTAATGATTGTTATGTCTACCTCCTCTTAAATGATCAACATAGATGCACTTTCAAGTCACTACTTGCATTGGGGAGTTCTCAGTTTTCTACCAAATAACGCTTGGATGTGACGAATAACAACATGTGATTTGCAATGCAATTTTAGCTCACTATCTAGATGCTCATTGGAAGTTGGAAATGAGAAATGTAAACAAATTAGATTCTTCCATCTTGGCCTGTTTTATAGTAGAATAGTCAATTGATATTTGCTTGTACAATGAGATGATTTCATATAAATTGTTTCTCTTAACTGAAATATGTCAACCAAACTATTTCTAAGTTATCTAACTATATATTTGTCTACATCTAATTGCATGTTTAATTTGTTCCCTGCAAATTGACAAACAATGGAGCTAGCTGAGTTGATCTATCTCCATTCCTCCCTACAGAAAAATGCATCTATTGTTTACCATGGTGTGCCAACTCATTGTAGGGCTGAAATGCTTGTCTCCTGAGGTATGTCTGGTGCACAATTATTTGTTGCAACGAGACAAGGGCTTGTAGGTCAAAATTATCGCATGCGAACGCAATTCAGTTTGTTCTTGGAACCTATGACTACTAAAACATATATCTTTTTCCGTGTCATTTTCTTATGAACCAGGGTGAGAAAAGGCATGATGTTGTTCTTTGTGTAGTGTAACCGGGCTGTTAGATGGAGTCTCACGATTTCGCTTTTTGTGGCATGCCAAAAAACAAAAGGAATGGTCATTTCGAATTGAGGCATGAAGCATGGAGTGTTTGTTAGGTGCAGTAATATGGATGGTATTTTCTTCTGTTATGGTATAATGTTAGCATATGTACATCTTGAGCAAATTGTAGTTTTTACGAGAATAATGTTGTGCAACCTATAAATTCTATATCAATTTGTACATCTTTGAGGCAACCTCTCCTCAACTCAATAAAAGTTTAGCTACTGATTTATGTTTATCTACTGAAATTATGTTTATCATTGTTCAGAAAAAATAGACACACGATTGAGACTCAAACTCAAACTAAGTACAAGTCCATTAGGCCTCAGAAAAAAACTGCTCAACACACTACTTTCTTGCAATCAAATTATATTCCTCTCTTCAATTATGTACCAATAGTTTGAATATAAGAGATGAGCATAAACGCAGGAAAGCACAATATTAGAAACACTGTAAACAAACTATCAAATTACTTAATTTCCATAATAATTACAAGAGCCAAAATAGACGGGCGCGGCAACGCATGCCTTCAACGATCTAGTTTGTGAGTATTTCTGACCCATTAATTCTTGAAGCTAGGCCAACATGAGAAGCTGCTCATTTTGCTAAATTAAGAGGTTACTCGCATGCGATAATGGAGGTGGACTGTCTGGAGTTGGTGACACTCTAGAACTCTCTCCACAATTCTTGTTCAATTGTGGCTCCTATCTTAAATGAAATAGATGAAACATGAGAGCTAGTTAGTGAATTTTTTTTATTTTTGATATTCAACATGTAAACATGTCTTGAAATTTAGCGAGACATCTTTGTGCAAAGCATGCTTGCATGGGGCCCAAACGTTTTCCTCCCGACCCTCCCGCGTCGCTCCCGTGAGCGACGGGGAGGGAATCCTAACCGACGGTCCCTCGTCCTCCCCACCTCCCTCCCTCACCTGCCGCTACCGGCAGGCACAGACGGGCAAATCTTGGTCTGCGCGGTGGTAGCAGGGCATCTCCTTCTCCTTGGGCTGGCGCGGGACGACGCCTTGGGGTGGCAGCGCTGGGCTGCCGCGGGGCAAAGCAACGCGATGGCTGGCCTACGGGGCGACGGGGCGACGGCACGGGGATGACCTGGGGCCTAGGTGTGGTGCAGTGACTGCGGTGGTTCGGAGATGGTAGCGGCGTGCAAGCGGGCATCCGGCTAGATCTGCCGGATTTGGTGCCTAGAGGCTGGTCAGCGACGCGGGGTGCTGCTGGAGCTCGGCTGTGCTCCCGATGGGGGTCGGTCGTAGCTGCTGGTTGCGGTGCCCGACGGACCTTCCCACGGGCGTATGGAGGCGGGTTGGTGGATGTAGGGGTGCTTTGCTCCGGTCGAAGGAGGCGGGGCATCCTGTGAGGAGGCAATGGGGGTGAGGGGCTGGCTCGGGTGAGGCTGCTTGAAAGCACAAAATGCTCCCTTGGTGGTTTTGATAATTCATGACAACATACATTGTCTCTTGTACTAATACTTTTATCTAGTGCACTTCAGATAAGAGTTCATGGAGAGTTAGGTTGGCAAATAGATTGTGGAAATACCCCCAAGATCCAAGGAAATCAATTGGCAAAGCTTCAAGCAAGAGGACTCTACATTTTATATTTGTGAGAAATCACCTTGAGTCCATAGGAAAGTCAATACTATTAAAAGGGGGTAAAGTTTTGTTGGTGAACAAAATGCTCATACATGCACAAGTAATAGTCACCAAAAACACCCACAAACTCTCCCACCAAAGTATGTCCTAAGCCAAACACTCAAATCGGTGCAACCAACATTCCATCTCGGTGCCACCGATTCAAAACCCTAGACAGACTCGGCCAAACTCTAGCCACTTCGGTACAACTGATTCCTTACCGGTGTCACCGAGTTCAGGCTGCCAACTTTCTGTTACGCAAGTTCACAGTTTCAGTCCCTCCGAGATTGTTGAATCGGCATCATCGAGAATGGGCATTCTGACCATTGGTCAACTTATCGGTGCAACCGAGATTCCTATATCGGTCCCTTCGAGATTCAAAAGTTGCCACCTTTTGGTCACTTCGGTACCACCGAGATTAACACATCTGTGTCACCGAGTTGGTCATTTTGTGTGTAACGGTTGGATTTTTGGGGATGCCTATATATATCCCTTCATCACCACCTACTCGAGAGAGAAGCACTCAGGACTATTCCATACCTATCCTATCAGTTTGCTAAGAGAGAACCACCTACCCTTGTGTTGAGGCCAAGATCTTCCACTCCAACCATATGGATCTTGATTTCTAGCCTCCCCAAGTTGCTTTCCACCAATCCCATCTCTTCTACCAAGCCATATCTATGAGAGAGTGATTGTGTGTTGAGGATTCTATCATCTTGAAGCACAAGAGCAAGGAGTTCATCGACATTACCGAGCCTATTACCTTTGGGAGGGTGGTGCCTCCTAGATTGGTTAGGTGTCGCTTGGGAGCCTCCTACTTCGTGTTGTGGAGTTGAACCAAGAAGTTTGTAAGGGCAAGGAGACCGCCTACTTTGTGAAGATCTACCCATAGTGAGGCTAGTCCTTCGTGGACGGAAGCCATTATGGAATAGTCAAGGTTGATACTTTGTGGACCCTTATGGGTGGAGCCCTCCGTGAACTCTCGCGCCCGTTACCCTCCGTGGGTTGAAGACTCCATAAACGTGGAAGTACGATAGCACCACCTATCGGAACCATGGGAAAAATCCTTGCGTCTCCAAATACGTTTGATCTTCATATCTCATCTCTTTACTTCATGTGCGATGCCTTTACTTTCTGCTGCTATATTTGTTGACATGCATGTGTAGGGTATATAGACTTGCTAGCCTTGCTAAAATTGTTAAAATCTGCCAACCAATTAACTTGGGAAAAGGTTAGGTTTTAATTTTTTGCTAGTAGTCTATTCACCCCCCCCCCCTCTAGACACTCTTCTAGTGATCCCTCAATTGGTATCAAAGCTTTGGTATCCATTGCATTAGTTTAATCATCGAGGAGGAAGATGGATGTGTCTAGTATAGGGAGTTTGAGTTGTAGAGTGCCTATTCTTGATGGAGAGTATTATAGTCAATGGAAAACTTTGATGCTTGAGATATTTAATCAATTTCAGTTGAGCAAATATGTTATGCGCCCCTATGAGTCTCCTATTGATGAAGTGCATCCCACACACGAAGAGGAAATTAACATGCTTGGTAACCTAAGAACTATCAATCTCATTATTAGAGGTTTACCAAGATTCATGCATTCTCAATTGAAGAACTTTGCATGTGCCTATACCTTATGCACTGATTTGGAGAAACGATATCCAAATCTTTCATTAGGAAATCTTGATGAGATTCTTCATAAAATTGATGCTTTCCACAAAATGAAGCCCAGTGATCCAAACTTTGATAAATGCCTATTTGAGATCCGTGATCTTATGCATGCTAAAGAAGATGTCACCACTATTAACAACATTGTCTTTGAAGCCATCTGCATTCATAAACTTGAACATTGTCATGATCACAATTCTAACGAATCTCTTGTTCTTTATGATGAGGATTTCCCACTTGATGATGACAATGTGGAACATGGCTACCTTGGTGAAGATGAGTTGTTCGACATTGAGTATGAGAAGATCATGAAGAATCTAAGTCTCATGGAAAACTTCAAGGATTATATATTCGGAGGAAAAGAGTGGCTTCTCGATAGTGGATGTACGGATCATATGACTGGTGATAAAGACATGTTCCAAGAGATCACACCTAATCAAGGTCCTTGAAGGTATGTGACCTTTGGAGACAACTCTAAGGGTAAGGTACTTGGCCTTGGTAAGGTGGCCATATCCCATGATAGCTCTATTCAAAATGTTATGCTTGTTGAATCCCTTGGCTACAATCTTCTTTCCGTATCTAGGCTTGCCAATTTCGGTGTCAATGTGTTATTCACAAAAGTAGATTACCAAGTGTTTCGTCAAGATAATCATAAAATTTTCTTTACCGGTTTCCGTAAAGGTGATCTATACATTGTTGATTTCACTAAGAGATCCAAGCCTCGCACTTGATTAATTACTAAATCCTCTAAAGGTTAGCTTTTGCATAGAAGACTTGGACATGTAGGCATGCACAATCTAGATAAGCTAATCAAGGGCGATCACATACTTGGTGTTAAAGATGTTATCTTTGACAAAGATAGACTTTGTAGCGCATGTCAAGCAGGAAAAAAAGTAGGTGGAAGACATCCCGTTAAGAATATCATGACTATTAGGAGACCACTCGAGTTACTTCACATGGATCTTTTCGGTCCCAATGCTTACAAGAGTCTCAGTGGAAATTCCTATGGTATAGTTATAGTTGATAATTTTTTCAGATTTACGCGAGTATTTTTCCTTGATGATAAGTCGCAGGTTCAAAAGATCTTCAAGAACTTCTTTCGCAAAGCACAAAATCAGTTTGAAGTGAAGATCAAGAAGGTTCGAAGCGATAACGGATCGGAGTTCAAGAACACCCATGTGGATACCACGATCTGAGGGCAAAGTCTTTGTTGCCAAGAATGGATCCTTTCTCAAGAAAGAGTTTCTCTCGAAAGAAGTAAGTGGGAGGAAAATAGAACTTGATGAGGTAACTGTACCTTCACTCGAACCAGAGAGTAGCGCAGCACGGGAAGTTGTTTTTGTGGAGCCTACACCGGCTAGAGAGGAAGTTAATGATGATGATCATGAAGCTTCAGATCAAGTCGCTATTCGAAGGTCCACTAGGACACGTTCCACACCAGAGTGGTACGGCAATCCAGTCCTAGAGATCATGTTGTTGGACAACGGTGAACCTTCGAACTATGAAGAAGTGATGGCGGGCCCGGATTCCGACAAATGGCTTGAGGCCATGAAATCCGAGATAGGATCCATGTATGAGAACAAAGTGTGGACTTTGGTGGACTTGCCTGATGATAAGCGAGCCATTGAAAATAAATGGATCTTTAAGAAGAAGACTGACGCAGACGGTAATGTGACCGCCTATAAGGCTCGGCTTGTCGCTAAGGGTTATCGACAAGTTCAAGGAGTTGACTATGATGAGACTTTCTCACTCGTAGCGATGCTAAAGTCTGTCCGAATCATGTTAGCAGTTGCCGCATTTTATGATTATGAGATCTGGCAAATGGACGTCAAAACAGCATTCCTTAATGGCTTCCTCAAGAAAGAACTATATATGATGCAGCCGGAAGGTTTTGTCGATCCTAAAGATGCTAACAAGGTATGCAAGCTCCAGCGCTCAATCTATGGGCTGGTGCAAGCATCTCGGAGTTGGAACATTCGCTTTAATGAGGTGATTAAAGCGTTTGGGTTTGTACAGGTTTATGGAGAACCCTGTATTTACAAGAAAGTGAGTGGGAGCTCCATAGCATTTCTTATACTGTATGTGGATGACATGCTGATAATGGGAAATAATATAGAACTCTTGGAAAGTATAAAGGCCTACTTGAATAAGTGTTTTTCAATGAAGGACCTTGGAGAAGCTGCTTACATATTAGGTATTAAGATCTATAGAGATAGCTCGAGACGCCTCATTGGTCTTTCACAAAGCACATACCTTGAAAAGATATAGAAGAAATTCAATATGGATCAGTCCAAGAAGGGGTTCTTGCCTGTGTTGCAAGGTGTGAGATTGAGTACGACTCAATGCCCGACCACGGCAAAGGATAGAGAGGAGATGAGTGTCATCCCCTATGCTTTAGCCATAGGCTCTATCATGTATGCCATGCTGTGTACCAGACCTGATGTGAACCTTGCCATAAGTTTGGTAGGGAGGTACAAAAGTGATCCCGGAGCGGAACACTGGACAGCGGTCAAGAATATCCTGAAGTACCTGAAAAGGACAAAGGACATGTTTCTCGTATATGGAGGTGCCGAAGAGCTCGTCGTAAAGGGTTACGTCGACGCTAGCTTCGACACAGATCCGAACGACTCCAAGTCGCAAACCGGATACGTGTATATTTGAATGGAGGGGCAGTCAGCTGGAGCAGCAGCAAGCAAGGCGTCGTGGTGGCATCTACATGTGAAGCGGAGTACATAGCTGCTTCGAAAGCAGCGAAGGAGGGAGTCTGGATGAAGGAGTTCATCACCGACCTAGGAGTGATTCCAAATGCGTCGGGCCCGATGACTCTACTTTGTGACAACACTGGAGCTATTGCCCTTACGAAGGAGCCCATGTTTCACAAGAAAACAAGACACATCAAGCGCCGCTTCAACTTCATCCGTGATTACATTCAGGAGGGAGACATAGATATTTGTAAAGTGCATACGGATCGGAATGTCGCAGATCCGTTGACTAAACCTCTCTCACGAGCAAAACATGATCAACACCAGAATGCTATGGGTGTTCGATTCATCACAATGTAACTAGATTATTGACTCTAGTGCAAGTGGGAGACTGTTGGAAATATGACCTAGAGGCAATAATAAAATGGTTATTATTGTATTTCCTAGTTCATGATAATTGTCTATTATTCATGCTATAATTGTGTTAACCGGAAACCGTAATACATGTGTGAATACATAGACCACAACATGTCCCTAGTGAGCCTCTAGTTGGCTAGCTCGTTGATCAATAGATGGTCATGGTTTCATGACCATGGACATTGGATGTCATTGATAACGGGATCACATCATTAGGAGAATGATGTGATAGACAAGACCCAATCCTAAGTATAGCACAAGATCGTGTAGTTCGTTTGCTAAAGCTTTTCAATGTCAAGTATCGTTTCCTTAGACCATGAGATTGTGTAACTCCCGGATACCGTAGGAATGCTTTGGGTGTGCCAAACGTCACAACGTAATTGGGTGTCTATAAAGATACACTACGGGTATCTCCGAAAGTGTCTGTGGGGTTGACACGAATCGAGACTGGGATTTGTCACTCCGTGTGACGGAGAGGTATCTCTGGGCCCACTCAGTAAGACATCATCATAATGAGCTCAATGTGACTAAGGAGTTAGCCATGGTGTTGATATAACCCTGTGATATGACCCGGCCGGAAGGTTCCAGTTGATAGCATTGGTTGTGAGCCGGCCCACGAAGACGTGTATCAGCTGGAGGCCCAAGATGATTGGCGGCTCCTGAGGTGGGCCGGACGACAGAGACCCGGATGCATAAGACCTTCCAAAGGATAACTTGATTGGTAAGATAGAGATAGATTCAGAGATGTAAACATGATCCGGCTGTACAATTGTAAGACCCGACGGCTCTGACCTCTTATATAAAGGCAGAGCCGGGGCGGCTTAGAGGTAGGTTATCGAAAACTAGGGCAAGCTTCTAGCTCCTTGTAATCGATACAACAAGCAATAACAACACAAGCAGGACGTAGGCTTTTACCTCAACTTGAGGGGCCGAACCTGGGTAAACTCGTGTTCTTTGTCTTGACTAACCCCTTTGAGTCCACTACCATGGCGATGGCTCCGAACTCAAGTCTGGTAACCCGGACATCTGCCGTGACAAAACCACGACAGTTGGCGCCCACCGTGGGGCACGCGTTCAGTGGTGTTGAGTTCTCAAAGGGCTCCCTTCTAGAGCTTGAAGGATACGTGGTTGTGAGGATGAGCAAGAGTCGCCACGGCCGGCTCTACATCGACAACGCCGGCTGGGGGCTTGATGCTGCTTCCGTGGTGTATGGTTTTAGGGTTCCATTCGGTGGGATCCAAGTGTTCATTGGAAAGATCGACGGATCTACACCCGGGACGAACTTCTGCACCAACATCGTCGAGCCGGCTCGGCGTCGCCAGCCCGCACGTAAGGTAGGCCCTACCCGTGTCAACCCGGTTCAGGAGCATGTCTTCATGGGCTTTACTCAAGGTATGGATGTGGAAGCATCCAGATCTCAAGGGACTCTCGTGCACTCTGACGATGAGTCGTCGAGTGGGGAAACAGAATCTATATATCAGCTCAGCAATGGTGGCCTTGGGGGCTACGGTGGCACTCGCCCCGAGTCAGAACATAGTGAGTCACGCGAGCCGGAGCGGCCGACTCATGCAGCAGTATTCATGGCAGGGCCTGGGGCGGCCGGGTCAGGAGCTAACCCTCCCCAGCCGCCGGCTCAGGGCCTTGTGGAGTTGATGGATGAGCTTGAGGCTTTGTTGGCTACAGAGGTCACACTAGAGAATCAGGCGGCTCGTAATGCGGAGATCGCAAGGATCAAAGGCCGGATGGCTAAGGAACGTCAGAGGATAACTGATTTAAACACCCAGATGGAGGCGGAGGCAGCACGGCTCAAGGCCGATGCTTTCCGTTTGGGGCTCGAACAGGTTTCAGTGGCGGCTGTACACCGCAGGAGGCATCAATCTCGTCTGTCGGAGCGCTATGAGGCGAGGAATCTCTTCAACACCCCCGGTTCTGGGAGAGCGGCAGCTCCCCCTGAGGAAGGGCGAGCAGCGGCTCACATGGCCCCACCCGGAGGGTTTACAACACCGGCGGGTCATTATTCTAACCCGGCCGAGAACATGGTAGCAGCGGCTACTCAGCTTGGAACGATCCATATCCCAGATGAAGCACCCTTTGCGGAGGACATGAGGAACGCCATTGGATATTTACAGACGGTCGTGGCTCAACAAGAGAAGTACACTCATAGCCGGAGCCGGGTCCACTCCACCCCTCTCCATAGTCGAAGTTTTAGCCGGCGCTATGAGTCGCCGGCGGTTTCCAGCAGTGGTCCGCATCATGGGCCAGTAAGGGGACATACGGCGCTAGACGCACAGGCCCTGGTGGACCAGGCAAGAAACAGGCGAGAGCAAGAGGCAGCAATGGTTCCTCCGGGTCTTGGGCCCTCAGTGTTGACAGAGGCCGGAGCGGTTGGTAGCGCTAGAGCCGTGGGAGTTCCATGCTTAACTCTGGCTCTACGGAGCGAGAGGTTGCCTAAGGATTTCAAGGGGCCCCGGAAGGTTCCCAATTATACGGCGGATCTCCCTCCCGAGGCTTGGGTTGAGAGCTATGAGCTAGCTATGGAGATGCTAGACGTCAGTGAAGCTGTTTTTGCAAAATATTTTATCATGATGCTCGAGGGCCCGGCTCGCACATGGTTAAAGGGTTTGCCACCCAACACTATAAGTTCTTGGGCCGAATTGAGGGCGAAGTTCATCAAAAATTTCCAAGGACTTGCAAGCAGCCTATGACTATTGTAGATTTGGATCATTGCGTTCAGCAAGAGAATGAGTCGGCTCATCATTGGGTTCGGTGGGTGTCGACCATTATTCACTCGTCGGAACAGATCACGGCGGCTCAAGCGATGCTCATTTTGGAGAAGAATTGTCATTTCGTTCCACTGAAGCAGAAACTTGGCCGGCTTAAGCGTACGTGCGAAGACATGGGGGAGCTCATGACGGCTCTAACAAAGTACGCCGACTCAGACGGCACCAAAGATCCAGGTTCGGATGAGGAGAAATCAAATCAGGGAAAGAAGAACAACTAAGGCAAGAGTTTTGGGAACAGCGGGAATCAGAACAGACAGAAGAACGCTGGTGGCGGGTCAGAGCTGGTGGCAAATGCTAACACAGGGCCGAATGTTCCTAAGGGGAACGGGCGTTACAAGCCATACCAGCGTGATAACAGGCCCCCTTTCAATTTGGAAGCGGTGCTTAGGAAACCCTGCCCAGAGCACAGTACGCCTGAGAAGCCATCCACGCATGCGTGGGGCGACTATTTTATCATGCAGAGATTTAAGAATCAACACTTTCAACCACCTCATAATCAGGGCAGTGGGCCGCCTGGCGGCTCAGGGCCTGGCGGGTCAGGCCACGGCGGGTCAGGTGCTGGTTTTGGTGCTGGCGGCTTAGGAGCAGGTCATCCGGGTCACAATAATCAGCAACATCAACAGCACCCTAGCAACAATAATCATAATAATCAGCAGCAGCAGCAACAGCAGCAGCAACGCAATCAGTCTGGGTTCCAGAGTAACCCGAAGCAGCTCAGTTCAGGGCAGTATCATGTGTTTACGACTAGTAACAGCAGGCAAGATGACAAACTACGGAGGCGAGCGGTTAATACGGTCGAGCCGGCTCTCCCTTGATACCTGTCGTGGTCAGAGTATGTCATAACGTGGAGCAGGCAAGATCACCCGCCGCGGGTGGATGACCCGGGCCGGCTAGCTCTGGTCGTGGCCCCTCAGATACATGGTTATGGAGTAAATAAAGTGCTCATGGACGGAGGTAGCAGTATCAACATCTTATATTATGACACCTTCCGGCGGATGAAGTTGCTAGACAAGGATCTCAAAACTTCGTCTACTGTATTTCATGGTGTGGTGCCTGGTAAGTCGGCGTACCCGGTAGGTAAAATCTCTTTGGAGGTGGCTTTCGGTGATGAGTATAATTACAGGGTGGAAACCTTATGGTTCGAAGTGGTTAAAATCAAGAGCCCTTATAATGCATTGTTCGGGCGGCCGGCTTACGCCAAGTTCATGCCTAGGCCTTGTTATGTTTATCTGCAGCTTAAGATGCTCGGCTTAAATGGCACGATTACGGTTCATGGCAATCGAAAGACGGCTATTGAGTGCGAGGAAGGTGATGCGGCTTATGCGGAGGCTAGCTGTGCACAGGAGGAGCTGAAGTTCTATAAGGAGAACGTTGACCCAGAGGACATGACCCCGTTGAAGAAGCCAAATACAGAGGCAGAGCCGCCGCTTAAGTTTTCGGCGGATGATACTAAAACAGTGGACTTTGCGACTCATCCAAGCAGTTCATCATCGGGGCTCACATGGACCCCAAATAGGAAAGCGCGCTCATCGAATTCATCCGTGAGAATCGAGACATCTTTGCATGGAAACCTTCTGACATGCCGGGTGTACCGAGAGAGTTCGCTGAGCACAATCTTAATGTGAATCCAAAGTTCAAACCGATCAAAAAGTTTCTGCGGCGTTTTAATGAGGAGAGGTGCAAGGCTATTGGGGAAGAGGTTGCCCGGCTCTTGGCCGCTGGCTTTATAGTCGAAGTTTTTCACCCAGAGTGGTTGGCTAATCCAGTGTTGGTGCTTAAAAAGAATGGTACTTGGCGTATGTGCATAGATTACACGGACCTTAACAAGGCTTGTCCGGCTGATCCGTTTGCACTCCCTCGCATTGATCAGATCATCGATGCAACGGCCGGTTGTGAGAATTTGTGCTTTTTGGATGCTTACTCCGGGTATCATCAGATCAAAATGGCAGTCAAGGATTAGGAGAAAACATCGTTTATTACACCTTTTGGGGCATTCTGCTACGTCTCCATGCCTTTCGGGCTCAAGAGTGCCCAGGCGACTTATTAGCGGTGTGTGCAGAATTGTCTCCACAGCCAGATTGGTCGTAATGTTCATGCCTACGTGGATGACATAGTGGTGAAGTCCAGGAAGAAGGAAACCCTCTTGGAGGACCTCAAGGAAACTTTTGACAATCTCCGGGTCTACAAAATGATGCTTAACCCGGCAAAATGCGTTTTTGGTGTTCCTACAGGAAAGCTTTTGGGGTTCTTGGTCTCTGAGCGTGGCATCGAGGCTAACCCGGATAAAATCAAGGCTATTACTTCTCTGCGAGAGCCGACGTGCATCAATGATGTTCAGCGTATTGCAGGGCGGTGCACTGAGCCGATTCATAAGCCGGCTTGGGGAGAAGGCCATCCCCTTATATCAGATGATGAAGAAGACGGACAAGTTTAAGTGGAGCAAGGCAGCCGCAGAGGCGCTGGAAGCTCTTAAGAAGCAATTGACTAAGCCGCCAGTATTAGCCGCTCCGGCTGAGAAAGAGCCGCTACTCTTATATGTAGCAGCTAAGAGCCGGGCGGTCAGTGTGGCGATTGTGGTTGAACGCAAGGAGGCAGGGAAGGAGTATCCTGTTCAGAGGCCTGTTTACTACATCAGTGAGGTCTTGGCTGAGTCCAAGCAGCGGTATCCGCATTGGCAGAAGCTTATATACGGGGTCTTTATGGCTAATCGTAAGCTAAAGCACTACTTTTTGGGCCATCCAATAACTGTAGTAAGCTCTGCCCTGTTGGGAGATATTATTCAGAACAGAGAGGCTACAGGGCGGATTGCTAAGTGGGCTTTAGAGTTGGGACCTCTTAACGTCAATTACACCCCTCGTACAGCAATTAAGTCTCAAGCCTTGGTGGATTTCATAAATGATTGGATAGAGTGCCAGGCGCCTGAAGAGAAGCCGGATAACACATACTGGACTATACATTTTGATGGGTCTAAACATCTTGAAGGGTCTGGTGCTGGTGTGGTTCTCACCTCCCCCAAAGGTGACAAATTTTGCTACGTGCTCCGGTTGATGTTCCCCTGTACTAATAATGCTGCTGAGTATGAAGCCTTGCTCCATGGTTTGAGAGTTGCTAAGGAGATGAATTTGAGCCGGGTTAGATGCCTAGGCGACTCAGATCTTGTGGCTCAGCAAGTTTCAGGTACTTGGGATTCTAAGGACCCACGGATGGCGGCTTATCGACAGGCGGTTGATATTGTTGCAGGTCATTTCAAGGGATATCAGGTGGATCATATTGATCGTCGACGGAATGAGGCGGCTGATGCATTATCACGACTCGGGTCTCAGCGTAAGCCGATGCCGCCTAATGTTTTTCTCGATGTGTTATATCATCCGACTATCAAAATGCCTTCTGAGGAGGATCTGGCAATTCCTGACCCGGAGGCGGCTCTAGTGGCGGCTCTACATGTTATTCCAGATTGGACTACTCCTTATTTAGCGTACTTGACGCACGGTGAGTTGCCGGATGACGAGAGCCGGGCTCGAGAGACCGTTCGCTGTTCCAAGTCCATGACAATTATCAATGGTGAGTTACACAAATGCAGTGTGACAGGTGTTTTCCAACGCTGTGTGTCACCAGAGGAGGGCCAGCAGATCTTAAATGAAATTCATGTTGGCGACTGTGGGCATCATGCCGGGTCAAGATCTTTAGTAGCCAAAGCTTTTCGGCATGGTTTCTTCTGGTTGACGGCTCACAAGGATGCAGAGGACCTGGTCCGTAAATGTGATGCTTGTCAGAAATTTGGCCGACGTGCTCATGTTCCGGCTCAAGAGTTGAGGATGATACCTATCACTTGGCCGTTTGCGGTCTGGGGGCTTGATATGGTAGGACCCTTCAAGAGGTCCAAAGATAAGAAAACGCACCTCTTGGTGGCAGTTGACAAGTTTACCAAGTGGGTGGAGGCTGAGCCAGTAAGCAAGTGTGATGCGGCTACAGCGGTTGAGTTTGTCAAATCATTCATCTATCGTTTTGGCTATCCACACAGTATTGTCACTGATAATGGCACAAATTTGTCTAAGGGGGCTATGAAGGTGTTCTGTGAGAAGGAGCATATCCGGCTTGCTGTTTCAGCCATGGCACATCCACAGTCCAATGGCCAGGCCGAGCGGGCTAATCAGGAAATCCTGCGAGGGGTTAAGCCTCGGCTCATGGTCCCTTTGCAACAGACGCCCGGGTGTTGGGTTGATGAGTTGCCTTCCGTCTTATGGAGCATCCGAACTACACCTAACAGGTCTACAAGTTTTACACCTTTTTTCATGGTCTACGTAGCTGAGGCAGTTTTACCCAGTGACATCGGGCATGATTCACCAAGGGTGGCGGCTTATGTTGAGATAGATAATGAGATAGCACGCCAAGATGCGTTGGATGCCTTGGATGAAGCACGAGAGTTAGCAGCGGCCAGATCGGCGATTTATCAACAAGACCTGTGACGCTATCACAGTCGCAGGGTGAAGACACGGACGTTCCAGGAAGGAGACCTGGTGCTCCGGCTCATTCAAGACCAATCTGGGATGCATAAGCTTTCTCCGCCATGGGAAGGACCCTTTGTGGTTAGCAGAAACCTCAACAACGGGTCATTTTATCTTATTGATATTCGTGATGAGTCGGATACGGCGGGTCAGGAGACTTTGCGGCCGTGGAACGTGGCACACTTGCGGCCATATTATACTTAAGAGATGATGCAGATCCGTTATCATTGTACATATCATATTTAGTAGTACTACTACCAAAGACTTGAGCTCCGGCTCTTATGTGTATCTTCATGATTTAAGGATGAAATTCTTCAATACCAGCAAATTTGCAGTTCCTGTGGTTCTTTGACCCGCCAAGGTCTTGCCGGTTAATATCTTTTTGAGACCCTGAACCGGTTGAAGTGCCAAGTTGAATTTATTCCAGTCAATCTCGCTTTAGAGACCCTGAGCCGGTTAACAAAGTTGACGGCCAATCTCGCCTTAGAGACCCTGAACTGATGTTACTCTTACCAGTCAATCTCGCTTTAGAGACCCTGAGCCGGTTAACAAAGTTGACGACCAATCTCGCCTTAGAGACCCTGAACTGATGTTACTCTTACCAGTCAATCTCACTTTAGAGACCCTTAGCCAGTTAACAAAGTTGACAACCAATCTCGCCTTAGAGACCCTGAACTGATGTTACTCTTACCAGTCAATCTCGCCTTAGAGACCCTGAGCCGGCTCACATAATTGACGGCCAATCTCGCCTTAGAGACCCTGAACTGTTGTAAGTTAAACAATTAAAGCTCTTATCAGTCAATCTCGCCTTAGAGACCCTGAGCCGGCTCACATAGTTGACGGCCAATATCGCTTTAGAGACCCTGAACTGGTATGATGCACAGTTTGAGTACATTAAGCGCTGTTGCTGATGGAGGCTTCTTACCTTCGGTATAGCTTAAAAAATTCCCCTAAGGCAATAGCGTGTACATCAAATTCCAGTTGCTTATCTACTGCGGCCATCGAAGGGGGCTTCTTACCGACGGGTATCGCTTATCTCACCCTAATGGTCGGCTTTATGCCACTTTCGGTTACTTATTAACCGCGGTTGTCAAAGGGGGCTTCTTACCGACGGGTTCGCTTATCTCACCCTAACAACCGGCGTTTACGCCAAAAATAGTTGCGGAAGGAGGCTTCTTGCCCTTGGGTATAGCTTACATAAACCCTTCACGCAGCTGGCTAGTACAATTACTAGTCGCGGCTGTCGAATGGATGCTTCTTGCCATAAGGTATAGCTTACATAATACCATCGGCAGCCGGCCCTATTCAACATTGTCTGATTGGGGAGGCTTCTTGCCTTCGGGTATAGCTTACATCACCCTCCAACAACAGGCTCTTTTGAGTTGCGGTTGTCAGTAGAGGCTTCTTGCCTTTGGTATAGCTTACATAAACCTATTGACAGCCGGTGTTGGCATACAATGGATAAGCATTTACTGTTAAAAGGAGGCTTCTTACCATCATGGTACAGCTTACATCACCGTTCATACAGCCGGCTGTAGGCCGCTTTAAAGTTCTCAACAGTCGTCGTTGTCACATAGAGGCTTCCTACCGTCAGGTATAGCTTACTTTATCCTATGACAGCCGGTTCTTCCATGGCATATTATTATAAGAGAAGGAGTTATAATGCTCCAGCTGATGGAGTAAACTTCCCGGCTCTAATGAGTCCGGGTGAAGGACACACGTATCAGAAAGACTACGTGTTGGTTTATCCACAGCTGCGTTTTATTCATGGGGGCTGATTACCAATAGAGGTGTTATCCGGCTCTAAAAGAGCTCGGAAGATTTACAAGTATCTCACATGAATCATTGGCAAGCTTATCAAAGCTGGAAGTAAAGAGCTGAGAAAGAAGGATTCACAAGTACTATAAAGTAAAACAACCGGCGAATGCATTTCAATATTAAAGGGTTGTTACAAAAGACGTTCTCATAGGGAACAAACGATGTTTCTGACAAAGTTTTAAAATGCCATGGGCGGGTAATTACAAGAGCCGATACTTGCTTTGACTATTGCAAGGTTTGGTCACTCGGCCGGCTTATCCTGCTCCGAGTCTTCCGCGGTTCGGATCTGAAGATTGCCGAGTTCCTAGTTGCAGTTAGAGACGGCATCAAATGACCCTTCAAACAAAGGCGCGACGTTGAGCTCACCAGGGAAGAGATCTTTGCTTCGGGCGGGTATTAGATCTTGACACTCGTAAAGAGGCCCGCGAATCCGCTTATCTCCCTGGTCGTATGCGGCTTGGTAGCTCTTCAAATCATCCTCGCCTCGTCAGCCATTACAGACGCCAGATAGCGAGAGTCCTTGACGACTTTGAAGTAGTCTTCTTCAGAGAATTCTGAGCCGTCCACCTTCTTCGAAGGATACCCACCCATCATCTCCTCTACTGTGAGATCCGGCGCGAAGGCCATGGCCCGGCTCAAGCCCGCGGACGCTCCAGAGCGGAATGCCGACCTCTTCAGCTCTTGGATTTGTTTGGGTACCGTCGAGAGCAGCTCTAACACCTCTTTCAGGGCCTTGGGGATCTTCTCCTTGTACTGTACGCTTTTGATGGTGAACATTGCACTGCAATACAGTTGTTTAGTGAAGGTGTACACAGCCTTCAGTGACAGGATGCTGTCGTTTGCAAGTTGCCGACTCAAAGGTCCTGCATGAGCCGGAAGAGACATGTCAGTCGTCAATTGTTTCATAAAGATATTAAGTAAGGAGTGCAGCAACGATTGACTTACCAAATAAGGCGGCAGACATCTTAGCGATGTGTCGTTTGAGCCCTTGGAGCTCCTCAGCTATGGCAATGAGCCGCTGATCGGCATCATTTGCCTGCTTGATTAGTGCAGCTTTTTCCGACTTAGCTGCTTCTTTCACAGTTGTTAGCTCGGCGGTGATCTTGGCTACTTCTTCGACTAAGAGCTGGCATCTCTCGTCAACAAGACCTCGTGCTTCCTGTTGAGTTGCTAAGTTGATTTTGAGGTCCGCCAGCTGAGAGCCGGCGGCGTTCAGAGCGTCCTGTGCACATCAAAGGCGAAATATAAGCTATTGCAACAACAAGAGTATTCATATGCATAAGGGTTCACAGTTCAATTTCTACAAGTCTCAAACAGATTGCAAGCAATATATTTGACACTTGGGGGCTAATGTATATTTGATCTGTTTACATCTACAGTTCTGGCTCATCTTCCTAGAAATTTACCCGGAACTTGGGGGCTACATATTGGTTCTTTTCTTATCTCAAAAGTTCCGACTCAAATAAATTTTAGCCGGCCCTTGGGGGCTACAGTTGGCAGTGTACAAGTGTTGCAGTATTCAAGCAAGAGTATTTTCTACATAACCTCCAAAAGAAGACCCAAATTCAACTCTATATCAGATTAAATCCGGCCCTTGGGAGCTGGGGAAGGTTATGGCCAAGGAAAGGTAACATACCTCATATTTTCCCTTCATCATGCTGACCAGCCAGAGTTCCAAATCTCGGCTGGTGTTGACTCGGTTCATGTAGCCGGAGTGGAGTTCTTCGGCTGTCATTTTGTCGTACGACGAGTCAAACTGAAGTTTCCGCAAAGCTTCAGACAGCTCAGGATGTCGGGTCAAGACATACGCTGGTGAAGGAGCCTTCTGAGCAGACCCGATGATGATAACATCCGGAGTCGCAGGGGTCCTGACGGGTGTAACCGGCTTTGAAGGAGCAGCGGGGGAGTGTTCCATGATAACATCATCTGCTGTCGGCTCAGTAGAAGCCGCTGGTGGAGCTTCTTCTTCCGCTGGAGTCTCCTCCGGCTGTTCAATGTCCGGTTGAGCCGGGGCCGGCTATTCAAGCTCCTGATTGTCAACAACAGGGCTAGAGGAAGGTTGATGGGTCTTGCGGCGTTTCGCCTGAGCACTGTAAAGTAAAGGGTTAGCATTTAAAGGAGATTGGTATTTCATCAAGACATCTGGATATTTTAACACTTATAGAGGATTAATCTTCGGTGGAGGTATAACTGAGGCGGAAGAGTCGCCCGATGAGGGTGTCTTCTGAAAAAGCAAGACGCGGAAATGATAAGACATTTGGACATGAAGAGAAACGAAAAAAGGGAAGTACGGATACTAACCTCTGTAGGCCGCTTCTTAGGAGACAGCGAGTTTGGCAGTCCAGATGCAAGCTCTGTAGAGCCGGCGCTCCGGGTCTGACGTTGTTCAGCTTGCTGTTGCTTTTTTGAAAGGAAATCAAGAGCCAGATGAGCAAGAGGATGAGATAGAGGAAATTTTCTAACGACCCGCCGTGGCTTTCGGAAGAAATATTCTGAGTCGGAGTACATGCAAGTTACCTCAGGAACGTTGGCGTGACTGGTTTCTACTTCGTCCTCTGAGACATGGAAAGACATTATTAAAGAACCGGCAAGAGAAGAAGTTAAGTAAATAAAGTTAAAGGATCTTACCTCCAACTCTGAAGAGGCCGGGCGTTCAAACCAGTCCTCTTGAAGAGCTGCCTTCCTTTGCTTCTTGGTGGCGGCTTTCTTCTTGGTTACCTTCGGAGGAGAAACGTATTCCTTATTCTAGAAGTCAGAATTAGCCTGTGCAAGTTAAGTTGGAGGAAGGATATCAAACTTTGAAGAAGAATGTATAAACGTATAACAGACGGAAAAAGACAAAGATACTTACCAGAGGCGACGGATTGGTTGCGCAGAAGGGCGCTAGGCCGACGGTGCTGCAAGAGCCAGAGGTCTCGTGCACAAGACTTCGGACAGTCATACAAATGTCGTCCTCAGTCAAGGTGGTGGCGCTAAAGCACATCTCACTGTCATATTTTCCTGGGTACTCACACATGAGCCGGTTCCGGCGGCTCAGAGGCATGATCCGCCACTCCACCCAGCAGCGGATAAGGTCCGTTCCAATGAGTCCATTGGCCAGGAGAGCCTTCACTCTGGCGTGGGGCTTCTCATATCTAGCACGGTCGGCAGCTGAGAGCCGGTCGGGCAATGAGGTGTCGGTTGAGAGCCGAGAAGGACGGTAACCCGGCAGGCGATGTTTCAACTCAGGAGATGTGTCCTTGCAATAGAACCACGTCTTGTTCCAGTCCTTTGGGTGGCTGGGCATCTGGATAGCCGGAAAGGTGATACCCCTCCGGCGTTGGATGGTGATTCCTCCAAGTTCCAAGCTTGGACCGCCTTTGCATTTGGTCTGGCGGTTGGCGTAGAAGAACTCTCTAAAGAATCCGACTGACGGCCTTGATTGAAGGTATGCCTCGCAGAGGACTTGAAAGTGGCAAATGTTTGACACGGAATTCGGCGCCAGGTCTTGGGGATGCAGCTTGTATAAGTGCAGAATATCACGGAAGAACTTTGACCCGGGTGGCACGAATCCTCGTTCTATATGATCCGCAAAGACTATGACCTCCCCTTTCTTTGGGGTGGGGAGGGTCTCACCAGTCAGAACCCGCCAGCTGATCACTTCCTTCGGAGGAAGGGTGCCAGCGGCTACTAACTCAGACAGGTACTCCTCGGTTATGCAGGAGCCGACCCAATTGCAGGAATTGGTGGCGCGTGTCATACTGGTGACTTAAAAGTGTTGTACAAAAAGAAAATGGCGACTAATCAAACAAGGGCAGATAGCAATGGTGGCTTACAAATTACAGGGTTCTAAAAATTAAGGCCTTAAGGGGTCCGGCTGATAAAGAGTCGGAGGGAGTCTAGCGGCTTACTATGGTTATATGAGCCGGAGGTCATCAAGACCTAGACAAACAAGTTTCACAAATCAATACTAAAGTTTTGGATCTACCGAAGCTAAAAAGAGAAGTTCTACGTCGACCTAATCGAAGAACAGTGAGAAATGAAAATCGGCCTACAGCCCTAACCGACCGCGCATTGCGCACGGGCGAGCCACGTATGGTGGCGGTGGAGACGACGCGACCTAAAGGGATGCGCGGCCGGGCCCAAGACTTGGTCGTGCGGCCGCGCCGGAGAACGAAACGCGCGGCGGAGGTCCGCCGGCGAAAACCCTATGTGCTGCCGGTCTAAGGCTACGGGAAGAGGTACTTACCGGAGGCGGAGACGGCGGCAGACGAGACTCTGGCGCAACCAGGTTGATGCAGCGGCCTGAGTTGGTGACGAACGGACGGCCGCGCCGGAGCGGAGCGGACGAGCTCGAGCGTTGGACGGGCGGCAGGAAGAAGAAGAAGAGGCGCACGAGCGAGAATGCATCGGTTTGACCCGTGCGGGTCCTATTTAACAGGAAAGCGACGCGGAATCCCAGGCGTCAACACCGGTCTTGCCGAACGGATGCCTCGATTTTCGGTAAACGGTTAAATGCGAGAGATTTGGTGATACGATAGCGTATCTGTGACGTCACGCCGGGTCATCCCGTGGCGACTCTCAGACAATTGCAAGAGACGGATGAAATGAGCTGGCTCACTTCAGCCTGGGGCCTAATGTTGGGGATATAACCCCGTGATATGACCTGGCCGGAAGGTTCCGGTTGATAGCATTGGTTGTGAGCCGGCCCACGAAGACGTGTATCAGCTGGAGGCCCAAGATGATTGGCGGCTCCTGAGGTGGGCCGGACGACAGAGACCCGGATGCGTAAGACCTTCCAAAGGATAACTTGATTGGTAAGATAGAGATAGATTCAGAGATGTAAACATGATCCGGTTGTACAATTGTAAGACCCGACGGCTCTGACCTCTTATATAAAGGCAGAGCCGGGGCGGCTTAGAGGTAGGTTATCGAAAACTAGGGCAAGCTTCTAGCTCCTTGTAATCGATACAACAAGCAATAACAACACAAGCAGGACGTAGGCTTTTACCTCGACTTGAGGGGTCGAACCTGGGTAAACTCGTGTCCTTTGTCTCGACTAACCCCTTTGAGTCCACTACCATGGCGATGGCTCCGAACTCAAGTCTGGTAACCCGGACATCTGCCGTGACAAACCCACGACACACGGGATGATGTATTACGGAACGAGTAAAGAGACTTGCCGGTAACGAGATTGAATAAGGTATAGGGATACCGACGATCGAATCTCGGGCAAGTACCATACTGATAGACAAAGGGAATTGTATGCGGGATTGATTGAATCCCTGACATCGTGGTTCATCCGATGAGATCATCGTGGAGTACGTGGGAGCCAACATGGGTATCCAGATCCCGTTGTTGGTTATTGACTGGAGAGGTGTCTCGGTCATGTCTACGTGTCTCCCGAACCCGTAGGGTCTACACACTTAAGGTTCGATGACGCTAGGGTTAGAGGGAAATGGTATACGTGATTACCGAAGGTTTTTCGGAGTCCCGGATGAGATCCTAGACATCACGAGGAGCTCCAGAATGGTCCGGAGGTAAAGATTGATATATAGGAAGTCCAGTTTTGGTCACCGAAAAGTTTTTGGGCTCATCGGTATTGTACCGGGAGTGCCGGGAGGGTGCCGGAGGACCCCCGGGAGGGGTGTGACGACCAGAGGACTACATGGGCCCTTAGAGGAGGTGTGCCAGCCCATATTGGGCTGACCAAGACCTTCTATGAAGTCCCATGCGGATGGAGATAAGAGATAAGGGCTGAAAAGATTCAAAAGGAAGAGATCCACCTCCCTTGTGGGAGGTGGACTCTTCCCTAGGGTCGGCCGAACCTCTCCTCCTTGGAGGAGGGGCCAAGTCAGCCTTCCCTCTCCCTCCTCCTATATATACCCAAGGGTTTTGCCTCTTGAGAACAGATCTGAACTCTCTCTCTCTCTCACGGCGAAGCCCTACCTCTCTTCTTCCTCCTCCGCAACGCTTGGCGAAGCCCTGCCGGGATACCTTGTTACTCCACCACCACCATGCCGTCGTGCTGCTGCTAGAGCTCCTCCCCAACCTCTCCTTCCTCCTTGTTGGATCAAGGCGTAGGAGACGTCACCGGGCTGCACGTGTGTTGAACGCGGAGGCACCGTTGTTCGGTGCTAAGATCGGAGTCCACCGCGATCTGAATCGCTGCGAGTACGACTCCACCAACCGCGTTCTTGTAACGCTTCCGCTTAGCGATCTTCAAAGGTATGAAGATCCAATCTCTACCCGCTCGTTTATTGGTTTCTCCATAGATAGATCTTGGTGACACGTAGGAAATTTTTTGATTTACTACTACGTCTCCCAACAATTTTCTCATCCGGTACTACCATGCGGACTTTTTTCGCAGAGTTTCCCTCTGTGGAGGTTGGCATGGAAGTAATTTTTAACTTCCGTGCACCTCGAGTGTTTGCCCCTGCCAACCGTGCGGTAGTACCACACGGGCTCGTGGTAGTGCCGCTCCGGCGGTTCTACCGCTTGTGTCCTAGTGATAACGGCCAGGGCCAGCTACTTCCGTGCTTGCGGTAGTACCGCAGCCCTGTACCGCACAGGGCTGCGGTAGTACCGCAAGCCATCGCGGTAGTACCGTGACTTTTGCGGTAGTACCGTGGTGCGTGGGGCTGAGTGAGTGGATAATGGTTGGATCTTGTCCCCCACTATAAAAGGGAGGTCTTCTTCTCCAAGAAGCTTACCTCTTCCTTCCCAAAACTCCATTGTTGCTCCAAGCTCCATTTCTGCCCGATCTCTCTCCCTAGCCAATCAATCTTGTTGATTTCCTAGGGATAGGTTGAGAAGGCCCAGATCTACACTTCCACCAAGATAAATTTGATTCCCCCCACTAATCCCTTGCGGATCTTGTTACTCTTGGGTGTTTGAGCACCCTAGACGGTTGAGGTCACCTCGGAGCCACATTCCATTGTGGTGAAGCTTCGTGGTGTCGTTGGGAGCCTCCAATTCAGTTGTGGAGAATGCCCCAACCTTGTTTGTAAAGGTTCGGTCGCCGCCTTCAAGGGCACCAATAGTGGAATCACGGCATCTCACATTGTGTGAGAGTGTGAGGAGAATACGGTGGCCCTAGTGGCTTCTTGGGGAGCATTGTGCCTCCACACCGCTCCAACGAAGTGTACTTCCCCACAAGGTAAGGAACTTCAGTAACACATCCTTGTCTCCACCGGCTCCACTTTTGGTTATCTCGCATCTTTACTTCTTGCAAGTATTTATTGTGTTATATCCCGTGCTTGTTTGTGTACTTGTTATGGATAGCATCATATAGGTTGTTCACCTAGTTGCACATCTAGCTAACTTATTTGATGATAAACCTTAATTGTTAAAGAAAAGTTAAAAAGTGTTAGTTGCATATTCACCCCCCTCTAGTCAACCATATCGATCCTTTCAATTGGTATCAGAGCCACGTCTCTTTATTAAGGGTTTCACCATCCGAAGAGTATGGCTGGTGAAGAGGCTCGTGTGGGAGAACTTCCCGAGGCCATGGGAGTGAACACGGTCTCACGCGACGATTTGAACGAGGCCTTGACCTTACTCAAATCCTCCATGCTACTGAGGTTCAATCCATGTTTAAAGATTTCCTTAATACTCTTAAAATGTCTACCGATGCGGGGCAAGTGGTCAAACCCACTAACTCGTCATCGGATGCCAACTCCGATAAGGAGGGGGCTAGTGCCAACAAAGATAATCATGCTCAAAGAGTTAATGGGTCGGGGAGCTTTGCCTCTGTTCCTCCTCCCGTAGTCTATGGAGGACCGGTGCACCCACCTCATATAGTCAATCTCGGTCCTCCTCCTAAACTTGTTAAGAATGATTTTGCTAACTAGGTTTTTAGTATCAAGTCTCATTTAGATCACAGCTCAATTCATCTCATGAGAGTCATTGAAGAAGGATACTATCCTCATGATCCACGCAATCTTACACCAAGAGAACAGGCGGATAAACAGCTAAACTCTTCCGCCTTGTTCATACTCCAAGCTGCAATTCCTCCTGAAGATCTACCTCACCTGCCGCCCTTCACTGTTGATAAATAATGTTGGGAACACATTATCTCCATGTACAAGGGCAGCTCGAGTATTCAACGGTCAAACTATGAAGTTGTTCTTGATCAGTCAGATGAGTTCATGATGATAGAGGATGAGGAACCGCGTGAGCTCTATAGAAGGGTGACCTCTCTTGTTTCCCTCAAGGATCATGGCAGAAAGGATATGGATGACACTTGGATCAAGTGTAAGTTCCTGAAGGCTATCATGCCCTACAACAAGGCCATGTCCGCTGTCATTCATCAAAGGCCAGACTTTCACAGCTTATCATCTGGTGATGTGTTGGATGAATTCATTGCAATGAACATCCTCAACACGATGGCTGACAATGCTCTTGCTCGGGTTCAATGATCAAGGAAGTCTTCTCCCAATCTTGCATTGAAGGCCAAGGTCAGTCAAGAGGAAGAAGAAGAAGATGAAGATGCTTTCCCCGAGGACACCAAATATGCTTATCATGAGCACATGGCTCTTGCGTCCAGACAATTTTGGGGCAACAAGAGAAACTCAAGGCCCAACTTCTCCAAGAACAACTCAAATTGGTCCAAGGGAAAGCAACGCGTGAGAACTTTCTACAACTGTGGTAATGTAAGTCACTTTGTGGTGGATTGTCCATATGAGAAGAGGGAAGACAATGGTGGCAAGCTCATTCGCAAAGATAAAGCCAAGTCCTTTCCAAACAAAACCAACTTTGTCAAGAAGGCTCCTCACAAAGTATTGGTTGCTCAAAAAGAGTATGCCTCAGATGATAATGTTAATGATGAATACACAAGCGGTGAAGGAATGGCAATGGCATCCATGGCAATTGCCTCTTCTACCCCGACAAAGGCATCACTCTTCGACGCCCCCAATGAGAACATCATCGCGAGGTGTCTCATGGCTAAAGGTATCACTAAGGTAACCTTCAACATCATGACCTCAAACATTAAGGCTTCCATTTCTTCCAATTCATCCTTAGGTAGTGTGAATGAACTTGAGGAAGGAAAAGAGGATAAGAATGAGTTTGACAAATTCATGGCCAAACTCAAGGGACAGTCCAAGAAGCACTTCGTTGCTCTCTTGGAACAACTTAGTGAGGCCCATGACACTATTGAGTCTCAAGAAGAGTGTCTTGAGGAACTAAGAAGTCATAGTCGTGATTATGCCGATGAGATAGCGGATCTATCTATTGCTCTTGAGAAAGAGCAAGGCCTTCGTATGACTCTTGAGGAGTCACAAAATGTTGATCTTACTAAATTACGTAAAGATTATGATCATGCTATTGTTCTTAACCATGCTCTCAAGTCTGAGAAGGTTACACTTGGGGTGGATCGTAATTGTCTCAAAGTTGAGCTTGACACACTTGTCAATGCGCACAAGGCATTGACGTGTGCTCATACCTCTCTTAAGGAGTCACATGATCAACTCCAAGTGAAACTCACTAAGGAAATTGCCACATGTCCTCCTTTTGTTCTAATTGATAATGCATCTGCTACTAACCCATGTTGTGAGCATGCATACCTTGTGGAGGAAAATTCCAAGCTCAAAGAGCAGCTCAAAAAGGGTTTGGTGACATGTATCCAAGGTGAGAAGACACTCAATGACCTTCTGACTTCTCAGAAGGAAGTTGTGGCAAAAGAAGGAGTGGGGTTTGTACCCAAAACTAATGAGAAGAAGAAGGTTAACACCAAGGAAGCTCCATCGCTCAAGAAAATCTTTGTAAGAGCTGGTGAAGGTCCTCATGATAAGAAGAAAAACCAAGTTATGTTGGAAAATGCCAAGAAGGGCAAGAGCAAGAACATCCAACCCAACAAGACCGACGATTTTAACCCCTCTTACGTGTTATGCTGTGCTAGTGATGGGCATGTTTATGCCAAATTTGTTGGTTCCTCTTATGAGTACATTGAATGGTGTATTTGGGTTCCTAAGACCCTTGTTGATAACATGAAAGGACCCATTAAAGAATGGGTACCTAAAGTCAAACATTGATCTCTTGTAGGGGTTTGCTTCCGGAGGTACATCATGGTTGCTCGATAGTGGAGCAACAAATCATATGACCGGAAGCAAGGACTTGGTGGTGGACGTGCATCCTGACACATCTATGGCCACTCAAGTCTCGTTTGGTGATGATGCAATTTCAAAGGTATTGGGTCTTGGCAAGGTGGTAATATCTCCGGAACTCACTATAAAGCAGGTCATGCTTGTTGAGACCCTCGCATACAATTTACTGCCGGTTTATCAACTTGCAACCATGGGATTTAGTACTTTCTTTGGTATTTACTCTGTGACCCTTTTGTGGAGCAAGACTCTTAAAGTAGCTTTTGTTGGGCATGTCGAGAATGGTCTCTATGTGGTGAACTTCTCGGAGCAACCCACTAAGACTGCGAATTGCTTAATGGCTAAAGTTGATGTGGGATGGCTTTGGCATCACCGGCTAGCCCATGTTAATATGAGATCTTTGCAAAGTCTCCTCAAAGGGGATCACATCCTTGGACTAACAAATGTGAGTTTTGCCAAAGATCATGCTTGCAGTGCTTGTATTAAAGGAAAGCTAAATGAGAAGGCTCATCGTCCAACCACTACAATATACTCTAAGAGGACCTTAGAGCTCCTTCACATGGATCTCTTTGGTCCACCGTCGTTTGACAGCCTTGGTGGAAGAAAATATTGCTTGGTGATTATGGATGATTACTCGAGATATACTTGGGTTTATTTCTTCAAGAAGAAGAGCGAGACCCAACAGACCGTCATCGACTTTGCAAATGAAGTCCAACGCCAACATGATGCAAAGATTTTAATGATTAGAAGTGACAATGGCACCAAGTTCAAGAACTACACCCTGAATGAGTTTCTCAGTGACGAAGGGATCAAGCACCAATATTCCACACCTTACACCACTCAACAAAATGGTGTTGCTGAGAGGAAGAACATGACATTGATTGATGTGGCAAGAACCTTGATGGCGGAGTTTAAATCTCCATACAACTTTTGGGCCGAAGCCATCAACACAGCATGCCATGCATCTAACCGGCTCTATCTTCGCAAAGGTTTGAACAAGACCCCATATGAGATTCTTACCGGGAACAAGCCCAACCTCACATACTTTCGGGTGTTCGGTTGTAAGTGTTTCATTCTTAAGAAAGGTGCTCGCTTGTCTAAATTTGAATCTAGAGCCCATGAGGGCATATTTGTTGGTTATCCTGCAAACTCTCATGCTTACCGTGTCCTCAACAAGTCCACTGGACTCCTTGAGGAGACGAGTAACATAAAGTTTGATGAAAATAATGGCTCCCAAGTGGAGAAAAGTGGTCTTTGTGATGTAGGTGATGAAATTCCTCCTCAAGCCATAAGAAGAATGGGTGTGGGATACTTCCTACCCGTTGAGGAACCCCTTGTGGCTGAAGGAGAAGGACAATGTTCCACTCAAGTGGAACCATCACCGACGCAAGACCCACACGCTTCCAAAGAACATACTGAAGGTCCTCTACCACATGAACAAGATCAAGGGCAAGATCAACTCACTGATGATGGTGTCTCACTGAGTGATGCCCAAGATCAAGTTCCTGTCTCCGAGCAACCTCAAGATCAAGATCTTCTTCAAGATCAAGAGCAAGCTCCAGAAGGCGCTCAAGTTCATCAAGATGATGACTCACAAAATGCTGTCTCTCAACCGTCCATGGAAGAAATCTTAGAGAGACAAGCCGCCAAGAATGCCGCCAAGCTCAAAGTTACACAACATCTGTTGGAGAATGTCTACGGTGACCTGCAAAAAGGGGTAACCACTCGTAACCAATTAACAAACTTTTGTGAACATCACGCATTTGTTTCTTGCATTGAGCCCCTTAAGGTTCAAGATGCGCTCGAGGATATGGAATGGGTTGAAGCTATGCACGATGAACTCAACAACTTCGAGTGCAACCAAGTGTGGCGACTGGTGCCAAGACCTAAGGAGAATCACAATGTCATTGGAACGAAATGGATCTTCAAAAACAAGCAAGATGCGAACGGTATTGTCATTCGCAACAAGGCAAGACTGGTGGCACAAGGATACTCCCAAGTCGAGGGTATCGACTACGGTGAAACCTTTGCTCCTGTTGTTTGTCTTGAATCTATTCGCATGTTACTTGCATATGCCTCTCATCATAACTTTAAATTATATCAAATGGATGTCAAGAGTGCGTTTCTTAAGGGCCCTCTTAAGGAGTTGGTATATGTCAAGCAACCCCCGGGGTTTGAGGATCCCAAGTTCCCCAATCATGTATACGTTCTTGATAAGGCTCTCTATGGCCTTAAACAAGCCCCACGTGTGTGGTATGAACACCTTACCGAGATGTTGCAAGACCGTGGGTTTGAAATTAGGAAAATTGACCCCACTCTTTTTACAAAGAGGGTCAACGGGAACTTGTTCATATGCCAACTATATGTTGATGATATTATTTTTGGTTCTCCTAACAAAGCTTTCAATGAAGAGTTTGCCACTTTGATGACAAACAAGTTTGAGATGTCCATGATGGGAGAGTTGAAGTACTTCCTTGGTTTCAAAGTCAAGCAACAAAGTCAAGGTACCTTCATCAACCAAGCCAAATACACTCAAGACATGCTCAGGAGGTTCAAGATGGATGATCTCAATCCTCCCAAGGCCAACACTCCTATGCCACTCAAATGCCATCTTGACGGCAATCCCAATGGTAAAGCGGTGGAACAAAAGGTATATCGCTCCATGATTGGATCCTTGCTTTACCTTTGTGCATCTAGACCGGATATCATGTTAAGTGTGGGTATTTGTGCACGATTTCAATCCGCACCTAAGGAGAGTCACCATGTGGCTGTCAAGCAAATCTTTCGATATTTGGCTCATACCCCAAACTTTGGCTTATGGTATCCCAAGGGGGCTTTGTTTGATCTCGTTGGATATACTAACTCGGATTGGGCGGGAGACCGTGTGGATAGAAAGTCCACTTCTGGAGGCTGCCAACTTCTTGGTCGGTCTTTGGTAAGTTGGTCTCCAAAGAAACAAAATTGTGTTTCTCTCTCGTCCATCGAGGCCGAGTATGTAGCTGCTGCCAGTTGTTGTGCTCAGATCCTATGGATGAGGCAAACTTTAAAGGATTACTGTGTCCATTGTGACAAAGTGCCTCTTTACTGCGATAATGAAAGTGCCATTATGATCTCCACCAACCCAGTTCAACATTGCAAGACGAAGCATATTGATATTCATCATCACTTTCTTCGGGAACATGTCAAGCGGGGAGACATCAATCTTATTCATCTGAGCACTAATGAGCAACTTGCAGACATTTGTATGAAGCCTTTAGATGAAGCAAGATTTCGCGAGTTAAGGCATGAGCTAAATATCATTGATTCGAGCAATGTGGATTGACTTAGTGCACGCCTCCCCACACTCATCATTATGTCTTGTCTAGGTGTAGGCATGGATTTAGGGGGAGTCTAGTTCTCTCAATGAACTATTCCTCCTCCTATTATGCATAAACTAATCAAAGTCTATCACTTGCCAGTTGTGATGGTTATTGTGCTTAAAAGACGAGTCTTGGTCATGGGCCCAAGGATAATTCTTCGCAGTGCCATACCATCTGACTCAAACATAGGTGGATCTAGGGCCACCGCCCTCTCTTCATGGGAAGTCGAGGCTCACCCGTTGGTCCTCTTATATTCTCTTCTCCGCTGGACCATTCTCGTGTTTTTGTGCGGATCTTGGCGGTATCTTTCCTTCTTGTTTAGTTTTATTGTCGCATTTTTACACCAAGAAGGCAGCACGGTACTACCATGGAGGAGCGAGGTACTACCGCTGGAGCGGTACTACCGCTTACCGCGCGGAAGTAAAAAATTACTTCCGCCCGTCGAGCGGTACTACCGCAATGACTGTGGTACTACCGTTGCGTAGTACTACCGCAATTAATGCGGTACTACCGTAACATCCTGTGCGCGTGGGGGTTAACAGCGGGTAGGGGGGTTTCCCATCTCCCCCATACCCCATTTTCTCTCTTCCCCTCACGTCTCTCTTTCTTCCTCCTCTCAACTGCCGCCGGATCTCCTCGCCGGATCTCCATCTCCGGCCACCTGATTCTTATTTGCTCCAGTGGGATCGTCCCCCACATCATCCTCTTGCAATGGACCCTAGTATTTCCCCAATCCCCTCTTGTTTTGCCTCTCTCTTTTTGAATTTAGGCTTTTGGGGAAATATGAGATGGCCTAGCCTTGTTTGGATTCAATCTATGCATTAGGAGATGTTTTTGCGAGTGTTAGTGCATTAGAAGTGCGTATTGATAGGATTAAACGGGGTATTTTTTGATCCAGGGTAGTACCAATATGATCTAATCTGTGTTCTTGCAAAGTTCCGCCCCGTGCGGTACTACCGCACATGGTGCGGTACTACCGCTCGTCGGGCGGAAGTAAAAAAATTACTTCCGCAGGCGCCACGGTACTACCGCTCCCGCGGTACTACCGCGTCGTGGGCGGTACTAATTTTTGTTGGAAATATGCCCTAGAGGCAATAATAAAATGGTTATTATTGTATTTCCTTGTTCATGATAATTGTCTATTGTTCATGCTATAATTGTGTTAACCGGAAACCATAATACATGTGTGAATACATAGACCACAACATGTCCCTAGTGAGCCTCTAGTTGACTAGCTCGTTGATCAATAGATGGTCACGGTTTCATGGCCATGGACATTGGATGTCGTTGATAACGGGATCACATCATTAGGAGAATGATGTGATGGACAAGACCCAATCCTAAGCATAGCACAAGATCGTGTAGTTCGTTTGCTAAAGCTTTTCAATGTCAAGTATCGTTTCCTTAGACCATGAGATTGTGCAACTCCCGGATACCGTAGGAATGCTTTGGGTGTGCCAAACGTCACAACGTAACTGGGTGGCTATAAAGGTGCACTACGGGTATCTCCGAAAGTATCTGTTGGGTTGGCACGAATCGAGACTGGGATTTGTCACTCCGTGTGACGGAGAGGTATCTCTGGGCCCACTCGGTAAGACATCATCATTATGAGCTCAATGTGACTAAGGAGTTAGTCACGGGATGATGTATTACGGAACGAGTAAAGAGACTTGCCGGTAACGAGATTGAACAAGGTATGGGGATACCAACGATCGAATCTCGGGCAAGTACCATACCGATAGACAAAGGGAATTGTATACGGGATTGATTGAATCCTTGACATCGTGGTTCATCCGATGAGATCATCGTGGAGTACGTGGGAGCCAACATGGGTATCCAGATCCCGCTGTTGGTTATTGGCCGGGGAGGTGTCTCGGTCATGTCTACGTGTCTCCCGAACCCGTAGGGTCTACACACTTAAGGTTCGATGACGCTAGGGTTATAGGGAAAAGGTATACGTGATTACCGAAGGTTGTTCGGAGTCCCGGATGAGATCCCGGACGTCACGAGGAGCTCCGGAATGGTCCGGAGGTAAAGATTGATATATAGGAAGTCCAGTTTTGGTCACCGGAAAGTTTTCGGGCTCATCGGTAGTGTACCGGGAGTGCCGGGAGGGTGCCGGAGGACCCCCGGGAGGGGTGTGACGACCAAAGGACCACATGGGCTGTTAGATAAAGTGTGACAGCCCTTATTGGGCTGGGCAAGACTTTTGCTAAAGGCCCATGTGGCTAGAGATAAGGAGATAAGGCAAAAAGGATTTAAAAGGAGGAGATCCACCTCCCTTGTGGGAGGTGGACTCTCCCTTTAATTCGGCCGGCCATCTCCTCTTTGGAGTAGAGGCCAAGCCAGCCCTCCACGTCCCTCCTCCTATATATACTTGAGGTTTTGGATGTTTTGAGACAGGATTTGATCTCTCTCTCTCACGGCAAAGCCCTACCTCTCTTCTTCCTCCTCCGCAGCGCTTAGGCGAAGCCCTGTCGGATTACCTTGCTACTCCACCACCACCACGCCGTCGTGCTGCTGTTGGAGCCCTTCCCCAACCTCTCCTTCCTCCTTGCTGGATCAAGGTGTTGGAGACGTCACCGGGCTGCACGTGTGTTGAACGCGGAGGTGCCGTCCGTTCGGCACTTGATCGGATCTACCGCGATCTGAATCGCTGCGAGTACGACTCCATCAACCGCGTTCTTGTAACGCTTCCGCTTAGCGATCTTCAAAGGTATGAAGATCCACTCTCCCCTTGCTCGTTGCTGGTTTCTCCATAGATGGATCTTGGTGAACGCGTAGGAAATTTTTTGATTTACTACTACGTCTCCCAACAGTGGCATCATGAGCTAGGTCTATGCGTAGAATCCATGCACGAGTAGAACACAAAGCAGTTGTGGGCGTCGATTTTGTTAATATGCTTGCCGTTACTAGTCTTATCTTGATTCGACGGTATTGTGGGATGAAGCGGCCCGGACCAACCTTACACGTACGCTTACGTGAGACCGGTTCCACCGCCTGACATGCACTAGTTGCATAAGGTGGCTAGCGGGTGTCTGTCTCTCCCACCTTAGTCGGATTGGATTCGATGAAAAGGGTCCTTATGAAGGGTAAATAGCAATTGGCATATCACGTTGTGGTTTTGACGTAGGTAAGAAACGTTCTTGCTAGAAACCTATAGCAACCACGTAAAAACTTGCAACTACAAATTAGAGGACGTCTAACTTGTTTTTGCAGCATATGCCGTGTGATGTGATATGGCCAAAAGGATGTGATGTGATGCATTGTGATGTATGAGATTGATCATGTTCTTGTAATAGGGTTCACGACTTGCATGTCGATGACTATGACAACCGGCAGGAGCCATAGGAGTTGTCTTATATCATTGTATGACCTGCGTGTCAATCATAAACGCCATGTAATTACTTTACTTTATTGCTAAACGTTAGCTGTAGTAGTAGAAGTAATATTTGGCGAGACAACTTCATGAAGACACAATGATGGAGATCATGATGATGGAGATCATGGTGTCGTGCCGGTGACAGTGATGATCATGGTGCCCCGAAGATGGAGATCAAAGGAGCAAGATGATATTGGCCATATCATGTCACTATATTGATTGCATGTGATGTTTATCATGTTTACATCTTATTTGCATAGAACGACGGTAGTAAATAAGATGATCTCTCAATAAAATTTCAAGAAAGGTGTTCACCCTAACTGTGCACCGTTGCTAAGGATCGTCGTTCCGAAGCACCACGTGATGATCGGGTGTGATAGGTTCTAACGTTCGCATACAACGGGTGTAAGCCAGATTTACACATGCGAAACACTTAGGTTGACTTGACGAGCCTAGCATGTACAGACATGGCCTCGGAACACGGAAGACCGAAAGGTCGAACATGAGTCGTATAGAAGATACGATCAACATAGAGATGTTCACCATGGATGACTAGTCCGTCTCACGTGATGATCGGACACGGGCTAGTTGACATGGATCATGTATCACTTGGAAGACTAGAGAGATGTCTATCTAAGTGGGAGTTCATTAATAATTTGATTAAATGAACTTAATTATCATGAACTTAGTCTAAAAATGTCCTTGCAAATTATGTCGTAGATAGCTCGCGCTGTAGCTCCCCAGTTTTATTGATACAATCCTAGAGAAAAGTAAGTTGAAAGTTGATGGTAGCAATAATGCGGACTGGGTCCGTGATCTGAGGATTGTCCTCATTGCTGCACAGAAAGCTTATGTTTTTGATGTACCGCTAACTGCATCACTCCCTCAAGCGTTGTCTGTAGATGTTGTGAACATATGACAGGCACTTTTTGATGACTACGTGATAGTTCAGTGCGTCATGCATTACGGCTTAGAATTGAGGCTTCAAAATGTTTTGAACGTCACAGAACATATGAGATGTTCTAGGAGCTGAGATTGTGATCTCAAGCTCGTGCCTATGTTGAGAGGTATGAGACCTCCAACAAGATTCTTTGCCTGCAAGATAAAGGAGAATAGCTTAATCGGTGAGCGTGTTCTCAGATTGTCTGGGTGCTACAATCACTTGAATCAAGTGGGAGTTAATCTTCCAGATGAGATAGTGATTAATGCAGTTCTCCAAGTCACTGCCACCAAGATACTAGAGCTTCGTGATGAACTATAACATGCCAGGGATGGATAAGATGATCCCTGAGTTGTTCGTGATGTTTGACACCACGAAGGTAGAAATCAATAAGGAGCATCAAGTGTTGATGGTTAAGTGAAAACCACTAGTTTCAAAAGGGGCAAGGGCAAGAAGGGAAAAACTTCAGGAATGGCAAGCCAGTTGTTGCTCTAGTGAAGAAACCCAAGGTTGAGCCCGAACCCGAGACTAAGTGCTTCTGTTATGAGGAGAATGTTCGCTGAAGCGGAAAAACCCTAGATGATTGGTAGATAAGAAGGCTGGTAATGTCAATGGAAGTATATTTGATATACGTGTTAGTGATGTGTACCTTGCTGGTACTCCTAGTAGCACCTGGGTATTGGATACCGGTTCGGTTGCTAAGTGTTAGCAACTCGAAATAAAAGCTACGGAGTAAATGGAGACTAGCTAGGTGAAAGGTGACGATGTGTGTTGGAAGTATTTCCAAGATTGATGTGATCACCATCGCACGCTCTCTCTACCTTCAGGATTTGTGATAAACCTAAATAAATGTTATTTGGTGTTTGCGTTGAGCATGAACGTGATTAGATCATGATTAGTGCGATACGGTTATTCATATAAGTTAGAGAATAATGGTTATTCTGTTTACATGGATAATGCCTTCAATGGTCATGCACCCACTCGAAATGGTTTATCGAATCATGATCGTAGTAGTACACATATTCATAACATTGGTACCAAAAGATACAAAGTTAATAATGATAGTACCACATGCTTGTGGCACTGCCACGTAATGTCATATTGGTATAAATCGCATGAAAGAAACTCCATGCTGATGGATTTTTGACTCACTCGATTTTGAACCGGTTGAGACATGCGAGCCATGCCTCTTGGGCAAGATGACTGAGACCCCGTCATCCAATATGATGGAGCGGGCAAGTGGCTTATTGGAATTAATACATGTTGATGTATGTGGTCCAATGAGTGTTGAAACACAGAGTGGATATCGTTGTTTTACCTTCACTGATTTGAGTAAATATGGGGATATTTACTTAATGAAACACGAATCTGAAATGTTTGAAAGGTTCAAGGAGTTTCAGAGTGAAGTTAAAGATCATCGTGACAAGAAGATAAATGTCTATGATATGATCATGGAGGTGATATCTAAGTTACGAGTTTGGTATGCAATTTTAGACAATGTGGAAATTGTTTCACAGCTCACGCCTCCTGGAACACCATAGTGTGATGGTGTGTTCGAACGTCATAGTCGTGCTCTATTGGATATAGTGAGTACTATGATGTCTCTTATCGTTTTACCACTATCATTATGGGGTTATGCATTAAAGACAAATCCATTCACTTTAATAGGGCACCATCTAAGTCTGTTGAGATGACACCGTGAGAATTATGGTTTGATAGAAGCCTAAGCTGTCATTTCTTAATGTTTGGGGCTGCGACGCTTATGTGAAAATGGGTTTTTCACCTAGCGAGCTCGAACCCAAAGCAGACAAATGCATCTTCATAGAATACCCTAATGAGACATTGGGTATACCTTCTATCTCAGATCCAAGCGCAAAAGGTATTTGTAGCTAAGAACGGGTCCTTTCTTGAGAAAGAGTTTCTCTCGAAAGAATTGAGTGGGAGGAAGATAGAACTTGATAAGGTTGTTGAACCTTTGTTTCAACCAGAGAATAGCGCAACACAGAAAGATGTTTCTGTAGAGCCTACTCAGTTGAAAAGGAAGTTAATGATGATGATCATGAAGCTTCGGATCAAGTCACTATCGAACCTCGTAGGTCGACAAGGACGCGTACTGCTCCTGAGTAGTACGACAACCCTGTCTTGGAAATCATGTTGTTGGACAACGATGAACCTACGAACTATGGAGAAGCGATGGTGGGCCCGGATTCCAACAAATGGCTAGGAGCCATGAAATCCGAGAAAGGATCCATGTATGAAAACCAAGTATGGACTTTGGTAGACTTGCCTGTTGAATGGCGGGTCATTGAGTACAAATGGACCTTTGAGATAAACATAGACGCTAATGGTGAAATGTCACCGTTTATAAAGCTCGACTTGTCGCAAAGAAGTTTCCGCCAAGTTCAAGGAGTTGACTGCAATGAGATTGTCTCATCTGTAGCGATGCTAAAAGTCTATTAAAATTTTGTTAGCAGTTGCTGCATTTTTCGATTATGAAATCTGGCAGATGGATGACAAAACAAGGTTTCCGTAATGGTTTCTGTGAGGAAGAGTTGTATGTGATACAACCAGAAGGTTTTGTCAATCCTAAGGATGCTAATAATATGCAAACTCCAGCGATCCTTCTATGGACTGGAGCAAGCATCTCGGAGTTGGAATATATGCTTTGATGAGGTGATCAAAGTGTTTAAGTTTATACAAAGTTTATGAGAAACTTGTATTTGCAAGAAAGTGAGTGGGAGCACTATAGAATTTCTTATAAGAATATGTAGTTGACATATTATTGATCGGAAATGATGTAGAATTTCTGGAAGAGCATGAAGGGTTGTTTGAAAAGAGTTTTTTCAAAGGAAGACCCAGATAAAGCTACTATTTGATTGAGCATCAAGATCTATAGGGATAGATCAATTCGCTTGATAAGTTTTTTCGACGAAGACATACCTTGACAAGTTTTTGAAGGAGTTCAAAATAGATGGGTCAAAGAAGGAGTTCTTGACTGTATTGTAAGGTGTGAAATTGAGTAAGACTCAATACCCGACCACGGCAGAAGATAAAGAAAAGATGAGTGTCATCTCCTATGCTTTAGCCATAGGCTCTATATAGTATGCCATGCTGTGTACCGCACCTGTGTGTGCCTTGCCATGAGTCTGTCAAGGGGTACAAGAGTAATCCAAGAGTGGATCACTGGACAACGGTCAAAGTTATCCTTAGTAACTTGAGAACTAAGGAAATATTTCTCGATTATGGAGGTGATAAAGAGTTCATCGTAAAGGGTTACGATGATGCAAGCTTTAACTCCAATCCGGATGACTCTTAGTAGAAATCTGGCTACGTATAGTGGAGCAGCCATTTGGAATAGCTCCAAGTGGAGCGTGGGAGCAGTATCTACAAATATGACATGGAAAGTTTGCAAGGTACACACGGATCTGAATGTCGCAGACCCGTTGACTAAAAACCTCTTTCACGAGCAGAACATGAACAAACCCCAGAACTTATTGGGTGTTAATCACATGATGATATGATCACATGGTGATGTAAGTGTTAATCACATGGTGATGTGAACTAGATTATTGACTCTAGTGCAAGTGGGAGACTGTTGGAAATATGCCCTAGAGGCAATAATAAAATGGTTATTATTGTATTTCCTTGTTCATGATAATTGTCTATTGTTCATGCTATAATTGTGTTAACCGGAAACCATAATACATGTGTGAATACATAGACCACAACATGTCCCTAGTGAGCCTCTAGTTGACTAGCTCGTTGATCAATAGATGGTCACGGTTTCATGGCCATGGACATTGGATGTCGTTGATAACGGGATCACATCATTAGGAGAATGATGTGATGGACAAGACCCAATCCTAAGCATAGCACAAGATCGTGTAGTTCGTTTGCTAAAGCTTTTCAATGTCAAGTATCGTTTCCTTAGACCATGAGATTGTGCAACTCCCGGATACCGTAGGAATGCTTTGGGTGTGCCAAACGTCACAACGTAACTGGGTGGCTATAAAGGTGCACTACGGGTATCTCCGAAAGTATCTGTTGGGTTGGCACGAATCGAGACTGGGATTTGTCACTCCGTGTGACGGAGAGGTATCTCTGGGCCCACTCGGTAAGACATCATCATTATGAGCTCAATGTGACTAAGGAGTTAGTCACGGGATGATGTATTACGGAACGAGTAAAGAGACTTGCCGGTAACGAGATTGAACAAGGTATGGGGATACCAACGATCGAATCTCGGGCAAGTACCATACCGATAGACAAAGGGAATTGTATACGGGATTGATTGAATCCTTGACATCGTGGTTCATCCGATGAGATCATCGTGGAGTACGTGGGAGCCAACATGGGTATCCAGATCCCGCTGTTGGTTATTGGCCGGGGAGGTGTCTCGGTCATGTCTACGTGTCTCCCGAACCCGTAGGGTCTACACACTTAAGGTTCGATGACGCTAGGGTTATAGGGAAAAGGTATACGTGATTACCGAAGGTTGTTCGGAGTCCCGGATGAGATCCCGGACGTCACGAGGAGCTCCGGAATGGTCCGGAGGTAAAGATTGATATATAGGAAGTCCAGTTTTGGTCACCGGAAAGTTTTCGGGCTCATCGGTAGTGTACCGGGAGTGCCGGGAGGGTGCCGGAGGACCCCCGGGAGGGGTGTGACGACCAAAGGACCACATGGGCTGTTAGATAAAGTGTGACAGCCCTTATTGGGCTGGGCAAGACTTTTGCTAAAGGCCCATGTGGCTAGAGATAAGGAGATAAGGCAAAAAGGATTTAAAAGGAGGAGATCCACCTCCCTTGTGGGAGGTGGACTCTCCCTTTAATTCGGCCGGCCATCTCCTCTTTGGAGTAGAGGCCAAGCCAGCCCTCCACGTCCCTCCTCCTATATATACTTGAGGTTTTGGATGTTTTGAGACAGGATTTGATCTCTCTCTCTCACGGCAAAGCCCTACCTCTCTTCTTCCTCCTCCGCAGCGCTTAGGCGAAGCCCTGTCGGATTACCTTGCTACTCCACCACCACCACGCCGTCGTGCTGCTGTTGGAGCCCTTCCCCAACCTCTCCTTCCTCCTTGATGGATCAAGGTGTTGGAGACGTCACCGGGCTGCACGTGTGTTGAACGCGGAGGTGCCGTCCGTTCGGCACTTGATCGGATCTACCGCGATCTGAATCGCTGCGAGTACGACTCCATCAACCGCGTTCTTGTAACGCTTCCGCTTAGCGATCTTCAAAGGTATGAAGATCCACTCTCCCCTTGCTCGTTGCTGGTTTCTCCATAGATGGATCTTGGTGAACGCGTAGGAAATTTTTTGATTTACTACTACGTCTCCCAACAATTTTTTACTTCCGCTGTCAGGGCGGTAGTAAAAAAAAATTACTACTGCTCCAGCCATGGTACTACCGCTCGAGCGGTACTACCGCGTCTGAAGCGGTACTAATTTTTTTCTTCCGCTGTCGGGGCGGTAGTAAAAAAGTACTATCGCTCCAGCTACGGTACTACCGCGTTTGAAGCGGTACTAATTTTTTACTTCCGCAAGAACATATTGGTACTCTTCTCAATCCACAACTATCTCGTTTTATCCTGTCCATTCTCTCTTCTACATGGTTTTTATGTCTGCTTTCCTCCTTGCCTTGTTTTCTCGTTTGTCCTTTGTGTTTGCGTTGTGTGCCCTGGGTGGTGGCTCTGGTTCCAGCTCTGCTCCACGTTGTGCCAATCCGGCTTGTGACACTAGTTCCAAGCGGCTTCGCAATCCAGATGCTCCTGAGGGGTCCAATGATCCACCACGCCATTTCAAGAGGACCGCATCCAAGCTCAAGCAACCCGTTGAGAACTTTGATGTCATGCCACAAGCTGAGTTCCTGGCTCGAAGGTTGAAGAATCCCTATGACAAGCCAAGGGAGGTTTCCAAAGCATATGACTTATTCTGGACCAAGCAGCAGTATCTTATTCACATGGATGTGATCAAGGGCAAGAAAAAACACTATGTTCCGGTCCAATACATTGATCTGGAACACATGAGGAACCATCCGCAATACTTTGGTGAGGCTCTGGAGTTGGTGGAGCAGTTGGCTATAGCAGACATCATCACCTTCCACCTTGACTTTGATCCAGAGCTTTTGGGTCAGTTCTTTGCCTCTGTTCACTTTCACTCTGATGTGGAGCGGACCATGACATGGATGTCCCATGGCGAGCAACTGACTGCCACCTGGAAGGACTTCATGGACTTGCTGCATGTTCCTGACTCCAGACTTGATGTGCCACTTGGTCTGCGCCCTCATGGCAACCCTCACCCAGATGGTAAGGATCAGCTCGTACCTTTCCATATTCTGAAGACCTTATGATCTGGTGAGCAAATTCCTGTGCTCAACCTGTTCCTTGCTGTCATGCACCGGATCTTCCGCAACACTCTGTTTCCTCGCATGGGCGACAAGGACAAGGTACACTCCTATCTGGTGGATATGTTGCTGCTATGTGAGAAAGGCAGAAATGAAGACATTAGCATCCTTGATGAGTCCCATGTTACGTGGTCTGAGCTTCGCACTGCTGTGTTTCATCGTAAGGTTCCCATTTATGGGCCATACTTGTTCTATCTGATTCATACTACTTGGGACACGAAGTTTCCAGGTCAGGACATGCCAGAGCACACATTTCTTCATGAGCCCATTCGTCTGCGTATGAAGGAAAAGTGGGCCAACACCACCACTAAGCCATCGTCTGCTCGTATGGAGGTCGATGAGGATGAGTTAGAAGAGGAGGATGACAATAGTTCTGAGTCCTATGTACCTCCGTCTTCTGAGCCATCTTGGGCCAAGAAGCTCTATCACAAGATGAAGACTTTATTCTGCATGCAGGCCAAGGGTCAGTATAAGGCTCACGTTGCTCAGAAGGAGAGTCGCCAGCGTGACAAGTGCATTCTGAGGAAGCTTGACGAGACCATCTCGAGTGGGTCTGAGCAGGACATCACCCTTGAGGCCACTTGGATGGCTAAGCAGCAATTCCAGTGGGATGATTCTGATGCGGAGTCCGTCCCCGATGCTTCTGAGGAGTCCGATGACTGATCTTTCTGCATGGGAGCTACCACCTAGGTGTTCGGTGTCCTCTCTGCCTTTTTGGCGTCTCGATGCCAAAGGGGGAGAGAGTGTAGGATTTGCACGTATTTGTGGTTGCCTTTTCGTCTTGTGTTTGCCTTTTCGTCGTCTCTCAGCTTCCGTTGAACCTTGGTTTATGTCTTTTGTGTGTGTGTGACCTGAAGACTTCCTCTATCATATGGTGTGAGACATATGCTATCACTCTACCTTATTATTGTCTAGTATGATATGTAGCTTGTGAGTCTGTCCATATCGTTCCCTTATCTTTATGCTCACATGCTATGCCTAGTTTTCGTATTTAGTTCTGTTCGTTCTGTTGCAGTGATTGCATTGCCTATAAAATATAGGAGGAGTGTTGATCCTAGTGTATGTGCCCTGCAGTCCAAAGCATATCTAGAGTATGCACACATCTAGGGGGAGCTATCCTATATTTTGTAGGTCTTGGGGTTGCTTATGCTTATTTTATATCCTTATGTGCAAATCCCGTGTTGTCATCAATCCACCAAAAAGGGGGATATTGTAAGGGCATATTTCTCCCTAAGTGGTTTTGGTGATTGATGACAATGCCTTTGCGGACTAATCGTGTGCGCTGAGCATTTCAGATATCTCAGGTCTAGGCACAAGACGATTCAGTGCCCCTCAGAATCTCTCGATGACGGTTGTTCTATGTGTTTCCTTTCGGTAGATTTGATTCGTAGGAAAGCCGTGCTATCAAGAGGGGGTCCGCATCAGAAAGGCCTGGGTGGAATCAACTCATGCACATCTATTCCTTTGCACCACCTTTCCCTCTATTCAATGGAGCCCCAACCCGTTTTCCTTCCCTGTGAAAAAGGAACGCCTGCGTGTTCTGGTTCAGTGGCCTGCGGTAGTACCGCTCCAGGGAGCGGTAGTACCGTTGTCTCCTTCCCTGGCCACTACACCTGCGATAGTAGGCGCGGATGTAATTTTTTACTTCCGCCCTACTACGGTAGTACCGCGATTTTTGTCCGGTACTACCGTGCAGACTTTTTTCGAAGAGTTTCCCTCTGCGGAGGTTGGCACGAAAGTAATTTTTTACTTCCGTGCACCTCCAATGGTTGCCCCCTGCCAACCGTGCGGCAGTACCGCACGGGCTTGCGGTAGTACCGATCCGGCGGTTCTACCGCTTGTGTCCTAGTAATAATGGCCAGGGCCTGCTACTTCCATGCTTGCGGTAGTACCGCACAGGGCTGCGGTAGTATCGCAAGCCATCACGATAGTACAGTGACTTTTGCGGTAGTACCGTGGTGCGCGGGGCTGAGTGAGTGGATAACGGTTGGATCTTGTCCCCCACTATAAAAGGGAGGTCTTCTTCTCCAAGAAGCTTACCTCTTCCTTCCCAAAACTCCATTGTTGCTCCAAGCTCCATTTCTGCCCGATCTCTCTCCCTAGCCAATCAATCTTGTTGATTTCCTAGGGATAGGTTGAGAAGGCCCACATCTACACTTCCACCAAGAGAAATTTGATTCCCCCACTAATCCCTTGCGGATCTTGTTACTCTTGGGTGTTTGAGCACCCTAGACAGTTGAGGTCACCTCGGAGCCACATTCCATTGTGGTGAAGCTTCGTGGTGTCGTTGGGAGCCTCCAATTCAGTTGCGAAAATTGCCCCAACCTTGTTTGTAAAGGTTCGGTCGCCGCCTTCAAGGGCACCAATAGTGGAATCACGGCATCTCGCATTGTGTGAGGGCGTGAGGAGAATACGTTGGCCCAAGTGGCTTCTTGGGGAGCATTGTGCCTCCACACCGCTCCAACGGAGACGTACTTCCCCACAAGGGAAGGAACTTCGGTAACACATCATTGTCTCCACCGGCTCCACTTTTGGTTATCTCGCATCTTTACTTCTTGCAAGTATTTATTGTGTTATATCCCGTGCTTGCTAGTGTACTTGTTATGGATAGCATCATATAGGTTGTTCACCTAGTTGCACATCTAGCTAACTTATTTGATGTTAAACCTTAATTGTTAAAGAAAAGTTAAAAAGTGTTAGTTGCCTATTCACCCCCCCCCTCTAGTCAACCATATCAATCCTTTCATCTATGATGTGTGAGATGAAATTCTTTCTTGCATTGCAAATCAAGCAATCAAGAGAAGGGACTTTCATCTCTCAAACTAAGTATACCAAGGACTTGATCAAGAAATTCAACATGCAAGAGTGCAAAGGTATGAAAACTCCCATGCGAACTAGTGGACATGTTGATCTAACCAAGGAAGATGAGCCGGTTGATCAAAAAGTTTATCAATCCATGATTGGTTCATTGCTATATCTATGTGCATCTCGTCCCGATATTATGCTTTGTGTTCGCATGTGTGCTAGATATCAATGTGCACCTAAGGAGTGTCATCTTTTGTCCGTAAAATGTATTGTGAGATACTTGATACAAACACCAAACTTTGGCATTTGGTATCCCAAGGGATCTTCTTTTAACCTTGTTGGCTATTCCGATTCGGACTATGCCGGTGACAAGGTTGATAGAAAATCCACCTCGGGTACTTGTCAATTTTTAGGTAGATCTCTTGTGTCTTGGTCTTCCAAGAAACAAATCTCGGTATCTCTATCTACTGCCGAAGCTGAGTATATTGCTGCTGGATCTTGTTGTGCGCAGTTACTATGGACAACACAAACGCTTAAGGATTATGCCATGTTAAAGATGTTCCATTACTTTGTAACAATGAAAGAGCTAATAAGATTGGTCATACTCCTGTGCAACATTCTCGAACTAAGCATATTCAAGTTCGACATCATTTCATTCGCGATCATGTTGCCAAAGGAGATATTAATCTTAAGCATGTTCGCACTAACAAACAATTGGCCGATATCTTTACTAAGTGTAACAGCCTGGGACCGACGCTCCAGAAGATTCCCCTTTTATTTCCGTTCTCGCATGTGTTTCGTTTGGTTGTTGCATTCATCATCGCATCATTCACATCATCTGCATAGCATCGTCACTCATTTTCAAAAACTTGCATCCGTTCGTAGTTGCCAGTTCTCTCCGTTTGTGTCGTCGACCGTTTTGAGACCAACCACACACGCACACGCCCGCGGCATCGTTTAAAAAAACCGTTTTTAAAGTGCGTGAAAAATATTCTCGGATTGGGTCGAAACCTGGTGTGCGGTCTTATTATAGTGTAGGTAGGCCGCCTGCCAAATTTTGTCGCAATCTGAGGTCGTTTGATACCCCAACGACCAAGCGTAGCAGTGTAGTCATCGGTTTATTAGCGGACATTTCGGGGTTTCTAAAACTCGTGTCACGGGCTCACATTTCCCCCTCATCTCAGCCCACACCCCCTCTCCACAGCCCACCATAGCCCCTCCGCTTCCGAACCGTCAGATCGAGATCCGAAGGTCCGAAAACGGAACAAAAATCCCTAATCCTAACCCCCATTTCCTATTTAAGCACCCCTAACCCATGCCTATTGAGAAACCCTAGCCCTCCTTGAAATCCGCGCGCAGCCATCCACCAGCCGCCACCCCGTGCCAGTCTCCCTCCTCCCACCGTCGGCCTAGCAAGGCCCATTCATTGCCCGCCCAAGCCCATCCAGGGCCTGAGCCAGCCTCACTGGCGTCGCCGCTAGCCCCCGCTTCCGCAACCAAGGAGCCAGCCGTAGCTCGCTGCCCTGCCGGACCTCGCCGCCGCCGGCCTGAGTTCGAGTTGCCGCCCTTGCCTCGCACGTCCGCCCCATCATCTGTCGCCTGAGCTCGGCCCTGCGCCATGGTCACACCTTGCAAAGCTCAGCCATGGAGCCGCCGGGCATGGAGTCGTCCGTCCGCACCCCCCAAGGTTCCTCGTCACCGGGAACGGATTCGTCGAGCCCGGATCCGACCGTCCCCTCTCTGGATCTGCTCCGCGTCGCCTCGAATCCGCCGCGGGAGCTCCTGCGTCGCCCCGGTTGACCTGCAGCACCGCCTTGTCCATGCTCGGGATCGAGTAGCGGGCGCTCGAACCACCCGCATGACGGATGCGTGGGCCACGTGGTGCCTCGCCCGGTGGCCCAGCTCCGAGCCGCCTCGACCTGGGCTTGGCCCATGGGTGAGTCGAACCCCCTGCATCTATTTGTTGCTTGTGTGCATCATAGCTACCCGTCGCCCATTGTTGCTGTTGGGCCAGAGTGAGATTCGGCCCGTAGACCTTTTTTTAATTCTGTGAATTTTGCTAAATAACATGTTAATTTCAGAATTACAGAAAAACCCATGTTTTAAGAATGCTCATATATAATTAACTGTGCATCATATGTAAGAACTTAATATATGAAAAATGCTTGTAATTTCATGTAAATTCATAATTTCCAACTTCCACACATGATAAAAATACTTAAACTTGCTGTTTGCATTTATTTGCATGAATGCCATGCTAATGTGACTTATTTCATAACTATTACGCGTCGCGCCTCGCCCGGTGGCCCAGCTCCGAGCCGCCTCGACCTGGGCTTGGCCCATGGGTGAGTCGAACCCCCGTGCATCTTTTTGTCGCTCGTCCACATCATAGCTACCCGTCGCCCATTGTTGCTGTTGGGCCAGAGTCAGATTTGGCCCGTAGACCTTTTTTAATTCTGAGAATTTTGATAAATAACCTGTGAATTTTAGAATTACACAAAAAAACCATGTTTTAAGAATGCGCATATATAGTTAACCGTGCATCATATGTAAAAACTTAATATATGAAAAATGCTTGAAATTTCATGTAGATTCATAATTTCCAACTTTCACACATGATAAAAACACTTAAACTTGTTGTTTGCATTAATTTGCGTGAATGCCATGCTAATATGACTTATTTCATAACTACTAAACCGTAGCTCCGAATTTAAGGATCGACATATGTATCTTGACTAGAAAAACGTGTAGATCTCATGCCACACTTTATTTCCATGTTTAATAAATATAAAACATGTTTAGTACAGATCTGGACCAAATTCATATTATGCTTATGGGGATGTTTCGGAAATGCTATATGTTGCTTCCGGCCCCATTTAAAATGCCTAGATGATATAGTTGTTCATGCTTCACCTCTTGCCATGTTTTACAACATTTAATGTTGATGAGTACCTAAACGGGAGTAAACTAAATAATTCGAATGTGGAGTTTCATCAATATGCAACTCGTTGCATATTGATCTTCACTAAATATGTAGTAATTGTTTGTTGTGCTTGCCATGCCATGCCATGTGTTGCATATTAAACCGGACATGCATCATATTTGTTTGCACATCATGCCATGCATATGTTGTGGTGTACCGTGTGTTGATTATTGTTTTCAGATTGTTCCTTCTCGATAGAGTTTCAAAAGCGTTCGGAGTGTGAGGATACGTTCAACTACGTTGGCTCGTCTTATTCATGGACTAGTTCTTCTTCCAAGCGGGATCTCAGGCAAGATGACACATTTCCCTGGATACCACTACTATCCTTGCTATGTTAGTTGTCCTGCTTTTATAGTTATGTCTCGCTACCTACCACTTGTTTGTCAAGCCTCGCAACATTGTCATGATAAGCCTCTAACATCCCCTCCCAGCAAACCATTGTGTGGCTATGTTACCGCTTGCTCAGCCCGTTTATAGTGTTTCTAGCTGCAGGTGCAATTGCTTCCATGTGTTAACATTGACACTCTTTTGTTATCACAATATTATTGCTATTTAATTTAATGCACTTATACACTTGGTAAAGGGGGGAAGGCTTGGCCTTTTTGCTCGCTGTTTTGTTCCACTCTTGGCGCCCTAGTTACTTGTGAACCAGTGTTCTGTTTCATAATTGAGCGCTCCTAACATGCTCCGGGTTGTTATGGGGACCCCCTTGATTTTTGTTTTGGAATAAAGCTTGTTTGGCAAGGCCCAACTTTGGTACTACATTTGTCTAATAACTAATAAAATGCATAGGGACCCGCCGACACCCATGGATAATTAATCAACAACCCGGGCCAGGGCTCCTCATGAGTGTTGGTCCAAAATGGCAATAGTCAGGGCCAGCAACGGGTGTGCCAGCCGGAAATTTAGCCAATCCAGTTGTGTCCTGAGAACGAGATACGCGGCTCTTATCGGGTTTGTCGACACGTCGGACGTCCTTGCTAGATTTGTTTTACCTTTCTTGAACGTCTTGCGTGAGGAACTCTGATCTTCTTCGGGCTATCTCGGGGTGATGGATTTCCTTTGGAATTGCCTAGGCTGATCATGAGATCCGTGGTCGAGCTTATTCCCGCGACGTGTGGTTAATTTATGACGGATGAGTTGGAGCACCCCTACAGGGTTAAATCTTTCGAAAAGTCGTGCCCACGGTTATGTGGCAAACTTGGAAACTTTGTTTAACACCCGATCATAGCAAAATTGAAGTAAACTCTAATAAAATACACCAACTTTGTGCGTAACCATGAATGTCTCTTCTTGTGAGTCCTTATCCGAGAGAGAACACGGTGGGGTTATGTTTGACGTAAGTAGGTGTTCAGGATCAGTTAGTGATCAGTACTAGTTCACGTCCGTTATGCGTAGACCACCATACTTTACTTTTTGTATTCGTAAGTTAGCCACTCAAATAAATGCTTAGTCGCTTGTTGCAACCTCACCACTTAACCATACCTTACCCATTAAGCTTTAATAGTCTTGATACCCTTGGAAATGAGATTGCTGAGTCCCTGTGGCTCATAGATTACTACAATAACAGTTGCAGGTACATGTAATGCGATGATTTGACGTGAACACGATGCTTGTTTTGATTTGGATTCCTTCTTCTTCTTCTTCAATCTAGGATGGGTTTCAGGTGGTAGCCTGGGATAGCAAGGATGGATGTCATTTCATCGTTTGATTTTGTCCGTAGTCGGACCCTGCTCTTTTGTATGATGTTCGACTATGTTGTTGTATTGATGTGATCTGGATGTAGCTTGTGGCGAGTGTAAGCCAATTCCATATACTCATCTCTTCTGTACATGTACTTGTAATGATATCCATTCTTGCAACACAATGAGATACACTTCTATCCCTATCGAGGCCCTCGTGCCGAAATAAGGATAGGATCGCATCTTGGGCGTGACAAGTTGGTATCAGAGCCTGTACCGACCTAGGAGCCCCCTTGATTGATCGAACTTGGCCGAGTCGAGTCTAGTGAAAAACTATTTTGAGTCTAGTTATATCGGAGAGTAGTATTCTTTTTACTCCTCTTCTATGCTCTGGTGAGGAATTATGACTTAGGAATTTTGATTCTACCCTCTTCTCACTCAATTTTTTTAGGATCACGCGAGTATTCTGGAAACTATATGATGCCGATATGACGGAGTTCTGTCTTGGTGCCTCCTGTCTGACTTGATTTCTTCCGGGGAGTTGAGATCCACGGGATTCTTGACACATTGTTATCGTTCAGTTTCCTTGGTATCTCAGGATGGAGGATGTTCGAAATTACTTCAATACTTCTCATGGCGAGATAAGGTCGGAGTCACCCAGTACTGGGGAGGCGTCCGGGGTACTGCCATGTTTGGTATCATTGTGTTTTCGAGGGTCTGAGATAGATGGAGTTCTGAAGCCTCTGGTTATGTGTTGAAGGATGGATACAGTTGGGGTGTAGGGCTTGTTAATTGTGTGATATATTTTCCTCCTTGTATCCCCAACACCCGATTGCATAACCAAGAAAGTTTCGGGAGTTCTTAGGTGGGAATTCAAGTAGTTACCTAGGATATCTTCCAACGGAACATGATGTGAGGTTGGGGTTCGACATCTAGTGGATTCATTTGTTCACGTCTTTCTTACAGCGGATCTCGTTGTGTCTTAAAGAGTCCTTGTAGCTTGCTACGACTCGGGGACGCATCGTATGTCGTGTGCACTGCCTTGCACATGATGGCTACTATAAGATCGAGCCCGTGCGAACCTTACCACGAAAATATCGAGCGGAATCTCTGTTATGCATTTGTTTCCGGCTTGTTTCGTAAGCCCCATCCTTTGTTTTGTTTTGTATATGGTAATTTGAGTTTCTTCGATGTCAAGTGGTGATTTCATATCTTTCCTAAGTGTTCTCATATGTCTGTAGGATTGCTAATTCTTTTGCTCAATCAAGTTGTCATATCAATTCTTTTTATCCGGTGTGATTCTCTTCAAGATAATTCAATCCTCTCTAAAATTTGCAAGATCAATCCTCATATTTCTTTTCCAGAGTTCATTTCATCCGTCCCAAGTTTTCTTTGTTTTCCCCACCCTCCCGCCCTTTTTCTTCAATAATTAAATTCTCTTCCAAATGCTTTCTATTCATCAATGCTTTCGCTATCATTTCTTCATATTGTATCCGGTGATTTCTTGTGGAGATTCTCAAGAGTTTCAATTTCAAGATCTATCCTCATATTCCTTGTTCTTGTTGTTATTCTTCCCCGGTGGATTCAATTCAAGCTCTCGGTGTTCATCATATCCTTTCTCATTCGTTCAATGATTGCCCATGTTGGAAATTCTTATCCAAGCCCTCTTGTTTGTTTGTCTCTTTCTATTCTATCTGGAGTGCTGAAGATATCTCAGAAGACTTTCATTTCCATTCATGTCCTATTAAATTATATTCGAGGTTCTCACCACATCAAGTTTTAATTTGTACCGGTGCAATCTCTCTTTCTAAGTAATTGTTTCAACGGTGTTTCCTTGAGTGGGCCCATAACCCACACGTGTTTTCCCCAGGATCTTACCTGGATCTTCTAATCTTTTTGGAGATGTCCTCAAGTTATTTTTAAACATGACGTAAGAATGATTTTTAACAGTCATATTCCTACTCTAAGACCGCGTCTAAATATTTTTCATCATTGGCTCAACCGTTCTTTATTCATTGTTCCAGAGTGTCTCGGTTATTCATGGTGTTGTTTCTCGTCATCATTCTATGCATTGAAGTCCGAAGGAGTGGTTCTCTTAAATCTTTGCTCATTCTCTTGAAGATGCATGCTCTCAGCTTTGTGCTATCCTCTCAAATTGTTTCCATTCTTGAGAAATTTCTCCCATATCTATCCAGTGCATTCAGAGTTGTTTTCATTTCTCGATCCTCCGAAGGCCATCGTTTCAGAAGATTCCTTGTTCTTAGCTTTCAGCTTTCGTTCTCAAATTCTCCTCAATTGTTTTCGCTTTGTTCGTATCTCAATTATTTCAGTGCCTTGTGAAGTTTTCTATTAGGTGGATCATGATCTCTTCATTCCCATGTATCTTCGTTCAGTCGTAGTTTTCCTCATCCGTTTGTGAATTCTTACTGGTGGTTCGTTCAAGAGTTCTTCACCTTCATGCTATCTCTCTTCAATATTTTCAAGAAGAATAAGTGGTGTACAAAATCCATTGCTTGTAATCAATCTAACTTGATGAAGGATAAGCATAACATAAATATTATTCTTGTTTCATTAAGTGATTTCAATCCCTCTTCCGGAGTTGTTCATGATATCAAATTCTCTATTCTAGTTGTTCAGCTTTTCTTTTCCAGAATTCCTAGTTTTCTCAAGTGTCTCTTTCTGAAGCTTCATCCAAATCTTTGCAAGGCCCAATCTTGTTCTTTTTCAACCTTCAATTCTTTTCTATCATCCTCTCTTTTCCGGAGGTTCTTCATGGTGGTTCGTCAAGGAGTTAATTCTTTCTCGAAGTGTTCTTCAAGATTCTTGTTGGAGGTGCTCAAGTGTTCTTTATCTTGGATTTCTAAGTTCAATTCCTTCTTCATGGTCTTTTGTGATGGTGTTATTAAATTCTTGATTATGAGGAGTCTCGAAGGAAAATTTTCAAGAATAAGATAAGTAAACCCATCTTGTATTCTCGGAGTTATCTTGGGTTGGATTTCACCTAAAGCATTTCCTAAGGATTGTTGCTATAATGGTGTCATAAATGATTCAAGTGTCTCCTCCACCTCTTGGTGAAAGAAGCTTTGCATATCTTGTGGCTCTCAAGAAATCAATTGTTTCTGTTGTGGCAGGTTGTCACCTCATAATTTTGAGATGTTTTCCTTAACTCCATAACAAGCTAGTCTTTTCGTTGTTGATTCTCCATCAACTCCGTTCAACCATGATTTTCAAATTCAGTGGTGGTAGAAGTGTAATTTTCTTCTCCTTTCTCTTCTCTCCAAAGATCTAGCTTCTATTCTTTGTTCTGGAGGCATTGTGGTGTTGCTCTTTTCAACTAACATCTAGTTTGATTAAGATCATGTTCTTCCCTTGCTTGTCCATTAACCGGAGTGCTATGAAATCTTTTCATGACCCTTCCATCTTATGAAGTTTTGATTCTAATCCAACCGAAGTTTGGTGCCTCTCTTTCAATTTATTTCCATCATATCAAGTTTTGCCTCTCTTTCCTACCGAAGTGCTGCCGAAATTTCTTGTGAATTCTTGCTTGTTCCTCATGTCATTCTTAATCTATTTCCAACCTTCATGTTTCATTGGTTTCACTCACGTGTCAAAGAAGCAACTAAGTCCTAATCCTAGCCCTCATTTTCTATTTAAGCACCCCTAACCCATGCCTATTGAGAAACCCTAGCCCTCCTCGAAATCCGCACGCAACCATCCACCAGCCGCCACCTTGCGCCTGTCTCCCTCCTCCCGTCGTCGGCCCTGCAAGGCCCATCCACGGCCCACCCGAGCCCATCCAGGGCCCGAGCCAGCCCCACTGGCATCGCCGCTAGCCCCCGCTTCCGTAGCCAAGGAGCCAGTTGTAGCTCGCTGCCGCCGGCCTGAGTTCGAGCTGTCGCCCTCGCCTCGCACGTCCGCCCCGTCATCTGCAGCCCGAGCTCGGCCCCGCGCCATGGCCGCACCTTGCAAAGCTCAGCCATGGAGCAGCTAGGCATGGAGTCGTCCGTTTTCCCCACCCCACAAGGTTCCTCGTCACCGGGAATGGATTCGTCGAGCCCGGATCCGACCGTCCCCGCTCTGGATCTACTCCGCCTCGCCTCGAATCCGCCGTGGGAGCTCCTGCGTCGCCCCCGTTTGCAGCGTCGCCTTGTCCATGCTCGGGATCGAGCAGCGGGCGCTTGAACCGCCCGTACGACACGTGCGTGGGCAGCGTGGCGCCTCGCCCGGTGGCCCGGCTCCGAGCCGCCTCGTCCTGGGCTTGGCCCATGGGTGAGTCGAACCCCCGTGCATCTATTTGTCGCTTGTGCGCATCATAGCTACCCGTCGCCCATTATTGTTGTTGGGCCAGAGTCAGATTCGGCCCATAGACCTTTTTTTAATTCTGCGAATTTTGCTAAATAACCTGTTAATTTAAGAATTACAGAAAAACCCATGTTTTAAGAATGCTCATATATAATTAATCGTGCATCATATGTAAAAACTTAATATATGAAAAATGCTTGGAATTTCATGTAGATTCATAATTTCCAACTTTCACACATGATAAAAATACTTAAACTTGATGTTTGCATTAATTTGTGTGAATGCCATGCTAATGTGACTTATTTCATAACTACTAAACCGTAGCTCCGAATTTAATGATCGACATATGTATCTTGACTAGAAAAACGTGTAGAATCTCATGCCACACTTTATTTCCATGTTTAATAAATATAAAGCATGTTTAGTACAGATCTGGATCAAATTCATATTATGTTTATGGGGATGTTTCGGAAATGCTATATGTTGCTTCCGGCCCCATTTAAAATGCCTAGATGATATAGTTGTTCATGCTTCACCTCTTGCCATGTTTTACAACATTTAATGTTGATGAGTACCTAAACGGGAGTAAACTAAATAATTCGAACATGGAGTTTCGTCAATATGCAACTCGTTGCATATTGATCTTCACTAAATATGTAGTAATTGTTTGTTGTGCTTGCCATGCCATGCCATGCATTGCATATTAAACTGAACATGCATCATATCTGTTTGCGCATCTTGTCATGCATATGTTGTGGTGTATCGTGTGTTGATTGTTGTTTTCGGATTGTTCCTTCTCAATAGAGTTTCGAAAGCGTTGGGAGTGTGAGGATTTGTTCAACTACGTTGGCTCGTCTTCTTCATGGAATCGTTCTTCTTCCAAGCGGGATCTCAGGCAAGATCACACATTTCCCTGGATACCACTACTATCATTGCTATGTTAGTTGTCCCGCTTTTATCGTTATGTCTCCCTACCTACCACTTGTTTGCCAAGCCTCCCAACATTGCCATGATAAGCCTCTAACCTCCACCTCCCAGCAAACCATTGTGTGGCTATGTTCCCGCTTGCTCAGCCCGTCTTATAGTGTTCCTAGCTGCAGGTGCAATTGCTTCCATGTGTTAACATGGACATTCTTTTGTTATCACAATATGATTGCTATTTAATTTAATGCACTTATACACTTGGTAAAGGGGGAAAGGCTTGGCCTTTTGCTCGGTGTTTTGTTCCACTCTTGCCGCCCTAGTTACTTGTGAACTGGTGTTATGTTCCATAATTGAGCGCTCCTAACATGCTCGGGGTTGTTATGGGGACCCCCTTGATTTTCGTTTTAGGATAAAGCTTGTCTGGCAAGGCCCAACTTTGGTACTACATTTTTCTAATAACTAATAAAATGCATAGGGACCCGCCGACACCCATGGATAATTAATCAACAATCCGGGCGAGTGCTCCTCATGAGTGTTGGTCCAAAATGGCAGTAGCCGGGGCCATCCACAGGTGTGCCAACCGGAAACTTAGCCAATCCGGTCGTGTCCTGAGAACGAGATACAGGGCTCTTATCGGGTTCGTCGACACATCGGGCGGCCTTGCTGGATTTGTTTTACCTTTTTCGAACGTCTTGCGTGAGGAACTCTGATCTTCATTGGGCTATCTTGGGGTGTCGGATTTCCTTTGGAATTGCCTAGGATGATCACGAGATCCATGGCCGAGGTTATTCCCACGGCGTGTGGTTAATTTGTGATGGATGAGTTGGAGCACCCTTGCAGGGTTAAATCTTTCGGAAAGTCGTTCCCGCGATTATGTGGCAAACTTGGAAACTTTTTTTAACACCCGGTCATAGCAAACTTGAAGTAAACTCTAATAAAATACACCAACTGTGTGCGTAACCGTGGTTGTCTCTTCTCGTGAGTCCTTATCCGAGAGAGAACACGGTGGGGTTATGTTTGACGTAAGTAGGTGTTCAGGATCAGTTAGTGATCATTACTAGTTCACATCCGTTATGCGTAGACCACCATACTTTACTTTCTGCATTCGTAAGTTAGCCACTCAAATAAATGCTTAGTCGCTTGCTGCAACCTCACCACTTAACCATACCTTACCCATTAAGCTTTAATAGTCATGATACCCTTAGAAATGAGATTGCCGAGTCCCTGTGTGTGATAGCCTGGCTTATTAGGGATGATAGACTACTCATATCAATAAGGAATTCCTTCTTTTCTGGGAGCCCATTCAAATAGAACCCCCAGCTTAAGCGTGCTTGGCTTGGAGTAGTTCTAGGATGGGTGACCGATCGGGAAGTTGGTCCTGGGTGCGCATGAGTGAGGACAAAGTGCGTAGAAAAGACTAGTATTGATCTATGAGGCCAGTCTAGATCCCGCCAGGAGTAACGACCACCAGCGGGTGTATCCGGGGCGTTACAAGTTGGTATCAGAGCCGACACTTGCGGTTACATGGATGTTTGCCGACAGGTGCACGGTCATGTTATTCATGAAGTTTGTGACCCGTCGTGGCACACGGAATGACACATGTATGATACTGAAAGCACAAACATTTGTGCCAAGAGGGAACGTTCCTGTGACCCGACAAGGACGTCGGTTCCTCTGAGTGGTGGTGTATGTGATAGTCTGGCTTATTAGGGATGATAGACTACTCATATCAATAAGGAATTCCTTTTTTTCTGGGAGCCCATTCAAATAGAACCCCCAGGTTAAATGTGCTTGGCTTGGAGTAGTTCTAGGATGGGTGAATGACCGGGAAGTTAGATCCTGCCAGGAGTAACGACCACCGGCGGGTGTATCCGGGGCGTTACACTGTGGCTCATAGATTACTACAACAACAATTGCAGGTATAGGCAATGCGATGATTTGACATGAGCGTGATGCTTGTTTTGATTTGGAGTTCTTCTTCTTCTTCATAATCAATCTAGGATGGGTTTTAGGCGGCAGCCTGGGATAGCAAGGATGGATGTCATTTTATCGTTTGATTTCGTCTGTAGTCGGACCCTACTCTTCTGTATGATGTTTGACTATGTTGTTGTATTGATGTGATCTGGATGTAGCTTGTGGTGAGTGTAAGACAATTCCATATACTCATCTCTTCTGTACATGTACTTGTAATGATATCCATTCTTGCAACACGACGAGATGCGCTTCTATCCCTGTCAAGGCCCTCGTGCCGAAATAAGGATAGGATCGCATCTTGGGCTTGACACTAAGCCACTTGATGAGAAAACTTTTTGTCACTTGAGGAGTGAGTTGAACATCATTGATGCTTCAAACTTGAGCTAGACTCACTCGGATGCTTGCAAGGGCATGGGCTTTCTTAATACTTCCATGATATTGCTAAGATGATATCTTATGCCATGGAATCCCATGCTCCCTTGTATTGCATCTAACCGTTTGTAGGTACTTGTAAGAACCTCATTCCACGAGATTGCGACCAACTCCAATTATAAGCAATCTTGTCTTGACCAAGAATCCACAACCCCTCTTGATGATGGAAGGAAGAAGAGAACAAAAATATCCTTGGTATTTACTTGATCGTTATTGCAAAATCTCAATTGGTATCATGTCAAATGGATATACCTATTGTTCTTCCTTACATGACTAACCCTTGTAGGTAACAAGTGAACTAGAACGAGAAGGATTGCTCCCAACTCTAGATGTCCTTCATCAACCTCGAGCATCCTCAACAAGTTCACCTATGAGCAACGTCATCAACATCACTCAAAGGTATGCTCTCATATCCTTGAAAAGGCTTTACTCCAAGTCATGAGCTAAATCAACTCAAGAGATATGAAGACATTAAAATGCTTAATCGAAAAATGGTAACCCTCTTTTGAGCTTAACGTAGAGTATGACCTATGATCAAGTAATCTTATTTGGCTCCTAAGTCAATATACTCTAATATAGGTGACCTCTTCACCGCCCATCATCTAGTTAAGATTCTCGTGTGGTTAGTACTCTATTTGCATGATCTCTAGTAACCACTCAAATCTTTTCTAAATGACGTTCTTTTATCTTTCCTTTGAAAATATTTTTTACTTTGAAAACAAAAGATTGGTCCCTTATTCTTCTCTTTTTGATTTAGACTCGGAGTCGCCGATTCAGATATCTCGGTTCTACCGAAATTGCAGACAAGCTGCACTACAAAATCTCGGTACCACCGATCTATCTGCCTCAGAGTCATTGATTTTTTTTCTTATCTTATCTGTCCTTCTTCTGCTACTTCGATGATCCCTTCAAAAAAACATGGCGGGATAATAACAAGCAACACTTAGGGGGAGAAATTCTTTATTCAAGGATCCTTATCTCAAAGGAGGAGAAGTCTAATATTTGCCAAGGAGATAAGCTACATTCAATGATTCCCTCAGTTCTTTTCTATGAACCTTACTATCAATGACCCTTATTCTCAATGATCCCTTCCTTGTCAATGATCCTTGTACCTACTCCTAACTTCGACCTTTTTGGCAATTTATGCCAAAGGGGGAGAAGAACAAAGCTTCATGCTAAAGGGAGAGTTACATGCTTATGCAAAGGGGGAGATATGATTTAGGGGGAGAGGAGAATATCAAAAGTTCACACTTATGTAAACAAGGTGAATACCAAAGTAAGGGGGAGAAAATTTCAAGCTCTCAATAATGTTCTTGCCTATTTTACTTGATTGTCCACTTTAGACTTTTCTCACCCTATCCAATCCCAATATCTACATGCTGAGATTCAGGGAGAGAGGATGAACTACCACTTTCATATCTAAAGGTAGAAAAGCTCTAAAAGATTTATGCCAAAAGGGGGAGACATATTAATCTTAAGGATTATCATATTTTATATGTTCTACATATCTTGGTATCTTTTGAGTTCTATTGCTTTTTATTAGTAGAATACTCTTGTGTTTCCTAACATTGTTTTATCAAGTGTGTTTCTACTACTAGAATGCTCAAGAACCCGAGGTAAGTATATGCATGATATCTTTGAAAGATGTTCTCTTCCTTCTTGCACATATTGTTTGCAAGAGTGAAGTTTTGAACGAGGATACATCTCATTCACATATTTTTGATGCATATAGCCAAGATACACATGACTCCTTATATCCCTTAATCCATATGTGTGTCCATGCATTCCAAAGCAACTATCCTTTAAAGGACTACACACATTTAGGGGGAGCAAATGTAAGTCATGTGTCTCTCAAAGTCTTCATTATATTCACACATACCTTTATTTGAAGCTTTGATTGTATGTTGTCATCAATTACCAAAAAGGGGGAGATTGAAAGCACAACATGCTCCCTTGGTGGTTTTGACAATTCATGACAACATACATTGTCTCTTGGACTAATACTTTTATCTAGTGCACTTCAGATAAGAGTTCATGGAGAGCTGGGTTGGCAAAGAGATTGTGGAAATACCCCAAGATTCAAGGAAATGAATTGGCAAAGCTTCAAGCAAGAGGACTCTATATTTTATATTTGTGAGAAATCACCTTGAGTCCGTAGGCAAGCCAATACTATTAAAAGGGGGCAAAGTTTTGTTGGTGAACAAAATGCTCATACGTGCACAAGTGATAGTCACCAAAAACACCCACAAACTCTCCCACCAAAGTCTGTCCTAAGCCAAACATTCAAAATCGGTGCAACCAACATTCCATTCCGGTGGCATCGATTCCAAACCCTAGACAGACTCAGCCAAACCCTAGCCACTTCGGTACAACTGATTCCATACCGGTGCCATCGAATTTAGGCTGCCAACTTTCTGTTACGCAAGTTCACAGTTTTGGTCCCTCTGAGATTGTTGAATCGACGTCATCGAGAATGGGCATTCTGACCGCTGGTCACCTTAGCGGTGCAACCGAGATTCCCATATTGGTCCCTCCGAGATTCAAAAGTTGCCACCTTTTGGTCACTTCGATACCACCGAGATTGACACATCGGTGTCACCGAGTTGGTCATTTTGTGTGTAACGGTTGGATTTTTGGGGATGCCTATATATACCCCTTCACCACCACCTACTCGAGAGAGAAGCACTCAGGACTATTCCATACCTATCCTATCAGTTTCCTAAGAGAGAACCACCTACCTTTTTGTTGAGGTCAAGATCTTCCACTCCAACCATATGGATCTTGATTTCTAGCCTCCCCAAGTTGCTTTCCACCAATCCATCTCTTCTACCAAGCCATATCTATGAGAGAGTGATTGTGTGTTGAGGAGTCTATCATCTTGAAGCACAAGAGCAATGAGTTCATCGACATTACCGAGCCTATTACCTTTTGGAGGGTGGTGCCTCCTAGATTGGTTAGGTGTCGCTTGGAAGCCTCCTACTTCGTGTTGTGGAGTTGAACCAAGAAGTTTGTAAGGGTAAGGAGATCGCCTACTTCGTGAAGATCTACCCATAGCGAGGCTAGTCCTTCGTGGACGGAAGCCATTATGGAATAGTTAAGGTTGCTACTTCGTGGACCCTTATGGGTGGAGCCCTCCGTGGACTCCCGCGACCGTTACCCTCTGTGGGTTGAAGACTCCATAAACGTGGACGTGCGATAGCACCACCTATCGGAACCACGGGAAAAATCCTTGCATCTCCAAATGCGTGTGATCTCCATATATCATCTCTTTACTTCATGTGCAATGTCTTTACTTTCCGCTGCTATATTTGTTGACATGCATGTGTATGGTATATAGACTTGCTAGCCTTGCTAAAACTATTAAAATCTGTCAACCAATTAACTTGGGAAAATGTTAGGTTTTAATTTTCCGCTAGTAGTCTATTAACCCCCCCCCTCTAGACACTCTTCTAGTGATCCCTCACTGCTCGATGGCCAGAGTTGTCGGCTGCCAAGAGTGCCCCCCCATCTGGATCTATGTTGTCCAGATCTGATGGGGCGGTTCCCGTCATCCCTGGGTGCGATGGCTGGTGTCGCGAACTGGCCGCTAGTGTGGAGTTTGACATGGTCCTCCGGCTCGGGGTTAGTTTCCTCTCGCACGAGTCCCGACGCTCGGGCGTCCTAGAGCTCCTACGCAGCTCTGGGCCAACTCCGGTCAGGGCAAGGTGGGAGCTTGCGGGTCGTTTGGTGGGTCTTTATACATTGTGGCGTCGGTGACGGTCTGTGGCTATGGTGGTCGGGGCATCGCAGGGCGGCTATGAGATCAGTGCTAAAGGTCGCGGATTTGGCGTCGTCTGAGCGGTGGCTCGATGATGGCCGTCGGCAGCCTCTGGGTCGTACTCCCCTCGGTCCACTGGGATTGAAGGGGCGTGCAGGTGTCGGCACCCCTATGGTGGTGGTGTTGATCCGGGCTCGGGGGCTGATGCCGGATTTTTCCTGCCACGGTCTATGCACTGGGATGTGGACGGTCGGTGATGTCTCGTGGCTTGGATGCCGGGGCGGAGGCCTTGGAAGGTGGTCCACATGGTTGTCTCTCCGACGGGCACCATGGCGGAGGTGGTGTCTACTTCCCTTGGTCGTGTGGGCAGCGGGGGTCGTAGAAGCTGGTGGCTCGAGCACGCTCTTTGTCTTTGGCGATGACGATGCCCTGATCCGGATCTGGGTTCAGGACTCGTCACGCTATTCGTGAAGGCCTCGTGGTGACTCGTGGGAGCTACCGGGCGAAAGCCCTGCACTTTGGTGTCGTCAACGGTGACGCCTGTGGGCGCCGTTCTCTTCTTGAAGACGTCGTCGCGGTGCTCCTCTTCGTGTCTAAGTTCTGGGTGAAGACCTTTGCCCGTGTGGACTCGATAGCGGCGACGCTTTGCGCCGTTCTTTCTCCTGAGGGTATTGTCGTGGAGCTTAGGTCTAGTAGAGCGTAGTGTAACGGTGCTCCCAGTTCTTCCTTTGCTTTGTTTCGTTTCGGTAGTGTAGCCGCTTACTGTGTATGTGATCCATGTATCTTGGTATCGTCTTTGTAAGAGGGTCACCTCACCAGCATGTATCGTTTAACCGTGTATTTGGATCGGTTGTTTCTTTATATATAAAACGGGGTGAAATCATGTTTCGAATAAAGCTCTCCGATTTGATCATAAAAAATAAAAAGAGGAGCCAACAGGAACCAGGTCCGGGCCAGAGCGGACTGGTCTATTCGCATTCTTCTTGGGCCCGCGCCTCGAGGGCGGCCGAGCCGAGCCGAGCCGCGTCCCGGCCCACCGCGTGCACGCATCCTCAGCCGAAATTGAAAGCCCCCCTGCCCAAAAAGAAGAAGCCAAAATTGAAAGGAAGCGTTGCGCCGCCGAATCCTATATGAACTCAGGGTCTCATCTCCGCATCGTCTCAGCCCTCAGTTTGGCTCCGGTCACCAGTCGTTCCCCTCGATGCACAAACCCTAACCATGAGCGCGCAGCAAGTTCATGGCGGGTTGTTCGACGGGTTCACGTTTCGGCTCGTCGGCTTCACCGTGGACGAGGAGAGTAAGGTGACCCCATCCTTATCCCTGTAGCTGGTTCCTCTTAAAATTCCGATAGCGCGACCAGAAGTGGGAACGCACGGCTGAGTCTGGTTGGGTGATTTGGGTCGGTGTTTCGGGGGTTGGATCGACTCCTAGCTGCAATACCTTTTGTTTCCGTTTGTCATGAGGAGCGTGATCTGTTGCTCGACCGTTTTGTTTCCGTGATTTGGGATGTGGTTAGGGCGTGGATTCGACCTCCCTATGGCGGAATTCAATTGTGATTAGGTCGTGGGTTCAACTCTTTACTCCCATCGTTTTGATTGAAGTCGGCCTCTGATTTATGTTCAAAAGGTAAAATCTGATTTGGGTGACTTCGGGGATGCAATTTGGGGGTGGGGATGCGGATTTTCCCCAGACGGTAAAAATAGTTTGTCATGTACACTTGACTAGTTGTCTTAGTTCCAGCTTTAGTGCGTTGTTTGGTTTGAGATATATTGTACTCTGAATTTGTCTTCTTCAGGTTTTACCGAAGAGCCATTATTGATCTAGTATGTCCATATAATACCATGCTTTCGGGATGATACAAACCTCTATGCTAATATGTTATATTATCAGTTTGTGATTCAGTTAAGTGAGAGTTGATGATTGTCCCCACTTTGACATGTTGAAAAAGCAGAATGAATTGCACTTTTGCAGCAATTTTGTAACATGTGTATTTAATATGGCCTTTTTTTTTGGATCAGTACCAAGGCATGATCAATCAGGCAGGCGGGATCATGGGAAAGAATTATAAGTTTAAAGATCTGCATGTGATAGCAAACAGTAAAACCGTTCACTACGTGAGCCCCCAACCTTGTTTCAACGTAAATTATTCATTTGCTAGTGTTGTATGTAAATATTGGTTTCTTGTGAGATTTAGGAAGAAGATACCTGTAATAAAGCTCGAAGCGAGGGATCACTTGTGGTAAATGAGTTTTGGTTGGAAGATACCATAGCCCGAGGCTTTCTAGCTGACAGTAGCAATGTGAGTATTTTTATCTTAGTGTATTATGCGGTAGCTACCATATGAACAAATACTGCCAACAGCCCTTGAATGATTTGCAATCTAATGTGTTCAGGTTCATCACTGAAATATGCATATGGTGTTATTGTTTTCTCATGAATAGCTTTCATGTATGATTTCAGGCGCTTTATAGGCCTCCCAAAGATTTGGAAGCTATCAAAGGATCCAGTTATCTCAATATAGCATGCAGTGGCTATTCAAGCGAGGAGCAATCGGATTGAGGTACTGCATGCTTTAATATCTATGGAAGACTCTAAATATACCAATTTTACTCATTATGTGTTTACTTTTATCTCTGTAGAGATTAGTTGAAATTATGGGTGCTTCGTTTTGCACAATCCCAGAAAACACGGATGAAAACTTCTGGAATTCTGTGTCTTACCTCATTTGCAAATTCCCTCAAGGTTAGTGTAGGTTTATTTTGTTCTTTCACGAATTAGGGATATTATATTAACATTAACCAAATAATATGCAGGTAAAAACTATGATTATGGTATAAAATATGGAATCTCAACTGTGGCAAAGAATTGGCTTGAAGATTGGTACGTGTTCAGTTGCTTTTTCACAATTTCTTGGTTACCTTAAGTTCTTAGCTTAATATTCACATGTTATTTTGCTGCAGTGTGAAACAGTGGGACATACTTTCAATTGATAACTATACCTGGTAAGTTCGGTTTTGCTTCATTTTTCTGTTTTTGGTGTATGCACTGCTGTTGCGCAAATTATTTTTCTCATAAGCGTATGTATAGCCAGATATGTGCTAATAAGTAAGAAGTGAGTACAACCCGGCCACCCAGGTTCAAGTCCTCACGGATGCGAATTTGGGTTCTTATTATTTTAAAAAAAATCTCGCTGTGGAGGCTTCCCTTACAGTTTTCCTTTCAAAATAAATAAGTAAGTTAGCATCGAATAAGTCAAGAACATTTATAGCATGGAATATGAAGTGTAAATGTGTGATGCCTTATTAAGTTTTATTGATATTAAGAACTTGCATACCTTTTCTATCCTTTGGGTCAGGGGTCTCTCCCCGATTGATAACTATACGAGATAAGTTTGTTTGTTGCTTCATTTATTTTCTCTCCTAATGTGTACGTGTATAATCCCAGCAGGATGAGTGCAGTCAAAAGAAATGATGCTGATGTGGAAAGTTCAAACAGAGACACACCACCAAGAAGGAAAGACTATAAAAGGTATTTCCTCATTTCTTTAAGATGCCCCCCTCCCCGCTTAAAGAAATGAAACAGCATATCACAGAATATTATAACTCTGCTCAAGGTAGATGAACAGTTACAGCTTACAAAACAATATTCTACACCACAAATAATAATCATTTCACAAAATAATGTATGGGCACACAAACCTCGGGTTTAAATTCATCAGGATCCTCATTATATTCTCTGTCATCCCAACCTGTAGGCTGCAAAAAGGCTCATGTGTTAGATGATTCTACCACTGTAATATTTCTAGTTATATTACAGTTCCATCCTTCTTTCCCCTCCCCCTCCGCTCCCGCGATGCGCCCCGCGCGTGCGTCCGGGAGCCGAAATTCCGCCGGCGGCGCTTCCCCTCCCCCCTCGTCTCTCCCCTCCTCACCGCCGTCGGAGGGTGTCCGCTGGGCGAAGCCCGTGCGAGGCTGGCGGTGGCGAGGCCTCACCCTCCCTCCCCTGTTAGGGATCCCAGCGGCGCAGGCAACGCTGTTCGTGGGGGCACGGGGTCCGGCGAGGTCCGTGGTGGCGGGGGCGTGCAGATCCGGTGGCTGCTGGGCCGGGAGGCGGCGGTGCGACCTTGCGGCGCTGGTGGCAGGGCTCGATCGTGGATTCCGCCTATCTGGATCCAGCTTGCTGCAGGCGGCGCGGCCGGCTAGGGGGGTGCGCGACATGTTCCTCTCCGGTGTCGCGCACCACGGTCGCGGGTGCAGAGGTGGCTACTTGGCGGGGCTTGGGGTTGCAGCGGTGGGTGCCCGATGAGGTCGGTCAGATCTGGCCCTGGTTGCTGGCGGGCGGCTCGGGTGATGGTTGCGGCATCGCCAGTGGTGGCGGTGGCTGCGTGGGGTGAGCTGCGACGGCATGGTGGCGGCTCATGGTGGTGTGCTTGGCAGGTCGGCTGCGGCTGGCTTATCTTGGCGTCGGCCCGTCCGTAGGCGGCCTGTATCGGCCTTCAATCTCTCTCCTCGTCGTCCGGGCGCTACTTTTGTTGGAGGGCTGGCCATCTCCCAGCTGTGGTTCATCACTTGTCTCGCGCCCAGGGCCGTTGGACCAAGCTTGTCTCGCACTCGGCAGCAGGACCGTGCACGTCTTGCGCCTGGCTGCAGGACCGTGCCTGTCTCGTGCCCGGCAGCAGGACTGAGCACGCTTCGTGCCCGGGGCTGCAGGACAAAGCGATGAAGGCAGTTTTGGCCGGCCTATTGGGTCTCGGCGCTGGGGGCCACCCGGGGGTGCGAAAGGCGGGTCCTTTCCGCTCATCTCTTTGGTTAGGGTAGCGACGGGTCCCGGGTGAGGTGGTGTCAAGGTCTTGGATGCTGGGGCGGCGCCCTGGTGGTAGGAGCGCGGTGCTCATGGCCTGAGCCTGTTCGGTGCTGCCCGGTGGCCATGGTTGTGTGGGCGGTGTGGTAGCCAGGGTGTGGCATTCGGTTGCGGTGTGTGTTGGCCGGGGTGAAAATCTGTGCTATCTTCGGAAGGTCCGGCGGCGGCGAAGCTCGTTCCCTTCTTGAAGGCGTCGTCGCGGCTCTCATTGCTTGTCGCGTTGCTCTAGGGGAAACTCTGATCCTTGGATAGGGCGGTGGCGGCGCTTCGGTGTCGCTCCCTTCCTGAAGGCACTGCCTTGGAGTACACGGTTCGCCGTATTTCGCTGCATCTCTTCGTGTTAGGGGTGGTGTTGCTGCGCTCAGCGCCTATGTATCCTGCCTTGGACAGGTGTGTTCGTGTGTTGTGGTGGCGTGCGTTTGTACTCGACTGTTGCGGTTTGTTGCTTTATATATAAAGCGGGACGAAAGCCTTCTTCGGTATTACAGTTCCATTTTTGAAAAAGCATGCTACTTTTGTGAATAAGAATTAGCTAGAAGACTGGTACGTGTTGAGTTGATTCTCACAATTCCATGGTTACTTAAGTTCTTAGCTGAATATTCATATTTTATTCTGCTGCACTGTCACACAATGGAAATAACTCTAAATTTATAGCTATACCTAATAAATTTGTTTGTTTGCTTATTTTTTCTCTTTTTGGTGTATGAACTGCAGTTGGCCACAATTTCCCCCCGCCTAATGTGTGTAATCCCGGCAGGTCCAGTGCAGTCAAAAGACACGACACCGACGCAGGAACATCAAACAGATACACTACTCCACCGAGGCAAAAGAATGACAATAAAAGGTATTTCCTCATTTCTTTAATATGCCTCCCCCTTGCTTAAAGAAGTGAACTACACCATATGACAGAATAGTCTCAATACTGGATGTGAAAACAAAGTCACTATGGTGCACGGGCTCTAGTGCCAAAATGGTATTTTGAAGTTTCAAAAAATTTCAAGAAAAACTATCTCACATAATTTCTTATACTCAGTAGTCAGATATGAATTACGGATGGACCATTCGCTAGCCATGAGATCTAAACTAGATGCACTCGTACAACTATAACAAATTATGCGAGATTGATCTTTTCTTATCCACTATATGATCATCCACATTACATTGATCGACCGGTGACGTAGTCTGCTTACTAACCTACCTTGTCGTGACAATGCAGGAATGCTCTATCCACAGGGAAGAAACACTCGTATTCGAGTAGATCCACTAATCTGCTGAAAAATATAAATGACCATGAAAGGTATTTCTTCATTTATATTATGTAGAGACAGATATGTGGCCAACTTGGTATATATGTAAAGCCAGATATGTGCTAATAAGTAAGTTAGCATGGAATAAGTCAAGACAATTTATAGTATGGGATATGAAGTGTAGTGACTTGATGTTTGATTCCTTATTAAGTTCCATTGGCGTTGGGAACTTGCATACTGTTTTTGTCCTTTGGGTGAAGAATCTCTGTCAGAATAAAATAGCCCTGGTCAAGGCAGTAGGTAGATGAGCATTTACAACTTGCAAAAGAATTTTCTACACTACCAAAAAATAACCAATTCACAAAATAATGCGTGGGCACACAAACCTCAGGTTTGACTTCATTAGGATTCTCACTGTTATCTGTCACCCCAACCTTAGGCTGCAAAAAGTTATAAGTATATGTAGATGATTCTACCATTGTAATATTTCTAGTTATACTACAGTTCCATTTCCGAAAAAGCATGCTACCTTTGTGAATACGAGTTAGAAGAGCACTGGTACATGTTTAGTTGGTTGATGGTTCTCACAATGCCATGGTTACTTAAGTTCTTAGCTGAATATTCACATTTTATTTTGCTGCAGTGTCAGACAATGGGAAATAACTCCCAATTTATTGTTATACCTAACAAATTTGTTTGTTTGCTTCATTTCTCTCTTTTCAGTGTATGAACTGCAGTTGCCCACATTTCCCCCCCGCCTAACGTGTATAATCCCAGCAGGTCTAGTGCAGCAAAAAGCCATGATACTGAGGTAGGAACATCGAGCATATACACCACTCCACCAAGGCAAAAGGATGACCATAAAAGGTATTTCCTCATTTCTTTAAGATGCTTTCCCCTTGCTTAAAGAAATGAACTACACCGTATGACAGAATAGGTACTTTAGACAGAATAGTCTCAATTGTGGATGAGAAAACAAATTGCACTTTGGTGCACGAGCTCTAGTGCCGAAATGGTATTTTGAAGTTATTTTAAAAAAAACTATCTCACATAATTTGTTATACTAAATAGTTAGATATGAATTAGGGATGGCCCATTCGCAAGCCATGAGATCTAGACTACATGCATCCCTACAAGCATAACAAATTATGTGAGATTGATCTTTTCTTATCCACTATATGATCATCCACATTACATTGATGGACCGGTGACATAGTCCGCTTACTAACCTACCTTGTTTTGACTAATGCAGGAATGTTTTGTCGACTGGGAACAAACGCTCGTATTTGAGTAGATCCTCTACTCCGCCGAAAAATATAAATGACCATGAAAGGTATTTCTTCATTTATATTATTCAGAGACAGATATGTGGTCAACTTGGTATATATGTACAGCCAGATATGTGCTAATAAGTAAGTTAGCATGTCATAAGTCAAAACGATTTCTAGTATGGAATATGAAGTGTAGTAACTTAATGTTTGATGACTTACTAAGTTTCATTGGCGTTGGGAACTTGCATACCGTTTTTACCCTTTGGGTCAGGAATCTCTGTCTGAATAGAATCATAGCCCTGGCAAGGTAGTAGGCAGATGAGCAGTTACAACTTGCAAAACAATTTTCTACACTACAAAAAATAATCAATTCATAAAATAATGCCTGGGCACACAAACCTCAGATTTAACTTCACCAGGATTCTCATTGTTATCTGTCACCCCAACCTTAGGCTGCAAAAAGTCATATATGTAGATAATTCTACCATTGTAATATTTCTAGTTATACTACAGTTCCATTTTCGAAAAAGCATGATACCTTTGTGAATACGAATTAGCTAGAAGATTAGTACGTGTTTAGTTGGTTTTCACAATGCCATGGTTGCTATACCTAATAAATTTTGCTTCACTGTCACACAATGGGAAATAACTCTCAATTTATTGCTATACCTAATAAATTTGTTTGTTTGCTTCATTTTCTCTTTTCGGTGTATGCACTGCAGTTCCCCACAATTAATTTTCTCATAACGTGTATAATCCTAGCAGGGTGAGTGTTGTCACCAGAAATGACACCAACTCTGGGAATTCAAGCAGATACGCTACATCATTAAAAAGGTCTCTTGATTTTCATACGAAGCTTCTGTGCCAATACTCGAGCAAAGAAATGGTTGCCATTGTTCTCATTCCTAGGGACCGTGAGCAGATGGAAATGGGAGTTGATTACTTCAAAGATATCTTACTCCGTGCTTATGGATCACTTATCAATATTCACAGAGTAATGCAAGTCATCAAAAATACATTCAGCTCTGAAAATTTTCGAGTGAACACAAAAACAGATGAAGTACTCATTGAGAGGGTTCAACTTGTTCCATATGATGGCATCATTGCTGTCTCAAACAAGGTTCAGTTTGTGACTATGGTGAAGCAGCTGTTCAAAGATCAAGGCCACCTTGTGCCTGACGATATATCTGGCTGGCTCTCGTCCATCACAGATGGAGCATCTGATAGTGTGCTGAAGCATCACATCAATATGCTTCCAAGTACCGAGATCTTTGGTACCTTCACGTCATTGTTTTATTGCTTGCTGAATCTGAAAGATAATGATTGGCCCAAATTTGACAAGATTGTGAATTCGGAAGAGATGCATCAATTCACTTATTGGCAAGGTAGAGGAAGGAACAAAAAATTCCAGTGGGTGATCCTTAACGAGGCTCTTCATTACATTGATCCAAAGAAGGCCGAGCTCAAAAGACTGAGGAGTGAGATAAATAATGAAATGAAATCTGAACCTGATAAGGCTAATTATGCTGAGGATTTAATTGGTCTCCTTTGGTTGATCAGACATACATTTATGCATCCTGCAATGAAGTATCAGAAGCTGTTGCTAGCTGTTCTACTCCGGGAGTATCCGTACCTCTTGTCAACATTGCAGGAAAAGCTGTTCGCTGCAGGTTGCTTGCCGCACCTGCGCTGATCTGCAAACCCGAATTTATGTTCATAACCCACGATCCGAGAAAGCTTAATGGCTAAATGTTCATGGAGTTACTTGGATGTTCGGATTGATTTTGCAGATCCTCTCTGCAAGAGGGAATGAAACACTCACATGCAAGCGCTATACTTGTACAGACGAATCACCTCAAATGTTGTTTGACATTTCTGCCTGAGTGCTCTATGACATGGTATTGACATGATAATACCTGTAGAAATTACTTGAAATGTCTGTCCATTTATATACCTGAAATATTTTGTGATATATGCTCTTGTAATTTTGTTTCTGAACATGAGGTAACAAAGATATTAGTGCTGCCCCATGTTTGACTTGTGATGAGTGATAGATCTGATTATGCATGCTCCAGCTTGGATGGTCTTGGCCTGTTTATGTGTATTTAGCAATATGGGTGAACATAGCTGGAGTACCCTCAATCTCCACTATTCAAATATTGGAAAGAGTGAGCTTCAAATATACAGGAACCACTTGCTTCAGTCCTAGCTCATTTGCAGAAGTAAGCACCTTGGTAGCATACCGTCCTTGCACTAAGGAGGTTTAGCTTTCTGCGTCAGAAATCTGTACATCAGCCATCAAGGTTGGTGGTCAGTATGACTTTAACCATAGGGCTGGTGGGTCCATTCACACCACAAACAATATTTATTGAAACAAATTGTGCATGAATACTATGCTATAACAATTAACAACCCCCCCCCCCCCCACACACCCACCCCTCTGCCAAATTTGACATGGTCACGTGAAAATACAACCATATGCATGCTTTGGCCTTGTTTGTAGAAAGAACTTTCGTCTTGACACTTATTTATTTCAATATCTTTTCTTTAGGTAAGAGGATCTTTGGTGCGTGGATTTGATGTTCGGTTCTACTTAGAGCATCCCTAGCAGATCCTGTAAACCGAGCCGTCCATCAAAATACCCGTGGGTTTGCGGGATCCACCCCGTATCCATGCCCCGAATAGATCCAGCAAATCGGGCCGCCCCGGAATTTTTTGCAGGTTCCGCAACCGCGAGCCCGTTTCCTCCATATGTGCGGGAAATCAACAGATTTTGGAGGATCCCCTTTCACTTGGCGCGAAACAACTTCTGCCGGCTTCAGCTCCTGCTTCCGCCCCTGTCGCCGCCTACCCGACCTCCGGCCTTGCCAAGCTGGAATTTAGCCGGATGGAGTACCCACCGGCCCTAGGCGCACATACCAAGCACCGTCGCCGGTCCGTCTGCCCGGGCCTCCTACGGCTCCAACTCCTCCCGACGCTGCTCCAATTCCTCCTGCCGCCGCCGCCACCACCATCAATAGAAAGCAGAAAGGGAGCCATATCATGCAAGGAGCCGTCGCAGCCGGCGCGACACCACCGAGTGTCGACCTCGCTCCGGTCCCAGGCACCCTGATTACTCTGGTCATCTATGTTTCATCCATTCCGATTACTTGCTTGAGCTTTCACCGTTGTCTACTGTAGCCAAAATGGCCCTACAAATATACAGAGTTGTTGGCCGAGAGCATGGTGAATTTGAGTGCCCCCTTGGCGATTTCGAGACATACACGAAGGTGAATGGCACGGTGAATGAAGATGACGATGAAGTGCAAGAGATCGAGGAGGCCGACTACGACGCTAGGGTGGGTGCGGGTGCGGGTGCAGGGAGAGGAGGCAACTACACGGAGACAGATGATGTGTGCTTAGTGAAAGTATGGGAAAACATTTCTCTTGACGTCATTGTCAGCAAGGATCAAACCTACGGCAACTATTTGACAAATAATTGAGGATAAATTCACGAAATGATTCCATACCCATCTGACCGGACCATGAAGGACCTTTAAGGGGGTTCAGACACCATCAACAAAGCTTGCACCCATTGGTCCGGATGCTTGGAGCAAGTGTGGAATGCGCCACCAAGTGGTGCCACTATTGACGATTATGTGAGCATTTTTCATCTTCATGTCACTAGCCATGTTCATATGAAAATGATGAGCTCATACTTGTCTCAATTTTTGCTTGCAGGATCGCATCGACAATGAGTACTACACGCAAAAGCCTCCAAACTGGCCATTCAATCTTCAACATTGTTGGGTTTGGCTCTAGGATAGTGGGAAGTGGAGGGTGAGGGATAAAGAATGCTGGCCAAATAGAGGCGTGAAAGTGGAGGTTGAGGATGATGATAGTGATGCACCAATAGGAGGAAGAAACAATGACAAACCGGATGGAAACAAGAAGGAGAAAGCAAGAGTGAAGAGGACGTCCAAAGAAATCACTTTGGGAGAGCAAATTGGTGAGATGCCGAAGATGAAGGAGGCCATGCTAGCCAAGCATTGGGATGGAAAAGTTGCCATGACCGACAAGAAATATAAGCATAAAGAGGAGAAATGGGAAAATAGGTGTGCCTTCGAGGAGCACAAGCTGGCCCTAGAGGAGCAAGAGTGGAAGGACGAGGGTGTTAGGAAAGCAACTTGTATTACTAGGAGGCTAAAGCCACCATATATATGATGTACATGAGGATGTCAAAAGGCAAGAATACAAAAGGCCAAAGGCCATCATCAATATAACTCTAACACCCCCCTCAAACTCATGGTGGATCCACAACACCGAGTTTGGAAAGTTGAAATCAAAGTTGCCCTCTGGTCTGTGCCTTCATGAAGAAGTCCGCTAGCTGTAACTCGTAAGGTACATACTTAAGAGCAATAACATGATCCTGCATAGCAAAGTGCACATAATAAGCATCAACACCAATATGTTTGGTAAGCTCATGCTTCACAGGGTTCTTCACAATGCTAATAGCACCTGTACTGTCGGACAAGAGGGTGGTAGGTGTAGTAACAGAAACACCAAAAATCCTTCAGTAGCCATCGTAACCAAGTCACCTCTGCCGTCAGAAGAGCCATAACCCTCAACTCGGCCTCTGCACTCGAACGAAAAACTGCAGTCTGTTTCTTTGTCTTCTAGGCAATGAGAGAACCACCAAGAAAAACACAGTAAGCAGAAAGTGAACTGCGGTCCGAAGGATCACTAGCCCATGTAGCATCCGAATAGGCTTGTAGCTGTAATGAGGAAAAAAAGACGATGAGAGATCGTGCCACGAAGTTATCATAAAACACGAAGAAGGTGACTATAGTGAACTGAAGTGGGAACGGAAACAAACTGACTCAGAATATGGACATGATAGGAGATATCTGGACAAGTGACAACAAGATAGACAAGACTCCCAACAAGATGACGATAACGCGTCAGATCAGACAAGAGCTCACCATCACAAGCACAAAGGTTAACATTGAGATCCATAGGAGTCTCAGCAGTACGCTCAGCACTAAGAGATGCATGAGCAAGAAGATCTTGTATATAATTTTCTTAAGAAATAGAGAATGATAGAGGCGAAGTTGTCCCTGTCTTCCGATGAGATGTCGCTATCGTTTATGGTAGAGTCAACTTTAACGATCCAACTACGAACGTGCAATTGCTAAACCAACTCCGAGAGGTTATTGACCATGCCGGGGCACGATCAACCTGACCACGAGGGTCTGTTTCCTGCACGCAAACGAAGAACAAGCAAGAAAATGAGATTGCAATCTGGATATTGCGAATATAAGAGGAAAGCTTCATTGATGAAAATGGGGTTCTGTGACGCCTTTGTCTGGTCATGGAACACAAACGAAGAACGCGAAGTTGCAGCTATGGCGAACTTGTAATCTAAACAAAAGCCAAGTCTAAACGATGCACTAAGGGCTGTATATATGGGGGAATAGAGGGGGAATTTCATGACCCCTTGGAGGAGGGGTCCAAAACTGACTCTAACTCCTTTTCCCCACACATACGGACTCTAAAAACAACCTATAAAGTGGTATTTTGAAATTACATGGGCCTGGCCCAAAAATAAGGTAACTCAACACCTATAATATGTTGGAAATATGCCCTAGAGGCAATAATAAAGTGGTTATTATTATATTTCCTTGTTCATGATAATCGTTTATTATCCATGCTATAATTGTATTGATTGGAAATTCAATTGTATGCGTGGATACATAGACAACACTGTGTCCCTAATATGCCTCTAGTAGACTGGCTCGTTGATCAAAGATGGTCAAGGTTTCCTAGCCATAGACATGAGATGTCATTTGATAACGGGATCACATCATTAGGAGAATGATGTGATGGACAAGACCTAAACTGTTAACCTAGCATATGATCGTGTCAGTTTATTGCTATAGTTTTCTGCATGTCAAGTATCTGTTCCTATGACCATGAGATCATGCAACTCACTGACACTGGAGGAATACCTTGTGTGTATCAAACGTGGCAATGTAACTGGGTGACTATAAAGCTGCTCTACGGGTATCTTCGAGGGCATATGTTGAGTGGGCATGGATCAAGACTGAGATTTGTTACTCCGTGTGACGGAGAGGTATCTCAGGGCCCATTCGGTAATACAACATCACAACAAGCCTTGCAAGCAATGTGACTAAATTGTTAGCCGCGGGATCTTGTATTACGAAACGAGTAAAGAGACTTGCCGGTAACGAGATTGAACAAGGTATAGAGATACCAACATCGAATCTCGGGCAAGTAACATATCGAAGAACAAAGGGAACATCATACGGGATTAACTGAATCCTTGACATAGAGGTTCAATCGATAAAGATCTTCATAGAATATGTAGGAACAAATATGGGCATCTAGATCCCGCTATTGTTTATTGACCGTAGAGGTGTCTCGGTCATGTCTACATAGTTCTCGAACCCACACGGCCTGCACACTTAACGTTTGGTGACGCTTCGGTAGTATTGAGTTATGTGTGTTGGTGAACGAAGGTTTTTCGGAGTCCCGGATGAAATCCAAGATGTCACAAGGAGCTCCAGAATGGTACGAAGGTAAAGATTGATACATAGGAAGTCCCGTTTTGGTCATCGGAAAAGTTTTGGGTACTTCGGTAGTGTACCGGGAGGGTACCGAGGGACCATTGGGAGGGGCCACTCGCCCCAAAGGGCCTCATTGGCTATGAGAGGAGGCAAACCAGCCCCCGGTGGGCTAGACGACCCTCCACTAAGGCCCATGTGGCTAGGGGTCGAAAATCCCAAGTGGAGGAAAGCGTTTCCAAGTGGGAGAGGAATCCTACTCCAAGTAGGATTGGACTTGGACTCCTCCACCTCCCCTCTTTGGCCGACCGCTAGGGGGAACCCTAGGGGTGCCGGACTCCCTCCCCCCCTATATATACTGGAGGTGAGAGAGGGCAGCCACACCAGGAACCCTAGCCACAGTGCAACCCTCTCTCCCTGATAGATCAAATCCTCTAGTTTCGGCGGTGCTTAGGCGAAGCCCTGTTGGAATAGTTCCACCACCAACGCCGCCGTGCCGTCGCGCTGCCGGAGAACTCATCTACCTCTCTGCACCCTCTTGCTGGATAAAGGAGGCAGAGGTCGTCATCAAGCTGTACGTGTGCTAAACGCGGAGGTTCCGTTCGTTTAGCGCTAGATCGGGACGGATCGTGATTGGATCGCGGGATGCTCAACGATTTGGACCGCGAAGACGTTTGACTACATCAACCGCATTTCTTAACGCTTCACGCTTAGCGATCTACAATGGTATGTAGATCCACTCTCCCTCTCGTAGATTCTCATCACCATGGATAGATCTTGCGTGTGCGTTGGAATTTTTTTGTTTCCCATGCAACGTTCCCCAACAGTGGCATCATGAGCTAGGTCTATGTGTAGATGAGATCATGAGTAGAACACAAAGGACCTTGTGGGCGTTGATGCTCAGATTGCTTCCTCCCTTGGTCATTTTTTGATTCAACGGTATTGTGGGATGAAGCGGCCCAGACCAACCGTACTCATACGCTTACGAGAGACTGGTTCCATCGACTAACATGTGACTTTGTTGCATAAAGATGGCTGACGGGTGTCTCTCTCTCCTACTCTAGTTGGATCGGATTCGACAAAGGCGGTCCTTGAGAAGGTTGAATAGCAATTTGTGTATCACCATTGGGGTTTATGCGTAGGTGATACGTCTCCAACGTATCTACTTTTCCAAACTCTTTTGCCCTTGTTTTGAACTCTAATTTGCATGATTTGAATGGAACTAACCCGAACTGGCGCCGTTTTAAGCAGAATTGCCTTGGTGTTATTTTTGTGCAGAAATAAAAGTTCTCGGATTGACCTGAAAATTTACGGAGAATATTTTTGGAATTAATAAAAAATATTGGCGAAAGAATCAACTGCAGGGGCCAACCACCTGGCCACAAGCTAGGGGGGCGCGCCCTGTTGGAAATATGCCCTAGAGGCAATAAATAAAGTGTTTATTATTATATTTCCTTGTTCATGATAATCATTTATTATCCATGCTATAATTGTATTGATTGTAAACGCATTGCATGTGTGGGTAAATAGACAACACTGTGTCCCTAGTATGCCTCTAGTGAACTAGCTCGTTGATCAAAGATAGTCAGGGTTTCCTAGCTATGGACATGTGATGTCATTTGATAACAGGATCACATCATTAGGAGAATTATGTGATGGACAAGACCCAAACTACAAACGTAGCATATGATCGTGTCAGTTTATTGCTACTGTTTTCTGCATGTCAAGTATATGTTCCTATGACCATGAGATCATGCAACTCACGGATATCGGAGTGCCTTGTGTGTATCAAACGTCGCAATGTAACTGGGTGACTATAAAGGTGCTCTACAGGTATCTCCGATGGTGTCTGTTGAGTTGGCATGGATCGAGACTGGGATTTGGTACTCCGTGTGACGGAGAGGTATCTCGGAGCCCACTCGGTAATACAACATCACAATGAGCCTTGCAAGCAATGTGACTAATTGTTAGTTGCGGGATCTTGTATTACAGAATGAGTAAAGAGACTTGCCAGTAAACGAGGTTGAACTAGGTATGGAGATATCGACGACCGAATCTCGGGCAAGTAACATACCGAAGAACAAAGGGAACGTTATACGGGATTAACTGAATACTTGACATAGAGGTTCGACCGATAAAGATCTTCATAGAATATGTAGGAACCAATGTGGACGTCCAGGTCCCGCCGTCGGTTATTGACTGGAGAGGTGTCTCGGTCATGTCTACATAGTTCTCGAACCCGCATGGTCTGCACACTTAAGGTTCGGTGACGTTTCGGTAGTGTAGAGTTATGTATGGTGGTGACCAAAGGTTGTTCGGAGTCCTGGATGAGATCCCGGACGTCACGAGGAGCTCTGGAATGGTCCGGAGGTAAAGATTCATATATAGGAAGTCCCAGTTTGGTCGCCGGAAAAGTTTCGGGCTGATCGGTAGTGTACCGGGAGACCTCCGGGAGGGGTATTTCGACCCTAGAGGGTCCATGGGATGTGGGAGAATAATAACCAGCCCTTAGTGGGCTGGTGGAACAGCCACAAAAGGCTCATGGCGCCAGGAGTAAAAAGGCCTAAAGGAAAAAGGTGGAAAAAGGCAAAAAGGAAAAAAAAAGGTGAATCCTAATCCTACTAGGAGTGGAGGAGGTGGACTCCTCCTCTCCTAGCATGCCGAACCAAGTTGGCCTTGGAGGCCAAGGCTGCCTCCTCTCCTCCTCTCCTCCTATATATACTAGTGGATTTCTAGGGTTTTGGCACTTGATTTTCAGCCACGTGCAAACCCTAATCTCTAGTGCATAGTTTCTCCTCTAAATCGGATTTCTGTAGTGCTTAGGCGAAGCCCTGCCGGAATTGCTCCACCACCATCGCCGGAGCGCCGTCACGCTACCGGCGAACTCTTCTACCTCTCCGCTCTCTCTTGCTGGATCAAGACGGCGGAGATCGTCATCAAGCTATACGTGTGCTGAACGCGGAGGTGCCGTCCGTTCGGCGCTAGATCGGAAGGATCGTGATCAAACTCGTGGGACGGATCGTGATCAAGTTCGTGGGACGGATCGTGATCAAGCTCGCGGGACGGATCGTGATTATATCGCGGGATGGATCGTGATTGGATCGCGGGACGCACGGCGATTTGGACCGCGAAGACGTTCGACTACACCAACCGCGTTTCTTAACGCTTCCTGCTTAGCGATCTACAAGGGTACGTAGATCCACTCTCCCTCTCGTAGATGCTCATCACCATGGATAGATCTGTGTGTGCGTAGGAATTTTTTTGTTTCCCATGCGACGTTCCCCAACAGTGGCATCATGAGCTAGGTCTATGTGTCGATGAGATCTCGAGTAGAACACAAAAGGTTTATGGGCGTTGATGCTTAGATTGCTTCCTCCCTTGGTCGGATTTTGATTTAGCGGTATTGTGAGATGAAGCGGCCCGGACCAACATTACTCGTACGCTTACGAGAGACCAGATCCCTCAACCGCAACTTGTTGCATAGATGGCTTGCGGGTGACAGTTTCTCTCACTTTAGTTGGATCGGATCCGACAAAGGCGGTCCTTGAGAAGGTTGAAAAGCAACTAGTGTATCACCGTTGTGGTTTTTGCGTAGATGAGAATCGTTCTTGCTAGATACCCGTAGCAGCCACGTAAAACATGCAACAACAATTAGAGGACGTCTAATTTGTTTTTGCAGGGTATGTTGTGATATGATATGGCCAATTACATGATGTGATATATGTGATGTATGAGATGATCATGTGATGTATAGATTATCACGACTTGCATGTCGATGAGTACGACAACCGGCAGGAGCCATAGAGTTGTCTTTAATTATTGTATGACCTGCGTGTCAATCATTAAGCGCTATGTAATGCTTTACTTTATCGCTACAGTAGCAATAGTAGTAGAAGCATGTTGGGAGCGACAACCCCGATGGCGACACGTTGATGGATATCAATATGATGGAGATCATGGTGTCGTGCCGGTGACGATGGAGATCATGCCGGTGCTTTTATGATGGAGATCAAAAGCACAAGATCATGGCCATATCATGTCACTTATGATTTGCATGTGATGTTAATCCTTTTATGCACCTTGTTTTGCTTAGAACGACGGTAGCATTATAAGGTGATTCCTCACTTAATTTCAAGATAAATTGTGTTCTCCCCGAGTATGCACCGTTGCGGAAGTTCGTCGTGTCGAGACACCACGTGATGATCGGGTGTGATAGACTCTACGTTCACATACAACGGGTGCAAGCCAGATTTGCACGTGCAGAACACTCGGGTTAAACTTGACGAGCATAGCATGTACAGACATGGCCTCGGAACACAAGATACCGAAAGGTCGAACATGAGTCATATAGTAGATATGATCAACATAATGATGTTCACCATTGAAGCCACCTTAACTCACGTGATGATCGGACTTGAGTTGGTGAATTTGGATCATGTGACACTCAGATGACCTGAGGGATGTCAATTTGAGTGGGAGTTTTAGTAATTTGATTAACTAAACTCATTATCTTGAACAATAGTCTAAGTAACCTTTGCATATTTATGTTGTAGATCAATGGCTCGCGCAGTAGCACCCCTGAATTTTAATGCGTTCCTAGAGAAAGCTAAGTTGAAAGATGATGGAAGTAACTTTGTTGACTGGGCCCGTAATCTGAGGATTATCCTCATGGCTTCCCAGAAGTCATATGTCCTTGATGCACCACTTGGTGACCAACCAGAAGACATGACCTCCGAAGACGTTAATGTAGCGACCTGACTCAAGACGAGTCAAGCCTCTGTGTGTTCCGTGCCATCCCTGGATCAGTATGCTGGCACACACAGTACATCAATGTATATATCAAAGTGCAATCACATGTAAATAACGTTAAACTGATATATACCTTAAAATAGCAGCGGAAATAGTCAATGGGAGGGGAGTCCCAATAACACCAACGGCAGGTTGAGTGCGGACCGTAACCCTGAATCGTACTCTTACTCGTCGTAAAAGAGTATCTGCAACATAAGACATTGCAGCCGTGTAGGTAAGTACATTGAATGTACTGGCAAGATCACCATAGTAGAACAGAAGAATAAAGGCTATTCTATATGCAAAAGGCTTTGTGGCTCCGTGTCTGAGTTTTTGCGTAAAAGCTGATTTCATTTTCCTACAACAAAGGAATATTCGAGAATTTCACTATAGAGTTACCTATCATGACATGGTTCCGCCAACCGATGTCCAAATGCCCACAAGTATCATTAAGTTGCCCACAATTAATTATCAGTCCAGTGTTGAGAGTTCAGAGATAGATCCAAGTCTAGAAGCTCAAATTGTCCGTAACCGAGGACACGGCTAATCGATTAGGTTTAACTCAACAGAGTGTTGTGTACTTTACCCACAAGATTCATTCCCTCCTGGCAAGTCCTCGCACTGCATGGTGTTTGAGAACGGGATGAACGAAACAAGGTCTTTCAGAGTGCTTCCCTGACTATCCGATAATGCCCATCCAAATCCTAACGTCGACTACATCTCGTAGCACTGCCTAGACAGAGTCACAACAAAGATCAACCAAGCCAGATGCCATAATGACTTGTGGCTACACAGGTAAGCTTCCGGGCATGAAGTATTCATCCTTCTCTTTGAGTCTGGGTGAAGCTTTCCGCAAGATGTCATGGCACTTCCCCATGCATCCCGGCCATCCACTGGTTACTCCAGGGATGCCCATCAATTCCATCCTTCACCCAGTAGTGTGTATTGAAACTTGTTTTCTCGAGTCTCGAAGTCTTCAGGTCTTGAAGATGCAGGACTTGAAGATGCCTTCATGAAGTTGTCGTCTTGTTGTGGAGTCCTTCTTCTCACACCACTCACGAACACTCATACCAGACCCCGTCTACTTTAGCATAACATTGCACTAACTAGCGTTCCCGGGGCTTTAGTAACAAGTGGTGGGGTCCTACCTCATGCATTCTACTCAACTACAAGAATTTCAATAACACTACGGGAGGGATTTGTTGAATGAAGTCACTACATGCAATAAAACATAGGTATGAAATAGATGGTCAAAGTGAACTTGCCTGTACTGTTGATGAAGAATAAGTATCGCTCTCAGAAAATACTTGATAGAACTATTCGTCACTCTTCGATGAAATCTATATAATCAAACATTGCATTCATAAGCAAACACTTCTAGCAATCAATACTAACAATCACAAGGTAACACAAGAACCAAAAGTAACAAGGTTGATGAAGGAATTTCTTGAGACAAAACTCCAAGTAACAAAACTACATCAACACAATTGTGATGAAGGAAATACTTAAGACAAAAGTTAAAATCAACAAGGTTTTCATAAACACAACTAAGGTAGTTTCCCCTACAAACAAATATCTTCAAACAGTAACAAAACAAAAACAAAGTAAAATATAACAAAATTATTTTAGTAAATATTTTACTAGCAAAAAGAATTACTTTTGAAGAACAAGTAAAACTATGAAAACAACATCCTAAACAACATAAGTGTTTGCTAAGTAAAACAATAAAATATTGAAATAAGAGAAAACAAAGTATACAACAACTAAGTTAACAGAAAGTAAAATTTATAAAACAATTATTTTACATATTTTTCAATTAAGAAACCAACTAGCAATACTAGAGCAATACTACAAAGAAAACTAAAATAATGGGCATCTAAATTTTTGGTAGCTACTACTAATATAAAACAAGACAAACTATTTTTAGTAACAAAACAATACTTAACAGAAAAATCTTTTAAAACTTTTGTGAAAAGAATTACTACTAAAACTAAATTGTTTTATACAACATTACCTAATGATGAAGAATGTAGTTTCCTACAACAATGGAGTAAAACTAAACTATTTTTATTAACAAAACATTTCTTAACAGAAAAGAATTACTAAAACTTTATTTGAAAACAGAATCTAATTGCTTAAAACTTTTGTTAAAAGAAATATTACTAACTAATTTGCTTTTAATAAACTATACCTAATTGAAAAAAAGGTAGAGGTTCCTATAACACTAAAGTAATAAACTAAACAAAATTATTTTTGTTAACAACAAGTAAATCCTTAAATTTGAGAAAAACAGAAACTAGTGAACTCTAAAACATAAGCTAAAGCAAATTCAGATTTCAAAAATAAAACAAAGGAAATTAAACTAATTAAACTAATAGTAAACTAAACAGATTCTGTTTTGGTTAAGAACCCTAATCAATTTTATCCTAAAAATTCTCAAACTCTATCTAATGATAGCTAGAGTCACTAGTGACAAGTAGCAAAAGGAATCAACTCAAAATAAATTTTTAAACTCAAGATATTCAGAAAATAAGATTTAAATCAAATCTATTTGAATCCAATTTAATTTTTTCAAATATGGTCAAACTTGCTATCTGCAGAAACTAGATGAAATTTGTGACACAATGCAAAAAGAATGAAATTGAAACAACTAAAAACATAAAAGATATGATTAAAAGAAAAACAGAACTAAATCTGTTTTTAAACAGAAAACAGAAAATAATTTTTTTCTAACTAACGGTCAGGGGTCTACGTGGCATTCTCTGATTGGCTACGGGTGTGCATGCTAGAGTGTTTCGGGCGGACGACCGGTAAGTAACAAAAAACGATTTGGTCAACTATTTCAAAAAGAAAAACCGGCCGGTTCTTTTAAAAGAACCGTAGGGGTACGCGGGTTCTAATATACGTCGTTGAGATGAGATCGAACGGAGGGGAGAGGCTCACCGCGGTGGAAGTCAACTCCGGCGAGGTCGACGGCGGCCGGCGGCTCGGGCGTGGACGGGGATGACGCTCCAGTGGTCCTCCGGCGACGGCGATGGCACCAATCGTTGCGGGCGAAGACGGCGAGCACGAAGGTAGCGTCAGCAGGGCTTGGGGACGAAGGTGGCGACGACGTTGAACTCGGGGCGGCGGCGGTGCTCGGGTGGTCGTCGGGAAAGGGGTTTGGGGGGGGGGGGTTGGAGCATGGGGAAATGCACAGGGAGGTGCGCACTGCCGTGGGGAGGTGGATGGTGGGCTCGGGAGGGATCGGGGTGGTCAGGGTGGAGCGGTGACGTGGCAATGGCGCGACGGCGTCCGGTAGCTCCGGCGAGGTATTCCGGCAAGGGGAGAGCACGGGTAGAGGGGTTTTGGAGGGGAAAGGGTAGAGGGGGCCTCGGGCTTTATATAGGAGGGGTCGGGGCTTGAGGGGAGGGACAGGAGGAGGGATCTCCGGCGCGAATTCGTCACCGGCGAGGTAAGGGAAGGAGCGAGAGGTGACCGCGCGGTGATAGGGAGCGGGCGGTGGGACCCGCGGTCAGAGAGAGAGAGAGAGAGGGGGCGCTGACAACGGTGGCCGGTCTGGAGCCATTTCGGGAAACTGATAAGGTAAGTGGGCCGGCGGTTTTAAAAGCCTATAAATGTTTTCCCTTTTTATTTTACCAGCGAAACAAAAACCATTAAATGTCCATAAATAATTTCCCAAAAATAAAAAAATTTATACCAAAATTATCAGGAGATTTAGTTCCATTTAATGGACATTTTTCCCGGGCCAAAATAAATACTTTTAAAAAAATATTTTCAAAAAATGCCTAAATGGCTTTATTTATTTTTGCAAATTATTTTTCATATAACCCCTTGGGTTTTATGATTCAAAAAATTTCACAAAATACCTCCTGGTTTGGAGTGTCACATTACTCCTCTCAAAAAAATTGTCCAGGGGTTTGAATGCTTTGAAAATTTGAATAGGAACCAAATATGATCTGGATTCCAAAAGAATAATTCAGGGGTTTTCAAAAGCATTTTCAAATCCTTCCTTTAAACTTCCAACTCATAATTCATATAATTTGAAGAAGTCCTTTTATCCTCTCTCATGAAAATCATTGAGTTGCATAAAGTTTCTGAATTTGAAATATTTTCAAAATGGAATTCAAACCATTTTCAAATCCTTTTTCATTTCTAAAAATGGAAGAAGTCATATCATCTTCACTCTCAGATTTGAATTGGATTTGAATTCAAATCACATGGGAAATTCATTTTATTCCCTCTCATTCAAAAGTTTTCAAAAATTTCAATTTTTCACTCAATTCAATCACTCAAACAAACAAACAAACATTCATTCTAATATTTATTATAACATTCCAAAATTTGGGATGTTACAAACCTACCACACTTAAAATGAATCTCGTCCTCGAGATTTGGAAGGGCTAGAAAGAAAAGGTTAGGGTTTGGGGGTCTTCTAACAAATCCACCGACCAAGAAGGTGTGGGGTCTTCCAACAAGACTCCATTGACCTGGAAGTGTGGGTCTACCACACTTAAAATGAGAGTTACTGGTCCATCAAAATTTTGACAGTCCTCTAGGTGCATTTGTCTGTTCACATTCTTCATAGTAACCTCCTTGGTGATGATCTTCCGTTATATCAAAATCTTGAATTCTCACATCAAAATGTATTTCCTCCGATACTGGGTCTTCTTAAATGACAGGTCTCGTGATCATTCTAAATAACCTTTCGAAGATCTCATGGTGGTATACCATTAGTGGTTATCCTGCAGTGAAATGGGTCTTGGCTTCATTCCTCACCGTAAAATTCCTACGTATGATAGCAACTATCATGTACAAGGGGTTTTCTACATACCATTCTAAGGCTTAAACAAAAGCTTCAAAGAACGTCGTCTCTTTACTATGGGTAAGTCACTCAGATTTACCATTCCGAATAGCAAGAGAATGATAAGAGTAAGTCGTCATGGTGATCAATCCATGCCGCACTGAAATCATTACCTTGTATAATGTTTAGTGAATCTCGTATTCTAACACTTGGGCTTCCTCACAAGCATTGCAGAAATTTCTCTTGTCAACGAACAAAGTTCGGGTAAATCCATTGATTCTGCAAGCTAAGAAAAAACATCTATTGTTTCTTCACAACTCTCAGGTTTTCGTATACTCCTAAGAAATCATTTGCTGATCAGTCGTAGCTTCTTCCAAGTTTCTTCCTTCATAAAGGTGGAGCTTGATCCTTATCAATCCTGAGGTCAGTGACATTGTGGGTTCACTTGAATAGCTTTAACTCACTCTTGGGGTTACTATCGTTCCATATACCAACATTACCTTCAGTTCACTCCATTATACTCTTCACAGACTTATTCTTGTTTAGATTCCACTCAGCGGAATCCATTTCCCTTTCCATTGGTCTGTTTAACCTTGGATATGGCTTCATCACCATCATTCCTCCAGCTTCGAAGGCACTTTGTCTCAAAGGTTATCATTCAGATAGTTTGAGGTGGTTCCATATTCTCTTCACATGTATTCACTTATCCAAACTCCTTAATCGGAAAGGTACCTGTGGTTACTACCACACTTAAAATGAAATGCACTCATGTCTGCATAGACCATATTTTCTCATATCCTCGAAAATGGTCAGAGATCTTGGGTCATAGAGTAACAACTCATGTAATACAACATAAGATAAATCATGACACCATAAATTTCCATTGACTCATGAATTTATTACAAACTCTGAGACTTCCATTACATAACTTCAAAATGGTAAGAGTGCTACCTATTACATTTATTACATCCAAAATCCAAAACTCAGACTATTCATGTTTAGCCTTCTTCTCTGGACAGGTATAGGAGTAGTGTCCTGTCTTATTGCACTGAAAACAGATGATTTCTGACATATCTCGGGGCTTCTTGATGTTGGTTTTTGCTCCTGGGAGTTCTGGTTCCGTGCTTGGTCACTTATTGGCATAGTGGCCCATATCCTTACACTTGAAACATCTAATATGACTCAGGTCCTTCTGTTCAGGGGCTTGTCTCTTCCTGAGGTTCTTTGTTCGGATCAAAACTTCAATTTCCCGTGGATCAAACTCCACTTCTTCGGTCGGGAAGGTTTCCAGATACTCTTTTCTTTCCTTCGTACAGTCCTGGGAGAAATGTCCTTCTTCTCCACATGAATAGCAGGCGTTGGAGTAAAATCTGGTTAGGCCTTCTCCATTAGGGTCTTCAACATCCTCCTTCATCACAAGTTCCCCAAATTTTTCTCTGAAGGCTTCCTTCATCGCCTCCTTTTGCTGCTTGATGACTTCTTGTACCTTGGGGTACATTTGGCATTGAGCCGGGTAATGTGTCGTTCCTTCACACAAGAAACATGTCACCTGCCCAGTTGGGCATTCCTCAGCTGGGTGATTTTCTTCACAATGAGGGCATCCATCCTTGTGTTCTTCCTGGGTGTGTCCTATCTCTCTACATATCTTGCAGGCATAAATCTTCTTCACAACTTTGCAAGGGGGCTTTTGGGTGTTGGTGACCACATGAGACTTTTGCAGAGTCATCTTGAATTCTTCCCAAGTGATTGATGTTTGCCTATCATGGATATCTTCATGCATCTTCCACCAATTTGCAGCACCTTCTGCAAAGTACCGAAGAGCAATTTGGACCATCTCGTTCCTTGTAACAAGGTTACTCCTTAGGTGATCCTCCATGTTCTTTATTCATTCTTCTGTCTCTAACCGAGTCATTGATCCATAATACACAAGTCCATCTTCATTCGTCATCTATTGGGTTCAAGGTTTTGGGATGAGATGCAAGAGAGAGAAAAGGAGGGGATACACACAATACAAACAATGGTTTTGAAAATAGATTTTTTGTTGTGGCTGTCGAAAATAAACTTACATGCAAATTACATCTCACAAATCATCGTATCTAACGTAAGTTTACATCAGGGGTTTGGTCTTCTAGGGGCATAATATCTTGGAAATTCTTCATGGTCTTCAATTTCTTCAGATCTGTATGGTCTTCAACTTGTGTAGCTTCAATTCTTCTAATGCATGGTGAAATCTTCTTTACTTGGAAGTGGCCATCAATTGTTTCGATATCTTGTTCTTCTCAAAGTGGTCTCAGTTGATCCTTAGTGTGGCCAAAAGGGGAATGGGTATTTTCTAACTCTTTGAGGTAGGAGAGATCATTTGATAAGGCTCAAATAAGATGAGAAGTAAAGGGTCTTTTGAAAACAAAGTTTTTCGAGAATCGTTTCCTAAGGGCTTTCCAGCTTCTAGGGTCACGTCCTATAGTCAACATGTGCTCTGATACCATTTCTGTAGCGACCCGACTCAAGACGAGTCAAGTCTCTGTGTGTTCCGTGCCATCCCTGGATCAGTATGCTGGCACACATAGTACATCAATGTATATATCAAAGTTCAATCACATGTAAAATAACGTTAAACTGATATATACCTTAAAATAGCAGCAGAAACAGTCAACAGGAGGGGAGTCCCAATAACACCAACGGCAGGTTGAATGTGGACCATAACCCTGAATCGTACTCTTACTCGTCGTAAAAGAGTATTTGCAACATAAGACGTTGCACCCGTGTAGGTCAGTACATTGAATGTACTGGCAAGATCACCATAGTAGAACAGAAGAACAAAGGCTATTCTATATGCAAAAGGCTTTGTGGCTCCGTGTCTGAGTTTTTGCGTAAAAGCTGATTTCATTTTCCTACAACAAAGGAATATTCGAGAATTTCACTATAGAGTTACCTATCATGACATGGTTCCGCCAACCGATGTCCAAATGCCCACAAGTATCATTAAGTTGCCCACAATTAATTATCAGTCCAGTGTTGAGAGTTCAGAGATAGATCCAAGTCTAGAAGCTCAAATTGTCCGTAACCGGGGACACGGCTAATCAATTAGGTTTAACTCTGTAGAGTGTTGTGTACTTTACCCACAAGATTCGTTCCCTCGTGGTAAGTCCTCACACTGCATGGTGTTTGAGAACGGGATGAACGAAACAAGGTCTTTCAGAGTGCTTCCTTGACTATCCGACAGTGCCCATCCAAATCCTAACATCGACTACATCTCGTAGCACTGCCTAGACAGAGTCACAACAAAGATCAACCAAGCCAGATCCCATAATGACTTGTGGCTACACAGGTAAGCTTCCGGGCATGAAGTATTCATCCTTCTCTTTGAGTCTGGGTGAAGCTTTCCGCAAGATGTCATGGCACTTCCCCATGCATCCCGGCCATCCACTGGTTACTCCAGGGATGCCCATCAATTCCATCCTTCACCCAGTAGTGTGTATTGAAACTTGTTTTCTCGAGTCTCGAAGTCTTCAGGTCTTGAAGATGCAGGAGTTGAAGACGCCTTCATGAAGTTGCCGTCTTGCCGTGGAGTCCTTCTCACACCACTCACGAACACTCATACCAGACCCCGTCTACTTTAGCATAGCATTGCACTAACTAGCGTTCCCGGGGCTTTAGTAACAAGTGGTGGGTTCCTACCTCATGCATTTTACTCAAGTACAAGAATTTCAATAACACTACGTGAGGGATTTGTTGAATGAAGTCACTACATGCAATAAAACATAGGTATGAAATAGATGGTCAAAGTGAACTTGCCTGTACTATTGATGAAGAATAAGTATCGCTCTCAGAAAATACTTGATAGAACTATTCGTCACTCTCCGATGAAATCTATATAATCAAACATTGCATTCATAAGCAAACACTTCTAGCAATCAATACTAACAATCACAAGGTAACACAAGAACCAAAAGTAACAAGGTTGATGAAGGAATTTCTTGAGACAAAACTCCAAGTAACAAAACTACATCAACACAATTGTGATGAAGGAAATACTTAAGACAAAAGTTAAAATCAACAAGGTTTTCATAAACACAACTAAGGTAGTTTTCCCCTACAAACAAATACCTTCAAATAGTAACAAAACAAAAACAAAGTAAAATATAACAAAATTATTTTAGTAAATATTTTACTAGCAAAAAGAATTACTTTTGAAGAACAAGTAAAACTATGAAAACAACATCCTAAACAACATAAGTGTTTGCTAAGTAAAACAATAAAATATTAAAATAAGAGAAAACAAAGTATACAACAACTAAGTTAACAGAAAGTAAAATTTATAAAACAATTATTTTAAATATTTTTCAATTAAGAAACCAACTAGCAATACTAGAGCAATACAACAAAGAAAACTAAAATAATGGGCATCTAAATTTTTGGTGGCTACTACTAATATAAAACAAGACAAACTATTTTTAGTAACAAAACAATTATTAACAGAAAAATCTTTTAAAACTTTTGTGAAAAGAATTACTACTAAAACTAAATTGTTTTATACAACATTACCTAACGATGAAGAATGTAGTTTCCTACAACAATGGAGTAAAACTAAACTATTTTTATTAACAAAACATTTATTAACAGAAAATAATTACTAAAACTTTCTTTTAAAACAGAATCTAATTGCTTAAAACTTTTGTTAAAAGAAATATTACTAACTAATTTGCTTTTAATAAACTATACCTAATTGAAAAAAGGTAGAGGTTCCTATAACACTAAAGTAATAAACTAAACAAAATTATTTTTGTTAACAGCAAGTAAATCTTTAAAGTTGATAAAAACAGAAACTAATGAACTCTAAAACATAAGCTAAAGCAAATTCAGATTTCAAAAATAAAACAAAGGAAATTAAACTAATTAAACTAATAGTAAACTAAACAGATTCTATTTTGGTTAAGAACCCTAATCAATTTTATCCCAAAAATTCTCAAACTCTACCTAATGATAACTAGGGTCACTAGTGACAAGTAGCAAAAGGAATCAACTCAAAATAAATTTTTAAACTCGAGATATTAAGAAAATAAGATTTAAATCAAATCTGTTTGTATTCAATTTTAGTTTTTTCAAATATGGTCAAACTTGGTATCTACATAAACTAGATGAAATTTTTGACACAATGCAGAAAGAATCAAATTAAAACAACTAAAAACATAAAATATATGATTAAAACAAAAACAGAACTAAATCTGTTTTTAAACAGAAAACAGAAAACAATTTTTTTTCTAACTAACGGTCAGGGGTCTACGTGGCATTCTCTGATTGGCTACGGGTGTGCGTGCTAGAGTGTTTCGGGCGGACGTCCGGTAAGTAACAAAGACGATTCGGTCAACTATTTCAAAAAGAAAAACCGGCCGGTTCTTTTAAAAGAACCGAAGGGGTACGCGGGTTCTAATCTATGCCATTGAGATGAGATCGAACGGAGGGGAGAGGCTCACCGTGGTGGAAGTCAACTCCGGCGAGGTCGACAGCGACCGGCGGCTCGGGCGTGGACAGGGATGACGCTCCAGTGGTCCTCCGGCGACGGCGATGGCACCAATCGTTGCGGGTGAAGACGGCGAGCACGAAGGTAGCGTCAGTAGGGCTTGGGGACGACGGTGGCGACGACGGTGAACTCGGGGCAGCGGCGATGCTCGGGTGGTCGTTGGGAAAGGGGTTTTGGGGGTCTTTGGAGCACGGGGAAATGCACAGGGAGGTGCGCACTGTCATGGGGAGGTGGATGGTGGGCTCGGGAGGGATCGGGGTGGTCGGGGTGGAGCAGTGGCGCGGCAATGGCGCGGCGGCGTCCGATAGCTCCAGCGAGGTATTCCGGCAAGGGGAGGGCACGGGTAGAGCGGTTTCGGAGGGGAGGTAGAGGGGTCCTCGGGCTTTATATAGGAGGGGTCAGGGCTCGAGGGGAGGGACATGAGGAGGGATCTCCGGCGCGAATTCATCGTTGGCGAGGTAAGGGGAGGAGCGAGAGGTGACCGCGCGGTGATAGGGAGCGGGCGGTGGGACCCACGGTCAGAGAGAGAGAGGGGGCGCTGACAGCGGTGGCCGGTTTGGAGCCATTTCGGGAAACTGATAAGGTAAGTGGGCCGGCAGTTTTAAAAGCCTTTAAAAGTTTCCCCTTTTTATTTTACCAATGAATCAAAAACCATTAAATGTCTATAAATAATTTCCCAAAAATAAATTTTTTTATACCCCCTTGGGTTTTATGATTCAAAAACTTCACAAAATACCTCCTGGTTTGGAGTGTCACATTACTCCTCTCAAAAAATTTGTCCAGGGGTTTGAATGCTTTGAAAATTTGAATAGGAACCAAATATGATCTGGATTCCAAAAGAATAATTCAGGGGTTTTCAAAAGCATTTTCAAATCCTTCCTTTAAACTTCCAACTCATAATTCATATAATTTGAAGAAGTCCTTTTATCCTCTCTCATGAAAATCATTGAGTTGCATAAAGTTTCTGAATTTGAAATATTTTCAAAATGGAATTCAAACCATTTTCAAATCCTTTTTCATTTCTAAAAATGGAAGAAGTCATATCATCTTCACTCTCAGATTTGAATTGGATTTGAATTCAAATCACATGGGAAAGTCATTTTATTCCCTCTCATTCAAAAGTTTTCAAAAATTTCAAATTTTCACTCAATTCAATCACTCAAACAAACAAACAAACATTCATTCTAATATTTATTATAACATTGCAAAATTTGGGATGTTACAGTTAACAACGCTTGGGAGGCTCGTGCTGGAGACTACTCAATAGTTCAGTGTGTAATATTGTTTGGCCTAGAACCGGGACTTCAAAGACGTTTTGAACGTCAAGGAGCATATGAGATGTTCCAGGAGTTGAAGTTTATCTTTCAGAAGAATGCCCGGATCGAGAGGTATGAGACCTGTGACAAATTCTATGCTTGCAAGATGGAGGAGAACGGGTCTATCAGTGAGCACATACTCAGAATGTCTGGGTATTCAAACCGTCTAGCTGAGTTGGGAATTACCCTTCCGCCAGAGGCGATCACTGATAGAGTTCTTCAATCACTGCCACCTAGTTACAAGAGCTTTGTGATGAACTATAACATGCACGGGATGAACAAGTCAGTCACCGAGCTGTTTGCGATGCTGAAAGTCGCTGAGTCTGAAATCAAGAAAGAACATCAAGTGTTGATGGTCAATAAAACCACTAGTTTCAAGAAAAATGGCAAGGGCAAAGGAAAGAAGGGTAAAACCAAGAAGGATGGCAAAGCAGTTGCTACTCCTAAAAAGAAGCCTAAGCATGGACCTAAGCCAGAAACTGAGTGCTTTCATTGCAAAGGAACTTGTCACTGGAAGCGGAACTGCCCCAAGTACCTGGCTGACAAGAAGGCGGCCAACGACAAACAAGGTATATATGATATACATGTTATTGATGTGTACCTTACTAGCTCTCGTAGTAGTGCCTGGGTATTTGATACCGGTTCGGTTGCTCACATTTGCAACTCAAAGCAGGAACTACGGAATAAACGAAGGCTGGCAAAGGACGAAGTGACGATGCGCGTGGGAAATGGTTCCAAGGTTGATGTGATCGCCGTCGGCATGCTCTCTCTTCGATTACCATCGGGATTAGTGATGACCCTGAATAATTGTTATTTAGTGCCTGCGTTAAGCATGAACATTATATCTGGATCTTGTTTATTGCGAGACGGTTACTCATTTAAATCACAGAATAAAGGTTGTTCTATTTATATGAGTAACATATTTTATGGTCATGCACCCAATGTTAGGGGTTTATTCATATTGAATCTTGATAGTGATGACACACATGTTCATAACATTGATGCCAAAAGATGTAGAGTTGATAATGATAGTACCACTTTCTTGTGGCACTGCCGTTTAGGTCATATTAATGTAAAACGCATGAGGAAGCTCCATGCTGATGGACTTTTGGAGTCACTTGATTTTGAATCACTTGACACATGTGAACCATGCCTGATGGGCAAGATGACTAAAACGCCATTCTCTGGAGCAATGGAACGGGCAAGTGACTTATTGGAAATCATACATACTGATGTGTGCGGTCCAATGAATGTTACAGCGCGCGGTGGATATCGTTATTTTCTCACCTTCACTGATGACTTAAGTAGATATGGGTATATTTACTTAATGAAACACAAGTCTGAAACGTTTGAAAAGTTCAAGCAATTTCAGAGTGAAGTTGAGAATCATCGTAACAAGAAGATTAAGTTTTTGCGATCTGATCGAGGAGGTGAATATCTGAGTTATGAGTTTGGCAGTCACTTAAGACAATGTGGAATTGTTTCACAGTTGACACCGCCCGGAACACCACAGCGTAATGGTGTGTCTGAACGTCGTAATCGAACCTTATTAGATATGGTGCGCTCTATGATGTCTCTTGCCAGTTTGCCACTATCGTTTTGGGGTTATGCATTAGAGACAGCTGCATTCACTTTAAATAGGGCACCATCGAAATCCTTTGAGACGACGCCATATGAACTGTGGTTTGGCAAAAGGCCGAAGTTGTCGTTTCTTAAAGTTTGGGGATGTGATGCTTATGTCAAAAAGCGTCAGCCTGAAAAGCTGGAACCCAAAGCGGAGAAATGCGTCTTCATAGGATACCCGAAAGAGATAGTTGGGTATACCTTCTATCTTAGATCTAAAGGCAAAGTGTTTGTCGCTAAGACCGGAACATTTCTTGAGAAAGAGTTTCTCTCAAAAGAATTGAGTGGGAGGAAGATAGAGCTTGATGAGGTTATTGAACCTTTACTTCAACCAGAAAGTAGCACAGCACAGGAAGATGTTTCTGTGGAACCTACGACGGTAGAAGAGGAAGTTAATGATGATGATCATGAAGCTTCGGATCAAGCTACTATTGAACCTCGTAGGTCGACAAGGGCGCGTACTTCTCCTGAGTGGTACGACAATCCTGTCTTGTCGGTCATGTTGTTAGACAACAATGAACCTACGAGCTATGGAGGAGCAGTGATGGTCCCGGATTCCGAGAAATGGTTAGAGGCCATAAAATCCGAGATGGGATCCATGTATGAAAACAAAGTATGGACTTTGGAAGTATTACCTGAAGGGCGAAAGGCCATTCAGAACAAATGGATCTTTAAGAAGAAGACGTACGCATACGGTAATGTCACCGTCTACAAAGCTCGATTTGTGGCAAAGGGTTTTTCACAAGTTCAAGGAGTTGACTACGATGAGACTTTCTCACCCGTAGTGATGCTTAAGTCTGTCAGAATCACGTTGGCAATAGCGGCTTATTTCGACTATGAAATTTGGCAGATGGATGTCAAAACAGCGTTCCTCAACGGTTTCCTTCAGGAAGAGTTGTATCTGATGCAACCCGAAGGTTTTGTCGATCTAGAGAATGCTAACAAAGTTTGCAAACTCCAGCGATCCATTTATGGTCTGGTGCAAGCATCTCAGAGTTGGAATAAGCGCTTTGATGAGGTGATCAAAGCGTTTGAGTTTATACAAGTTTATGGAGAAGCTTGTATTTACAAGAAAGTGAGTGGAGCTCTAGAGCGTTTCTAGTGTTATATGTGGATGACATATTACTGATTGGAAACAATATAGAAATGCTGGAAAGCATGAAGGAATATTTGAATAAGAGTTTTTCAATGAAGGACCTAGGAGAAGCTGCTTTCATATTAGGCATTAAGATCTATAGAAATAGATCGAGACGCTTAATAGCACTTTCACAGAGCACATACGTTGATAAAGTTTTGAAGAAGTTCAAAATGGAGCAGTCCAAGAAAGGGTTCTTGCCTGTGTTACAAGGTGTGAAGTTGAGTAAGACTCAATGCCCAGTGACTGCCGAAGATAAAGAAAAGATGAGCATCATCCCCTATGCTTCAGCCATAGGCTCTATCATGTATGCAATGCTGTGCACAAGACCCAATGTCAGCCTTGCCATAAGTATGGCCGGAAGGT